>CALNVZ010003433.1:9164940-9262096 GCA_940671915.1 Paracentrotus lividus
TTTATATTATATATTATATATACATGTATATATACTAATATTATATATATTTATTATAATTTGTTTTTATGTATCTTTTTATATGTAACTAAATGTCCCGAATGTGGAACATTTGGATTGCAAAAAAGTGTGTCAGAATAAAGAGAGATGGAATGGAATTGAACAACCTAGCACAGGAATTGTCCCCTTTGATTTTTGAATTCTGAAAAATTGGGATTGATGCACTTTGTCAGAACTTTGTTAATTCCGTTTGATTTATTTGTATAGACATACCTGAATTTGCTTGAATGATGAAATGAAACACATCGTTGTCATGTTCAAGTCTTAGCTTAATTTTCGCGCACATTCTGGGAGCATTGTTAAGGATTTAAACCTCGCCATGAGGGGGCTCCTCTGCTTATGGCACTTATTTTATTTGAGTATAACCATTCCGACGCACAGGGGAAGCTAGCCTGCCCCACTTTATATCCCATCTAGTTTCATGAGTCTCTGAGAGATCAAATTCTTTTGCGCATGGTAGAGTAAGGGTGTATCTCACTTCCCGGAGACGTCTGCGTACAGAATAGAAAATTCGTCTCCGCACGGATAAAAAGGTATTAGAGGAGTCTCCGATATGGCGGAGGACGTCCTGCGGAGAATCAGTTCCTGAATTTTGAGGAACGGACTTTATTTTAATAAATCGGGTAGACGTCTCGAATACTTTCTATCCGTCGGGGACGACGAAATTTTCTCATTCGTCTCCGGGCGAAGTGAGATAACACCGTAAGCTTCTTTTTTTTCTCTTGCAAATGACTTTGTGAAGGACGGCCACATTCAGAGACCGGTCGAAGGCCCATTAGGTAACATCTGTTCTTGTTACGATTATGGACATTGTGCTCCTCTGTAATTGCAGGCACTATTCGCAATGCACACTTCAAACAATGGACAGTATTCCCTACCCTAAACATAACATCAGTACACCTCTACCTTAAACGTTACCACAAATATAACTTAAAACCCTAGCTGAAACCCTGGTCCCTAAAAATGAAGCCTGGAGAAATAATTGTTCTCAAGAGCATATATCACGTCACGCATTTTAGGCTTTAATAGGAAAGTAAAGCATTTTTATATAATCTTTTCTTTTTATAACTCCATATCAACAGAATTAAAAACAAAATGGTAATATACTGGGATGAATATACAAGGTTTGTTTACAATGATTATAGTCCTTGGAAATAGTTTGTTAGTTCCTATGGAGAGAAATATGAATTTTAACTTTTAGAGAATGAAAGACAGAGATTGAAAGAGAAATAGACAAGGAAATACAACAGAAAATCGAGAGGTAGAAGTAAAAAACCGACCTTTTCAATAATTTCCACAGATAATGCCAGCCGTATATCGAAAAAGCAAATTATCAAACCAACTTCTATTTGACTATTATGCGGACCTAAATCACGATATTAGAGTCTGTTGAGTGACCGCTTTCAAATGGGGACCATAATGCCCACTCAAAAAAAAAAAAAATCTTAAGTGCTCGTCGTGTCAGAATTGTTTCAAGAGATGACCACACTTCTGGAGATTTGATTAACTCAACTGAACCTAAAGGTTCATCAATTGTTCAATAACCTTTTATGTTATTTTGCTCTTGTTATAGCAAATGTATCTGTATGGATGCCATCCGTGCTGTAGATTTTGAAATTGTCCATTCTAAGAAGATGACTATTGATAATAATAATAACATTTTTTGTTCACATTAAGTTAAAGTAAAATGAAGAAAGTCAAGAAGAAAGAAAAAAGGAAACTACTAATCAACTGACACTGATTAAATTATGTGATCTAGATAATTATAACAATTTTTTACTATAATTCATATTTCCGGACTACATGTTGTACTCTTTTTTGATGTGTTACATGACCCCCATCATTTTTTTTGTGTGTGTTTGTTTTTGTTTAAATGGGTCCCCTGGTGTTATAAATAATGACAATAAAAATAATAATAACAATATACTGAATTTCAGAAATCTACCACATCTGTATCCATGACTACTCAACAACGGCTATAATTACCATACACTTAATGAATAAATGGTCTCAACAATTACTTCAATATAAATCACTACAACAACCCAACCCTATATCTTAGACGAAATAAAAGCCCGTGACAGACAATTTTAAAAAATGTCGGTCACCTAATTTTAATGAAAAAAAAATTCCTTAGTTCTTAAGATACGAAAAGCCTTGTTTGTTTGAATGCCTGGAAATTAATCCATAGACGCAGCGGCAAAACAACCAGTCTCATGTTTGCAAAACTTGTACTGTCGGTATTATTTAATGAGAAGCTAATTTATTCCGATTGTAAAGTACACTTTTATGAAAACGTGCCCGTAGTGGCACGCTGAAGGTTAATACTAGACCCTTGAATGATATTACACGACGCCAAATTCAAAACCATATATGAAGATGAGCGCCCCCTTACGTCCCAATGTCTGTTGGTAGGTCATTTTCTTTATCAGTGCATGAGATCGATCATAATCAATCATGATCAGTCCTGATTTAACAATGACAGAAAGGGTATAAGTCTTAGGATACAAGTTGCATAAACATGTACAATACACTTATCGTTTGCTGTTATATATATTTAAACAAAAAAAGATAACATTATGCTTTCTGGGCATTTTCGTTACCTGCAAAAAAAAACAAAAATAAAACCTGCAAAAAAGCCCATGAAAATGTAACATTTTAACAATGTTAGAAATTAATCGTAATATTTCGTGGGGATAAGTGCACAATATATTTTTTGATTCAAGTATTACTCGCGTGATAAGCCTCATTGACATAAATAAAATGTGACTGTTTTCATGAAGAAGATCGTTTCTGAAGACTATTTCACCGATAATCTACCCTCAATGGATTCGGCTATCCATGGGATCCTCATCCATCAAGTAAATCTTGTATATCCCATGCACAAGATCATGAATAATTTAAGTCTAATTTTAGCACTTAATTTCCTTACCACATAATCCAGCTTGTCCTTTATTATATAACTGCTATTATGACGTCATAGAGCTATTTGCGACATGGTCGTTCTTGAAACTCGGCCAAAGCAAACTAGAAACTTCTCAAACTCCTGAACTCAATTTAGATCCTTGAAGTTGCGCAGAAATAGCATAGTTCTATTATGTTTCATTACAAGGAAAGAATTAAATTAGTATTTATTGTTTAGGGCTTTATGGAAGTATTTAAAAACGGTATATCTTTTGGAAAGAGACGTTGCAAGTTAAAATCAGGCTTTCAGAGCGCAGCCGCTGCGGATGTTGGAATGTACATTTATTTTTGTCGGGTCCCGCGCATCGAGTTTTTGGTTGGTTTCATTTTTCTTATTTTTTATTCCTATAATTTTTTATTTAAATCATTTAATACAAATATTATAGCGCTTACTATCAAGGATCATAGTTAGCGGGTTTTCGAGTGATTAACATACGTGAACGTGTGGCTGTTCCTATTTTATGCTACAGTCACACAGACACTTACGTATAGTTACGTTTTCGTTGTTTTAATATATTTCATCTTCTATTCTATCATTCTTATGTATTTCTTTGTTTTATTTGATGAACGAGGTTATCACTATTTCCACTGCTGACTATGACGGAAAGGCATCCGTGGGGATCCGCAGAACCAGAAAATAATTTTTGACGCAAACCGGACGTAACTCAACGTAAGTGTCTGTCTGACTCCATAGAGGTTATTTTTTTTTTTTTTTTTTTTTAAACAAATTAAAAGTTATTTTTTTTTAGTTTTTTTTCATGTCATTTTTTTTTTTTTTTTTTTTGGTGTATTGCATGTATACCTTTACATTAATTGATATATTTCGTTGATAAAAATGAATCTTGTTTGCCGATTTCAATCTCTCGGCGCCGCCGAATGTTGATGTGCGGTGTTTTATTATCATGTTATTTGTTTCTTATCTCTATTTGTGATTGATTTCTAGCATAGCGCAGCGCAGTTCATGGTTTCCAATCATGACATCAGCGCAATGGCCAAAGAGCCGATTGGGTAAGCTAGAGAACATCATACAAAGGTCAATAAACATTAATTGAGTTGATAAGTTTATGAAGCAAGGTATCTTTCTCAAGGCTGGATCACGCAAAAAAGATTTTTTAAAAAAGAAGAATTAAGAAATAAAGAATAAAGCCTTAAAAGGATAAAAACAAAAACCCCAAAATAAATCCTAATTTAACTGCAAATTAATGTCCAGTCAAAGGCATAATTATATTCACAATATGTGTAGGCTATCCCATAGAGCTCGCGCGGTCCGGAATCAAATGTAATTTGTGAAGCGCAAAAAAATAATGTGTCGTTGAGGGGTATGCGCAAGCGCGATACAAAGAAACTGATGGTTTAAAATGTCAAATAATGTTACATTTTATAATTTCATAATGATTTAATACGTAGCCTAGTGCCATAGTGGCTGCATGCGAGTTTTCTTTGACTTTACTTCCTCTATTAAAATAAAATCTCCTTTATAGAGCACTGAAGATAAAGGCGTCCGGTAAACAATTAACACTGCGCATACCAGAATCTACTTGATATCTTGGCATAATCGGTGATTGAGGAAACCACCATTCACTTACTTGTAGGCCTATCAGTCAAAACGCATTTGGTTTCTTCTTTCCACCCCCATTCACTTGTTTGTGGATCACTGACTGGTAACAAAAGTTACAAGCATTAATTTTGAGCAAGTGGTTCAGAAACGACGAAAGCCATATCTGTCCTAGCATTGTATAAAACATGTGGAAAGAAGAGTCAACATCTATCTATCATCTATGTATCATACTAAGCAAAGTTTAGATCTACTTTACTAAGTTCATGGTTTCTGCATGCTTGTTATTGTTGTTCACATCCATTTTGACTTTACGCTGCCAAGTGCAACGTACCCGTAGTCGTCGCAGCATCCCGCCTCCACGCGTTGCACGCTGCATCATGCGATTATACTGCAGCTCTAGCAGCTCGATTCATCGATGTTACCCTTGGAGTTGCAGGGTGAAAGTTAACTGGACTTCGTATTCATTCAGACTGTCTATTGCAGACATGCTCGCAAAAGAAAGTCCTAGATCTAACAGTTATATAATAAATGTGGTGGAAGAAATAAGATCAAGGAGAAAATTCCCATCCACGGCCTAAACACTCTAACTGGGGCGCTAGTCTTTTACATAAGTCAATGCCTAGCTATAGCGGTACTATATCGCACGCGCGCATATATACCGGTAGGCCTAGCCTAGCCTTGATGTATGTGGGGAAGAAAAAAAAGAGAAAGAACTTTAAGGAAGAAAAAAGAATGGGATTCATAAAGGCGATGCCAGATTATTTGTTTATAAACAGTGGATCCAGCAGTTTTTGAAAATAAAGTGGCGCCAGGACCAGAAGGGGGGGGGTGCCGCCATATTCATGTAGGCCATACAGTTCAATGGATAAAGGTTTTCAGATTGAAAGGCTTTCGCGCCCCGGCTAGGCGCTGCGCCCCCTGCCACTTAAAAATTCATAATTGTTCAACCTTGATGATTGATGAATCAAAAGAAAATAAAAAAAAATTCCTGTGAACTGCATTATTTTGAAATCATACACATCTCTTTTTCATTTCTTTATTATATAACAGCTAGTAGAGAGAGGGTACGGGTGGCGGCGGAGAAAATGTAACAGATTAAACATCCTATAGGCCTATTAATTAAAATTGGATTTATAGGTTCGTGGTTTTAAAATGAACAAATTATTTGACTGTACAGGCGTGAAATCCAGTGGGGCGCGAGCGCGGGCTCCGCTCCGGGGCCAGCCCGCCCCCCCCCCCGAGAACAGCCGTCGAGAGAGACAGAGAAAGGGATGCCCTAAACTTGAAACCTTCTTGTGGTCAAAGACTTAAAAATAAATACACTATCACTCTTAAAAGATGAAATTGTGGAAATGGTGTAAATCAACGTACTTTAAAGGGTCGATGGGGGGTGGAGTGACGGGCGTTTTCAAAAAGTGTTGGAAAGGGTGTCACATTTTCAACCTTTTCAAAACCGCTGTCCACTCCTCGGCCCCTTAAAGGGTGATATACCCCTTTCACAGTTTTCATTTTTTTGAGTTACCCCCCCCCCCTCCCCGCCACCCGCGTTATCGCACGACAGCGGTGTATGTGGGGAAATGAAAAATAAAAAATGGGTGTAGAAACGCTCAAAAATCCCAATTTGGCCGCCCCTTCAAAATCCCCCAAAATCTTTGATCCGCCACTGCTGTAATATGTTTTCACTTAAAATTCGATCCGGTTTACCTAAATATGTTAGCCGGGGAGAGAAGAGAGGGCGACAAAAATTATTAGCAATTATTAAAGGCAGTTTTTTGCCCCGCTGGGAAAAAACAGAAATAGCCAAACAGTAACGGATAATTCCAGCAGGAAAAACTGGAGTCCTATTTATTTTTGCGTGTTGTTGTTTTATTTGTTTTGTGTTTTGTTGTTGTTTTTCCCCACGGGGGGGGGGGGTAAAAATGCAGCGGGTGGTGGCTGCAAGCGCATGTATGTGCAGAGTTTCGGCGGTCTTGATGCTCTGAGAGATCTCTTTGCAATTCCATGACCCTGGCAATAAACCGGGCCCTCCGGTTGATTATATTTCAGAACTCGCCCTAGCCTTTAATGCAGAACACATTATTAAAAGCTTGAAATTACTCACTTAGGTAAGCCCATAACCTAGTTTAGAAGGAAATGATATTGTAGGCCTACATTAGTGTTACATTTTTGATAATGTTTATTTTAGACGTTTTGTATTTGTGCATATTTTACTTAAAATTAAATAAAAACAAATTAATAAAGCCATCATAGCTATCTTCGTCTTTCTTTACTTTCTCTCTCCTCTCTTTCTCCTCTCCCTCTTTCTCTCTCTCTTCTTCGTCTCTTGCCGTTTCAAAGAAAATGGGATAGTACTAAAAACAACATCATCAACAACAATGGCACATCTAATATTAAGTTCAGTTTCATCTATATAAAAAAAACATCATGATATTGATTATATATTTTAAGTGGCACAAAATGAAACCAAAAAAGATGAATTGAAATAATTCCTCTCTTAGTTTTATCAGTGAGCTAAACCGGCAACAAAAACAAAAGTTAGTCTTACAATTATCAACTCCAAAGGTGGGGGGGGTCACAGGTTGAGATGAAAACGGTTATGTACAGATTTTGTTTTTGTTTGTTTTTTTTAATTATTTATTTATCTTTTGATTTTATTTTATTTTTTTTAAATATAATTAGTAAACATTGCTTCTGTATAAAATTTAGACGAATGATAGCCAGATATACCCGTGTGAATTTTGCTCACTAAGATGATTCAATCAGTATAAATTAGACTGAGAATTTCCATAGGATTGGCATCACGGGCATATAATTTCGATCAGTTAAAATTATATCGATCAGAGAAGTAATTTCTTCATATGAATTAAACAGATGATAGCCAGGAACCCGTGGGAATTATGCTCACTAAATATTCAATCAGTAGAAATTAGACATGAGAGTTTCCAGTAAGCGATTAGGCATTCACGGCAATAATTTCATCAGTAGAAAATATATCGATTATCAAACAACAGAAAAATAATTTCGGCAGTTATGAATGGACGAGATATAGGTCAGTAAACCCGGTGGAATCAGTAGAACATTAGACTGAGAATTTCCATTAAAGATGGGAGGATCCGCTGTAATTTTCGATCAGTAGAAATTATTATCGATTATTCAACAATAGAGCAGTAATTTCTTTAGTATGAATTAAACGAGATGATAGGCCAGTAGCACCGTGTGAATTATGCTCAAAAAATGATTCAATCAGTAGAAATTAGGAATGAGAATATAAGGATTGGAATCGCGTGTAATTTCGAATCAGTTAGAAATTATATCGTATTATTCAACAATAGAAAAGTAATTTCGTTCTATTATAATTAGACGAAGATTAATAGGCCAGTAATCCGTGGGATATGCGTATTAAATGATTCAATCAGTAGAAATTAGACTGAAGGAATTTTCCATAAGGATTGGCATCATGGCATATAATTTCGATTCAGTAGAAATTATATCGATTGTATTTCAAACAACAGAAAAGTAATTTCTCCAGATGGAATAGACGAGATTATAGGTCAGTAACCCGTGTGGAATTGAGCTCACTAGAATGATTAATCAGTAGAAATTTAGGACTGAGAATTTCCATAAGGATGTGGCATCATGGGCGATATAATTTCGATCAGTAGAAATTATATCGATTATTCAACAACAGAAAAAGTAATTCTTCAGTATGAATTAGACGAGATATAGGTCAGTACCCTGTGAAATTATGCGTATTAAATGATTCAATCAGTAGAATTATACTGAGAGTTTCCATAAGGGATTGGCATCATGCATATAAATTTCGATCAGTAGAAATATATATCGAATTCAACAACAGAAAGTAATTCTTCTCAGTATATTTGACGATTATTTCACAAAGTTTTAGTCAGTAACCCTGTATAGGAAGTATATTGCGTATAGTAAAGTGAATATCATCAGCATAGATAAATATAAGATTGAGTACAACATAAGGATTGTCATACGGACATATAGTTTCCGCAATCATTTATGTAATCTATTATCGATTATTAACAATAGAGAATTTTTTTTTTAGTATAAAATTTATGACCTCGATGATGCACTAGGTCAGATTACCATGTTGGACGATATTATGCTTACTGAAATTGATTCAATCAGTAGAAATTACACTGAAATATATTATCCATAATAGATTGGGGATCGCCCTGTATTTCGATCAGTAGAAATTATATTCGATTATGAGTTAATCAATAGAGAAGTTAATTTCTTCAGTAGAATTAAACGAGATTTTATAGCGCCACAAGCTAACCGTGACTCGTAATCTATGGCTCACTAAATGATTCAATCAGCTAGGAATAAGTTTAGACTTCGAGAATTACTCATGAAGGCGTATTTTGGCATCACGTGGTATTATATTTTCGATCGGAAGTACCAAAAATATGTATAATCGATAAAGAGAGAGTAATTTCTTGCAGTAGATGTGCAATGTAAACGAGATGATAGGCCAGTAACCCGGTGGGAAATTATGCACACTACAATGATTTTAAGTCAGGGTAGAATTATATGCAGAGTTCTCCAGATAAGGATTGCATTCGATGGTATATAATTTTCGAATCTAGCTATCAACGATTATTATCGTTGTATTCACAACCAGAAAAGAATGTTTTCCATATGAATTGAGGAGTGAGATTGAGTAGGTCAGTACCGTGTTGGATTCCGATTATGCGTATCTAAATTGATTCAGTCAGTAGAAATGTAGACTGAATTTCCGATAAGGATGGGGAATCGCCGTAAGTTTCCATCTAGCCTAAGTTAAGAGATTATATCGAATTAGCACAATAGTGAACATAGAAGAACAAGGGATAATTATTTTTCTAGTATTGAGATTAAAACGAGAGGATAGCCAAGTACCCGTGGTGGAATTATGCGTATTTAAAAATAATTCAGTATCAATAAGAGTAGAAATTGACTGAGAATTCCAATATGGATTGGCATCATCGGTAAACACATATAATTATCGATCAATGTAGAAATTATATCGTATTATTCAACAATAGAAAAGTAAATTCTTTCAGTAGTTAAATTACACGAAGATTTCTAGGCCAGTAACCTGATGGTAATTTATGCTCACTATATTGACTTTCGCAATCACGAGTAGAAATTTCATAGACTGAGAATTTCCATAAAGATGAGGATCCCTGTTAATTTCGACATTCAAGTTAGAAATTCACTATCGATTAACAGAGTCTATTCAACACAGAAAAGTAATTTCTTTATTAGTATATTAAAACGCTCTGATTTCTTTTGTCTTAGAGCTAGAGTACGCACTAGTGTTGGTAATTACATGCGTATACAATGATATCATATCTCTCAGAGAGAATTTAGTGATCTGAGAATTTCCTATACGCGGACTAGGTTTGACGTTGGACCATTCCACTCCTCGGTATAATCTTCGATTCAGTAGAAAATGTATTATCGACTTATGATTCAACAAATGAGAAATAACTTAATTTTCTTCATGTAACTCACAATTACACGAGCATTCTGAGCTAGCGCCAGTAACCCCGTTGCTGGAATTTATTGGTCACTCATAATTGAGGTTCATCTCTCAGCTAGAAATGTAGGACTGAGAGATATTCCATGAAGCACTGGAGATCGCCTGTAATTTCGATCAGTTAGAAATTATATCGATTACATGCAACTCACATTCAACATAGATTTTAACTAGATTTATCTTCCAGTAATGAATTAAACGAGATGCAAGATTAGGCCTCAGTAACCCGTGTGGAAGTTATGTGTGTACGATAAAATGAATTCAAATCAAGTTAGAAACTAGCGAAGCTGAGAAACTTACCAAATTAAGGATTGGCATCACGGCATATAATTATTCGATCTAGCTAGGCAATTATATATTGATTATTCAACTAATAGAAAAGTATTCTTCGTTATAAAATTACATACTCGAGCAATTCTAGGCCAGTAACCTTAGAATTATGGCTTCACTAAAAGGTCATTCAGGTCGAGTAGAAATCTAGACTGATGAATTTTCTCTTATTAGATGGAGATTCCCCAATAAGTCTTTTGCCTGTAATTTGTCGATCAGTAGAAATTATACGAATTAAGCAATATTCAACATAGAATAGAGTAATTTTCTTCAGTATTGAATTAAACGAGAATTTTTAGGCCAGTAACCTCGTGTTGTAATATGGATGAATAATTCAATCAGTAGAAATAGACTGAGAATTCCATAAGGTAGTGCTCGGCATCACGGCATGAACAATTTCCCCGGGGATAATTTCGATCAGTTAGTAATTATATCGATTTAAGCGACTCTTCAACCAATAACGAAGAGTATTCCTTCAGTATGAATGTTTATTACGAATAGACTTGTTACCCATTGATGAAATTATTTTCACTAAATACCTCTACTAATTTTGCCATCCCACACCCGATTGTACGTATGTATTTTAACACAATTAAAAGAATAATATAAAACTACATGCAAATTCAAAAAAATTGAATGGCAGCGCCGTTAAAACCAACCAAACAACAACAACAACTTTGTATTATAATTTCTTTCATTTTTTCTAGCTGCACAGCTGAGAAAAAAAAAAAGGCACACATAAAAAAAACGAAATTATATTTTATATCGTACTTAACTGAATCGTAATGCTAATATGTCAATTGTGTATAAGAGAATGTTCACATAATCAACTGGAAAAAACATAATCTTCAGAAATTACAAATGTCACAGTATGTACTGAACGAAATCTGCTGTAATTTAAATTTAGAATTACATAATTTCTCAGTTGTTTTACTGGACAAAAACATAATTTCTCTCCAGTATCTACGTGCCAAATGTGAATCGGGTGTTAGAAGTTGGTATCTACAGTATACTTACGGAAACGTCGGACTTAAACTTCTACTATTGTGCGGTGTGTCCTTAAATAAGAGCTTGCATCGTGACTCAAAGGCAAATTTATAAAAATGCGTTTTTGTAGTCCATTGTGAACCACACAATAGCTAGACAGATGAAGTTCATGAGTAGCGTTGTCACATTTGCCTTTGTGATACGACATGAATTATTGATAAAAATTGCCTGCCAATATGAGACCTTGACTTTGTAGTATTTTGTTCTGTCGGCGTGAAATCGCGTCCTGTTGACACCGCCAAATGAAAGGGGTTAGGTGGTTCACATCGAAGCGTTTGTTGGACACCGAAACTTACAGAACATCAAATTTGGAGAGATCTTTGAATCACGCAATTTGATTATGAAATTTTTTAACGGGGGAGTATCAGTTATACCACAAGTTCAAATAATTTTCCACATTTAGGATTTAAATTCTATTTGATCAACTAAAAACTTACCCAACGAAGGAAAAGACGTATGCTGCAAGCGGAACGGAACGTTGATAGAAGGCAGGACCCTCATTGGGGTTGTGTGCCTCGGGGCCATCTCTACGCTTTCGCCAAAGTGTTTCGCTTCATTGACGCAGCGAATGGTGTGGTTCGAACCCATAAACTACAGTTACGTCACAAGAGTCACTTACAAGGGTGAACACCCAGCTCGACCTCCCATGATGTACGAGGGCAACGAAGAATCTTTCTTAGAGCTAAGAGATGCTTGATGCGATTTCACAGACATCAAATGAAACCTGGTCGTCTTCCGTGAGTAACTTATTATTTGGTAAGAAGTATCTAAGAAAAAATATCTAACGAAAATAATAAACAAAATCATTATAAATTTGTAACGTGCACTTTTCCCTATAAGGCACCAAGGCGCACAAAAATAATACTTGAGCATCATTAACAAAATTCCAAACAAATCAACAACTAATATAGTATACCAAACCTATATAAGTGAAGCCACTGGGCGAAGATGGACCGGAAATAAGGAAGTTGGAGAAAAGATGGTAGAGTAAACAAATAAGATGTTGAATTCGTAATCATGTCTGGCCTTATTTCTTGGGTTATGTTATATTACTTGTATCGTGTTGAAATAGACGATAGATATGAGAAAAAAAAATTGCTTAATATGTTAGTAATTTTGGCGCACAATATATCTTTACCCTTTGGTTAATTTAATTCTATATTCTAACCAACGCAGAGATTACGAATCAGTGAAGCCCGGCTCGAAGTTACTACTGCCAAACACGTATTCGTTCAAAGACATGCCTTTTCAATGCATGAAGATGTCCCATTCCTTCCAAAGGGATACCGTCACACCTTCCTGTTATTCAGAAACCCAATCCGTCCATCAATTCCTACAGAAAGTCCATGGTACAACCAGTCTCAGAGCTCGGTTGTTAGAAGGTAGGTTCACATGTTCATCACATATTTTGAGATGAACATTTGGGCCCAATCAAAACCCAATAAGACATGGCAGTCTAATATCTGTTTCGAAATAGTTGCGTTCATTTGATTTTTGTTTGTAATATTGCCAAAACTGTTTACGTATCAACATGACATTTTTTTTTGACAAAAGGCCCGTCCATTTGCTTTATTCCCTTTCTTTGCTTGTTGTTTTGTTGTTGTTTTGTTGTGTTGTTTTTTTTTTTTTTGTTTTTTTTTTTTACAATAACAATGGCGGATCCCAGCATTTGAAATGGGCCTTGGTATCAGCCCAGAAAATGTGAAACATAACAGGAAACCCAATTTACTTAGTTTTCTTTTTCAGAGAAAATAAAATTTGACAATTTTGTGTCAAAATCAATTTTGTCAATGTTACTTTGGACAGATAAGAGAAATTATGTGAAAAAATATGTTTATTTTAGAACTTGACTTTAACTTAAATCATGGTATAAAGAGAACGAATGGCAATGATATTAATGATGATGATGGCGGTGGCGATGGTGGTGCTGTTCACCACCTTTACAATTATCCTCGTCATCTTCATTATCATCGTGCATAATCACAACCACCACCTGCATCACCATCGCCATCATCATCATCATCACCAGCAAATCTACCAACCCCTACCAACTTATTACTAATCCCCATCCTCCACTAAGATTTAAAAAAAATTATCTTCATCACCGCCATCACCAACATATCTCACAACTGCCATCACCATCATGACCATCACCTTCATCAGTATCATCATGAATATGATTGTCATAATCATGCTTTTATTATCAAGTTAACGTTAAAGTTTCAAAGATGGATGAAATGAAGCCTTTTCTGGGGAGAAATTATTTTGCCTTCAGCTTCGATAGAAAGGATTTTGAAATTACAAATTTCCATTTCATTTTCATTACAGGTCTCGAAAGAAATGAGATTGGAAAGATGACACTTTAAAAATCAAACAATATACAATGATATAGATGGCCAGGGCAAAGAATACAGAGCGGAACACCAAATTCTTCTTTCATTCCACGAGACAATTCTGTGTCATCATACTATGCTACGATGGCTACATGATGGCATTGAGAAGGCGTCACGACGTCGTGTTGCCTTCAACAGATCATCGGGCGGGTTCGCCTTACCCTCGCATTGCCTTCGCATTGCTTGCTGCGATGCTCAAACGAAGTGAACCTTCGCAACTCCATCGGGAGTTTTTTTTTGGTTGCCAAAGATTTTGCCGATGCATCGGAAGTTGCTGCCGAAGCCTGCAAAAACTCCACCGATGGTCATGGTGGTTTTAAGATTGCTAATTATACAGGCTGTATCAAATAAAATGGTAAAGTTGGAAAACATTTTGTTTAATTATAAAAATTCATCACAATCTAATAGTATTCAATATTCCTATAAAGGGGGAACATCAGACATTCTTTAGCATTTACTATTTTAAAAAAAATCTCATTTGGTGTTGCAGATCTTGAGATATGATCACTTTTCTATAATCAAGAAAATCTATTTTGGGCATGCTTTTCCATGGTCTATATTTAGGTTTTGCGCATAGTGGCCACGAATTCATTGCTCCGGAAAATAAATGTGTGTAATATCGATCAGCTCCTCTCCGCACACTTTAAAAAAAAATGTAGTACCACATACAGACATTATTTCAGAAGATGTCATAATTTAATTACTTTCCCCCATTGTTCCATTCTTTTTGAAACAGTCTGTAGTACTCCAAAATGGCCCGATGCTTTTGCGATGCTTTCGTAATGCCATCGTGTTCAGAGCAAAATTTGGGGTTTTCCACCATCGTGTGTGCATCGCTCCTAACCATCGGGACAGTGTGACGCGGGCTTAATAAATGCCAGGCACTATTCGCAATGCACACTTCAACAATGGACAGTATTCCCTACCCTAAACATAACATCAGTACACTCTACCTTAAACGTTACCACAAATATAACTTAAAACCCTAGCTGAAACCCTGGTCCTAAAAAATGAAGCCTGGAGAAATAATTGTCTCAAGAGCATATATCACGTCACGCATTTTAGGCTTAATAGGAAAGTAAAGCATTTTTATATATATCTTTTCTTTTTATAACTCCATATCAACAGAATTAAAAACAAAATGGTATATACTGGGATGAATATACAAGGTTTGTTACAATGATTATAGTCCTTGGAATAGTTGTTAGATTCCTATTGAGAGAGAAATATGAATTTTAACTTTTAGAGAATGAAAGACAGAGATTGAAAGAGAAATAGACAAGGAAATACAAGCAGAAAATCGAGAGGTAGAAGTAAAAAAACCGACCTTTTCAATAATTTCCACAGATAATGCCAGCCGTATATCGAAAAAGCAAATTATCAAACCAACTTCTATTTGACTATTATGCGGACCTAAATCACGATATTAGAGTCTTTGAGTGACCGCTTTCAAATGGGGACCATAATGCCCACTCAAAAAAAAAAAATCTTAAGTGCTCGTCGTGTCAGAATTGTTTCCAAGAGATGACCACACATTCTGGAGATTTGATTAACTCAACTGAACCTAAAGGTCATCAAATTGTTCAATAACCTTTTTGTATTTTGCTCTTGTTATAGCAAATGTATCTGTATGGATGCCATCCAGTGCTGTAGATTTGAAATTGTCCATTCTAAGAAGATGACTATTGATAATAATAATAACATTTTTGTTCACATTAAGTTAAAGTAAAATGAAGAAAGTCAAGAAGAAAAGAAAAAAGGAAACTACTAATCAACTGACACTGATTAAAATTATGTGATCTAGTATATATTATAACAATTTTTTACTATAATTCATATTCCGACTACATTGTTGTACTCTTTTTTGATGTGTTTACATGACCCCCATCATTTTTTTTGTGTGTGTTTGTTTTTTGTTAAATGGGCTCCCCTGGTGAATTATAAATAAATAAGTATAACAAAAATAATTAGATAACTCTGTTCTCTAAGTATTATGCAATTGTCTCAGCAATTCTCAAGAACAACACTTTTAGGTCTTGCTTCCCTACCTGACAGTATACAATGATTTAACTTATAACATGCCACATTAATTTTTGAATCCATGACATTTGCTCCCGCGACAATTGCTCCGCTATAAATTCCATACACTAATCGAATGACTAACTTCAACCAGGGACTTTACACTATACCCTACCCTAAACCTAACCCTAAACCTAATATAAATCCCACTATTACAACCCTAACCCTAACCCTATATCTTAGACGAAATAAAGCCCGGAGCAATTGTCGCAGGAGCAAATGTCGGGTCACCTAATTTTTAATGAAAAAAAAATTCCTTAGTTCTTAAGATACGAAAAGCCTTGTTTGGTTTGAATGCCTGGAAATTAATCCATAGACGCAGCGGCAAAACAACCAGTTTCATTAGTTTGCAAAACTTGTACTGTCGGTATTATTAATGAGAAGCTAATTTATTCCGATTGTAAAGTACACTTTTATGAAAACGTGCCCGTAGTGGCACGCTGAAGGTTAATACTAGACCCCTTGAATGATATTACACGACGCCAGATAATTCAAAACCATATATGAAGATGAGCGCCCCCTTACGTCCAATGTCGTTGGTAGGTCATTTTCTTTATCAGTGCAGAGATCGATCATAATCAATCATGATCAGTCCTGATTTACAATGACAGAAAGGGTATAGCTGTAGGATACAAGTTGCATAAACATGTACAATACACTTATCGTTTGCTGTTATATATATTTAAACAAAAAAAGATAACATTATGCTTTCTGGGCATTTTCGTTACCTGCAAAAAACAAACAAAAATAAAACCTGCAAAAAAGCCCATGAAAATGTAACATTTTAACAATGTTAGAAATTAATCGTAATGATTTCGTGGGGATAAGTGCACAATATTATTTGTGATTCAAGTATACTGCGTGATAAGCCTCTATTGACATAAATAAAATGTGACTGTTTTCATGAAGAAGATCGTTTCTGAAGACTATTTCACCGATAATCTACCCTCAATGGATTCGGCTATCCATGGGATTCCTCATCCATCAAGTAAATCTCTGTATATCCCATGCACAAGATCATGAATAATTTCAAGTCTAATTTTAGCCACTTAATTCCTTACCACATAATCCGAGCTTGTCCTTACTTATATAACTGCTATTATGACGTCATAGAGCTATTTGCGACATGGTCGTTCTTGAAACTCGGCCAAAAGCAAACTAGAAACTTCTCAAACTCCTGAACTCAATTTAGATCCATTAGAAAAGGGCTGCGCGTAAAATAGCATAGTTCTATTATGTTTCATTACAAGGAAAGAATTAAATTAGTATTTTGTTTAGGGCTTTATGGAAGTATTTAAAACGGTATATCTTTTGGAAAGAGACGTTGCAAGTTAAATCAGGCTTTCAGAGCGCAGCCGCTGCGGATGTTGAATGTAACATTTATTTTTGTCGGGTCCCGCGCATCGAGTTTTTTGGTTGTTTCATTTTGTTCTTATTTTTTATTCCTATAATTTTTATTTAAATCATTTTAATACAAATATATAGCGCTTACTATCAAGGATCATAGTAGCGGGTTTCGAGTGATTACATACGTGAACGTGTGGCTGTTCCATTTTATGCTACAGTCACACAGACACTTACGTATAGTTACGTTTTCGTTGTTTTAATCATATTTCATCTTCTATTCTATCATTTCTTATGTATTTCTTTGTTTTATTTGATGAACGAGGTTATCACTATTTCCACTGCTGACTATGACGGAAAGGCATCCGTGGGGATCCGCAGAACAGAAAATAATTTTTGGACGCAACCGGACGTAACTCAACGTAAGTGTCTGTCTGACTGCAGCATTAGAGGTTTCTATTTCATGCAATAACTAGTCAACCGAAGCGTGTTGGCCCGTGGCCGCCATTCGTGTCTAGACTCCATAATCCATACGTGAGGGAGGATTGGATAATTAGAGTAATGGTAATATGCCAGTTCAGCCCCATTTTTTGTAAGGGATATTAACTTCATGCTGCACTGCAGTTTTAAATTAAAAAAAATTACCGAGATGTTTTTCTATATAAATCCTAAAATATTCATGAATATAAGTTGGCCCTATATCCTAAAAATAAGGGTGCATACATGACTTGTATGGCCCTCTAGGAGTGTTTTTTTTTTCCGAGTGCGACATCATTTTAAAGAGCACTTTTAAAAAAGTGAACTACGATAAACAAAAACATTTGCATGTACTCATAAGCAAACGTGTTTTTAAAAAGTTTACAAAGTTTATGAACAGGTGTAGAGTGACAATATTTGTTCATGTGTAAAGGTTAGTCGACAGTTTCCACCAATTTATTTGCTCCGTTATCTCATTCGTCAACCTCCTTCCTCTAGCCGAGCTAGGCTCATTCATACTTTTTGAACTCATGTTTTGTAACGAATTACATCTATAGCGCACATCCATGTTGTGTGTTGCAGAGATGCATGTCAGAAGTCACTTCCTTTAGCGGTGTATCTCACTTCGCGAAACAAAATTTAGACAGATTTGCCAGCATGGCATTGCACTAGATCTGTCTCCTCTGTCTCCGGGACGGATCTTTTGTGCCACAGGAGACAGAATCTAGTACAATGCCATGCTGGCTTAACCGCCTTTTGTGCCACGTAACCTTTTGTATTGCACAAAAGATTTCGTCGAGGAAAAAGCTAATAAAATGCCATGCTGGCAAATCTGTCTCCAATTTTGTTTCCGCGAAGTGAAATACACCCTTAGCCAAGTCGTCCTCGACCTAATTGAAGTAATGTTTTATTCAGGGCCTTATACAAAGGGCAGCATATACAGAAACCATATGTTCGTAACCTATACACCAGATGAGAAGCATTTTACTTATATATAGAAATGGCAAGAGTGGAACAGACCAAACATTAGATGATAAATGACATCATTAATGTCTCTTTCTATAAGAGCTCTGGAACAAAGTCCATTGTTCGCTTTAACAAGTTCATTGTAAATGTCTTTGAAACAAGTATTTGTAAAGCAATTGTTAATAAGTCATATCACATTAGAAACCTGTTACGCTTCGGACCGCGCAGGTTAATTTGTTGTATCTCTGTTATCAATGGAGATGTGAACTTATTAATCAGTGCTTACGTATAGAAATAACATCAATATAATTTACAACATAATCTACGCGATCTTTGAAATTAGAAATGGAAACATTGAAGGAAATGAGAGACAGAGCGAGAGAGAAGAGAGAGGGCGTACGAAAGGAGATAGATGAGAGAGGGGGGGGGGGAGCGGATCGCGTATTGATATGTAGTTGGGAAATGAACCTGAAGAAGTCGAACTTTCTAAAATTACGGAACTCTTCTAATTGGCTGGTTTTTTTTATATATATATTTTTTTTAAAACATATCTTCGGTTCTTCTAACAAAGACTAACCATAAGTGTAAAGAAAATACAAAGATAATGGAAACGGACATGACGAGGATCTTAATTAAGAAGCAAAGGAGGAAAAGAAAAACAAGATGAGAAGTAATACTACTTGTAGAGTGATTGCACGCCCTTTGATAGAGACAGGTAACCAAAGTTTGCCAGGTGTGATAGATAGCTCATTTGCGTTTACGACAAAGAACAAAAACAACTATAACAACACAAAGGTAAAATAGAAAATGGGGACAAAAAAGACGTGACAACGATAAAAAGAAAGAAAGGACGGAAAAGAAAAACACTTGTCGAATGATTACTCGTCCGCCCTTTGCTGAATGTCAATACCAAAGTTTGCAAGTTGTGATAGATAACTTTGTTATTTGTCTTGCTCTCTTGTCTAAGTGTGGGTAGATATTTGTTCCTTCCTCGGATGTTTTGCAATTAATCACATGCAATGTCATCATTAACACGTATGTAAGGGTCTGGAGGCATTGAAACGAGGGAAATCAAGTCATTTCCTGTTGTTTATGCTTGGACAACGTCCCTCCTACATCTCACCCAAGAGAACCACATATCCCTGGCGTCTCGCCTCAGAACTTGTCAGGTATTGAAGGTTATTTAGTTTTGTTTTATTTGCCAGCGCTCATGGTCCTTAGTTAGTAATGTATTGTTAATGCCTCTTTGCAAGGTGATGTAACGAGTCAATTAAATAAAACCCATTTTAGTGCTAAAGGGGAATTGTCTCTAAATCAAAGATGGCAGATCGGAGGACAATTTCTGCATCAGTGCGCACGCGTCAGTCCTAGGGGTCAATCTCTTCGCCTGGTGGAATGAATCAGTGAATAGACAGCACAGAATAACTTGACATATAATTCATTTCAACTCATATCGTCTATTGGGATTGCCATGATTGATAGTTGCCTTATTTTTCGTTTTGCAGGTCAAAAACAAAACAAAAACAAAACAAAAAAACAAAGGCAAGAAAATAGCAATAATTTGCATGGTTTGGTATATCCTGAAATTTCCTTTGCGCTCATGTTTGAATTAAGAAAGATATCAAGGTGTCGCATAAAGGTGATTGGATAATGTTCCGTAACGCCTACCTATCTCACACAGCTACAGGACAGCATTCTGCCCGTCGCAATGCTTGCGCACGCGCATAGAGGCGACCGCAAACATTATGCGACCACGTGACAATCCTTGAGGGGATGCTGTGACCCGTATGTCGCCAGCCGGTGTACCGTTTCTTTGAACCTGTGGGCTTGCCAGTGGAACGGTGTAATTATTCCCCATCGTAGTCAAGCCATACGGTTGGATGAAAAAGAACGAAATGGATGGATCGGGACTGTAGAAGATCAAAGGATGGAAGCATAACACTTTGTCAGTTCAGCGCAAAAAGGACGTTTAGCTCTATCTTAACCAATGTTATGTATGTAAATTGACATTTGGACTAAACCCCTTTTTACACATGCCCATTTGGTTTAATCCCACATTGTCTAATTCAATTTCGTATATTGTCCATTTTGTCTAAATCCACTATCTAACCCCACTAAGTCAATGCAATGAGACAGTTTATCTATCAATCTATCAATCTATCAAACAAATTGCTAGTTAGACCAAGTGAGAATTAGACCAAATTATAGGTAGACCAAATGGGTTTAGCCTATGTGCTAATTAACGATCGACAATTGGACTAATTGTTGTTAGACCAAGTGGATATCAACCTCTATAATAGTACCTAATTCCCTTCCCGCTCTCAGCACACGGTAAAGAGAGATAGAGGGGGGGGGGAGGGGAAGATAAAGGGGGAGGGTGGTAGAGAGAGAGACAGAGAGAGAGAGACAGAGAGAGACAGAGATAGAGGCAGAAAGTAAGAGAAAGCATATCAATTCTACTCCACGTGAAATGTAAATCTAACGTATGACATTAAATCTTAACATAGAGACGCGTCCATTATTTGAGGAGGGAAACGCAACATTACATTCATGAGTTTAGTGGAAATACATGCAGCTCAGCGGCGCAGAATCAACAAAACCCGCGCTAACGGCGGAAGCGACCGATTGACAACTGCATGCAATTATTACTTAGCGTACAAAAAAAACTTCCCTGTCGGTAAAATGGTATTATCAGTCGATCCGTTCGAGGAAATTAGTCATGGATATGAAATAAATAATTGAACTTTTATCATAGTTTTCGTAGGTAGATGCTTCAGACCAGATTGGGGAAAGAGACATTATGCAAGCCTATAACACCATTGTGCTAAGTTTAATCAGAATCTTTATTTCACATAGATGATGCTTCCTAACGATTATTGATATAAATAGTGATCTTGTCACATCTTGCGAAGACGCCGTCCACATGCGATATGCATGTGATATGCGGAATATTGACCCATCGAGTAAAGATTTGTTTGTATATTGTTCAAAGTGACAGGACTTTTTTTTAACCAATCGAAATGAAAGTACCTATTTGGAAAACCGAATTCAAGCTTTTAAAAACTGCTTGATCATTAAGCTGTAATATAATTATGCGTAATCAAGGAAGATGATTATGCAGCGTATGAGCTATTTTGATAGCAAAATTGGCCATATTGTACAGGAATTTGCTCTTACTAGGATTTCGAATTGACACAAGTGACAGGACTTTTTTTTCCCTTTGCAATAAGTTATTCCTATTTTTGAAAAATTCAGACTCTTAGCGTACTTATTCAAGTTGATCATTTCTTTGAAAAGGTAGTTTGCTCGCCATAATCAAGAAAAACAAAGTGAAAAAACTGTGCAAAATACAAAAAGTCTATGGCCGCGTTTGCTTTTGCGGCTAGAGTGATAGCGCCCTCTTCCTCTTAAGTTTACAACTAGAATTGATATGAGAGGGGAATCAAAAGAAAGAAGAGAGTTCAGTGAGAGGCATAACCAAAAATTGAGGAAAATGCAGACCAAATATGTAAATTAAAGAGAGATAGTTAGAAATATGAATTCCCTGAAGAAAAATGTTTTTAAAAAAAAGGAGGGGGGAGGGTCCTCATTCAAAATATGAGACAAGTAAATACAAAACCGTCTGTCTTTTTTCATTTCATAAAGGTCATGTTAAATGTTATGTTTACATTGTCTGCACAAAACAACAAAAATACAAACGTAAAAAATATGAGCAAGTCAATTTGCCCTCGTTTTAATCCTCAGCGTTTTGACATTGTGGCTAAAAGCAAAACAAAACTTAATGATTGCAATCGATTTGGTTGACACAAAATTGTTTAGTTGATATGCTTTGCATGTTTGTAAGTTGTTTCTTTTTTCCTATATAACTATTTTCCGAGTCTGCTGGCAAAAATGACAAGTCAGCTTTCGTACATTTGCATTTGTCTTCAGCAAGATGTTTTTTTTTTTTTTTTTTTTTTTTTTTTTTTTTTTACATGTCTGATAATAGATATATTCGTAACAAAAATACAGTATGGGCATATGCAACAATAAAATAAGGGAAAAAATGGCAGAGAAACTGAAATTGCTTGAGCAAAAAATAAATGTGGAAATGGACTTATAACATTATTCCAACGAAGTATAGGGATTTAAAAAAAAAAAAAAAAAAAAATCGTAGCTACAGTAAACAAGTCTTGATAGATTCGCGTGAAATTTCCTAAATCTGTGTATTCATGTTTAGTAAAGTATTTACATTCACTGTATTACTTAGGGGCCCTGTTTGATTGAGACGCTAAACTCGATGTAATGTAATTGTTATTATCCTCTGGGAGTGAAATATTCATGAACACCAGTCCTACCTAACATCTGTACCTCTGGGAAATCGAGATGACCGCGTCTTAAACCGGTCGGTACACACTGTTTTGTTTTGTTTTTGTTTTTGTTTTGTTTTTATTTTTGTTTTTGTTTGTTTTTGTTGTTTTTTTGCTTTTATTTTTTGTTTGTTTGTTTGTTTTTTGTTTTTGTTTTTGTTTTGTTTTGTTTTGTTTTGTTTTGTTTTGTTTTTTTTGGGGGGGGCGGGGTTCGTGACACTTGAAATGCTATCAATATTATCACCATATGTCAGAAACGGTTGTGTGCACATGTATTTTAATATCGGCGTGTTTATTTTGTGTAATCATTTTTTTAAAATGTAATATTAAGTGAACAATTTCAAACTAATATCGTCTTTAAAAACTTATAACAGTTCTTATTTTGGTTTTAAGAAGGAAGAAAATAATGTATAATGATATCAGAAAAGGAATAGCAAGCATATAAGCCTACATGTACATTATGATGTGTATGTCTTCGTCTCTGTGTGTTATTATTTGGGTCGACGCTTAACCCCTCCTTATGAAGCTGCAAAAATCAATTAATAACCAATAAACTTATCGTGATTGAAAAGATTTAATTATTATACATATTTTGGAACGGCCAATCCACGAGAATCCGCAAGTTAAAGCTTGTTAATGGAAAAGTGATTTATTCCTTTTCCAATCCCCATTTTACCCACCTCTCAGTGTACATCTAGCAAAGGTCAACGCTACAAATGGTAGTCATTCTTTTTAATAGAATCCATGGACCTTTTTAGGGGGCAGTCAATCCATTAGAATCCACTAAATCCCAAATTAACTCCCAATGCAATATATCTTAAAGACGGTACCATTCATTCCTCTTTACCCGATATCAACTTATCCACATCATCTATCAAAGGTCGCAATGTCATATAGGCGAAGATAAAGAAGTTGAAATACGTTTTGGAGCAAATGGGATTCACCGGCCCTTTTTCTGCTTCCCTCCCATCATCTTTCAAAGTCTTAAGAATGATACCGGCGCTGAATTGAAGGCAGCTGTATTAAAGAAGAAGCAATGCCTTTCTTTTCTTGATACCCTGTATTCTTCATATTCAAATGTTTCATTCTTCAAATGTTTCAATGCTACTATCAAATCTCTCCACATCTTGATCTCGATTTTGTCTATCAAAGGTCGCATCATCCTGATATGGTAAAACGGTCTATCTTCAAACTAGGCTAGTTGTGCGACTCTATAGAACTGCATTTAAAAAAAAAAATGTTCTTATCTTTACCTCATTGCTGCATCATTTCAGCTCTTGACATCATTCATGAAAGGCCAAAGGAACTTAACCTTTACCTACTCATATCTCAACCATTAAGCATGGACTAAATGACACAATTCATCTCAAATGTGCAGTTGCTACGAATCTTAAGGAATATGTGATTCCCTTCCACCTTTCCTTTTCAAAACGTCTTCACCCTTCCCAGTTTCGAGGAAGTCGCAAGGCATATAAGTTCGTCTGGTTCTTTCCCCTATCCTTTTTTGTATTTCCCTTAACTGTTTTGCCAAAGACAATAAATCCCTGAAATATTGTAGTTGCAAAGCTTCTCAAAGAAGATGGGTCTCTTCCCCATCCCCAATTTATCCTTCTCTCACTAACTCCTCCAAACCCACGAAAACGGATTCCAAATTGCAAATATCTTAGTTTGTTGTTGATGTGATGAGATAGCGAAGCCTTCCTTCTCAGATTCATCCCTACTCCTCCGCAACACCAGGCTAAATCATTTCGATGGAGTTGATGCAGGTGGGGTGAGTTTAAGATCCCAACGCGGCGAGAGAGTGTCTTTTAAGTGGCGCTTCATGCCTGCTTATTTTGAGACGACTAAGCATGGCAAGTGGAGAGACTATTGAAGATTCCTCTCTTGATTGTCCTCACTGAATATTTTCCTTAGTCAGACTTATAACGTGTCATTAGCCAGATTTGTACTCCTCTTAATGGAACATTTTGATAATTTTTGGTTTTCTAGCAATAGTAGCCTCAAAAACGTGTTTTATTTTTATTATCAAAAATACTTTGTAATCGCCTTCCGATTCACATAGTCCTTAACTATTATAAGACAAGAGCGTATTATGTTTTTATTTCTCTCTCCCCAGCCCCCCCCCCTTATCTCTCTATTTAGCTCTTCCATCATATGACATGGAAAATGTGTTTCTCATTTTTATTCTATTTTATGAATATCACTCTGGAATGCTCTCCTTTATTTTCTTCTGTGTGATCCGTTTGCGGCAGAAAAGTATAAAAAGAGAAAGGGTTGTTTGGATGGTCAGCATTAACAAATCTTTAGAAAGTTTGAACTAAAAAGGTGGACTGGAGAGTGGATCTGATGACAAAGACCAATTATAGATACTTCGTGAAACAATACGATAAAAGAGTGTTTCAATATCTAGCACTAACCTAAAGTAATATTTATAAAGTTTAAATAAAGCATCCTTTTTAATACTCACGCTATAGTTGTTTGTCTATCTGTCTATGGGACGGTGACTACCTAACCTTTGCCGTGGTTTATCAGACCTTCCTTTCCTGTGGTCGTTATTGAACCATTCTGTGCTATGTTCAATCATGAAAATAATTTTTGACATTTCAAAATTTTTGCCTTATCCTATTTGCGAAGAAGAAAAAAGATGGAATATCAAAATGGAAAAAGCACACACCGCGAATGTGACAAACTGTTAGGTCCCTAGACATGAAAACCACCCGTGCGCATAATCAAGGGCAAACGATATTATGCAGCGACGCTTACGGGCTTATTCACACGGCTTTAAAATTAATGTTTTGATTTGGTTTGATGGTAAATTTTTCACATTCATGATGCCAGTTTCCCAGATAAGGAGCTATTTTTGTATTTTTTTCCTAAATTTTTCTACATTTTGAAAGTGGCAAGCGTCGATGATGCTCTCCGAAAATTACAACGTGGCACGGCTTCGCACCCAGATCATGACGATGGACCCTATAATTAAAGAAGTATTTACTTTTCCTGGTGTTTTTCTGAACTAAACACAACACAAAAAGAAAGTTCCCCCTATTTCAAATATCAATAATTCTTTTTTAATTGGAGGAGTTGAAAAGATCGAATTATATGTCCATGTAGGGAATTTAATTAGCTACCAGGGGAGTGAATTTTAAGAAAATTCATGAAGTCATGCTTCAGTGAGCAATGGTTGAATGCAAAAATGTCATTTTTTGAAGTTCACAGGCCTAAAATCACAACTTTGATTCAATGATATCGGACCAATTTTTAGATTTTAAACATTTCACGCATCAGAATGTACGCAAAACATGCTTCCAAATATACAGAAAGGACATTTGCGTAAAATTTCACGGTTGAGTGAGCAAGCAGCAAAAAATGCCAAAACTGCGATTGTTACTTCTTTTTCATGGTAAAATTGATAAAATATGATGGGATTCATGTCTAGGAAGAGTGTTTTTAACTTTTGCAAAAAGTTTAAATCAATTCACTGTTGAATAAACACCATAAAATACCATGTGAAAAACACTAAGTAAGTATTCTTTCCATTTTGTACACTAAAAATCATGTGAATATATGTTTTTGTATTATTTTTATGACCGGTGCACGTGTGTACATGATGCTATTGCATTTATGTAAAAAAAATTCATGCTTCAGTGAGCACGTGGCACTGGAAAACCAGTTTTTTGATTTAGAGACAAAAATTAAATTGCTTACTTTGCTTAACCATAACAATTCGTTTGAAAGTATTATTTTGATTTCATTTTCGCAAAAACCCCGATTTTTTATGCTTCAGTGAACACAAGATATGAGAAAAACATGAAAAAAAGGAAGAAAGTTTGCGGCCCTGGCACGGCCTAATGGCACGTCCGATTCTTAATTTGACCTAAGTTCGTGTTAGTTAATGACCTCTTAAAGATTCTCTCCAAGTTTCAAGAATTAACTCACAGTATAATGAACAAAAAATTGACAATGAAAATGGGCAATATATGACTTTTGTTCACTATTGATTTCCCCCCATTGACTTTATGTATAGAGTTTGAACAAAAAGTGGACAAATGTCCAATATTGCCCATTTTCATTGTCAATTCTTTGTTTGTTATACTGTGAGTTAATTCTTGAAACTTGGAGAGAATCTTAAAGAGGTCATTAACTAACAGGAACGTAGGTCAAATTGAGAATCGGACGTGCCATAAGGCCGTGCCAGGGCCGCAAACTTTCTTCCTTTTTTCATGTTTTTCTCATATCTTGTGTTCACTGAAGCATAAAAAAATCGGGATTTTTGCAAAAATGAAATCAAATGAATATTTTCAAACGAATTGCTATGGTTAAGCAATGTAAGCAATTTAATTTTTGTCTCTAAATCAAGAAACAGGTTTTCCAGTGCCACGTGCTCACTGATGCATGAATTTTTAAATAAATGCAATAGGATCATGTACACACGTGCACCGGTCATAAAAATAATACAAAAACAGATATTCACATGATTTTGAGTGTACAAAATGGAAAGAATACTTACTTAGTGTTTTTCACATGGTATTTTATGGTGTTCATTCAACCGTGAATTGATTTAAATTTTTTGCAAAAGTTAAAAACACTCTTCCTAGACATGAATCCCATCATATTTTATCAATTTTACCATGAAAAAGAAGTAACAATCGCAGTTTTGGCATTTTTTGCTGCATGCTCACTCAACCGTGAAATTTTACGCAAATGTCCTTTCCGTATGTTTGGAAGCACGTTTTGTGTACATTCTGATGCGTGAAATGTTTAAAATCTAAAAATTGGTCCGATATCATTGAATCAAAGTTGTGATTTGAGGCTTGTGAACTTCCAAAAATTAAATTTGTTTTAACTCCTCCTATTTCAAAAATTATTGATATTTGAAATAGGGGGAACTTTCTTTTTGTGTTGTGTTTATATATTTACTAATATATTAAGTGTTTCAATTGCTTGTTTCAGCTCCTTTCAGCAAACTATATCTACCTTGTCTGTAACAAGGATGTGGTCAAATTCATTAAGCTACCCTAAGAGGAGCTTACTCTTTTGTAATCGTTGACGATTGCATTATAAGGTAATCTGTAACCTTTTTTTGCTATATCTGAGCAGAATTTTATTATGTACACACAATTTTCATTTATAACAAAATCATGCTCATTGTCATATATAACTTGTCATAGGACGGGTTTGAGATGGATTTGGGAGTAGTTTGAGAGGGATTTGAGACGGGTTTGTGAAAGGTTTGGAAACTAGTAGTAGTAGAGAATACGTCTCAGAACGTGTCAGTCGTAATGAGAAAATCGACCGTGTTCATATTTATGTGATTTTTTTTTCAGTCACGGATACGCCTCAAATACATCTTCAAGATGTCTCGTAGTCTCTCAAACATCTCCGAATTTTCGAGTCTCGGAGACGTTTCCGCGAAGTGAGATACCACCTTTTTTTACAAAATACGAAGCATTAAAAAAAAAAAAAAAAAAAAAAAGGAAGATGTAACGCTCATTTAGGAAAAGTTTTAAAAAAAATTTTCTCGGACGAAATGCACACGTCCAAGTTTGCACAATTACATTAATAATGTATTGTTAGCTTGAATGAGGAGCCAAATGCAACAGCTGACAAACTTGTAGAAAGGAAGGATATTGTGATTATAAAAGCGAAATTCTCACGAATGGTGCATGAACATGTTTCAGTGACAATGATGATGAATGGACCATTGATCTTTCACGTGGCAGATTCTGGCTGATGTGATTATGGCGTTCGAAGTAACCTTCGTTCATATTTTTTGTCTTTTGTAAGATTTTCACATTTTGGAATGTTTGAGTTATAATCCCTTCCGTTATGTCCGTTCGATGAAGTTGGAACCGAGAAGACCAGAACTCGTAAGCATACTCAAAGGAAGGGCTTATCCTGCAGGGAACGAGTGATTTAGTCAAGGAACGAGTAATACGTCATTGGAACGAGTTACTAGTCGGGAGAACGACTAAGTTAGTGGGGGGGGGGGATGAGAACAATACATGTTCCACTTTAGGGGTCTCTGCAAATGACTCTTACTCTCAATATAGTGAAAAGGAACGTTACGTGAAATCATTTTGGAATATATAATTTCTTTTAAAAATGATGTAGATCCCCCTATAAGACATATTTTCTAAATGGGTTGTACCACTAATGTAATAAAATTGAAACCCCCCCCAAAAAAAAAAAAAAAAATTAAATAAAATAAATAAATAAAATAAATAAATAAAAAAATAAATAAATAAATAAATAAAAATTAAATCAATAAATAAATAAATAAATAAATAAATAAATAAGTAAATAAATAAATAAATAGATAAATAGATAAATAAATAAATAAATAAATAAATAAATAAATAAATAAATAAATAAATAGATAAATAAAAATTAAATAAATAAATAAATAAAAAATAAAATAAATAAATAAATAAAAAAATGAAATAAAAATTAAAAAAATTAAAAAATAATAAATTTCCCTCTTCGATTCACATTCACTCTCACTGACTGATTGATTAATTGTATTGATTTTTTCCGTGAAGTGCATGCAAGAAGTAAATACTATATAAATAAAAGGGTGAAAGATACATGAAAGAAAGAACATGATAGGCAATGTAAGTCGAAAAGGCTTATTTCCCTGGCAATGGGGTCCTATTTTGTGAACCGGACTTTATGATAACAAAATATAATAACTACGTGAATACATGTATAAACGTGATCAACAACGAATAATCAATAAACAATAATTTTGCTATAAACTTATGGCTAACAATTAATATCTACGATATGAATAGGCAAATTATACATTAGTAACATATACTCTACGAACCACGATTGCCTGTGAATTAACTGTGTTTTTTTTTTCTTTTCTTTCTTTTCTTCTACTTCTTTTTTCGGTGTAAATATTGTAACTGTGCGAACGTGCTATCCAGTTCCGCACGCATGAACGCTGTTCGCCAAGGTTCGTTGAATCATCAGTAAGAGAACAGGAGAAAAGGGAAAAAGAGGAAATATTATTGGATTCATTCATTCTAAATGCAATTATCGTACCAGGATGCTGTATTCCTAATTAGCGTTGTTTGAGTGACCTTTCGTCTACAGTAGGGAGTATCTGAATGTTCACACTGGCAACAATTAATGCTGGGCGCCAGTTTTGTTGTGCACAGCGAACTACGTTTCGTTTTCTTCTTGACGTACGTCCTGCGTCGTGAAATTGTTGTTCACAACTGAATTCAGTGCACATTATTGAAAACCGACTGCGCACATCGAATGCAAAATTAGTTGTGCTTTTTGTGAGCTACTTTGCTTCTTAGCAACTTGAATGCCTGGCAATGGTAACTCACTACCGGTTTATCTCATTTGCAGAGTGCGAAATGTCAGATGTACCTGAATGTGACCGATTGAAAATAAACACTATAGTGATAATTTTATTAATCATGTTAACGAAGCTAATCTCGGAATGTGACGCGCCAAAAGTCATCCGATAAACATCGCATATTGCTTTATACGCACACTTCACTTTAAACACACATGGCATTTTTTCCATTCTCGATGCCTTCAAATTTTAGAGAAACCGTTTAATCTTAGGATAAAGCTTAAGATCTGGGAATAACAAGAAAATGAAATGACGCTAACCAAGCCTTTATAAATCCCTAAAAGGTGTTTTGATAGAGTATTTTTTTTAAATGATAAAACAGGGGGAAAGTTTTATTTAAAGGTTTCACTGATGATGGTAAAAATGAATAGCAGTAGAGGGTTCAACGGTGCACCGAGTGATCCTTATTGAAGATCACTCTTAACGTTGTTGTAATAATATCTCTATATGCGTACATAATAGGAGACAAGTAGGGCCTATATTATAATTCCTTGGGTTTTACTATAAAAAAATAGCCATGGATTTTAATGGAAAATAAAATTTTAGGCACGCTGCCTATCCATTCGTTTGTGCCCACCTGGTATGAGTAGAACCATTCAGCCTGCAAAGAGCAAACGATATTGAGAGGCTACGTGATTATTGTTTCAGCAAGTGAAACGGATGGAATCATACTCACTCAAATCTGAATGCTTTGCCTTTCGATTCAGTATGGATTTTCTTAAATGTTTATTGCGTAAAATTAATTATTACTCTACCGATGTGTTTCTTCAAATAACTCTTTAATTAGGTCCTTTCTGCACATCTCTTCTTTCTTTTATATCATTGAATGCGTTTCAATGTCGACGTGCTATAACACAGGACGCATTTGCGAATTTTTAGCACTCGACGTGTAGCCTTTGGGTTCCTTTAAGTGTCTTCTTGTTATGTATACCATATTATGTTCTCATGTTACCTATTGGTTAACTTAACTGTCTCATGCGTAAAGATTTACCATTCATTTTCCTGATGGGTTCATTTAAACGTTTCTTGCATCACTCTTAAAATAGTTAGGTAAACATTTTACAAACTTCTCACAAACACCGAGCAATGGTTTGCACTACATATTTGTTTGAATTTGCCCAGCTCTTAACCAGGCTGGGCACTAGAATCAACCAACAAATAATGATGTCATCGAAGTAGAATCCATTAAGATTACCCAACAGAAGTGTGTGTCATGGAACCCTGAACATACACTTCTCGTCTAACGATCTTTTGATAATAAACCTTTAAGATAAGAAATTAGCCTGAGCATATGCATTTCATAGGTAATGTTACCGATGAATTTCTTTAAATTCACCATGCGTCAGGAACCTTCACATGACTCTCCTGTTACCAATGGGTTCATTTCAATGTCCCTTACGGCAAGCTAACCTATGCGCATGTTCCACTCGTGTTACCGATGGGTCGTGGCCGAACCTCTGCAGGGGTTGTCTAGTCATTTTATTGACCGGAAGGCACTTGAGGTTGAAAGACAACCTTCCGGAAGGGGTTTCGTAGAATCATTGCAGAATCACAACTGGACGTGAGCGAGATCAGATTTCGGGTGTATGCCCTGGCACCGTAACATGACACGGGGCTTCCTGCTGCCTCTCTCGATGAATATATATCCCCAAGAGGCGCATGAGGCTAGGTCCATACTATCATGAACGTTGATTGTATATTGTCGACTCGGAAGACTTTCAATCTACTTCTCTGTGGTTCTTGGAGATGTGATGGTACTTAGTTTCTGGGTTATTCCAATGACCATATTCATTTGTTTGAGACGGTGTTTCACCCCGAACCCCCAACCTTCAATTCTCCAGATCATGAGCGTGGTTTTCCCTGTAATCAATAATAGGTCAAGTTCAAGTTTTTAAAAGATGCCGTATTGTTTTGGGGGAACGGATCTATTAACATGGACCGACAACCGCCTTTATCTATTGAATATTTCGCGTCACTAAAATAATTAGTATCGCCAATATAGTTTTCATATATACACGTAGTTAAATTTTAACTTTCCATTTTATCATTCTGTCTGAATTTTATTCACCAAGTAATATGATTATTTTTAAATATGAACGTCACTTTCAACCATCTTTAAACTTCCTTTTATTGGGAATTCTTATATTAAGTGCCTGTGTTTTACAAGTTGCTCATATTACAAGATGCCGTTATTTATAACAACCCATCAAATACCAACAATCTGCCAATACTACGTCAAAATATTGCGCTAGATAAGCCTATATTGGTTTTTCATTGCGTCAATTGAGTAAACATGGGGATAAATACCAATATAAAGTCAGCACTCACAGCCGACGAGGAATGTTCAACCTCGCTCAGTCGAAACATCAATCATCAAGAACCCAATAAAACGCCCAGAGACAAAGTCATAAATTAGGTCCCTTTCTGTCATATTTGTCTTTCCTATCTTTCCGAAATTGTACGCTGGAGATGCAGAAACGTCTCCTTTCCTATCAAGTAAGACTTTGAATTCAATGCGACTGTAATAGAGATGTTTTCTCTATATTGTTTTATAAAGAAGACTTATTATTTAGTTTTCGCCACGAATATGTACGATGTTTGTATCTGAAAAATATAAAAATTAATTTTGATATGTAAGGTTTAATGTGTGTTTTTTTTTTTTTCTTTTTTTTTTTGTTTTGTTCAGGACAGGGTAACGATCTATGACCACTTTATCTATCAGTTCATTGATTTTAATACTTTAATGTAACCTCACACTAAAAATCTTACACGAGTTTATGATTAACCCAAACTTAGTAATGTGTCTTTTTAAATTTTCTTTGGAATAATTGTTATTTCATGAAAGATCTGAACACATCCAGATCTTTATCCCCGAAATAATTATACCGCCGCGTCGTTTTCGGAATACCCATTTTGATGCAAGTATTAATAACAAATTACTTTATTTAAAGATGATCTAGGCCTACATTCAACATTTCAAATTTAATTTATTCCCGGAATGTTTAAATTTTTATTATTATTATTATTATTATTATTTTCATCTAGATCGCTTAAGACCTTAACTGTTCTTGTTTGTTTTTTTCATCACCTTGTAGGTTCTTCACAGTAAATGCAATGCAAATGCTCAATATAGATACAGTAAGTAGAGGTATTAGAGTGTAATTTACAGGAATTTACATCAGATAAGGTCCGACAAAGTTAATGCAAATAAAGACGAGCGTGTAGTGTCAATCAATTCGATTTTTCATTCATTTTTTTTTTAATTCGGTAATAATATTCCTATTGCATGACATAACGAAAAGGCGGAGCTATGATTTATACATTTATAGGCAGATACGACAAAATTTAAATTAGAGGGGGCAAGGGGCAATTTTACATATCAAAAGGTATATTCAAATGCGTTATTCTCCCCTGCGCGCGTAGACCTTCATCAGTGAATTCTAATAAATAAAAACAAGCGACTCCACTGACTCTGCACGGTAAAAAAAAGTATTTTATGTGAAAGTGTTGCGCTAGCAAACGTGAAATTAATAGTATCTTCTCTCTCTCTCTCTCTCTCTCTCTCTCTCTCTCTTTCGCTCCTTCACACACACACACACCACCTCTCTCTCCATGGCTGTATGATTTAAGGGCATGTTTCATTTATCTGTGGTAGATGTGAACATACCCGTTTTATATACAAAAAGGTACATCAAAAAATTTTCACGTGACGCTGGCAGCGTGATAAGCGGTGGGGGGGGGGGGGGGGTGTTCAAACTTTTTCGTTCGTTCGAACCCCCCGAACCCCCCTCCCCTAGTTACGTGCCTGGATAAATGTATATAATAAACAATACAATGGCTTTATGATGAAATTAGAAAATCAAAATGCGGGAATGTGAACATAATTTATAACATGTATAATCTTGAGTTTTTGTATACCAAAATTTACACTGAATTTTTTTTATTTTTTCATACATAAAATTATTTTGAAGTGTCAAGTTTGAAATCACCTTTCTTTTTAATGTCAGCGGAAAAAACAAGATTTAGACAAAACATGTAATGGAATCATTTAAAACTAATCTACCGATGGAATCTTCTGCCATTTTGATTAAGTGATCCCAAATATGTCACGAATCCTTTAGGCGAGCCATTTATACTAAAGCAATTCATCGAATGTAACAAATGAAACACATGTTGTATGTAACGCCTGAGATGCATTTACTACGACACTCAAACCATGTGCTTACTGTACACGTAATGTAACATTTGACTTTTGTAAAAAAAAAAAAGAGGATACAACACTTTTAAAAAGTGTTATAAAATACAATGATTGCTATCATTTTTGTAAAGTGGGCTTAATCATATAGTTAAAAGCACTTAACCCAAAATATCATTACGCGTTTGCATTTATGTATTAGTAATGAGATGAGATGGACACCGCTGTAATGCATTTACGATTAGCCCCTCTGAATGTTAATGGAATCTCACTATCCTACATCATTCAATTAGGAATTAATACATCAACGTCTGGATACACCTTAAAGCGTGAAGCTATTAACGTCATAATTTAAAGACAATAGCGCGCATGATATGACGTAGCGAATGCACCGGTTCCACACACCTTAGCACCACACATCTATTTTGGTGCTGCTATCATTGTCACTTTACGCACCTGCGATTTCAAACTCGTGAAGAAAATTCTATTTCCACATGCTGATTCGATTATACCCAGCACCGAATTTGCTTCGCCCATATTTTGTTCTCTACCTGGCGACGATTTTATATCCTGTATCTATTTAAATGCTAAATAACTCCCGCAGAAAAGATGACATATTGGTGAAAAATTATTCATGATTTTAACACGGTTCGGTTATATGGTCTTGCACATATATGTATTCTACATATGAGTACTGGTTTACGATGCGTGACTGATGGGAAATTTAAGCATAAATGTTGAGTATTGACAAAAACAATCTAATGTTTCTCTTTCCACTTATTTCTCAATTTCAAAATAAATTTGTATCGTAAGAAGGGTTTAAAAAACGACTGCATGTTATTCTTTCATATGATTTGATAGTTGAAATCACATTTATTTAGTTCCAAATATTACTTTAAAGATCAAATTTCAATATAAGATTGTTATAACACTAAAAGCCCAACTGACTTTCAAACCAGATCGTGGAGTAATAGATTTATGTGCATTTTAATTATTCAGTTTGTGTCAACAACAACAAATGGTACAGTCAGGAAAAAAATTATTTACGTGTGAAATCTTCTCAAATGATGTGTGAATGTGGTACCAACTTCAACCAAAACATTTTTCTCGCTGATGCACTTGGTTTTGTATAATTTGGTTTTGTAAAAGAAAAGCTATGCGAAATTTTGTGTGGCGATGAGCTAATCGAAATTACACACATCTATTGTCTCGGTGCGCTGAATTCATTGCTATTTAATGTGCGAAACCCATGCGCAAAGTACATTTTTTCTTGGTAATAGAAAACTGGTCATATCTCAAGATCTACAGCACCAAAAGGGATGAAAAAAATGCAAAAGAAAGCCTGATTTCCCTTATTTGTGAAAATATTAAACGCTTTTAGAATGTGATTAATTTTCATACTTTAAATAAAACTTTTCCAACTGTACTATTTTATTTGACACAGACTGTACATACACACTTGTATTGCCTTGCAGGCAACGGAGTCAGCAATGCACGTTATTTCCAAAGTGAAAGTGGAGGGGAAATAAACAAAATAGCGTTCTCTACGTTGCAGACTCAACTATTATAAACCTTTAAGAGACGTTAAGAGATGTAATGACGATGTGCTACGCCCCTGGATGTGACTCTCCCGACACGCAGTTTACCATTACCCGAGGGTATTACCCTCTCATCAACGTCTACGTTTTATACGTGTACATGCACATGCAGATGATACGAGAGAGAGAGAGAGAGATGCAGGCAGGCAGAATAGACCTAATTGTATTTCACCATATTACGTGTACAGACAGTGAAAAACGCAGGAAATGTGTAATCAAGGGAAAAAAGTACAGTTCAGATTATTATGGTGGCATAATCATGGGAGATACCTATAATTAATTGTAAACGAAACATTATGAGCAGAGAGAGAGAGAGAGGTAGTGTCAGAGAAAAGAAGAGGGAGATAACAAATGATGGAGGATGGTGTCGATGGATAGCAGATGTCAACTAGAAAACACACACACACACACACGCACACAATCACGCACAAACCCCATATGCTCTCACATGCAAACCCATATAGCACACACACTCACACATACGCATACGCACACACACACACACACACACACACAAGAGACATCATGAACACGAAAATGGGAGTTCTTTGAACCTGGACCTACCTCAAATGACATCATCAATATCGTGTCCCTTGCACCAGCCGGGGTTAAGTGTTGTCAAAGTGCAAACTCCACATCTTACGACTCGTCTTGAAAAGGGGTTACAGATTTCTCAGTGATAATTCATGAAGACATTTAAGGGTCGATTCGCACTGACCTATTTGGTTACATGCACTCAAAGATACATCACACTGATGACATAACACGCAGCTGCGGATATTGTAATCATGTTTCACAACACCATGTGCTTGAGTTGAAGATCTTATATCGCTTACTAGTTTAGTAGTCCTATATGCTTGGATGAGTATGTCTCTTGCTCTTCGGGGAAAGTTCAACTGCCAAATTTTAATGTCATAATGAAAGTAATGTATAAAATACCAAAAGGCGCCGAACAATTGAAATACCTCTTTCTCGCTCTTTTGATTAATAGAACAACCCATGTGCATCGTAATTTAATGATATCATGTATTTACTTATTTTTCTAATTAAAATAATTACATTAATCTTTAATGTAACAATATTGAAGCACATTAATAAATCTGCCCTGTGAAATCATTAAGGCATACTTACAATCAAATTCTATGTATTATTATTATTGATGTTGAACTTATACATGATTCCATATCTTTACTTTGTAATGCATTCTTAAACTTGCATGAAACGTACTAAGCTTCAATGCATTGGATGCAACCTATGATCTTTCTTCTTTTTAGGGGACTGAATTACTGCACCTTAATTGCTTTTCTCAATCCGAGTAGATGTGTAATCACATAATAACTTCAAGCAATGTTATGACAACTCTCTCTATCTACCTCGATAAACAAAGCTTTTATTTTCTTACCGAAGATTTGATAGAGAGTTGATTATAAGCATTATGTCAAACACGGAGCCCGTTTTTATCACGCTCGAAGGCAGCAAAAGTTAATAGAGATGCGGATGCTGAAATTTTGGTGCCGCCAAATTTAGTTATGATTGCTGTTCTCCTGGTTCGGTGACTAAATGCTCTCTATTTCTTTAGCTCTCTCTTTATATATATATTTTGCATCTCCGTCTTTCCCTTTACATTTATAAAGGGAAATGTTGTATTTTTATCTAGGCCTCGGAAGCCTCGTCTCGCATTCTCTTCGTTTCTTTTCCTGCTCTGTCTCTCCCTTTCTCCTACTTTATTAGTCGTAATCTCAGGTCTCTCACTGTTATCTTCATCTTCCGTTTTCATTTTTTCTCGGTGTATCCTTTTTTCTTTCTCATATCCTTTCCCTTTCTCTTTTTCTGCTTCTGTCTTCATTTTTTTTAACTCTGGCTGAAGTACACAAGCGTCAAGCCTCATTCGCACATGCGACAAAAACGCCACATTTCGTTAAAGTAGCACTGTGAACATGGTGAATTGATCCAAAATGGTCCATTTAACGTTTTTCTGGAATTGGTTTGTGATTGAAGTATTCAGTCAGTTGTTCCTATGTACCAATGAACTCATCTTTATAAAAGCAAAAATATTAAGGCTGCTGGCTCATAATAGACGCTTTAAGCATGCAAAAACAAATAAATGTAGTTCGGGTGGGCACACAATTTACCAAATATCAAGGTACTATAAGATTCTTTGTATCCAGGACGCCCACCCAGGACGCCCATCCAGGACGCCCATCCAGGACGTATTTGCATTTCATTTCAGGTAAAGAATATAACGACAGACATACTTGTACATGGCAATTTGATGTGCATCGTGGATGTTGGAAAATGTTATCCGTTATTTGGTTCTGTGGGCTCAGCTGCAAAGCTGATTGCCTCTTTATGAAAAATGAGATAAAAATGGCGCATTCAAGGAAATAACATGATAAGCATAATTTTGATTGCCCCATTTTGTGTGCTCCTCGTCTATCTGTAGGCCTATGTCTGTCTATCTCCAATGTGTTCGTCTTCTTTTTATATATATGTATATAGTTAACACTATAATTGAGCACATTGAAACATCAAGGTATATTTCACTGAACGTTATACAAATTGATATATTATTGCCTATCTTTCCCAATCTCTCTTCCTCTATTTATTTTTTTTTCTAATGCATTTCGTTCCTTTGCCAACACCTTTCCTCCGTGTCTCCGTTGGCGATAATAGTCAAATATGACTGATTGCCATTAAACCTAACGAAAGAAGAAGAAGTCTGTATGAGAAAGGTTCAGTTTCAACTTCACACCCTCTTTCTTTCCCCTTCCTCCTTATTCTATTATTGCTCCCCCCCCCCTCTCTCTCTCTCTCTCTCTCGCTCTGTATCTCTCCCTCTCTTTCTCCCTGTATATTGATTTCAGTTCCCAACACAACGACGACATATTTCTAACATTTTATCAAATTGTCATAACTATATTTTCTTTTACTTTTGTGTAATTTTGCTCAAATACGCAATACTTGAACTGTGACAATAATATAAAAAGGTGCATGCCCCCCCCAAAAAAAAAAGAAAAAAAAAGAATAATAAACAAATAGAATATACACCCAGACGACATAACCCGGCATGTTGTGTATGATAAATCCAGACGAAAGCTTATAGCTTTGTCAACTAAATACCGCTCGGGATTATTCGCACATATTCCAATTAAATTTTAATTGATACCCAAGGGCACTTATTAATAAAGAAATTGCACTGGAATAGGAAAGTATTCAACAGTACACTGCTGAGATGTCTTTTTCTTGTATAAAATGTAAAATACGTGTATAGTTCATTGTTTGGAAGATGGGTATTTATTCCAGATTTTCAGATGTATCGATTAGAAAGTGTATATATAGTAGCAGTTGTACATTTCTCAACAAGAATTCAGAAGATAATCCACACCAAAAATAAAGTATTGTTGTTTTCAAAACTAAACTGACGGTTGAGCTGTTTATGGTGTTATTTTTTTTAATATTTAGAATAGTAATATTTTCCTGCCATACACACAATGGAAAAAAAAAAATGCCTTCAAGATAAAATGTATTTCATGATCTTCAGATGTCTTCATCTTAGTCGTACTGAAATTACTATAGGAATGATTCGAAAATTAAACAGATGTTTTGAACCAAATATACTATTTTACGTTGTTTTTTTTTTCCTCTCTATTTGCTCTATTTGCTCATCCCCAAATTTCTTTGTTTTTTCTCTCACCCTCTCTGCCTCATTGTTGTTCACACTTTCTCTTTCAAACTCTGGTCATCTCTCTCCCTTCCTCTCTCTCTCACCCTTTTCTCTCTACTTTTTTCTCTTCCTCACATCTTCACTCTACCGTATGTCCTTCTATTCCTGTCTCTTTCTCCATCTTTCTCCTTGATTCTCTTTTATTCGCGTTCCCCATTCTTTGTATGGTTCCTTTTTTTTCTTGCCCAGTGTCCAAATTATTGTTTTGTCCCTTGTGCTTCAACGTCTTTTTTTGCCCCGCTATCACTATTTTGTCTCTGGTTTTCTAATACATTCATTTACCTCTCTTTCTCTAAAATAGTCCTTACCCACTGTATTTAACGATAACAGTTTGCACTTTGTACTGCACCAGTTTGTCTATTTTTATAGAGAAGTCAACTCTAATAGTTTTAGTACGCCATGAGAAGGTCTCTTTGCCTTAGTCATTAAACTGTACTTGATTTCCAAGGGGATTGACTATATCTGGGTCGGTATATTACAAAGTCTTTCACTGAGGAAAGAACAAAAATCAACAGCGACATCTTTAATTAACTGATGCCAGTAGCAATCTTTCAAGCGGTCGTGCAGTAGTAAGGTTATCATCGTATATCTTGCGAATAAGGATTTTATTTCTCAGTCAAACGTCGTATATAGGCGGATCAAGGGGAAGACCCCCCCCCCCTTCCCCCATCCCTCCCTCCCCATTGGGGTGCAAGGAAGGGGGGCGAAGAGAGGAGGAGGAAGAGGGAGAAAAAGAAGAACAAGTAGTAGAAGAGGGAAAGAAAAGAGAGCAGGTTGAGGCCTCCACAATGTGCTAAAAATTTCCTGTTTTCAAGTCAGTATATTGTTAATATTGATCTATATTCATGACATAAAATTTAAGCTTATAATATTCCGTATTTACTGTTTTTAGATTGGTGTATATTAAAAAAAAAAAAATCAGTTCGCGCTTCGCGCTCGCTTGTTTCCCGTTTTAAATGAGATTTAGTGCTCATGTCTCGGTTTTAGGTAATAAAGAAATTAAACGTGCGCTTCGCGCTCGCTTTTTTATTTTATTTATAGATGCTAAGATACAGAATCTTAGACAATTAATTTTATTCATTTATCTCCAACGGTAGAAACCATGCAAATTGGTAGAAACACACGCAACTGCTGTTTGATAAATATTGGAACCAGACAGCTATGAAAAAAAATCATAGGCTGCCCGGGCGGGATTCGAACCCACGACCTGTGGATTGCTAGACCACCGTCATAACCGCTAGACCACCGGAGTGCCCGTAGCGATCAAGGTTCATACTATCCCATATACATGCACATCAAACGTAAAGGAATTTTTAACGCCGTTGGGATGTTAGATACACAATTAATTTTATTCATTTGTCTCCAACGGTAGAAACCATGCAAATTGGTAGAAACACACGCAACTGCTGTGTGATAAATATTGGAACCAGACAGCTATGAAAAAAAATCATAGGCTGCCCGGGCGGGATTTGAACCCACGACCTGTGGATTGCTAGACCACCGTCATAACCGCTAGACCACCGGAGTGCCCGTAGCGATCAAGGTTCATACTATTCCATATACATGAACATCAAACGTAAAGGAATTTTTAACGCCGTCGGGATGTTAAATGGACAATTGATTTTATTCATTTGTCTCCAACGGTAGAAACCATGCAAATTGGTAGATACAGGATCTTGTTCGGAAAAATAAACTTAGACGTGCCTAAAACTTAACTATGCTGGATGTACCCCTGAAATGTAGATCCTTTCTCATTTTCTTGTCGTTTCTTTTTTATTTTTATCTTTATTATTATTTTTTTTCACAGACTTCTCGCGTCCACTTCTTCATCTTGTTTGCTTAATGTTTAGTCTCGTCGTTGTATTTGATGATCATTGATGGTTGCTAAACATCACATACTGTTGAGTGCCCCCTTTAGCTTTTATCTTTGTATAATTTTGTTCCGGAATGCCTCCGCACACTTGATGCACTTAAAAGATAATGCATGTTTTAGACGATGTTGTCTTATTTTCATTAATAATTTAGTTGTATTAAAAAGTTTGATGGATATTAAAAAAAAAAATCACCTCCACTCTGCCTCTACTCCTGGTGTGTCATGATTAGTCCCATTCCTTCCCTCTGTTTGCATTTACTTTTCTCATCTGGGGAATGCACAATCTTATGTTTGAATCTTAAAAGGCTAGCCCGAGACAAATGGCTGAAATTAAAATTAAAAAGGGTGAAAGCTAAACAAAATGTTCTGAGGCAAAGAGATCTTGGTTCCGTGGTAGAATTATCGCCTGCCACGCGGGTGACCCGGGTTCGATTCCCGGACAATGCATTTTGTTTTTGCGGTTCGGAGGCAAAGTTATTGAGCCTATGTAAATTTTGATTGAAAAAAATTTTTATTGCCGATCATAGGTAGTCAAAATTTACATTATTTTATCTTTTTGTTCATAGACTTATTGACATGCCTTTTGCTTACACTGTAAAAATAAAATTTGTATTTTACAGCAAATCTGCTGTCAGCAGAGTCGCCATAAAAATGTAATTTAAAAAACAGTTTTGTTGTAAATTTCTCGTCTAAGAATTTATGAAAGAGAACGGAAAAATATCATTAGAGTTCTATAGCGTACATATTTGGGTAAAACGGAACAAATGTGTTACTCCTGATGTATATTTTGTATTTTTCATGTAATTATTTGCAGGAGAAATTTACAACAAAACTGTTTTGTAAATTACATTTTTTATGGCGACTCTGCTGACAGCAGATTTGCTGTAAAAATACAAATATTTTTTACAGTGTATGGTTCCAGCCTCTGACGCTATAATGATGATAATACAAATGATAATCATAATAATAGTGGCATCAACAAGACCTATAGTAATATAATATGGACTAGCCTTGAGGGAGACACGACATTTATGGCCCTGAGTAGAATCGTATTGCCCCGAGTCGAAGACGAGGGCAATACGATTCTACTCAGGGCCATAAATGTCGTGTCTCCCGAAAGTAGATAGTCCATATTGTTATTATTAACCAAATCAGACATCTAGAGCGAACACGAAATTCATATACCTGTTCAATCCAGCTTGGATGCTGTTCAGAGTTGTTGTTTTGTAGTGAGTTCCATCGGTTTGCCGTACCTCGACGTAGAACTTCGCAAGAACAGAGGCAAGGGTTTTTTTGTCCACAGTTCCAGATCAAGCTGAAGGTTTTTCTCTGCAATATACTCCTTAAGAATATTGGCTGCTTGTTTAGTTGCCCTCTTAGTATTTGGTGCATTCCTATCTTGCAAAATTCCATCGAATTCATTGTCATCAAACGAAGCAAACCTCGTCTTCGAACTGTGCGCTGCCATGTTTGTTTACAATCAGATGTTAAAGTTCACAAAATTTTCCATATTGTTATTATTAACCAAATCAGACATCTAGAGCGAACACGAAATTCATATACCTGTTCAATCCAGCTCGGATGCTGTTCAGAGTTGTTGTTTTGTAGTGAGTTCCATCGGTTGCCGTACCTCGAGTCTCGACGTAGAACTTCGCAAGAACAGATGCAAGGGGGTTTTTTTGTCCACAGTTTCCAGATCAAGCTGAAGGTTTTTCTCCGCAATATACTCCTTCAGAATATTGGCTGCTTGTTTAGTTGCCCTCTTAGTATTTGGTGCATTCCTATCTTGCAACATTCCATCGAATTCATTGTCATCAAACGAAGCAAACCTCGTCTTCGAACTGTGCGCTGCCATGTTTGTTTACAATCAGATGTCAAAGTTCACAAAATTCCCAGGTCGGCCAGGCACGCACGTCGCGAGCCCTATGCACACAGCGCTGAATTCATGCACAAAACCATTTGCAAAAGTTGCTCGCGATCGCGAGTAATTGCCGCCTTCATTTTCGGATGTGAGTTTATGGACCGCTGTTTTTACACGCAAATTCCCATAGACATTTGACCGAGGGTGATAAAGTAATTTATGGACCGCTCTCTCTTTTGCGGGGCGATAAAGTGTAGAAATCACATTGCTCAGAGGTCTGATACGGTTAATAATAGCTATTATATACCTCATTTTAAGAATCTTTAATAATCCTGTCTTCTGATTGGTTGAAAGTACAGTCATAATCTGACCTATGGCCGCCATAGTCATTTTTCCCGGTTTTACCGGTCAATAGAACATTTTTACAGTACTTTTTGCCCGTGGGCATAGTGCGATCCCCATTTGTTTACGTACGTGCAAGGCTGCTTTATTTCAGATACCATAATTTGCGGCGCGATTTGGGCGATAATTTTAGACAACTCCGCTGCTTGTGCGTCAACGCGCGCGCGCGCAGCGTAGACAAATTCTTTCGTCGCGCTAGAACGGATCTCAGATTTCTAGTTGAGCGTTAAGCCTGAATTCCAATGACTATGTTGATCTAAACAAGCGATTCAGAGGTTAATCTTCCTCGGCATTTTGCATTTAACTGTAAGTAGAATGCAATTGTGTTGCCTGTGCATGTGGCGAGCATGCATTGTGGCCTGCAGAGCCAGAGGCTCGAACTGACTTAACTTTCATGACATGTTCTAGGCTAGTCTAGATCTAACGTTATTTTAGAATCTAGATCGTAGACTTCACTTAGACTTAGTTCTAGGTCAAAATTAGACCATGTTTGTTGTTTTTAGATTCGGCATATAAAATATATATTGACTGCTTTTATTTTCGGGACATGGTCGTTTCTAGACTGCTCTCGGGAATCTCCGAATCTGCCATAACCCGCGACCTGCGGTCTTGGGTTATAGCAGATGCGGAGATTCCCTTGAGCAGTCTAGAAACGACCATGTCCCTCAAAGCAGTCAATATATCTATACTACAACAATGATTTTAATTATATTAAAATTATAATCATTGTTGTTGTGAAGTAAAAAAATTTTTTTTTAACAAAAGTAAAATATAGAATGGAAGTTTAATGCAACTAAAAAAAAATGGTTTCCAGTTAGGAGATACTGTAGCCTGTATGCAGCATAAAATAATTTATTTTTTCATCCTCTCTTCTTTTTTTCTATTTATTTAATTTAGTTTATAGTAATTATATTACTGTTTTTTTCGCATTTCCATCTCTCTCTCTCTCTCCCTCTCTCTCTTTATCTTCATCCCCTCCCCATTCTTTTCTTATTTATACTTTCTTATTGACGACATGTTTGCCCTAATCTATCCGCTTTTTCATACTATTTATATGTATTACACATAATTCATTTAGGGACATTTATGTAAAACTCAAGAGTATACATCTTCATGCTAGATTTAAAGATGTTTTCGCGTTATCTATGCCAACTCAATAAATCAATATGTAGTATTGTATTTCGAAGTTAAATATTAATACCTAAAGTAGCTCTCGTAATTCAATACTTTAATGTCTTTACGGATAGAATATGGCTAGAGAACCGTACAAACAACAAACTGGCAAGTATATCATATCGCGTTTCGCACTATCAAACATCATACTTTTCATGCTAGAAGAGAATCCACGTTTCCTTTTTTGTTCATACTTTGACGCAAAGAATCCACTGATTTAGTCATCAATCAACCCACAAATGCACACTGGATGTGTTTGTTAGCTAATAAAACCGAAGCAGGAGATGAAAATGAGAAGGAGAAGAAGAATAAAGGAAAATATATCCTCCCAATGTAGGAAACAATATGCCGATTATTCTGGAATATTTAAATTCGAGGTCTCAAAATAATAAGCAATCTATGTCTGGGGGAAAACAATATCAATTAGAGTACCTCAGGGGTCGATATTGGGCCAACTTTTATTTCTCATCTTACTTAATTATTTGCCAGATGTTATAAAAAGTGGCCAAATTACAATGTACGCCGACGACACAACATTATTTAAATGTGGCACTAATCTGCAAGATATGAAGGGGAAAAAATTAATGCAGTTAATACTTGGTTAAAATTGAATAAACTAAAACTTAATGTAGATAAGACCCACATGATGATATTAGGTACGAAACAGAGACTAAATAAGTATGAAAAATCTGATTCAGTTATGTCTCTCCAGTTTGACAGTACTGTAATCGCTAGGGTTTACAGTACTAGGAGCAATCATAGACGATAAATTGCTCCGGCATGACCTTGTTTATTATGTCTGTAAAAAGATCTAGACAAGCCAGGTAACTAAACTTGAAAAACGTCCTGTCAGAATAATCCTTGAAGCAAATTATTTTACCCCATCCATACAATTATTTAATCGATTAGATTTGCTTTCTTACGAAAATAGAGTTATGTATTTCAGATGTATTTTTTGTTATAAATGCCTACATACTTTATTTTCTGATTTCTTTCAAGTTTCATACATATATGAGGTACATAATTTAAATACAAGGTCTGCCGCAAACCAAAATTTCTTCATCCCAAAATGTAAAACCGATTATCTAAAACACTTTATTATTCTGCAATCAAAATGTTTAACCCCATACATATAACACCCCCTGTATATAACCATTGAAAAAAAATTCTCCGTACCATTAACACTTACAAAAAGGCACTCAAATCATATCTAATGTCAACATTGTAAATACATGAATTCTTTCTTTATCTAAATTGATTCCATTTTATGTATTTCCTATGTATTTTTATGTATATTTTTTTTTTACTGATTTTTTTTTAAATGTATGTACATAATTGTTTTTATTTGTAGGGCCCCTTGTAATTCCAGCATATTGTTGAAAGGGTGCCCTACTTCATATCACGCCTCAAAACTCACTTATCTCAGCAGATGTGTAGAAATTATCTTAATGAGGCTGCGCCTTTGAATGTTTTCAACAGAAATATGGCGCAATAGAAATGCTGTGGATCATCATCATCATCGTCATTAAAACATTGTGTAAATAAATAAAATAAAATAAAATAAATTTGTCACGTTAAGTATGAATTTAACAGATAAAGATATTGATTAAAATTTCCAATAAAAACACCTTATACAGAAATAATATACATAATATACATAAATTTTACATGGTTTTATATCAACAGGTGAACTGACGTGTTATATTTTTTAAAGCAAAGGAAAATACAAATGAATTACCTTTGGAATATCAATAATTAAATCAGTGTAACTTGTTTAGAGTAAAGTCAATCTATAAACTCTTTCATAATGTATTGATTTATTCTAATAATTACCTTCAATTAAATCTTTATATCAATATATACATTTTCAGCAACCTTGCAATTAGGTTTTTGGTATTTCTGAAACCATATAAATAACTTATATAGAGAGTTATTTTGTTACTTTAAATAAATTTCACTGACCTATATCAATTATGGCTATAATTAGTATGATTGCATTGATATCACTTCCATAATACATCCTAAATTTTCACTGCTATAACCGGGACAGATGGTATTCTGAAGCAAAGGTAACACATCTATAACGGCTTGGTTTAAAAAAAAACTCCTATATGACATCACACCTTAAATAAGAAGGAAAGATCAGTCTAATAAATCTTCGACTTGAGGGTGTTGAAACGGAAATGATAGTAGGGGTGGTCTACTATTAGCTGTGACTGTTCCACAGGATTTGACCGATCGATAGCTATAAACGGAACCAGCTTAGAATGCTCAATTATTGTCAGATAGTATAGCGTAGGACGTAAAATGGGGGTTTATTATCATTCAGGAGAAAAAAATGAGACGGATTGACTGTATACATGTATAGACGAAAATATAAGAAAATGTGTGATGGTGTGTGGCGTGTGCGAGCGCATGAAAATGAAGAGAAACAAAGAAACAGAGCGGGGAAGAGAGAAGGAGGGAGACAGAGAGAGAGAGAGAGAGAGAGAGAGCGTGAATAAGAAAATAGAAACAGACAAAAGCGAAAGCGAGGAAGCTAGGGTTTTCAGCAGGTGAGCCAAAATAATGTTTACAGTTTTGTGATTAGAAACAGGGATATAGTATGAGTGGGCAGAAGAGACTGAAAGACAAAATTGCATGGAACACAAATGAAAAGATTCGAACATGTCCAAAGAGAGGGACCAAAATATCGAGATTTAGGCTGGGAGATACGATCTATATTTGGTCTATAGTAGATATGAACGTAGTAATCCACGCAGAGCTCATTGGCTGTAAACTTGCTTTTCATATAATATATTTGAGCCTGAATTAATATTTAATTAACCATTAATATGCCACTATCTTTGATAAAGAGAGTTTATAATATTTCTTCCATATTTCCAGAGGGCCCCCCCCCCCACCCCCGCCCCCACAAAAAGGTCATCCCTCCCACGATAATAACCAATCAAAGCATTTTGTACGGCAAACTGATTGGTAGGTCTCTCCGCAAATTACAGTGAAAATGAAGCAAAATACCTAAACAATGATACAACTGCAAGTGCACGTATATCAGTATACTGGCGTTATCATTCCCACACCTGACTTATGTTTCACTTCCTATTCTAGAAAAATGTGATACATTTATACCTGTTCACCCCTGTGTCCAATCTGACCCTACGACCACGCACCTTTCGAAGAAAATAGGCTAAGCTTATCACAGTTACAAAGATTTGGGCCGTTTTTTCCCACATCCCCATCAAAAGTAAGCCTGCCCAGTGACCCTCTTTAACTCTTTCTGGTTTTGCTGCAATACTGGATTAATAGATATGTCCTGGATTGGCCAACCACTTATCTGACAACTATTGATCGTGTTTCTCCTATTTCCTATTTAAGAAGATGACAATGTGAACACGAATTCTGCACTCATGTGACAAGTCCCAGAAGACTGAAATCTCATGGACGATATAAGCAAGCCCTCTTTTTTTGGCTACATTTCAGAACGTGATGAATTGTATACATGCCAAATTGTAATTGCATATCTGTGGAATTCACATTTAACTCAGTTACTCCGATTTCAGCTGCTTTCGCCTACCTCAAAATTGGTTCCAACTAAAACACGAACTAACTTATACATACAAAGCCATGTATACATGTCATGTCTGAGAATATTTCGATGACATGTTGAGATCAATTGTCCGAAGGAGCAACAGCTAAATGCAGGTGGCATGTGTTGCATGATATAAACACGCCTGATCATTCGATGAAATTCGATATGACTGTCTTTCTCCCTCCCTATTTATCACAGCATGATAAATATAAACTTTGCTGTAAAATCAAAAATGGAAGGAAAAATAAACATGTAATTGGTGTCTGATAAAGTATGTATCATATTTTTTTATTATTTTTTTTATTCAGGTACTACGGTAGAGCCTTGACTGTCTTACCATATCTGTTCTTATGGTTTGTCTTTTGCTAACACAGATAGTTGAAACTCTTACCAAAACCCTCAACAAATAATGAACCTTGGTAATACAGCCAGTGCGGTGATGGATAAACTCTGTGGATGCTGTTGTGCCAACTGGTGCGAAAGGTTACGTCACACCGACTCTGCAACTGCCATAGTACCTCGTGTTAAAGCGCCCTCTCAGCAGGACACGCGATGGAAGAGGCTGTCCTCCGGTCGAAGGGCTACTTCTGCACCTCCGAGTCCTTTAGGATCATCTGAGCTGATTAGAGTACAACCCGGTAAGCATGTCTTTTGTTGCATTATAAACATAATGTATTCAAATTAATATATCAGTCACACCGTCAACACCAACTTTTATACCCAAGACCGACTCCAGATCGATCCCAAACTAACCTCAGACCGATTCCTAAACGATTCCCGACCGACTTCCAGACCGACTTCAAACCAACCACTCGCCTTTCCTTCAGGTAATCTAATATTTTGTTCGGCCTGTGACTTTGAGTTGGTCCATATCATTTCTCTTTTGCGAAAAAAGAGATGCATCTTTAAAAAAGAAGGAGAAAGATTTATATGCCTCGAGCTACGTTACGTGATTAAAAAGGTATACATCCGACAAAACACACAACCTTGTAATTGATGCTACAATCCTATCTGTAGCCAATGTCTGCAAACCCAATCATGACGTTCTAATTTTGAAACAAAGGGTCGATAATCGGTTTTACCGGAGGCTTTGTTTATACCTTACTATTTGGAAAGAACCCGATCAATTTAAAAACCTCTCTAAGAAACAGTCCCGGATCGAAGGCTGTTCAATGTCCCTAAGGCGTCTACAGACATGTCTATTTCCAGTCGATTGACCTTAGTCTAATTATTTGACATCCGAATAGTTTGATAATGCGATATAATGCATTAAACCATTCAAATCAAACAGACATCTTGTCTTCTAATGAGTATTTGCAATGCCTGTAAGTTATTATTTAGCCTCACTTTTTATAAAGAAAACAAACGGAACCGTGAAAATAGACAACCTTGCAATATAACCTAAATAAATCTCATCGTAATAAGCTGTCTCGAAAAGTAATCTAATCTTGGATAAAAAGTAAAATTTTCGGGTCCGGTATTTCGCAATATCCTTTATTTTTAAAAATTTTTTTTAATCATTTATTATGTCGACATGAGGATAAGGTCCAAATTCACCGTATATCTAGGCACAATGTACAATTACGTATACATGATTGTATTGTCTGTTAGTTGGTTTTTCTCCCCATGTCTTTTCGTTTGGAATGTCAGTAGCTATATCAATGAAAGGCTGTCCAATGTGTTTTATCAATATCATGTCTACTGATGCTATGACAATAAGTTGCGATATGAACAAAGTTTAACATAAAGACATGTTATCACGTAATCTCCATCACCATCGCCTTACCGTTGATATGGTAACAAAATGTCAATATACTACATTAAGCTAAATCGACCAGACGAGTTTTAAGCTCAGACAGACGAGCAACATCGGCACCATATCAAATTCTCGAACAAAAATGTTGTATATCCAATTACAAAATGAAATTCATTTATCCGAAAGTAACCTAGGGATAGTTACTAAAAAAATTAAGTATAATGCGCTTTAATCTGTAAATTAAATAACCCAACCGTATTACTAAATTTTGGATTATCAAACCTGATTTTCTGATAAGAGATCCCTTATTGTGTTTGGATAAACGACCATTGAGGACTGGCATAGTAATTGTTTGTGTTCCGTCTAATACATTTTTGGAATAACAAGCTCTTCGAGCAATGAACAGCTCCTTTTGCCGGTCAGTTTATGCGGCAATCACATGTACACAACGCAAGTCCAGCGCATTGAAATTTGTGAAAAATTGCCCACTACGCGCACACAGAGCGTATACATAGAAAACACGTATCAACATACGCAACGAATGCACATCGTTTGGTTAAGCGCGTTCTACGATCAATGAGTAGTATACTGTGCGTTGGCCATGCGTCGTACATGTGATTGCGCCATTAACAATGGGTAAAGCCTGGATCACGTATTACTGTGGGACCCCTGGGCCATTTTTTGTACGAACCTCGCCCTGCAAAACGAATGTTTTACAGGCCGTACGGGCCCCGGAATGATATGTGAGCCAGGTTTTAGCATTGTGACTGCGGTATATTTTGATCAAGGTAGTATCATATGAAGAGTAATATCAAACGGAGGAGTTCCAAAGCCGAAAGCCATCATCAAAGCCCACGCTTTATCAAGATATCTTATCTCCATTATACATGTCCTTTCTACATATTGCCCCAAGAGAATGCTTTATAAAAAGTGATTACACGTTGATCTGTAATTAGACGCGTTATAACTAGCGGAATCAGGTGGCAAATGAGTATCGTTTTTAGAGGATAATGTACAGGCAAGATCTGAAGTAATGGGTTGACAATCTTTACCCGAATGACTACACGTTCTTTATATAAAGTTGTTGAAATAAATACTGGGTTACAAATGGTAACCCAGTATTAAGTTTTCTTGTTTGTTTGTTTGTTTGTTTGTTTGTTTTTGTGGGGGTTTTTTTTTTTCTTCTTTTTTTTTTCAGGGATAAATACCCGGTGGGTTTGCTTTGTCGCAAATTGTCGCTAATAATAATTTCTATAATTTCATTACCGTTTCAAAGTTTGTAATCGTTAATTGCTCGTGTTGAATAGTAAATATGATAGTAAAATTATTAACACTCGATATTTATTTACAAATATAAACCATGATATTCTTATTCTTCTTTATCTAAATTTACTGATTCATTTGCATATATTGAAGTTATCACGATAATTTGTTTTATGTACCCAAATCATTATCCAATTATGATTTATTGTTCATCACCAAGCATGTATATTTAGCAAAACACTGCCTGTTAAATGACCTCGTAATTGATATAAGTGGTCCCTGGTGATAATTCTCTTGATGATAGCAACGTACTTAGCTGTAGGAAGCCATGAATAGATAAGTGATCGCTCATCAACACAACAGACCACCTGCGTTCTTTAAATACAATACACTTAAAAATAATACCGATTAATAAATAAAGATGTGGTAACAAAATGACGTAGAATTACACGATGCTTAATCCTACAGACCGGGCAATCTATCATGTAAACGGATAAAGCAATGTTCTGTTTCAGAATGAATAAAACAATTTTATGGGGAAAAATAATGTTTGAAAAGAGCAAAATCATTTTAGCATAAATGTTCTTTTGGATGTCAGTGATATTACAATACTTGCAATAATACAATATTTTCGTCTTTATTTGTGCCTTAGCAAAAATCATTAGGTCCTTACCCATTAAATATATGTATACTATTATAAATCTTTTATATGATTATGACATTATATTCAACTAGAATGTGGAAAAAATAAATTCAATTCAATTCAATTCAGTTTTTTCAACCATAAATAAGCAAATATACATGTTACGAAGAAGTGTACATATTATGATAAACGACATTTCACATAGGTGCATAATATTGTCTGGATCACAAAAAAGCAATAAGCTTATAAAACGTGGCCCAATAATACACAAAAATGCATTTCAATAAAGGAAAACATAATAAGAAGTATGAAATAAGACAACCAAACAAATAAATGCAAAAAAAAAAAAAAATCTTTACCTTACGCACACACACACACCCTCACGACCCCAGCATTATTTTTAAATTCACCTATTAAAGAATCTTGACATATTTTTTCTGAATGTAGAGAGTAAAGTGAGTAGTTTCATTAAAAAATGGTAACTGAGTCCATTTCTTTATACCAGTGACTGTGAATGAATTAAGAGAGGAAGTAGGTCTTACTTTATGTTGGTGAAAATTGTCTTTTTGACGAGTTGCATATGAGTGAGCATTTTAATTTACAGTAAATATACTACAAAACTTTTCGTGAATTTTTTTTAATGCTTAATGGATTACATGAAAATTAAAGTATTTAAATAATTCAAAGGCGAAGTTTGCGTATTTATAAAAGGGGTTGCACTTTGTGGATGTGATTTTGTTATCAAAAGAATACATCGTTTCAGATCCTTGGGGAACACCATGATGGCTTTTTGGTTTTCGTCAGACAGATCATTTCCAAACCAATTTAAAACAACACCTCTGAAACCTCTGACACTGAGCTTTGGTAATAATATGTGATGGTCAAAGGTGTCAAATGCTTTTGAGAGATCCATAAAGAGTCCAAAACAATGTTTACCCTTTCAATTTCATTTTGAACATGATTGCATAAGTTTGAAACGGCTAAGGCAGTTGATTTTATTCTTCTAAACCCCCCCCCCAAAAAAAAAAAAAAAAAAAAAAAAAAAAAAAAAAAAATAATAATAATAATAATAATAATAATAAAATAATAATAATAATAATAATAATAAAATAAATAAATAAATAAAATAAAAAATAAATAAATTCTGCTTAAACTATATTTTGATGGGGAAAAAAAAAAATGAAAATGTAGACTAACATTATTTTGTCAATAAACGAAAGATGGGATGACATAAACTTTTTTTTTTGGAAAAAATTATTGAATAAACAAAATTTTGTTAAAACGTCGGAATAAACTTTCGGAATCCCCTTTTGGCTTTTTTAAAGACTTAAAAGTCGCTCGAAAAGTCATTTGTAACTTTAGGCACGTCTCGGTGAAACAGGTTCAATGACAAATGCTGGTTTCTTTCTTGCCAAAGCATATTTAGGACTGTCGAGTTTTGAACCGTGTACTGAATTCCAAGACCTTTTTTCATATTAATAAAACCACCATAACTTTCAGTGGATTATTCTTAAGATCACTCTCACAAGTCACTAACAGGATAGACACCACAGTTAATTGACGGTGGTGGAGCACATATAGCAAACATCACCAGACCTCTCTCCGTATTTTAATAATGCATAGCCTTTATTGAATTGCTTGTGAATATCCATACCAAAGTGAAACTGATGCTTCGAAAATTCTGCATCTTTGAGTGAAATCAGATCATTCTAGAGTGTCCTACTTGCTTCAAGGTTGCAAATAAATTATTGATTTCATTATATGCACTTGATACCATTTTACTTTAAAAATTCTGAAAATGTAGGCTATATTGTGCCTGAGATGTGGATGTCTGTGTTTTTGTTCAGCGTTTTGCGTGCAATTGTCGTGATTGTGCTTAATGTTTATAAGTTGTTGGAATGTATAAATAAAGGAAAACGGATAACCTCCATCTGGTGTTGCTCAGCGGCTGCGTGGCCCACGAAAAAAGAGGCCAAAAAAAAATTCCGTTCAGTTTGGTTGGCGGAATAGAATTTTGAGCATTTGAAGCGTTTTCACGCGTAAAAAACACGAAACAACAACAACTGCCAACATCCTAATGGGAAATTAATGATATTAGCAAGTTTTCTATTCATACAAACAAAGCAATAATTTTTCCCCCTGATCGATATGCATCCTCAAGATTCGTAATTCCCAAATTAAATGTACTGACATCGGTCTATATCGGGTATGTTTTTATCGGCATAAGACACCGACAACAAACTCAGCAAATCATTCAAAAGATTGTTGCGTGTGCTTGTTTGTTTGTATTGTTTTTGTTTTTGTTTTTTCATTTTATCATTTACAGATTGGTTGTTATTCAGTAAAAATATCATGATTACAGTACCTTGCGTCATTCTGTCTCCGGGTATATTTATAAAACATGAAATATGAAATAATCAAACTAATGATGATGCTTTTCTTCAATTTTTACGTCCTCTGCTGTGCACGTACAAGGAAAACAAGTCCAAAGACATGTACAAAACAATTTCATATTCATCATGAATTTGAACATTCTCATGGCCATCTGTTATTGTATTTCCGGAACGAAAAACCTTTTATTAAATATACGATAATTTGATGAAATCTTCGTCAGACCTCCGCGATTGAGCCCTAATTGCTCCATCGGATAATGCATTTATTTATTTATTTATTTTTGGTAAACAAAAACTGAAATGGCACTGAATCACGCATGTGCGTGGGAGCTAATGGACACGGAAATGTATCTAGTGAAAAAGATTTTTAAAAAAATGAAATGTCACATTCCTAAACAATATTGAATTTTAAAAAGTAGAGCATCCTCCTCCCCACCTATATTTTTTTTTTGGTTGTTTGTGTTCATAGTTTGTGTACATTTTTTTTCTTTTTTTTTGTTGTTGGTGATATATCCCTTGTTGATCAAATATTACCGGGTGTAATCAAATGGGATTCACATTAAAAAAAAAAAATAAAAAAAAAAACCGACGTGGTTAATTGTTACGCTCGATAAACAAAATCTACAAGCTTCTATTCCATGTTGTACTTTCATTATAGTGTGACTTATGTGCTTCACTTCTTATCCCTTATGGATGTTTCATTTGAAATATTCATGGGTACGGCTGACAAAAAGAGGACAAAGTCTAAAATATGCTTCTTCTCTCGGACGGAAAATTTGACCTTACGTCTCGTACGTGAAAAGGCCAGACCCGCGCTTTAAAGCCACACCAGCAAATCAAGGGAAGTGAAAGAAATAAATTGACCAAGTCACCCCTGTATCGGACATACACTTGTCTGTTATGAGCCAAAAGAGCATACTTTAACAAAAGATATAAGAGTACGACTTTCTGGCTCTACTAACACGTTCAAAGGGCAGGTTCTCCTTTAAATTGTAACTTGTTCTGTGTGCACGATATTTATATGAAAACAACACTTTGTTTTAATTTCAAAACTTATGTTTGATACGAAAATTGGAACTCCACTTAATTTGGGTTTTTGTTTAGAACATGTGTATGGTTTTTTTTTTAATTGCCCACATAACTTAAGCAAGGTAAATGGAAAGAAACGTTGTATACTGTAGTAGAAATGTGGCAAACTCGTAATTCATGTGAATAAGTTTGGATGAGTCATCTTATTATTCTATCACAGTTTTATTCTACTTTCCGTCATATTTACCCAGGGTGACCTCATCAGTGATCACAGCACTGTTCTACAAGAGGGCCAAGCATTACATCAACAATTGAACAAATTCATACAGAATAACCAAACATAATATCAACTTTCAATCGAATATTAACAGAAGAAAAAAAATATATAAATATAACATGGCAAAGTCTAGATTATAATCATACAAAATTCGAAACCTCTGTTCAATTAATTCTTTCAGTTGGTAACATGATTATGAACCTCATGGGTGTGTTTAATTTGCCTTTTTTTTTTCTTTTTTTTTTTTTGTTCAGAAAGAAACATTTTTTATGTGAACCATAATTTTTTTTAAGGCAAAGATCCCGGTTGTCCCAAATGATGTGTGTTATTTATTCCGCAAAGACATACCAAAATCGCCGAAGTGGTACAGATATTTTTTTTTTAACTGCCAAGATTATGATTTTCGAGGAACTTTTGAGAAATCTTTGCATATCTCCCTTGTCCTGTAATTGCCAATTTGCAATGACAATCTCCTCGCCTATAGAGTGAACATGATGAATGACTTCCTTTTCTTGTCTATTGATGAAAGTTTCAATATCTCACTCATATTAAACCTTTCTGAATGGGCCAGTGTTTGACCTGCATCCTTACAAATCTTGAAAGATATCTTATCGAGTTTCAGTAAGGTTATTTATATTATCCAGGTCGGATAACGGTGTCACAAACAACATCATGTTGGACATAATCACTTGTAAGAACATAATGATGAAATGTAACAGCCAATAGGTAGTCGTGAGCCTGGCCGGAGACTACACTGATATATTGCAGCGTTACTGACAAAATTATTGACCGAATTATAAAAAAGGATTCTGAAAAAAAAATGTATTTCCATCTAAAATATATACCTTGAGAGAAATGAATAATTGAGCCAATCAGTGTATTAAAGTGTTTCAAAATGAATGTATAAAGAGATGGAGATGTGATAAAGTTAAAGTGTATGTGCTATGCAACGAAACGAATAAAGAATGATTAGAGAGGAGAGGGAAGATAATAGGATGGAAGTGAACAAGAATGAATGGGAGAGCTTGTGAGATAAATAGAGGTATAACGAAATAGAGATAAAGAGAGACTTTCCAGTACAATGTTTGATAGCTTCAAGCGTCAATGGAAATTACAAAAGGTGTTTGTGAATAACCTTGTATTTCCTGCATTGATTTTGGACTTCATGTTTTTCCGATGGATAACACGTTTTGTTATATATACAGTGGTGGCCATAATTATTAGAACACCAGAAGCTACACAAAGTCTATGGGATTCTCAATACCCTAGTACACTTGCCGAAGTAAGTTTGAGGATAACTTTTTGGTGTCAAGAGCTTCCATGACTTTATAGCGTGGAGTCTTATGCATCTTGTGATATCAAATTTATATAGTTTCGAACATCAGGTAATGCGCAGCTTTAAAAAATGTCGCGCTATGCGCTTTCAGTTTCCCCATAGATCTGTGTGTTAAACATGAAGTAGAAATGCAAAAACGTTAAATGCCAATTACATATGCCGATAGCTCAAAAATTGTTTAGGCTCGACGTGTCAAACTTTATAGTCTTATTCATTCATACATGCCTCAAACACATACTAAGTTTAAGAAAATTTGGTCTTATGGGGAGGGGTGGATTGGTCGTGATATAACCAAAATATCCCTGCCAATTTTAAGGTTAAGATTACTTTTAATGAAAGTGAAGAAATTTACTTATTAATGGAAATATTTTAAAGGAAATTTCATGAGCAATTCAAATATGGTGAAAAACCAAGGGTCATTGGAAAGGGGGACTTAAATAGGGGCTCTGAATTAAAAAATTTTGGGCCCTTCAAAAATAATTTTAAAAACCCAACATAAGATGTTACTACTTCACCCTGCGTTGTTATGAATGCTATTTTCGACATCCTCAGGAAATTTCCTTTCAGAATATATATACTTTTGTAGGGAGAGGCTTACAATGTTTAACGTTATGACGCTTTGATTCTGAAAGGGGCATTTTTTTTTTTTTTTTTTCAATTTGTGGCGTAACATAAAAAAGAACGACTTGGGGGCGTTTGCCCAATGCATGGCTATGTTATTTAGTTTTTAAAGCATTAAGATGACATTCGGTATATAAATAATTAAATTGATTTGTTATGTCCATACTCGTTAAAAACGCAATATGTTTCACAGTATTTCGTCTAGCTTTATATGCTATTTATCACAGGCATCTCAAAAAATGTCCTCAGTATACAAAAATCTTAATTTGTATTCATTGGCTGAGGACATGAAGGATTAGGTACTTATTTGATTTAATCCATCTTCTCTTCAATCGCCGTTTCCGGGGAAATAGAATAATTATACGGATCCATAACCTGCTTCATGCATATTTATATACCAATTTATTTCCATTCATTTTTTCCTTTAATTTTACATTTTGTATTTTACTTTTCAATTTCATTCATGTATAAACATGATTATTCCTGTTTTTTTTTCTTCCTGTTTTGTATAAACTAGAATGGGTAAAAGGCATTAAGATGATTTATTTAGATTAATGCATATGTAATCGATAGAATGAACTACTGTTCTGCGTTTTGGGTTTGTTTCGTCCTGCACTCTAAAAAAAATGAGTAAAATCTTACCCAATATTGAGCAAAAAGGTAACTCGCGTGAAATTGAGTAAAAAATATTACTCATGCGGTTGAGCTAAATGTTACTGAGTAAAAAATATTACTCATGCGGTTGAGCTAAATGTTACTCAGAAAAGAGTAACTTTTAGTCATCTATGTATCATTCCTAATCCTAGCTTCGAAAGGAGTAAACCATTAACCATTAGTTTACTCATTTTCTTGCGAGTTACCTTTTGACTCTGTTAAGAGTAAATAAAATTTACTCCGTTGGGAGTAAAGCATTAGTTTACTCCGTTGGGAGTAAAGCATTAGTTTACTCATTTTCTTGCGAGTTACCTTTTTTTTTTTACAGTGTGTGTGTTTTATTTATAAACTTATTTCTAAATTTATGTCTTACAGTTAAAATCGTTTCCCTTCTTATTTTCTCTTTGTTTTCATTTTCTAATTATTTGTCTTAATTAATTTGAGCTACATTTAATGTGCAATATACTAATTAACTTTTTATTGATAAATGTATTTTCATTTTTTTTAAAATAGTATGTACATTATCAATTCATCGGTTTTTAGGAAGCCTTCATTGGAAGCTAATGCACCATAATGCTAACAATAGAAATGGAAAGAACGTATCTTGAGATATGATACATGGACAGCAAAATGGAATGACAGGTTAAAAGTTATTTGTCAAAAATACTTCATCATTTTGCCATTTCATTCCACCGTGATCAATCGGCCGTGAAACTATGTATACATATGAAATGAAGCGTGCAAATATTTTCCCTGTCAAATGTGCGTGAAAACAAAGATGAGCAAACGTAGGTAGCCTATTAATGTTAAATGTCTTAATGATACAATTGGTTTGTAATGCTCTCTCGCAATAGAGGCAAGTTCAAAGCAGACATTTTTTAAAACCTTTTCTTACATAATTATCTTCTCACGTATTATATGTGAGTGACATCGCCTTAGAAATAAAAAAGTCACATAAGACTTAACACTTTATGAATATGACTATATAATTTTACACAATTTGCATGAAACACTGTTTTGGTATTCACAAGGAAATGCACTACTAACAGTGATATTATGCAAGATTGTGACACAAGTGACATACAACATGAGCAACATGAGCACTTATATTGATTGCGCAATTGCACATTTCACTGCATGCAATATGTAAATTTGAGGAAAACTAATTAAAGTAATGCCAAAGACTCTGATTTTTTATAGTTATAAGTAACGTGATGAACATCTGATAATAACACACTGAAATGTTAAAGTATTATCGAAGAACACACGCTCACACCCGCACCTATATGCATCTAAGCGCATCTTTAAATCTAAAATCCTAAAAGCACTCCTAAATGGTACAATGTTTATCATTGGTGAACGCAAAGTGTGCGTGAGGGTGTGCGTGTGTTTTTTCCTAAGAACAAAAATACTACTTTTTTCTGTGCATTTGCATTCCTTTGAGAGTTGGAGTAGCACACATATATACACGTGCGCGCACACACACACACACACACACACACATACATACCCTCTCTTTATCCCTCACACACATACACCCACACACACGCACTCACGCACATGCCCTCTCTGTATCTTTCTCTCTGTCACACACACCCTCTCTATTTATCTCTCTCACAGACACACACACCCACACCCAAACACAAACCAACATCAAGGACACACGCACACCAAAAACCCCAACACCCTCTCAAACACAAAACGTCCGAAATTAGAAATCAACATTAAAGAAACAGAATAAATATGGTACCTACTCCCAAAATCATGTAATAAAACAAAACGAAACAAAATCACTTAAGGGTCCTACATGCGCGGAGAGAAGAGAAAGAAAGGCGGAACCTAATCAATGAAATATCAATTGAATAAATTGCATAATGCAAAACTGTCTTCAAATGAGCAGACATGTGTTCGCCAGCACACTCTACTTTGCACAGTACATTGGGCTTTCGAACATGCATGAATACACTCCCCAACAAACCTCCAACCATTTCAACCATAAATAGAGTGGTCGGACTTTTTGGATATTCGGGCTATTTACTTTCGTTCACCCCTGCTTCTACATCTCCATTACTCTATCTCCGTCTGTCTTGATATAGATCTAGTTCCCTCTTATTTTACTGTCTCATGTCGGTTTGAACGTCTCTAGCCCTGTCTCCCCCCCCCCCTTTGTTTCCCCTCTTCACATACACGCCTGTTATTCCTCCATTTTTCTTATATTTCCTTCTGCACGTAAAAAATCCTTATCTCCGTTTCCCTTTCTTTATCTCTCTCTCTCTCTCTCTCTTACTTTCGATAGATGCTAAATAGTACCTGCCTTTACACCCTTACTCGTCATTAAAACATTCTCTCATCATTCTCCATTTACATGAATACTTTATATTTTCATTACATTCTCCGTTTCCTTCACTTCTCTCCTCTCTCTTTCTCTCTTTGTATGTTTGCCTCTATTTCTTTCTCAATCTCCCCCTACCCTATGGCCTCTCCTTATCTCAGTCCATCTGTTAATCCGCTGATAGTACTTTTGCATATGGCATTGTCAACGGCTGTCTGCTTTCGACAATTTAATTCTAACATATCTGGTACATTTGCTAACATCATAATCCTAAAAGCTTTTATATTATATTAACCTTCTTTTATTGCGTTGTCTTAATTGCAAATGCATTTTATTACAAGTGTGCAAGATACTGGGAAAGGTTATTTAATTGTTCTAGTCACAGAGACTATGCTTGTCTTTACTTTATGTTCTCTTACGATTTACACCCTGCATTGAAATTAGGTTCACATCATAAACGGTAAAAAAATAAAAAATAAAATAAAAAATAAATAAATAGAAAATCTGTATTCTGGTGACGAGGTCGTACGATTTTAAATCTTCATTCTTTGCAGCACGTCAGTGATACCACTTGCTCTCGGATCGTTCGAACACAATCATTGCATATCACATCAAAATAAGACACACGTCGCCGTGCAAACACATGAAATTGTCGAAGAAATCGACAAAATAATTAAAAAAAATGTCTAATTTGGGGGGAAATATTGTTTAATTATCTGAATCATCAATGTTTCATGGGTGCTCTGCACTGTTAAAACGTTGTTTAAAAAAAGCGTTGTTTAAAAAAGGTTGTGTAAGATTCTTAAACGACAGTTGATTAAACTTTAAAAAATAGATATTGTGTAATAACTTTACACAAGAGTTGGATAGTTCCTATAGTAAACAGCGGTTGTGTAAAGTGTTAAACAAGCTGTAAAGTTTTTTTACACAGCGTTTCAACAGTGTGTAAAAAAAATTGTAAAAACACAAGGGAAAAATATTTAAAAATTGATTATTTTGCCAATGTCTTTGAACTTTTCTTGCGACTTTTTGAAGATCCGTACAAAAATAAATCACAATGTTCATTCCATTCGTTAAAAGAGAAAATTATGAAAACAAAAAAGGGTAATGTAGCGGATGAACCGCTTCTATAAGTTCGATCTGTGTGTGTGTGGGTGTGTGTGTGTGTGTGTGTTTTTCATCTTTTCTTTTCTGTGAGGGTCTTAACAAAAATTGTGGGAAGGAGTGATCTTGTTTTTATCTAGCAGTCGTTTCGCAAGATGGGTTCTCAAAGCAATTGTTTGTGAGATGTCTGACGTTACAGCGGATGAGCAAGTATATCTGACTTGACAATAAACCAACGTGAGCATCACTCAAGAATCAGGTCTCATAGTACACGCGACCATCTTCTCTTATGTAGACTTTGAGCAGGGCGGGGGAAAGGAAGTTTGGTCAGGAGAGAACTGAAAGTCTTAATAAAGAGAGGGGGAAAGAGAAAGAGAGAGAGAAAGAGAGAGAGAGAGAGAGAGGGGGAATAATATTAATATATGAAAAGGACGGATTATACAAAACATAATTATTGAAGGGGATCACGGAGGAGTGGGAAAGAAAGGTATTTTTATTTTCGATATAGAATAGAAAGTGGAAAAAAGCGCAGATGGAAGTGTTGTAGGGGAAACAGATGAATGTGGAGAGATAACTGGAAGAGAATGATCAATTAAACAAGTAATGAAAATACACAAAGACATAAGAATCTAGATAAAGAGAGAATGGTAGAGGGAGAGGAAAGAATACACAGGGGGATTGGAGAAAAATAATGGACAGAGGGATACAACGTATATGGGATACAAAATGAATTCAATATTACTCAAGGCAATATATAAACACATAAAGAGATTCAAGGGAGAGATGGCAGGGGTAGAGAGCTCGTCGTGGAGAATTAAAAAAAAATACAAAGGGAAATAAAAAAATAAAATAAAAAAAGGGATACGACTAAATTCCAAGTACATGTGATGATTGGATACTCCCTAATGTTCTCCTCGATTGTGACCTGTGTATTTGTATACTGTAGCTAAATTCAATTTCCCGGTAACATTTCGGTTGTCCCTTGGCGTATATCAGGCTGGTTATTGATTTCGCCTGAGCAACTGGAAGTAGTTGGCAAGATGGTGGAATATGTTAAAGGAGAATGAAAGCCACACAATAACAACGATAGAAACTTGTAGGCAACATGGGTGAGAGCGAAGAGTCAAGCTGGATAGATATAGAGAGAAAGAGAGAGAGAGAGAGAGGGGAGAGAGAGAGTCGGAGTGTTTAAGAGAGAAAGAAGCAACAGAAATTTAAAGTCAGTGGAAACAGGGAACAACGGGAGTGACGGGTAGAAATAAAGAGAGAGAGAAGAGAGAGAGATAAACATTGAAACGTGTTACAGAATAAGAAATAGGATAAAAAGAGGGGAGCTGGTACTCAGAAATGGCACAATGCACTATAATGACGTACCATTACAGACCTGAGCTGGATATAAGGGAGAGAGAAGAGAAGCTGAAGAAAAAGTGAAAGAGAATTTAGAAGTATCGATGAAATTAAGATAATGTTAGAAATATAACATTTAACACTCTGTCAATGTCAATCTCTGGCAAGCTGTAAGAGCATTATACGGGGAATTAGCGAAATACTAATTATGATTATAAGTAATCTAGCAACTGCTTTTGCTTTTTTCATTCTTCATATGCTTCCTTGATCTAGAGAAATACTTATCCCGGGCCGATGTACTGAACAAGTTACACTTCAGAATATAATTGGTGTACTTTTTATCCCAAGATATACAACATGACCAGGAATGCGAAGCTCGTCAACAAACGTCGCATCAATACCGATCCACCACTTGTCTGTTCATTTGCCAAACACACTGTCAAATGCGTTCATCTTCGGTGGTATACGCGGGCACGTATACAATGTAGCACGCCAGGTCGTCGACGCGTGCGTGCGTTTTTATCTTTTATTTTTTTACTTTCACAATTGTCCAACGATTCCCCCATCTCCCTGTCAATGATGCATCGCACGTTCGCTACGTTGTTATTTAGACTACCTGTTATTTACAATGTGCTCTCCCGTTGAAGGAAGTTTAGTGGAAGGAATTATCCAGCCATATGGATTTAAAAACGTTACCAACAGTCAAATCGCGCGCAGGATCCATAGTTTCTCATGTCATGAGAGGATTGGGTAAGTTGCATGATAAATTAAGATTTTCAATGAGACCGAAAGCACGAAAATTGTTGTCATGTATCGCAGCATTTCGAATTCGGCGTCATTTTAATGTTCAAGGCAATTTTCCCGCGCAAAATGTACGAACGGCCTCGAAACTGTCGTCTGCTTCGACTAGACTTGATTTTATTTACAATTTCAGACTGTCTTGATTTTGCTCGGGAATCAAAATGATGCATTTAAGACGACATCTATTATGTATGCCTATAAATAAGCAGTTTAGTCATCTCCTTTTATTTGAAGTTTTGGTTTTTACATCCACCTATCAACTCTGGTGTTGTGAAATGTTTAGATTAAATAAATTGAATATTATCAGGGTAAGGGATACTGCCAAAATCTATATTAATAAATAAATAAAAGTATTACCTTCAAAGATCTGTCATCGTGGCTACATCTTTATGAAAATGACCTGTTTAAAGTGGTCATTCATATTGCCACATTTGGAAAGAAACATTTTGTAGCAGAACCTTTCACTAATTTACAAATTAGTTATTTTTTAGGTAGGCTTTGAGAATTATCTATTACAGGTTAGACTGTATATCCAACCAAAATTTTAACCTTTACATGTACGCTCAAAGTAGTGCAATAAAAATCACGTGCATCTTGCCGCTATATCGCTATTATAAATGTCATGCGTAAAGACGATATCTTCATCATCTTCGGAGGGTAATAAGTTGCTGTCATTATGGATTCAGTACAGACCTCATTGTTGTTAACCGCGTAACAACGCCTTCATTCCCACAGCGGGTCGGCGAGATTTTCTGCACGGCTTGCGCCCGTTCCCTAAGGCCCGATAGCAAGGCAAAATATTATTCTAAGGGCGGTAAGAATCTTGTCAAAACGCAAGCAACACGTAATAAGTTTATGAATTGAACCTATTTTTAATCCCTATTCCAATAGGAGGTTGTTTTTTGTTTTTGTTTTTTTGCAAATTGATTGGATGTTGATATCTGTCAAATAACCACAATCGGTTACTTAAATCATATGGAACGCCATGAAGACAACTGTTTGATGACGCTACCTCGTAGTTGATAATGAAGATATTATTTGATGTCATGTATAAGTTTTCACATCACGGCACTTTTAGTTGTTTCACACATTCTTTACGGACTGCAGTTTAGTCTGTACCATTGGCTGTTCGCGCCGTCGTGACATTTCATGAATGTACTTTACTCAAATGCCCAACTAAAATACCTGATTCTGGTACTAATAAACCTATTCCGAATAAGTAATAATTATTAATAATGCCCTTTGTTTAACACATTCTTTAGGGACAGCAGTTTAGTCTGTACCATTGGCTGTTCGCGCCGTCATGACGTTTCATGAATATATTTGACTAAAATGCCAAACTTAATTACCTGATTCTGGTACTAATAAACCTATTCCGTATAATCAATAATTATTATGAATTATGGAATGTGTCGTTAGAGCGAGAAGGTAATTATTTCATACCACTGACGGTACACACATTAAATAACCTTCTGATGCTAAGCATCAAAATCGCCCTCACAATGCATTGCACCCAAATTAAAGTAAAATTAATTTCTAACTCTATTGTATAATCATTGTAAGAAATTGATATATTGCTATTCTTCATGCGTCAATATCATAATGCCAATTTTCTTATCGTATCCATATTGTCTGTAATTTCAAAGTCTACTGGCCTGACTGGCATTGAATAATGGCATTATATTCCGGTGTAATTTTAATTCCACGTCGCTCTATTAGATATTAATACATGTTTGTGACAATGACGACCTTGTTTCGGCCGGTCCAGGCAGGCAATATCACCTAATGAAATGGGTACCCTGGTGGGAGAAGCCAGTCATCCTGAACCGCTGGGAAAACACCATATTTTCATTTTAAAATAAATTGATGATGTCTCCAATGCAGATATAGATAGGGTCTTGATCATACGAGTAATTAATTGAAGGGGAGTCGGGATAAGAAAAGGAAATTGAGGATTAACGGTAAGATGTTTAGCGTAAGTGTGTTTAAATACTTTACGTAGCCATTATTAAAGCAATTCAACCATACAAACGGTTAACTAGATCCCCCTTTTCTCCCTTTTTGAAATAGATTGTTATGACTGTTCTCTTTCATCAAATTCATGATCCACTTTGAGGGGATGCAAAAAGAGGCAGGGTGCATAAAAAATAATGATAGAATCATAATGTTAAAAATAACGTAATAATCTTTATGATCAATGTTCATGGATTTTTTTTTTTTGGTTATTGTTATCGTTTAAGCACCGTGAAGATTTACCGTTGTAGGACAGCATCAAACATAAATAGTGTAATCCTTTATTTCATAATTATTATCTGATAGGAATATTGGTTAAAATGTAGACTTTGCTAAATATTATCCATAGTACAGTGGGTAATATCTAAATTATTGATAAGAACTGGTACATAAATGAGAGAGAGAGAAAGAGAAAGAGAGAGATACCATTGTAGCAATCACTTCAAAAAGTATAAGGTATTATCATCAAAATGGAAAGTATAATGTTTTACAAAAAAAAAATTTCCTTCTGTTTCTCCTTTACAAAAACAACTAGAGTATAGAGACATATTATAATTTAATATATATATACCTGATAATATATATATATATATATATATATATATATATATATATATATATATATATATATATATATATATTATCAGGTATATGTTTAAATAATGTGTGACACAATGTAGGATAATGGGCTTATCAAAATTAAGGATAATTTTAACATAATTTTTTTTGATGCTCTATAGTTACCTTGTCTACCCGATACCATTTCAACCCAATTGTTACTCCATAAATGTATGCTTTCTTGTAGGAGTGTCTAGACTAAAATTTAAGCTCGTTAGACACTCTCAGAGAGGGTCCACTTAACACATTACCATGGTAACATGGAACGATGCTAAGACGGATGAGAGGCCTGGTTCATAGCGTCCTCGTTATATCTATCTATTAAAAGTGATACCGAAATTTTTTTTTATCCATTGCACATGAGCGAATGAGGAAATATGAGCGAAATAAACAAAAGTTGGGGTGGGGGATGTAGGCCTTAGTTGAAATGAAATGTCTAAAATTCTTATTCATTTCAAAATATTGATATTAGCGACTCTTGTAGAAGAGCGTTGCAGGGGGACGCGCACAGCCCGAAAATTTGTTAAATGGGGGTGTACAGCCCAAAACTTCCGATTTCAATGTGAGGTTTTCAAGATATAATGATTATAATGATAATGATAAAGTAATAATTAGGGGATGCGAACCTGTAGCGCCCACGCCCGATCCAACACCGATTTTAACGTGCAAATATATTGCTCATCCCCCCCCCCCAGATCTTCATGCATTTCGTAAACAATAATCCACCAAAGTACAAGGGTTTGAACCCCCAACCTTTCTTCATTGAGAATTAAGCACTCTTGCATCATCAAAGTTGTTTTGACAGGAAACTGCTCTTAATCTGATAATGGCTATGCCCTAATCTGGTATGATTAAAACGTCTCAATTACGATACATAATACCTGTTTGAAATTCTAGATTTTTTTTCACAAATGTGACAAAGTACCTGGTTCTATTTTTATGTCATATTTCAATTCCGAAAACAAAATGCCATAACGACGTGATATGGCAATAAGGTCCATTTCATGATAATAGCACGAGCATTATATTATTTGAGATAATGTCAAGCTTTATTGGGTGATTATTGTGATAAAATGTTTTCCTATGGGTAAACAAAAACAGAAATGTGTTAAAAGTCTAACGTATTTGTCTTGAACAAAACCATTTGATTTATACATCAGATTGCGCCTCCGGTTGCCGTATCTCCCATAATACCCCCAAGAAACTTATTATTATTATTTTCAAGAAACTCTTGTCAGACTTGGAGACAACACACCGGTCTTAACTACAAAAACGCAGTTCCTGTGTTATGGACTTTATTTACATCATTGTCCATACTCCCAATAAATCTAGCAACAAAAAAATATCTCCATAATGAATCACTGTCGAATTGGACATTTCGTTTTATTCCATTCCTGACAATTTCGAAGTGTTCTTTAATGCTGTACCCCAAATCTTTAAACACGTCTAGAAATAAGGTTTATAACTTGATTAATTACACACTTTACTTTTTATATAAACACATTATACTGTTGATTTGACCTTGCCTCTTTTTTCTCTTTACCTTTTCCATTTCTGTTCTCCTTTCTTTCTCAATTTCATTTCCCCTGTCCTCTTTCTATCTTTGCTACTCTTTCTGTCTGTAGGTAATTTGATTTATTAATAACCATATTGGCGCGTAATGCATGTACAGACTATTAGGGATAAGAATGAATGAAATCGCCCCTCGAGCAGAGGGGACCGCTAAAGACTCCACATGGCATTAGGAAGCTTGGAAACATTCATCTAAAATCTTGGTCACAACGGAGAGCTCGGGTCAAAATGGAATCAATGCCGATCAACAACATAATATTACTGCGAATGCCAAGTTATAATGATGGGTTTGGAATAGGGTCACCGATGAGACCAGCGTATTAGAACTAGGAGGGGTAATACCTTTGTTACACCGCCAGCCCGACTCCCCATCTTTCATTAAATCTCCATTGGGGTTAATATAATATTCCGCACAGGCTGGGGTTGGCGCGGGATCAGTCTTACCGGGGTGCACTTGAGGTGTTGGAGCTTTATTACAGTGGAGGTGCCAGGAGACAATTTTTGGAAGACATGGGATCATGGAGAATTCATGGGGCTGATGATAATATTACCTGCCGTTCCATGTCCTATGCATTATTCATAGAGACAGATTGGCACGTCCCCTCTGCTAACCGTGCTTACTTTAAAGATCCGTTTCCATTGCCTAATCGAAACATCCTTAAGGTGCAGAAAAGCGTAAACCTAAAGCTCAAGTGACCCGGAGCAATCGTTTTAAAGACATAGACATGTTCCCGTCCTTGATATACAGATGGGTCGTGTGACATGGGAGATAGATTAGTGCAGTGGGAACGTCTTTATCTTTAAGCCGGTAGAAGGGGATCAAGTGGAACTACGGTGACAGTTGCAATAACATAATTTTCACCGTTCTCCTTTATACGGATTGGTATGTCTACAGCTTTAGACAAAGAGGCGGGGGAGATTTAGGGGTGGGTTGTGTACCCACGAATGAAATAAGCCCGACATGTGTAATAATGTACGCGGCACCACGTGTGATGTGTCGATATTTGGATTATTCTGTAGCTATGGCTTAACGTAATTGCTTGTCAAAAAATTTGACATGTCTCGATCGGTACAAAATAATGTACTTCGACCACTTTCTTTAAATCTACTCTGACATGATTCAGCCGGTAATGTGATTGGGGAATTAAACGGATATCATCACATATCTGCTGTTGTCTGCAGACTGCGGATGACAAGGTTCATAATTCAAGTCTAAATGCCATTTTGTTGCACAATCGTTCCGTGAATGGCTATTGCGCTTTGCCGGGTTTTCGCAAGAGATGGACCAATTTCAAAATGAATGTATCTGTCAAACATGCTTTCTTTCTATCCAGATGATATCTGCAGTAGTGACATTTTATTGGGTCGTCTAAATCCTTGTTAGACAAGTGTGATACCATATTATTCAGTCACATCCAATGCTTGATCTACTGCAGATAGGAAGCTTCTATTGGTAAAGTTGTAGGTATATTACTTACAAGACAGAAATAGAATACAATTAAAACCCTGAGAAGGGGTCACTCTTTCATCAATGACCCTGTTTCTGTAGTATTCACACACATTTATATTTGTTCGATGTCTGATCTTCGGTAGATATAAATATACTGGTATTAATTGCAAATGCGTATTACGCATGTCCACCAATAACCCCAATACACTTGGGAATATGTCATAAGGATAATAGAATTAGGATCTCTTGGATAAGCCACCGTCAACCACGAAATACGGGGTTGGAATCAATCCCCAATTCTCTATTATTTTGCTGCTCTCAATTACATATATATCAACAAAGTCAGGCTAAGAGCAGCATGGATTTAAAGAAGGATGCAAGATACGAAAATTGGAATGGTCATCTTTCTTTTCAGGACAGTTTCCCATGGAGGTCACATTTCTATAGGATGGTTTTAATAGACAGGTTTGATGATATCTGGGGGGTATTTCATCAAAGGACTTGTCAGACATTTTATCCGACAAATTTGCTCTCAGCCAATCAGATGCAAGCATTTCAGTAGCTTATAATAGTTTGTCGGATATAACGTCCGACAAGTCCTTTGATGAAACACCCCCCAGGTATTGTCAAATGTTACAATGTCATATCTACGGTGGATATGAACTTGCTGTCGGCAAAAGCCTTGGCACACAAACAGTGTCCACCTTAGTACCCGTGTGACGAAACTATTGACATAGGTCATGTTCATAAACATAGCCTAGAGCTGTGTGTGTATCAACAACGCGCCCACTCATGGAAACGAGTGAAAATATTCGGTCTGCAAATCGATATTGAGCGGGAAATGGGCTGATTCCTGCAGAAGAATAATGGTCATGAATACTCACACTGAGGTGCTATACCATTCGTTTAGAAGTAAAAATTCTTCAACTCTAAATGTAGATTGGAAAATTAACTCTTTCATTGACATTTAGATAGAATGCACTGTACTCTAATACCCTCAAACTTCCTTTTCCCCCAACGGCCACGTTGGTAATACTACGCCTACAGCATGTGTGGGCTTTATTATCCGACGTTTTAACTGAAATCCACCCTTTAAAAAAAAGATACATCATCATCTGAAGATTCTCTCTGTCAACGACACTCTTATCCTTAATCATGAGGATAACCCTTCTAATTATATAAAACAAACCAACTAAAATCCACTTGATAACCTGATCGACAAATATTTTTAGCATACACATAATCTTCGGCTGAGATACAGAAGGTTTTAGATGTGTTTAAAATCTCATCAGGTAAAGCCCTTCTGGTTTTCCAAAGGCAATTATCATAGGGAAATTGCTTTTCTTGTGTGTGTTTAGAATGTCGAATGGCTTACTAATGCTTTTGGATGTCATTAGTAGCTACCTATAGCCATGGAAGTGAAATGCTTATTTTCATTTTTGTCTTCATCTCATTTTCTACTAATCTGTGTGCTTAGAGGGATACAGTCGTTGAAATTATGACGTAGAGGGTGTTATTCAGATTCAGTTTGCTTCCTCCCCTTTTCCACATCCCATATATCACCTTGTAAAGGCAGCGGAATCAACAAATATTTCTAACCGTAAAGTCACTCACAAACATAATGTGCGCAGATAAAATAAATCCAGCATAAGTATTTAGCGTTTGGCACGTCGCAAAATCCATACTCGTTTAATATGTTTATATATTATGTAAAAGGCTTAAGTATCAAGGTTGGATTTCTAGGTCTACAATACTAAGTTGTCAGGTGCTTCATAAATATTTACTTTATTTATTATTGTTCAAACATTGAGCATTATTTGCTGTGTGGATGTGATCTGGTTCTTTAGTCATCGGACTATTGATTAAAATCAAGACAACACTTCGTATTTATTTACCACAGTGGACCCAAGTCGAGAGTACATGGTAGAAATTTATTTTAAGCCCAAAACAAGACCACCATCTGATCATTGCCTTTATAGTGCTATTCCATGACTATTAATCCCGCGACAATTGATCTGCTGTTAATTCATACACTAAACGAATGGCTATAACTTCGACAATTGACTTTATTAGCACAGTAGCATACCATATATTTTACCCTAAACCTACGGTAAAACCATATTGCAACAACATAAATCTTAAGACGAAGAAAGGCCTTGAGCGAAAGTCGCATGAGAAACTATGTCGCCGTTCCAATGTCATGCAAAAAAAGCACAGTCGGAGTCATAAAACAAAATATAACACCACAAAACAAACCTGTACCTCTGCAGAGGAGCCCATCGTTATTAAAATAAATATTATGAAGTAGATTATAACGCCATATCAGCAATGCACACAGTGGGGGAATGACCGTTGGGTCGTAATACCCTAAGATTTCTGAAGTTCCCCGCCGATCATATAGTAATTGCGTCGACTTCCAAGTGTTCCTCTGGGGAAGCAATTATAGATCTCCAGTCATCTAAGCATCTTCTTCATGACTTTTCATCATTCAGTCAGTTCTGCTGCACCTGTGCATTCATCATCATGCGGGAAACATTTTATTATGCAACGCTTGCTTTAAAGGAAAATATTCATTCACCCAGAGAATTTAATGTAAAATGGCGGAAATCCAATGTAAAGGTACTATTAGGATCCTCTTGTATCTTTTTAATTTCTAAATAAATATTGGAAATATTCCATTGCAATGTGAAAACTGAAAAATGCTCTATAGACAATATTTTTTTACAATCTGCAGCACCAGGTTTGAAGGAAAATTTAAATTATGTATTTCATTTATACATTAGTACATTAGTGACAAAAGTTGGAGACAAAGAATTATACAAGCTCATGAGCTTGCGCTTCTAGTTAAACATGAAATCTGTCATGACGACCCATACTTAGAGTACATAATCTTCAATCCCTGATGAGAATTCCAGCCGGTCGCTTGTTAGGCATATAAAATGCTAAGTCAAATGGTTGGAAAGCGAGAATTCTAGGAAATTAGTCTAAAGTATCTTTAACAGGAATTTTTGAAATACAAAAGTACGTTTCTGTCACTTAACAACATGTTTGTAAATGGAAATTTGTAGCGGATCATTTTTTAATTATTCAAGTGCTTATTCATTTAAGACTATACGTGGCCGAGAAAATAACATTCTAAGTAGTTCAGGTTATGCTGCACAGGGATGTTACGACATAGGCCGGTATTCTCGAAGGGTGTTTAAAGTAGTTTTATTAGTCACCCTTCGATAATACCTGCCATAGTATCTTTAATGAGCAAGAGGAGAGTAGTGTCCTTTATACCCCCGTCACACTGAGCTCGTTCCTACTACGTCCTTGCAAATTTTGCCGAACGGGCATAGTCTGTGTGTAAACTGAGTGGACGTAGTAAATACTTTTTACGATCTGTTTACGAACTTCATGGACTAGCTCGGTCGGATTTTCAAAAAAAGTGTTCAAAAAAATCGGGCGCCCATCTCGTCCTAAAATTTAACGGGGTGGCAACGTACCTGAAACGAGATGGACGTACTACAAACGAAATTGCCGTACTTAAATCGTTCTTACAAACGAGCATTGTTTATTCATTATCAGCTTGAAGTTACGAAGACGCATGAGGTCTGGCAAAAACGGGCAAGGGTTTTTATGGGAAACGGGCACGCATTTGCGTTCAACACGTTCTAGACAAGGATAATGACGCAGCAAGAACGAGATGAACTTTCTGGAGGCCGTTTGGTCGACGTAAGAACGAGTAAGAACGGATTTTGACAGATTAAAAACGACCCAGAACTACTTAGGTCTGGACGAAACGCATTGGAAACGAGTTGGAACTGATTAAGAACGGGTTGAAACTAACTGGGGACGGGTTTGGATTGTTTCAGACGGGCTCTGTTGCGTGGAAACGGTCATTTTCACCCGAGTTTAACCAGATACAAACGGACTGCAGACGAGGCAAAGACGTGATGGATGTATTGAGGACTGTATACGAACGTTGTTCATCTTAATCCAGAAATAATTAGGTCAAATGTACGCGTTCTTTTTCGGACCAATGGCCGTTTTTCGTATTTATTCTCAAAGTTGTGAGATTTCTGTAATTGTAACAATTAATGTGTGGCAATCAAATAGCTGAACTATTCGCTTATACTACTATCACACTGAACAATTTTTTACCATGTTATTGAAATTATTGCAGAACGGGCTTAATCTATGTACACACGGAGTGGACGTACTTGAGACCTATTTCAATCTGCTCAGGACTTTATAGCACGGGCTTGGATAGCAATACATTTCAATTTTTAAACAGAACGGCATGTCATAATTCCCGTCACACTGAGCTAGTTCTCACTGCGTTCTTGGTAGTTCTTGTTGAAAGGGCTCAATCTGTTTACAAACAGACTGAACGTAGTACAGACCTTTTAGAGTCTAGTACAGACCGTTTACAATCTGTTTACGAACTTGGCGAACGGGCCCGAACGGAGAGAACGGAAAGGTATTCCGATTTTTTAAAACATGTTAAAACAAATCGTACTGGCATCCAGTTCTAAAATTAAACGTAGTGACAACGTTCCTTAAACGGGTAGGACTTACTCTGAACGAGAAGGACGTACTACGAACATGGTACCTAACTTTTATCATGCTGCGCATAGGCACTTTAGTGACGGTTTGGACGTGCTACGAACGGTATAGAGTGAACGAGCTGTTACTCGGTCTGAACTGGATAACAACGTATTGCAGACGCGATAAAGACGAAATTGACGTAATGAGAACTATTTATGAACTGCCTAGTATCGTATTCAAGAAATTATTTTTCAAAGTTATAAGTTCCAACCCGACCAAAGCCCGTTCAGCAATTTTTTAAAGAACGGGCAAGAACGTTATAGAACGTTATAGAACGACCTCAGTGTGACGGCCCCCTTAATCTTCAGTCATTCATAATCCTCCACACGCCAAGTGGCTGCAGGGCTAATTGTACCATTCTGATGGAGTGTTTTAAGTTGAGGACTTGTGAAAGCGAGATATTCCGTCAATTTCTCACTCCAAAACTTCTTTCCTTGGGGGTTTTTTTTTCTTCAATAAGTTGACCGCAACGGCCACAATTTATGGTAACAATCTTCTCAGTATTTCATAAGTTTATTTATTGTTCCCCACTCTGTGTCTTCGTAATCTTTTGTATGTTTACTCTGCATTTCTTTACACCCTTTTCTATCCCCCTCTCTCTTTCTGTGACATCCCCATATATACTTTTTCCCATTGATAGCCCTTGCCAATTAACTAAACTTTTGCTTTATTTTCTACCACAATTGCATGGCAGCTATTTTGAGTATTGTGAACATTGTATTTCCCATGATTCGTCATCAGAACCGACATATAAGGGTATGGTCAAGGAGTTTGCGACGAAGGGAGAACTATAAGACTTCATTTTCCTATCTGTATACTTTCACATGCTTTCCCATTTATCATAATTGTGAAGGCAGCAGAATCATCGAATTTTTTAAAGCCTGTTGGTCACCTACGTACCCGTTCGCTAATTTTTCCTCCGACTTTTTTCTCCTTGCCGCATGACCAATATCGCCTTAATAAGTTCATGAACGCATTCAAAAGATTTAAACATACAATTTGACGTCGTATGTGGTAACGTCCTGCACTAGTTATCTGCAGACCGATGTTTGAATTTTGAACTACGATTTTGTTTTGTGTTTGTTTTTTGTATGTTTGTTTGTTTTTTGTTTGTTTGTTTGTTTTGTTTTGTTTGTTTGTTGTTGTTTTTTTTTTTTGTTGTTGTTGTTGTTTTGTTGTTGTTGTTGTTTTTTTTTTTTTTTTTTGGGGGGGGGTTATAATTCTTTTGGGGATTATTTTATAGATTTAGGTTAAGGGATACATAAATTGAAAGTGATTCACTTACAAAAGGGGATAGGTTAAGGGTGACGGGGGTACCCACTCACGGACAATATACTCAGCACAGCGTTCTCTATTATGATGAGCGTGGTATAAGCAGTTGAAACGTCTATCCTTGTTTTTCCCATTACTGTGTGTTTGCATATGTCCTCACACATCGTGAATTTAAACATTGATACAATCTTCAAACTTATTCTTGATTGCCTTAGCAACCAGATAGATTACATCTTAGCATTACACCCTTTTAGAGCACTCATACACAACCAAGAAAGGATAATCGATAGCGACACTTCTGAGGCCGAATACAAAGCGGGTAGTGCAGATTTGTGGTTCACATAAGATTCATAATGACATTGCTTTTTATCGTGTTAAGATTTGGATATTGCCAGTCATCATTACATTATTAAACTTCTTTGAACATGACAGTATGAAGTTGTCTATGTATTATTCACTGTTTTTTGTTGTTGTTTATTTCTTTCGTTTTTATTTTTTGTTGTTATGATTAATCTTGGGGGGAGTGTTCGTTGTACAAAATAGGCCGATAGGGGGTGTTTTACCAAGATGCAACAATAGGTAATGCGTAAATGGGTATAGGAAATATGTACGAATTGTTTTTGATAATGTAAATAATTTAAATGTTTGTTTTTTTTTACAGACAACACATTTTATGTGACATAAAAGTTTACCGTTCCAGAGAGTATGAAGCAAGTGAATTTGGTATTAATGATCTAACTGTTTTAATTAATTTACTTCGGCAAATGTGTGGATTGGGTACGCCTGTTTATAGCCAAGCTAGATTAAGAAAATTGACATCCCTCCGTAAATGGTGAATTAGAAACTGTACCTTATCAAAATTCCATGATTTCTGCCACAAAATTGACGAAGCAGTACTGTCCAAGAGTAAATGGGTTAACATAAAACTGCTTTTTCGCTTTCCGAAACCCCGTGGAAAAGATTGAACTGTCGGCACTTGGAGAGTGTTTCCTGTTGAAATAAGTAGAGCCTAGAGGGAGATTGATTGGCCTCTCAAAATATACCTTACTTCTACTAATGTGCCCTTCAATCCCATACACGTGGCACACATACTGTTTTCAGACCATCCTTCAACATACCTTGATGCTGAAAAAGTTCTGGGTATAATATGTGCTGTTTGTTGTTGGGTTTTTTGGGGGGAGGGGGTCTAAGAGAGAGAGACAGAAAGCTACTGGAAATGTAAGTGCTAACATTTAAATGAGAGGGGGAGAGAAAGACAGAGAGAGAGAGGGGGGGGGGTGGGGAGAAGACTGATAGAGATAGGTAACAAGATGAATGATATGGTGTAGAAATTAGAGACGGATTTAGAATAAAGCGTTGTGTGTGTCGGGGGTGTTTTTGAATGGGTAGAACTCGCTTTGTGTCAACGTGCCATCTAGACGAGGTCGATTGTTTCAAATATGGAAGGTCTCCACAAATTAGTTTAACAATAATGACTTTTTCACGCGTGACGTTCAAACTGGTCTGCTTAGACGAAGCATTTCAAGTTAAGCTGAGCCTGTCAACTTGTTGACCAAGAGCTTTGAGCACCACGTGTGAAGAAGCCCCCATTCTCACTCTCGTAGAAGCAGCAAGTTGACACAATTTGAAAACTATTAATTGTTCCAAGGAGCCGCCATTTGCAAAAGATATTTTCCTTGATTCAGTTATTTTGTCGAAAATCTCGAAACACAAGTGGGCATGACGCTCAATGATTGTGACGTTGAGATTTGTCGAATGGCATGACTGTGGGATACAATCATCAAAAGTCCATTTTCATCAAATCAATGCCATTGACTAAACAATACATGCGGACTACCTTGAAGGAATTTATTCATGGGGCTAAATTTTGGATTAACATTTCCATGCCGTCCGGAGGAGGATCCGGCTCCTGCGACAAAACAATTCGAAATCAATTCAATTAAATCGATAACAGAGAACAGAACTGTTTTTTTTTTCACCACTGAGTCCATACCACATCATCATGGATTCAAACCCTGGAGCTTAAAGGAATGGTAAAACATAGATTCACTCATGGATAATAATTCTCGAAACCTGGCAAATGAATGATGCATCTGGCTATTCCTTTATTGATCGATACGTGGTGGAATCAAATTGGAAAATAAACCGCAAATTATACCGATCAATAATGTGTCATTGTATGTTTTATTATACTTTGATAAAACATGCATGTGTCGGGAACGCCTCTGGACCCTGGACTATTGTTGTATTGTATACAGTTTGCGGTACTATCGAACAAAATCGAATATATGAAACGTCGTTATAATTTTGTTAATTTACACAGTAACTAAGAATGTTATATTGACACTTGGTCTAAAAATCAAATTTACTAACGCCTGTTTAGTCTCACTCTACATGATTTAATTCCATTTCGTCTACAGCTAGCTCGCCTATTTACTTTTTGGTCAAATTTGCACTTTGCCAATTTACTATTTTGTCTAATTCCCAGCTTGTCTCATGTTCATTTCGTGTAAGTAAGTAAGTATTGAACTAAATTGATAGTTAACCAGATGGGTTTAGCTCTTGCAGTTTTAGGCAATCAGAGATTTGGATCAACTGATATTAAATGAAGTGGATATAAACCATGAAAATGACCCCCCCCCCTCCCCGCCTCGCCTCAAAAAAAGTGATATCAAAACTGACTCGGAGGATAGATCCTAGTAAGCTTGGCAAGCTAAAAACATATTTGTTTCGGACGAGGTGCATTGCGGAGCTGGTAAACACCCAGTGCACGTGATCACTCGTAACATTTTGTGCAAACATCTAACCGTGTCGTATGCAAAGAGAATGTGTCTATCGATGAAGACCTTAAAACCTTGTATATTAAGATGGCGTGCTTTTGGTGCCATTGGTTTTAAAGGTAAGAAACAATTTTTTCTCTCTTTTCTTAATAAAGTGCCTAAACGAATTTTAAAAGGCTCCATAACCTTTAATAGAACTTCATGAGATCGATAGTTTGAATCGAATAAACAACATATCGATCCATGGTCTATCGAAAATAAATCGATTTTTTTTTTTTTTTTTTTTTTTTTTTTTTTTTTTAAAGAATACTGATCTGTATCAGTCAGACGTTATTACACAGAATGACACGCACTATTTCGACAGTCATTCTGTTCTAAGATTGGGAGATAAACGAGGGATGATAGGAAAACGTAAAGGAGAAACCAAATCTGTTTTGAAATGTCGATTTGAAAACACTTGAGAAACACCCTGTAAAAAGATACTGGTGGACGTAAAGATGGTAATGGAGAGGAGTTACTTAATTCCTTTAAGTTGTAAGGTATTTCCATACTTTAGCACCAGCTCAATCATTATTTTGAGACTGCTCCGTCTATTTTGAGTCTTGTTTTTCTAAACCTCTTCAATCTTGTTCAAATTACAAACACCTCCAATATTTCCTTGCTTAATGAAGAATTAACGTCTTCATAATATTCTTCCCTTTTGAACTGAGTCGAATTGAATTTTATTTCCACAAATCATTAAAAACATATAAAGGCATGACAAACAATATTTAAAGATAACATATACAAAGAAATTTACAAAGAAATAAATAATGTAAATGTGGTGGGATCATAAAAAGTTTTAAATTTTGTGAGATATAAAAATACAATTATTACAGGTAACAAAATATAATTATATAAACAATGTAATCTGAAAAAGTCCAAATGTATTGATGAGTATGATGAAACATCAGGAATCAGTCATCAGTGTAAATTAGTGCAACATGGGTATGTATCAACATTTAAAAGTTGCACTATCACAAAAAAGAAATTATAGAATTAACCGTACATGCCTCATGGAGACTATCAAAGGAAATCATGTTTTGCTAGTACCTGGAGCAGGCTGACCTGGGATGTGTTTTAGATCATCTTCAGAAGATATTAACTTTATAGTTATTTGTTTGCCATTGGTAGCTTTCAGGAGAGCGATAATCTTACCATCACTAGACCAGGCTTGTTCATCTAAATCTGATTTGTAGGTCTTTCGCAGGAGATCAAGTTTTTTTCGGGATCAGGTTTTCGTGATGCTAATGCCTGTGTTTTTGAGGGCTTTCCTATTTGTGATCAACGACTGGCGTACGCGGTAACTGCTAAAATTTACAAGTATCGGACGAGGGTTGATTTTAGCTTTGTTCCCTATTTGTGTTGGTAGTGAGTTTGGTGGCGGCTGATGATGTCCACTCTGGCGTTTTTCATGTTGCTTCGAATTCTCACTTTCTTTTTGTTCTGAAGAGTAGTTGGCTTTCCGGTTCTTTGCGAGCGGTCAATTTCAGCAAGGGATAGCTCAATTCCCAGTTGCTTCGCTGTATCAAAGACTATTTGATCGGTATTCTCCTTCTTGGTCTCGGTTATCCCCAAAATCCTTAGATTGTTGCGCCTTCCATATTGATGTAGCTCATCATTTTATTCGCAGTGAGCGGGTTAAGTTTTACACTCTTTTGTCGAAGAACAGTATCAATCGTCAATAATGAAGATTAATTTGAAAAATATACATCTCTCTTGTCCAGTTATTAAGGTGGAATTAGCTAATCAGTCTATAATATATGCTTATCAAGAGTCATCGTGCTCATTATGCTAATTAACACTTACGCGTAGCCAGTTTCCTAATGTGTTGAATCTTTTCAAGTGCGAATAATGCTCCAGCAACCTAGCTCGTAGATTCGTAATCGATTTTATTGCCATCATAGTATGAACATAATCTTCTGATACCAACATCGGCTGTTCTGAGCGTCATTTAAAGTTCATTCTAAAGTTCAAAACCTGGGAGCAGAACGGTGTTTGTTCTAATCACTGCAAATTGAAAATGAAGAGACACTGCTATAGCGTATCCACATGGGGCAATGGGGAAAATGTACCTCATGACATAATTTTTATAATTACAAGTCAATTATAAACTTGTTAATATTGCTTTCTTAATGCACTCTCATCTTATATGATTAACACATTTTGACAAAATATAAATGTCAGTTAAGGTGACTCTATTGCGTTGTGAGGAAAAGGATCTGGATAATAAAAAATTAAAATTTAAAAAAAATGAAAAGGGAAGTATAATCGCTATGAAAATTTAAAATGTTTAAACGTAAAAGTGAATAAAATGATAATAAAAAAAAAAAAATGAGGCCCGTAAAAACGTAACATGCACCTGGCAACATACGTATCCCAAAGCCCCCATCACATTCGGTCTTTTTCAGTGACTGACAACGTACCATGGCCAAACTTGGATGATGAGTATGTAATTTGATCTGATCATGTATAATAATAGGACAATTATCGTATGTAATACACTCGTTATTAAACCATGATAAAGTGCAATCTAGGTCGTGTATATTTTCCGGCTCGTCTATTCAATTCACTTACAGTTGTTGGGACGTCATTATTAGAGTTTCCATAGCTCAATGAATAGAGCAGATAAATTACTCCAAGTTCGTACATTGGGCAATGGGTTGCTGTCTTATGATATACATTGGTTAGTAGAATGATGTTGCTGTTTTGGATACATGTACAATGCACTATGTCACTTTGTCCACTCTACAGCTGATAATACGAATCTAGTAATACATAGTACCTGCCTTCCTGAGAAAATTTCTACTTCAGACAACCTTGGAGTGTGTTTTTTAAAGGGCCACATTCGAAAATAATCTTAACATATTATGAGGACAGTTGTATAATACTTGCATTTACTGTTATGATTAAACTTAAAATAACAACGTTTATGTTTTCTTACAGGGCTGGACCCGTACTATAGCGACGATGATGCCAGCACCTCCTCCGAAGGAAGTGCCAAGGTACCTGATGGTACCAGTCCTATGAAACGTGCTGCCTCAATGCGTAGACCGAGACCAGACGAACAATTTGCGAACCCTAACGATGAAAGCCGAAAACGCTCCTCGAGCATGTCCGGGGCCAGCCCGAGTACACTCACAGTGCCTTCACCCATCGACTCCCGAAGGAGGCGCAGCTTCGAGAACTTTCGGATGTGCGATCTCGGGGAGATTCGGCCCGAACTTTACGTGATGGAGGACGCTCAGTCCTCATTGGATAAGACTCAGTCACCGTCGAAGGATGATGCAAATGAAGAAGCATATGGAATTTTATCGTTTAGTGTCAGATACGAGGAGTCCACCCAAAGGTAAACATATTCATCTTATTTTAGTATTCTTTCTTTTTTCTTCTTCTTTTTTATTTTTTTATTTGTGAAGTTCATGTCTCATTTCGGGTCGGAAAGATCATGTCCACCCTACAAACTTATTAGTCGCAATGCGGAACATCCTTTTGTTTTTTTTTAAACTAATTTTTAAACGCATATATGTTTTCATCTTTGTTTTTATGTATAAAATAGAATGTCAAATTATTGTAAAGATGTGTTTCAGCAAAATCAGATAGTAAAAAAGAGGAAACACGAATACGAATACCTATGTATGACGTCCAAAAATTGCGTTGTCAAAAATGTAGCACTGTCTCTCCTTCTCTCCTGACCTCTTTGCTTTAGTATAACTGGAAGTACCCCCAACAAACAAAAAAGGAAAAAAGAAAAAAGAAAAAATGTATCGATGTTTCACGATTCCTCTTTCCGTGGGAGATGGTGAATGTCAGAATTTAAATTAAGTCAAACCCTCCAAGATTGTTCTTCACAAGTGCATGACTGAAACCATCATTTAGCACTGAAACGAGGAGGAAATAGCGATTACAGTGCTTTTAATCCGTCAAAAACTTCCCTGTGTGTATTTCCCAGCAAATTGGCTTTTCGCATTCAGTCGACAGGCTAAATGTTGCAGCCATCGATCAGACGAGCGGAAAGATCAAAACTAATTGGAGTACAAGATTGTTACCCTATCTTCGCATTAATGTTGCCTATTACCAAACTGACCAGTGCTAGGTTGTATCGTGCAAAAAGTAGGTCAGCATTAGTTCTATCGGAGATAATGTAAAATTAGTTCAAACTCAATTGAAATTTATCGATTTCAAGTTATGCTTCGCTTTCATTGTCAAATACTAGTAAACAAATATGCTATAAAAATATTTCCGATAACATTGGACATCAAAAACACAATGACCAACGATATCTTAAAGATGATAAACGTTTCATGAACAGTAAACAAAAGGGAATACAAATAAAGAAAACAAAATCCACGGACAATATAAGCTTAGCCATCGTTTTCGCAGTCAAATGTTTGGGAAAAATTCCATCAACCTATTTTGTAATGAAATTTCAAGAATCACTATATTATTAACAATAACTATCAGTCCATCATGTTACCTTCATCGAATGACGCTTATAACTTAACAATGATAAATCAAGACATTATGAATATAGTATTTATATTGCGGTTAATAATTTTTTACTTATCATTTCAAGGGGCGAAATGGAGTCACTCATCATGATCATTGCTCAGAGGTAGTTAGTGGATTATTTTAGGGGTTAAAAGGAGGAAATAACTTGTTAATATTGAATACACTTTACCGAGAATAGGAAAAAAATAAACGGTCAATTCCCCCCCCCCTACATCCTATCACTTTGCTCACGATATGGCACATTTATATTCCTGCATGTGACATGTTTGGGCATGTTGAGTATTGTCAAACATCAGTGACACATCTGATACTTCAGTTGTAGCGGGTAACATTCGTCTAGTATTTTACAATCGAGAACTATAAATTACAGTACAGGAAACCACTTAATCACTTTTCGTTTGTTTAAATGAAGCATTAGGCCATTACCGCGACACATATATCATTCATGTTTGAGATAATATTACTTGCATCCAACCAAATTCCCATGACTTTGTACTCTCTCTCTCTCTCTCTCTCTTTCCTCTTTCTCTCTCTCTCTCTCCCTCTCTATTTACTTATCTATCTCTAATTCTCCCACTATCCCCTTATATCTACCTATATCAGTTTAATTCTTTCTTCTTTTTTTATTTTTATTTCTTTCACTCTCTACCATGCCTATCCACCTTGCTCCATCTCTCTCCCCTGTCGACATATTTCCGAATTGTTGACACATCCGTTTCGATCACTCAAATATTTTGTCATCTTTTCCTTACTCCCTGACATTTTGAATGTGTTTCATAACACATATTATAATCAAAATACCATCACACGCGTTAAAAAAAGGTACTCAATTCAAATGTTTTATCGTCTTTAATATAGGTTTTCCAGGTCAATTTAAAAAATTTTGCAATCGAATTCGTTTTATGTTCATTCAATTTACACGATACCTCATGGAGGTCAATTGAATTAACGTTTAGATTTATAATCGAGATCGCATTTCCGACGAATGTGCTTGTAAGAAATGCCAAATTGATCGGGGATAGTTTAAACCTAAAGTTTAATTTGCAAATTTTAAACAAGAGTTACAGATACATGTTATTGACATTGTATAAATGATTAAGTTGCCTAGCGTCAAGCACATCAAGTTCCTATCGATGCTCTTTATTTTCTAATATTTTTTACTGTACATTATTCAAGCATGACATCAATGATTGTTATATACCCCGTCTCTTTATTCTTGAACATGAGCATTCATAATAACGGAAAACTCTCTTTCATTTCTCGCTTTCTAATAATCATCAATATTACAACAAACCTTTACAGTTCCCCATCATTTCCAATGCCAAGTTGCTTCTATATATGTCTAATTATTGTTAGTTTTGAGCCATCAACCGTGCATGCGTGCGTATCAAAACGTCTCGCCTTGAAATATAGTGACGTTTACAATATATATCGAAGCAAAGAAAAGTCGAGGCCAGACTGCGACTACGTCACATAGAGCGGAACAATAATTATTTCCTTTGCTTCTATCGCTCGCTTGTAATCTTGAGGGGAACAGACTTTTCAGAAAATTTTGGAAAACTGTTGCCTTTAGACGATTTCAGAGGTACTATTTTAGGGACTTTAAAATGTCGTAAAATTCATTTGCGAATGTCAATTACTGTTCAATATTAATGATTTAGTTTATATTAGGTAATTAACCGTAAATTAATGTAATATAAGATGTATTAATAACTTGCAGCTGGTAAAACAATGATTTTGAAATTCCTTACGCGCTGAATCTAATTCGATTACGGACCCAAACAATGGTTTCTTTTTTTTATCTTACTCGTATTAATTAGTTCCTTAATTCATCTGAACCATTGAAAAAAATAATAAATGTATTTTGTTTGAAATATTTTTATTTATTTTTTCGATTGTTATTTCTTTTTAAATCCCCTTTTAAACGAGTGTGGTATTAAAAGTCACTTACACGGGCGGGGTAATTTGATAAAGTGTTAAAACGATTCCAGGTCTTTCCGTACTCCAATTTTAACCCGAATTAAACACGACAAGCTCTGGGCATTTAGATATGAACATCAGGCGCCAGAAATTAATTCAGTTTAAAGTGCCAGAATAACGTCATACGTGACGTCATTACTCAATAAAAAGCGAACTCAATCCTTTAGTTGGAACGTCGAGGTGAGAGGCTACAAGCGGCTCTTGACTTCGACTTGTTGCTTTTATGGTTGAGTCGGTGCGAGTTATTTTCGAAAGGTACTAGGCAACAAACACGTTAATATGTACCAGGTGTTTGTTTGTTTGGTTGTTCATTTTGTTTGTGTGTTTTAGATTCATGAAAATCACACACAGGTCGCGTATTATACGTCAGTTGCAAATCATAGCAATGTATTAATCTGTAAAATATTTCTGGACGTATTCAAACAGGTATATCGTGCCGAAATGACATGAAGAAAAAGTTAAACTACTGTTGCTTAGTTGCATGCTCAATCACTTAAATGGTGATAATCATATATCTTTGATTTTTCGTATAATTTTGAAGCAAAACAAAATCCACTTGTTGTCTCAATTGTTTTCTTCTCTATGATATCAGCGAGGCGATAAAAAAAGCGTCAAAAACAAGTGATAAAAGTAGAGCAGAATCTCAAATTAACTATTCGCCCAAAAGCACTGCGCCCACCTGGGTGGTTCACGACACCATCGTGACGTCAGCAAAATTGTTTGTTCTACATAGCCAAGAAAATAGCACCTACATATTTGACATAAGTTTCAAGCACTAGCTCGCTGATGTAGAACAGGTCACAATGAGAAATGGTCTCAAATGCCGTAAAGCAAGGATATTAATTGTTTAGAAAAGTTTTAAACTGATTTTTGACCTTCTACCCCCCCCCTTTTTTTTTTTAAACAATCAATTTAGATCATATTTGTTCTTTGTACTTTCAACTCTGCTGGTGATTAAACATACGAATATTTTTGTCATGACTTGCACTTATCATGCCATCTGATGATTAGTAAGGTCATTGTCAAAGGGCATTAGTGCTTATTCAGCACCATTGCATGGTATTGACATCGATAGGCAGAACATTTGTCGTGACAACTACCCCATCTCTTTCTCTCTCTCTCTCTCTCTCTCTCTCCTCTCAATAAACAATTGAATGGCTTAAATACACGTCCTAGTCTCTCACTCCCTCTCTGTCTGTCTCTGACACACTGTTTGTTATTTTTGTTATTGTCCTTTTATTTTACATTTCTGGTGTTTCATGAAACTTTTTCCTTTTCAATGTCCCCCTCGTCAATGTGATCACCCCTTTCTCCCTCTTATTCGTAACAATATCGGTAAAAATTAAGTAACTGAACAAATACTTTCCAGGCAAACTGCGCCCTTAGAGAGAAAATTTGCTAGCCCTTTGTGAGTTTTGAGGCCCCGGTTCACTACGAGGTCAATTTCGATGTGCTTGCGCTTTTTTTTTTTTCCTTCGTTTTTTTTTTTTTTTTTTTTTTTTTTTTTTTTTTTTTTTTTTTTTTTTTTTTTTTTCTAAAGGCCCTTTATTTTATTTTTTTATTATTTTTATTTTTTGCTCTGTGTTTACAATACTATCGGTATATATCAGCAGTCCCTTGTTTGTTCGTTTATTTTTGTCAAACACAGTCCCGACTAATCGAGTCATTAAACATGTACATTATCTATAGGCCAACTTCTTTTCTACTCTTCAAATCAGTTAACGATTCTGTTCAAATTTTAATCTTCAATACTTCTGCGTTAAGTAGAAGATTTTCATTAGTTAAGTCTCTTTCCCTTTCTGCTCACTAAAATTGAAAATGTGGCAAATTAGTTTAAAGATCTTGTTTATGTGTATCAAATTTCTTATAGATTCCGCACAATTTATGTTAACTATTTTGAGAGTCGATAAAAAGGTTGCATGTTTGAGCATCGCAACAACACGTCTGATGTCCTTTTTTTGTACTTCTTGGTACGTAGCCATCTATCAAATAGCACCTAGAACTATTTTTATATCTACCTAAGATGAGAGACCTCCCGTGAAGCCATCCATCCAATAGCATTTAGAACTATGTTTATATCCCTAAGATGGGATACCTCCCGGGTAGCCATAGCGTGTAGAACTATGTTCATATATATACCTAAGATGAGATACCTCACGCGTAGTCATCCATCCAATAACATCTAGAACTATTTATATATCTACATAAGATGAGATACCTCCCGGGTAGCCATCCCTCCAATAGCATTTAGAACAATGTTTATATCTACCTAAGATGAGATACCTTCTGTGTAGCCATCCCTCCAATAGCATCTAGAACTATGTTTAAATCTACCTAGGGTACCTTCCCTACCATACAGCCGCCAACCGTTGCGTGAACGCTGCACTATGGCGCTTTATAGAGGACGTACTAGTCCCCTCCAATTAAGTCAATGGAAGAATAATAGGGAAACGGTATATCATGCCAAAAACCCGCTGTGCGGGGTTCACGCAGCGGGCCGCGGCTGTATCTTTTGGGAAGGTACCTAAGATGGGATACCTCACGCGTAGCAATCCATCCAATTGCATCTAGAACTATGTTTATATCTAAGATGAGATACCTTCTGTGCAACCATCCATCCAATAGTATCTAGAACTATGTTAATATCTACCTAAGATGATATACCTTCTGTGCAGCCATCCATCCAATAGCATCTAGAACTTAGTTCATATCTACCTAAGATGAGATACCTCCCGCGTAGCCATCCATCCAATAGCATTTAGAACTATGTTCATATCTACCTAAGATGAGATACCTTCTGTGTCGCCATCCATCCAATAGCGTCTAGAACTATGTTCATATCTACCTAAGATGAGATACCTCCACCGTAGCCATCCATCCGATAGCGTCTAGAACTATGTTTATATCTACCTAAGATGAGACACTTTCGCGTAGTCATCTATCCAATAGCGTCTAGAACTATGTTCATATCTACCTAAGATGAGATACATTCACGTAGTCATCTATCCAATAGCGTCTAGAACTATGTTTATATTTACCTAAGATGAGATACCTCCCGCGTAGCCATCCATCCAATAGCATTTAGAACTGTGTTCATATCTACCTAAGATGAGATACCTTCTGTGTCGCCATCCATCCAATAGCGTCTAGAACTATGTTCATATCGACCTAAGATGAGATACCTCCAGCGTAGCCATCCATCCAATAGCATCTAGAACTATGTTCATATCTACCTAAGATGAGATACCTCCAGCGTAGCCATCCATCCAATAGCATCTAGAACTATGTTCATAATACTAAGATGAGATACCTCCCGCGTAGCCATCCATCCAATAGCATTTAGAACTATGTTCATATCGACCTAAGATGAGATACCTCCCGCGTAGCCATCCATCCAATAGCGTCTAGAACTATGTTCATATCTACCTAAAATGAGATACCTCCGCGTAGCCATCCATCCAATAGCGTCTAGAACTATATTCATATCTACCTAAGATGAGATACCTCTCGCGTAGCCATCCATCCAATAGCGTCTAGAACTATGTTCATATCTACCTAAGATGAGATACCTCTCGCGTAGCCATCCATCCAAAAGCGTCTAGAACTATGTTTATATCTACCTAAGATGAGACACTTTCGCGTAGTCATCTATCCAATAGCGTCTAGAACTATGTTCATATCTACCTAAAGATGAGATACCTCTCGCGTAGCCATCCATCCAATAGCGTCTAGAACTATGTTATATTCTACCTAAGATGAGATACCTCCCGAGCCATCCATCCAATAGCTCTAGAACTATGTTCATATCTACCTAAGATGAGATACCTCCAGCGTAGCCATCCATCCAATAGCGTCTTAGAACTATGTTCAACTACCGTAAATGAGATACCTCCTCGCGTAGCCATCCATCAATACGTTGAAATGTTTATATCTACTAAGATGAGAACCTTCGCGTAGCATCAATCCATAGCGTCTAGAAACTATGTTCATATCTACCTAAGATGAGATAACTTCACGTAGTCACTATCCAATAGCGTCTAGAACTTATGTTTATATTACCTAAGATGATATACCTCGCGTAGTCATCATCCAATAGCGTCTAGAACTATGTTCATATCTACCTAAGATGAGATACATTCACGTAGTCTCATATCCAATAGCGTCTAGAACTATGTTTATATCTACCTAAGATGAGACACTTTCGCGTAGTCATCTATCCAATAGCGTCTAGGACTATGTCATATCTACCTAAGATGATATACATTCGCGTAGTCCATCTATCCAATAGCGCTCTAAACTATGTTACATATCTACCTAAGATGAGACACTTTCCGCGTATCATCATTCCAATAGCGTCTAGAACTATGTATCATATTACCCTAGAAGTTTGCAAAATCAGCGTAGCTCATCCTAAATGCCTAAACAGAATGCGTACCTAAGTGAGATCACTTCAGGTAGCATATCAAACGCTTTAGACTAGTTATCTACAGACGAGAACTTTCGGTAGTCATCATAATAGCGGTCTGAAACTATTTATATCTACTAGATGAATACATTACGTATCAATAGATAGCTCAGAACATTATTCTACTAGATGGATATTACATTCGCTTCAATCTTCAATCAGTCAAACTATGTTAATTAACTAGTGCATTCCTAGCATCACCGTAGGCGTCTAGGAACCTAAGGTTATATCTACTAGTGGACTTCGCGTAAGTCATCTATAATGAGGTCTAGACTATTTAATCACTGATGAAATCATTCGCGATCATCATCAATGCGTCTAGAACTATGTCTATCTACCATAGAGTATAGAACACTCGAATAGTCATCAGATCAATAGCGCATCAGAACAGCTGAATAATCTATTAGTAGATCTATCGCTAGTCTCTAGTAATACGTCTAGATCGTGTATATCTACATAAGATAGATAATTCTCTAACATCCAAGCCTGCTATTAAGACTAAGAGATTGACTACAGATGCGAATAGTCATACTATAACCAATAGCATCATGTAAACTGGTTAAGAATTGTAGAACTTCAAGTCAATCTATCCTTAAAGCATGTAATCATTTGCAGATTATTGTACATAAGAAACATATAGACGATACTATATTGTAACTTCTATAGTAAACGATATAGGTCAGACTGTACACGTTCTTCAAATATTCAAGGTAAGATTAAAGCTGATCACGAATCTTATTTGTGTTACTTGGCTCACGGAAATATTTACAAATGAAGCGTGATAGCGCGGTAAATTTTACTCAAAAACTACGTTATCATAGTGTATATTCAAATCAATAAATTGTGTGGGCAAAATTATAATTTTGAAAAATGTAGTCATGTTGCAGGTCATTTATCCAATTTCCTTTGGTTGTTTGTGTCGTATATTGCCTTGTGATTATTCGATCATGCTTACCCACCTCCATACATAAGACAAGTAATACCTGATCACATAGTTTATAAAACATAAATGTGCAGTTATTTGCGACGTTACGTGTTCTACAGCACGAGTAGTTAATATGACAATTTGAATTCGATTTCTTCCCGATCGTTCATTATATAATTAGTTAATCGTCCTCTATATGCACATTACGATATTTCATGTGTTTTACAACTAGCTAATAACTCCAGCTCAATTAAATGATCATTTACGTTGTAAACATCAGAAAATACAGATGAGAGTATTCACGGTCGCGGTTTAGCTGTGTCGGATGGCCTTTAGGTTTACAATGGACGTTACATCGGATACAGATTGCTCATAGATAAGCAATAGACTTTTAAGCGTCTAAATTAACACCCCTACTGCTTATTTCGGTCAAGACGTTATTCCATTATCTTCAAGATCAACTATACAGTGAAAAACTGATGATTGAAACGGCTTTTAGTTTCCCATTAGTGGCGTGAACTCAAGATCTTATAAACGTCTAAAATCTTGCACCGGTTATTTTTGAATCGTCACCAAATAGTGTAGAATGTGTGAAAGTATTAATTAACGATTTAGGAATAAAATCGAAGTAATTGAATTCAGGATCTACGTACAAACAATATATTTAGTTAATATTTATTACTATATGTTCCGAATGATTATTAGAAAGACCATTTTTTTTTTCTCTCTAAAGCATTATTGTGCCAAAAGGTGTCAATATCTTATTTATTACTTTATCTTCCTATACTCATTTCACTCCACCTGAATGGAAAATTCATATGTTAACCCTGAGTTATTTTCTTGTCACTTGAACAATCAATTTAATAACAAAGATATAAAAAAATGATAAAAAAATAATAAAAAAATAAAAAAAAATTAGAAAAAAATGAAAAAAACCTAGAATTAAACTGAGAGTCAGCTGGTGCAATAATCGGAAACTACATATCGAGTAGAGTATGTTTCATTAGTGTTAGCATGGTCTGTCTGACACACCACCTGTCAAACCATGAGTTATTTTCTTGCAACTTTGAACAATCAATTTTATACCAAAGTAAAAAAAAAATACTAGATTAAACTGAGAGTCAGCTGGGTGCAATTGTTATTTTGTCATATTTGTAGATTGTAATTGTCTAATAACGATTTTACTAGAACACAGTACTGAGTTAGAACATTAATAAAAAATAAATAAAATTACTTATGCACCTTAGCTGACTACTATTTCATATTCAAAAGATGTTGTTTTAGATGTTAGGTACCAAACAAAACCTAGGTAATCTGTAGTATTCTTTTTACCTTCATTGGACACATTGCAAAAGCCAAAGTTCGTTTAATTTGTTTGACCGAGTGCCAAACGTTAATAACGGCATGTAGGCTATATTCGATCTTTATTGGACATGTGACCATAGCCAGTATACCCTACAGCCAAACCTTGAAGGACAAAAATTGACTCAATGAGACTGAGTCACAGAGAATGGGAGAATACAACAGCAATATAGTCTTGCATTTTCTCCGTCGAAATAACAGTTCCTGACCTCAACAGCAGCTCTTTCTATTTTGAAGATCATTTTGATAAAAAATGCAAATACTCTTTTAAAGACACACGTGTAAAAACAACTGTTTTAAATAACTGAACTGACTGATGTGATTCAAGTTCAATTATGCCGCGTTTTTTTTTTAGCACGCGCCAAAATATTTCAATTTAATAGTATACATATCATTATAGAAGTCAAAAGCTGTCTCTGTAATTATTGTAGGTTACCATCTAACTAAGGTCAACTGTTTTTTTTATTTTGTTTGTTTGGGGGGGGGTTTAACATCCCCGATTATGTCTCACTTTGCGGAAACATGAGATTGAATGTGACAAATTTAGAAATCATTTCTTGCCTAATGATAGTATCTCACCCGTCATGAAGACCGGTTTTAGACGGTTTGAGATCCAGTCTCCTTAGATGTCTCCTGAATCTCTTCTACGTTACGAGTCGTGGAAAAAATGAAATCGATACATGATACATAATTTGATGACTTTGAGACTTACGTAGAGAGGTGCTCGGAGACGTTTCATAAGGAAAACCACCTTTCAGCACATTGTTTCTCATCAATAATGTCGATAATACAGCCGCAGATTCAAATGGGTTTTATTATGATTAGCGCGCTTTGTTTGAAGTCATGCCTGTCTGGTTTTCGATGGTGCGACATCTGGTTCGAAGTGGATATCATATTAAACATGATTAAGGAACTACGCAATCACTGTGGTCTGTGTCCAAATTTATGTCAGCCTCATCTATCGGTATCAAGTGAAATAGGAACCGCGCTTACCTCCTTAAGTGAGGTCACAGTATACATATAAAAATATCATCTTAAGTAGATATGAACATACGCTTCTAGAATAGCATATTCGGACTGGCCAATGCTTACGCTGGAGGTCATCTACATACTATAGTCTGCACTATGAACATAGTTTCCTACTATGACGCTATTGGCCATGATGGCGACACCACTGATAGCCCACCATTCCTCCGGTCCATTATCCATCCCCCCCCCGTCTTTCTCACTCTACTCTCTTCTCTGTAACCCCAATCCCCTCCCCCACCGTCTCTCTCAATCAACCTCCCCTACCCCAACCCCTTTTCTCGCCTCAATCCTCCTCTGCGACAGTCTTTTTGTTAAGCATGAACTACTGTGATTGTTATATGATTACAGAGAACACTATAATCTCATCTTATGGTAGAACACTGTATCAGCTTATGAGACACATCTATCGTCATGGTAATATACTTTTGTACTAAGTGTGTTGTAGACACAACTATGTAACACACATTCTGAAGGCCTCGAATCAAGTATGACTAGAAATGTACTCGCCTTTACGGCATTTCTTGAGGCATTAGTTCGAAAAGCGTTCACACACATTCTATACACAACCATCTTAGGTAAAGCAATGGTATCGCGAGAGTGAGTAAGTCATCCTAATAAGACCCGCCTATGCCAAGAATGAGACACTAGAAGATCTCAGTCAAAGTGCCATCGACCTCGCGGAACGTCGTATATATCAGTGAATGGTCTTTCAAAGTTCCATTTAGATATCTGCCTCTTAGGTAGATTCTACGTAACCTTCCGAGCGCGAATCTGTAGCCTGAAGTTCTACCAATTAGCCAAGACGAACTATATTATTACGAATATAATGAAAGGAGTTTGGGTTTTCCATAACAGGATGGGCGCTAGGATAATCTTAACCACTTCTAGTGTTTGAGGAGTAAATAAGGTTATATAATTTAACACGCATTTTATCGTTCTAGAGCTAATCCATGTGTAAGTATAGTTTGATAGTATAGGCGAAATAAAGCACGTAAATGAAGAGATAATAAATCACGTTTTTCAATAAAATCTTAGCACTATCAAGTTTTCAATATTTAAAAATTGTTTATAGATTCAATTTCAATGGATATTAGCTGCCTTTTTGGAAACAAAAACCTCTCGCAGATGTGCACAGTTTTTGAACATTTGAATAGGACCTTATAAAGTAAATGACCAATTCAAACAACGAACACACCTGAGCCACGTAGAGATGTTGACTCAAACAGAATAATTCACAGCTTTTCTGATGTTAAAGATTTGGATAAAATTACAAGAAAATTTATTTTTTTTTTAAAATACTCCTTATACTTATGTCTCTCAAGACGGCGGATATTTGCGACGTCTCTTGTATTCCAAAAGAGCTAATATCCGAAAAATATTGCAAAATATGATCGAATAAGCTCATTCAAGATGAATGCAAAATAAAATTCTATATCACGTAGATTATGTAATCGAATAGAATTGGTTAGCGATAACGACAGAGATCTAATCGTCGCATTATAATTGATGATGGATATATACATAAGATATTCATAACAGATCAATTGAGATTCGGACTATTAAAATGAGACACAATACCTGGACGGTGAAGCGTAGCTCCTTTCCATCGAATCAAAGGATACCCGCTTTGTGATTTAGCTCCTTCCTCATATGGAACAGAAACTACATCAGCGTGTCGTCGACACAAGGCTGTACTTCACACTTATTTTTGTTATGCCATGACAGTAGCTGCCGGTGGCTTATCACATATGAATTTGCACTATATAGTGTAGGACCGACTAGTACTCCTCTATAAGCGCCATTTGATGACAAATATATTGTCTCGATGGGACAATTTAGCGCGTCTCGTTGCGTGGAGATGAAGCTTTACCATTAGGTAGATTATATAGTTCTATGATATTAATAGGAGGGATGATACACAGAAGTTATATCCTAATACTTAAGTTAGAATAAGCATATGAGAACATATTATATTATGCGATGTTATAAATGGATGTGGAGATTGCTACTATAACAGAGTTCTTATTATATTACACAATAGTTCCTGTGTTTATACAGCCTAGAGGATTGTATCTATTTGTGATCCAAGCGTAGCGTAAAGTACTCAAAATATCATCGAATATTTTTTGTTTCTGAATACCACCTAAGCTATGAAATGTACACGGACTGATGAAAAGAGCACAGAGTTAACGATTCTAACTGTATTTGTTAGGTAAAGTGGTTCAATAACAATCTAATTGACAATTATGGATTTAGCGCCTTTTGGGGACAACGCGCTTTGGATTTAGCTCCTTTTGGAACAAAATCTCATATTTGTAACATTTTTTTCCAACTTCTAAAAAAAAGTTTTATTCAGTATGGCTGCATTTGATCCACATGCTTAAGATACTTATTAACCTATAAATCCATTTTGTGTCAAAAGTGGATTGCGTCTTTGGATATCAAGCTCTTCATATATATATATATATATATTAATATATTATATATATATTATATATATATATTAATATATATATATAAATAGTGTACAATCTATTTGCGCAATATACTTGGATTAATTAAGTACGCTACAAATTATCCCGAGTGGCAGAATTTTGTTTCTTCCGAGGCCGCAGGGCCGAGTTGTGAATAGATCTACACGAGGATATTTAGTATTTGGGAGTTCATATAGTCCAGTATGTTGCAAGAATTGAGGCGTTTCACTATTTATTAATAGTAATAGACCACCACTAGATCTGTTGACCATTCCTAATCTGGTTTTATCTTTGGCCAAGTTTGGCTGCAAATTTAGCTATTGTGACGTATTTTGGTTGCTTTCCGCGTAATCATTGTTAATTACCTTTTGCGCACACCCATTCAAAATGTTATTACGCCCAGCGAAAACAGGCAAATCGATAGAATCGATACTCTCCATTCATTTACACGGGCTTTCCTACAACATATGTACAATTATACAATTGAAGGTATACTGATCTATCCATGATGACGCGGTTTTTTTCTAAACCTAAAAAAACCACTTATTGACTTTTATATATATAATTTATATATATATATAAATATATATATATATATATTATTATTATATATTATATATATACGTAAAATTAGTGGTAGTAATTTTTAACGAGTTTGTGATTGGTTGAAAGGTGTCACGCGTGGTCATATCACGTTTTTGTTATAGTGAAAGGTTTTTGTTATAATTGACGGTTTTTTGTTATATTGAAATGGTTTTTAACCTGTTTTAAATGAATGGTAATCGATTGGCCATTGGTTGCACAAGCGCGTAATACAGTAAAATGGTCGCACACAATAGATTACGCGGAGCGACCAATAACGTCACATGCTTAATTAAGCACCCAAAAGTTTGGCAAACATTTGCCAAGATAAACCAGATTAGGCAAGGTCAAAGATTTTAAGTGGTCTATTTTTACTATAATTAAATAGTGCATGCTCTATTAATGGTGCAACATTTAACTGACTATGTGAACTCCAATATCTTATTATGTATTTCTTCCCGTCGGCACATCTTTTTCAAACTCGGCCTACGGCCCTCGGTGAAATAAAATGTGCCCTCGAGATGAAATTAGTATTGTCGTTGGCACATATCTAAGTATGTTGCATTTTGGTAGAGGCATTGCACTATTTATATATATATTTTACTGCTATTTATTTAATTATATATGACTAATTAATTTTTATTCCCATGTTCTGTCTCCAACGGTAGAAACCATGGCAATTTGGTGAAACACGGCAACTTGCTGTTGAAATAATATTGAACCAGACAGCTATGAAAAAATCATAGCGGCTGCCACGGGCGGGAATATATATTATAATCTTATTATGTAGTATCCAAAATTTCTTACCTTCATTTTTGTATGCATTTTATAAAAGCATCTTGGGAACGAACTGCTTTTGCTTTAAAGTGGATTTTAACCCGCACGTCCTGCGATGTTAATTTACTATTCTTCTAAATCATATTATTTCGGTGCAGCCCAGGGTTCTATTTAATTTATTTGTTCATTTATTGAATTCAATGGTAATCCTAGTGTATGGAATAACTGATTTATTCAATAATAGGGTCGGTG
>CALNVZ010003433.1:9262121-9285708 GCA_940671915.1 Paracentrotus lividus
ACTATGTTCATATCTACCTAAGATGAGATACATTCACGTAGTCATCTATCCAATAGCGTCTAGAACTATGTTTATATCTACCTAAGATGATATACATTCGCGTAGTCATCTATCCAATAGCGTCTAGAACTATGTTCATATCTACCTAAGATGAGATACATTCACGTAGTCATCTATCCAATAGCGTCTAGAACTATGTTTATATCTACCTAAGATGAGACACTTTCGCGTAGTCATCTATCCAATAGCGTCTAGGACTATGTTCATATCTACCTAAGATGATATACATTCGCGTAGTCATCTATCCAATAGCGTCTAGAACTATGTTCATATCTACCTAAGATGAGACACTTTCGCGTAGTCATCTATCCAATAGCGTCTAGAACTATGTTTATATCTACCTAAGATGAGATACATTCGCGTAGTCATCTATCCAATAGCGTCTAGGACTACGTTTATATCTACTTAAGATGAGATACATTCGCGTAGTCATCTATCCAATAGCGTCTAGAACTATGTTTATATCTACCTAAGATGATATACATTCGCGTAGTCATCTATCCAATAGCATCTAGAACTATGTTTATATCTACTTAAGATGAGATACATTCGCGTAGTCATCTATCCAATAGCATGTAGATCTGTTTTCAGTGCCCTGTAACATAAAAGAGATACGATTAATAGTACGATCTATTGTAACTCTTAGTAAACGATTTATCAGTAGACTTACGTTCAATATCAATGTAAGATTGGTCGTATCTTTTGTGTTACTGGGCACAATATTTACAAATGAACTGATAGCGGGTAATTTTCAAAAAACACGTTCATAGTGTATATAAACAATAATTTGGTGGGCAAATTATTTTAAAAGTGGTCATGTTGAGGTCATTTATCCAATTTCCATGGTTGTTTTGTGTCGTATATTGCCTTTGATTACGTACATGCTTCCCCCTCATCATAGACAGTAAAACTCTGATCACATATTTTAAAACATTAATGTGCAGTATTGGACGTTACGTGTTCTACGCACGAGTGTTATGACATTGATTCATTTCTTCCCGATCGTTATTATAATTTTATCTCTATATCACATACGATATTTCAGTGTTTTACACTCATACGCTCAATTAGAATGATCATTATCGTTATCAAAATAAAGATGAGAGTTTCACGGTCGGTTAGCTGTCGGATGGCCTTAGGTTTACATGGACGTTCATGAGATAAGGCATAAACATATTAGCGTCTAAAATTAACACCCCTTCTGCTTTTCGGCAAGTCGTTATCCATTATCTCAAGATCAACTATCAGTGAAAACGTGATGAAACGGCTTTTATTTCCCATAGTGGCGTAACCTCAAAATATAACGTCTAAATCTTCCGTTATTTTTAATGTCACAATGTAGAATGGTGAAGTATAATTACGATTTAGGAATAAAATCGAAGTAATTGAATTCAGGATCTACGTACAAACATATTATTTAGTTAATATTTATTACTATATTGCCGAATGATTATTAGAAAGACCATTTTTTTTTTCTCTCTAAAGCATTATTGTGCCAAAAGTGTCAATATCTTATTTACTTTATTTCCTATACTCATTCACTCCACCTGAATGGAAAATTCATATGTTAACCCTGAGTTATTTTCTTGCAACTTTGAACAATCAATTTATAACAAAGTATTAAAAAAAATTAAAAAAAATAAAAAAATTAAAAAATAAAAAATAAAAAAACTAGATTAAACTGAGAGTCAGCTGGGTGCAATAATGGAAACTACATGATCGAGTAGGATTGTTTCATTAGTGTTAGCATGGTTCTGTCTGCAACCACCTGTCAAACCATGAGTTATTTTCTTGCAACTTTGAACAATCAATTTATAACAAAGTAAAAAAAAAAATACTAGATTAAACTGAGAGTCAGCTGGGTGCAATTGTTATTTTGGTCATATTTGTAGATGTAATTGTCTAATAAGATTTTACTAGAACACAGTACTGATTAGAACATTGTAAGAAAAATATAAATATTACTTGCACCTAGCTGACTACTATTCTCATTTCAAAAAGTTTGTTTTAGATGTTAGGTACCAAACAAAACCTAGGTAATCTGTAGTATTCTTTTTACCTTCATTGGACATTGGCAAAAGCCAAAGTTCGTTAATTTGTTTTGACCGAGTGCCCAACGATAACGGCATGTAGGCTATATTCGATCTTTATTGGACATTGACCATAGCCAGTATACCCTACAGCCAAACCTTGAAGGACAAAATATTGACTCAATGGACTGATGACAGAGAATGGGAGAATACAACAGCAATAATAGTCTTGCATTTTCTCCGCTGAATAACAGTCCCTGACCTCACACAGCTCTTTCTATTTTTGAAGATCATTTGATAAAAAATGCAAATACTCTTTTTAAAGACACACGTGTAAAAACAACTGTTTTAAATAACTGAACTGACTGATGTGATTCAAGTTCAATTATGCGCGTTTTTTTTTTTAGCACGCGCCAAAATATTTCAATTTAATAGTAATTATATGCAAAAGTACTGTCCTGTATTATGTGGTTACCTCTAACTAAAGGTCAACTGTTTTTTTTTTTTTGTTTTTTTTTTTTTTTTTTTTTTTTTTGGGGGGGGGGGGTTTAACATCCCCGATTATTGTCTCACTTTGCGGAAACATTGATTGAATGTGACAAATTTAGATTCATTTCTTGCCTAATGATAGTATCTCACCCGTCATGAGACCGGTTTTAGACGGGTTTGAGACCAGTCTCTTAGATGTCTCCTGAATCTCTTCTACGTTACGAGTCGTGGAAAAATCGAACATGATCATAATTATGATGACTTTGAGACGTTACGGAGAGGTCTCGGAGACGTTTCATAAGGAAAACCACCTTCAGCACATTTTGTTTCATCAATAATGTCGTAATACAGCCGCAGATTCAAATGGGTTTATTATGATTAGCGCGCTTTGTTTGAAGTCATGCCTTGTCTGGTTTTCGATGGTGCGACATCTGGTTCGAAGTGGATATCATATTAAACATGATTAAGGAACTACGCAATCACCGTGGTCTGTGTCCAAATATGTCAGCATCATCTTTCAAGTATAGGACCCTCTCTAATCACGATAATATAATATAACCCCATCATATCCCTTCCCATCCCGGTCTTCACCCCCCCCCTCTCTCTCTCTCTCCCCACCCCACCCCTCTCGCCTCATCCTCCTCTTCACGTCTTTTTGTTAATATGACTTTGTATTTTATATGTACAAAACACTATATTGTGAGCACTGCAGCTTTGAAATCTATCTACATGTAATAATTTTGTACTAAGTGTGTTTGAAAATGTAACACACATCTGAAGTGTCCTCATTATCAGTACTAATGTATCCCTTTTACGGCATTTCTGGCATTTAGTTCGAAAAGCGTTCACACATTTAACCCAAACATTGGTTTCTCGAGTGCAGGCACTATATGCCAAGAAGAACACTAAAGCTCGTCAAAGTGCCTTCTCTCGCGGAAGTGTTTTCAGGAATGGTCTTTCATTTCCATTAGAATTGCCTCTACGCCTTCCGGCGACTGTTCCTGAAGTTCACCATTCCAAGTCAAATTATATATATATATGAAGAGTTTGGTTCCAAAAGGCGCTAAATCTACTTTTAGTGTTTTGGAGTAAATCAAGGTTTTTTAATTTACCATTTTATCGTATCCATTGTAAGTTTATTTTGATATATATGATAAGCATATCGGTATCGAATAATAAAATCCGTTTTTAAAAATCTAGCTATCCAATTTCAATTTTTTTAAGAAATTTTTATGAATTTCAATTTCCAGATTAGCCCTTTATGAACAAACCTCCTTAGTGCCAGTTTTTGAACATTTAAAGCCTATAAATAAATGAAATTCAACACGAAAACCTGAATATTGCTAACAGAAAATAGATGCAGGCTTTTTGATGTTTAAATTGAAATTACAAAAAAAAATTTTTTTTTTTTTAGAATTATTCCTATCTTTTCTCAGACCGGATTTTCGACGTTTGTTCCAAAAGGAAGCTAAATCCAAAATATTCATAAAATTATTGGAAACTATCTAATATCTAACAAATTTACACGGATGATGAAGAAATGGTAGCAACAACAGGTGCTGGAATATCCTAAACTGTTATATTGTAGGTAAAGTGGGTTAAATAAACAAATCCTAAATGACAATTGGATTTAGCGCCTTTTGGACAAAACGGCTTTGGATTTTAGCTCCTTTTTGGAACAAAACTCATATTTGTACAATTTTTTCAAACTTCCTAAAAAAAAAATTTTGTATTCAGTATGCTGCATTTGATCACATGCTTAGATGCACTTATTAACCTATAAAATCCATTTTTGTCAAAAGTGGATTTAGCGCCTTTTGGAACAAGCTCTTCTATATTATATATATTATATATATTATATATATATAACGAGAATAGATGCAGGCTTTTCTGATGTTTAAAATTTGAAAATTTTACAAAAAAAAATTATTTTTTTTTAGAATATCCTATCTTTTCTCAAGACCGGGATTTTCGACGTTTTGTTCCAAAAGGAGCTAAATCCAAAATATTCATAAAAATTATGAAATAATTCTAATGACAAAAAATTTACACGGATGATGAAATGGTAGCAACAACATGTGCTGAAAATCTAACTGTATTATTGTAGGTACAGTGGTTTAAATAAACAAATCCTAAATGGACAATTAGGATTGCGCCTTTTGGAAAAAAACCGCTTTGGATTTAGCTCCTTTTGGAACAAAAACTCATATTTTTGTAACAATTTTTTTTCAAACTTTCCTTAAAAAAAAGTTTTTTATCAGTATGTGATTTGATCCACATGCTTAAGATGCACTTAATTAATATAAATCCATTTTGGTCAAAGTGGTTTAGCGCCTTTTGGAATCAGCCTTCTATATATTATATATATATTAATATATATATTTTATATATATATATATATATATAGTATTATATAAAATAGTTGTACATCTATTGCGCAATATTACTGGATTTATAAGTACGCAAATACAAAATTATCCCGAATGCAGATTTGTTTTCGAGGCCGCAGGCCGAGGTGAAATAGATTCTCACGAGGGCATAATTTAGTATTTGGGTTTCTAAGTCGTACATGTTTTTTGGGGGGCAAGAATTTTTTGGGATCGTTTTTTTTCCCAAAAACTATTTATTATAGTAAATGACCCCAGATCTTTGACATTCCTATCTTGGTTTTATCTTGCCCAAGTTTTGGTGCAAATTTAGCTATTGTGACGTATTTTGTTGCTCCGCGTATCCGATTGTTAATTAACTTTTTGCGCACACCATTCTAAGTTATTACGCGCCAGCGAAACAAGGCAATCGATAGAATCGATACTCTCCCCATTCATTTAACACGGGCTTTACCCTACAAAAACATATGTACAATATAACAAATTGAAGGTATACTGATCTATCCAATGATGACGCGTATGTTTCTACCACTATTTACTATATATATATATATATATATATATATATATATATATATATATATATATATATATATATATATAGTAAATAGTGGTAGTATTTTACGAGTTGTGATTGGTTGAAAGGGTGTCACGTGTCATTCACGTTTTTGTTATAGTGAACGGTTTTTGTTATATTGAACGGTTTTTTTGTTATATTGAATGGTTTTTACCTGTGTTAAAATGAATGGTAAAATCGATTGCCTTGTTGCACAAGCGCGTAATAACAGTAAAATGGTGCGCACAACAATAGATACGCGGAGCGACAATAAACGTCACAATAGCTTAATTAGCACCAAAAGTTTGGCAAACATTTGCCAAGATAAAACCAGATTAGGCAAGGTCAAAGATTTAGGGGTCTATTTACTATAATAAATAGTGCATGCATCTATTAATGCAACATTACTGACTATGTGAACTCCAAATACTAAATTATCCCTCGGGCACATCTTTTTCAACTCGGCCTACGGCCTCGGTGAAATAAATGTGCCCTCGGGATAATTTAGTATTTGTCGTGCACATAATCTAGTATGTTGCATTGTAGAGCATGCACTATTTATATAATATTTACTATTTATATATATATATTGACAATTAATTTTATTCATTTGTCTCCAACGGTAGAAACCATGCAAATTGGTAGAAACACGCAACTGCTGTGTGATAAATATTGGAACCAGACAGCTATGAAAAAAATCATACGCTGCACGGGCGGGATATATATTATATCTTATTATTATATCCAAAATTTCTACCTTCATTTTGTATGCATTTTTATAAAGCTATCTTGGAACGAACTGCTTTGCTTTAAAGTGGATTTACCGCTACGTGCCTGCGATGTTAATATATTTCTTCTAAATCATATTTTGTGCAGCAGGTCTATTTATTTGATTGTTCATTTATTGAATTCAATGTAATCCTAGTGTATGAATACTGGATTTATTCAATAATATCGGTGAATATAAATCAAAACCATTTCAACGCTTAACAGTTTGTAATGTTTGATTGACCTGTTTCCACCCGCAATTTACATATAAAGTATTTTGTGATAACAGAACAGACATTTGAGCCTTAGACAAAATTTCAAGTAGTAATAAACGCATAGAATATAAAACAGAATATGGGAGACCTTTTAAATAAAGGCTTTAGGGTCAGAACCTTCTTTGAAACAAATTTCTCGGACAATTCGGCTGATATATTCACCTCCCCCGCCATCCTTTTTCCATATCCTTGCAATTTATTTCAAAGATCGATATCCAGTCTCTTTGTTGTTTTCAGCATTGCATTACACCATCTTCTCTATGCAATGTATCTTTCATCTATCTTCTCCACCGTTCTTAATCTTCATTCTTGTCCATCGGATGCCTTTGTTTCCCATTTTCTTCTCCATTGCCATCCATTTCTTCCAACCGCTAGAATGCAGCACAGGCTGATCCATTATAATTTATCCATCCTAGGATTCGTTGAAATATATCCTTCTCTTAAACTGAAAGGAAAGGATAAAATCCAGGCACATCGGAGTCACTGAAACCAAAACAACGCCATTGCCCAGTCGATAGTAACCACTAATGCGGCGGTCACAACTCGTCGTAGGCTACGGGGCACGTGCCATCAACGTAGCCTGCGTTGCATGCACAATGCATGCACAGGTCGTTGGTCAATTTCTGCGATTCCTGCGTTTCTATAGTAAGAGCATTGAAAACACTTCCTGCACGTCGTACATGCAACGTGCCTGCGAGGTACCTGCGCTGCACGATTTTTCTACGAAATCCGTCGTAGGGAGTTGCACGTCGAATGTACGGCGAGTTGTGACCGCCGCATTAGGATTCTTGTTGCATAGGATTCTTGCATAAAAGTCTCACTGTTAACCAATCAAAATAGTTTATTTTTTCAAGTTTGCAATTGATTGAAACTATTTATGTCACAGGGCCCAGACATATGTCATACTACTTAAATATGGTGTAGAGATAAATTTAAAAGTCATTGGTAAGTTTGGCGTTTGTCGTGGATCAGCGTGGCAGAGAGACCGAGGTATTAATAACTCACCTTTTGAGATCAAGATGGTTGGAAGCTCTTTCTCGAAGTAAGTGTACCTCCTTATGATATAGGAGTAAGATTTTTGTTTCCCTGCATCTTCTACACTTTGATATTATATGACATAGGTAAGTGTATACATGCAGCCCCAATTGGTTGAACTCCTATGCTCTGTGAAGCTATTAGGGACGAGATGGATTTCCTCTTTTCTTAGAAAGATCATATTTCATAATGTGCCCTGTATTATAAGGAAATTCAATTATGATCGATTGGATCTTGGTAGCTCTATTTTGAGTGCAGATATGGTTTTATCAAGATTAAGCATATAGTTAGGGATGGGATTGTCGACGTTCGGACACTCTGTTCTCGATTGCAATTGTAAGATAAATGTTCCTACCAATCTCAACTCTCAATCCTATTGGAGGATTTTCTCTAAACCATAAAAGAATGGTACTAGTATAACTTACATAATTGAATTATGATAAGCTTGTTTGTTATTGACCTAGAGCAGATGAAATGAAATAATATGCTGTCTATTTTGTCCAAAAATGCTATATTTTGTTATTTAAAAAAATCGATCTGTGCATTCTTTATTAACTAACTCCATCGAACACCAATGAAATTGTATGAAATTGTTACCTGATTATATATAAAGTTATGTTTTAATTTGATCGAATCCCCCTTTTCCCTTCTTCTTCTTTACTATTGTTTCCTCTCTGGCAATGGTAAGCTTATTATAATTATACCATGCGAGTTAGATTTATGAGGTGTTATACGGTAGACATGGTAGTCAATCACGTGACCTATACCAACAGGTGCCAGTAAGAAGGATGTGTTTGTCTCACTCACATCACACCTACTCTCCTCCTTACTCTCTGGTTGTTTACTTACGACAGTACTTTGCCATTCCATGTATCTGCATCTTCTCCCCTCTCTCTCTCTCTCTCTCTCTCTCTCTCTCTCTCTCTCTTGTTCATGACGTTCTTCATTGTGATGTATCCTTTCTCTTCCTCTTTCTAAAATTCCCCGCAAAGTGTGTATCTACGTGACAATCTACGAACTACGATGTTTATGCATGAGTCTTTGTTCAACTCTCTCTCTCCTTCTCTCCTCCTCTTCTCTCTCTCTCTCTCTCTCTCTCTCCTCTCTCTCTCTCTCTTCTCTCTCCTCCTCTCTCTCTCTCTCTTTCTCTTTTCTTTCTCTCCCTGTCTCTCTGTCCTCCTCTTTTCTCTCCCTGTTTTTTCCTTCTTCTTTTTGCATTAGCGTTTTTTCATCACTCTCTCCTCTCCTCTCTCTCTGTCTGCTCTCCGGATCGTCACAGATGCATTTTTTCGCATCAACCTATTTTCGCTCCCTATTTTCTGGCTTCTTGGTATGCCTACATCAAAAGAAATGGAAGCAAGTCGTGAGGATGTACGTTGTATGCATTGAAATTCCTCGCTATCTTACTCCATTAAGAGTCGATGAGGTTTCGTATGTTAAACATGGGTCCACTTTTTGGCGCCGTTTTAGTACCTATTTAATTCCATGTCTCCGTAATCTCCTTACATTTCAGCACCCAAGATATTTGAATTTAGTTATAGAATGTGATAACTCATATGTCAGTTTCCAGAAGATAGTAGAATACACTATAATGTATCATAATATGCAATGCATATAATGTATGTATCAAAATAAAGTGTTGTTTAATATCCAGTGGGCCTAAAAGTAAGCACTTTCATTGGTGCCTCGACTAAATTTTATTCACATGTCTTTGTAATCGTCCTAGCACATTCAGCACTCAAGATATTGGAATAGGATAATGGATTTGCTTCATTACTATTCTTCTTTCTCGACACTGTTTCAGTCTTTTGCTCCCTCTGCTTGTCTGCTTTTTGCGAAATTATAATTGTTCCCCCTTTTCTTTTATATTTCAACTTTCTTTCATCTCAGCTTGGTCCAATGCTCAGGTTGTTTAACACCACATGGGATGAACACAAATTGGCTATTAACAGTTTGATCTGATTTCCCATTGGTCGAATACATTTTTGTTCTAATTCTCAATTGGTCGAATGACCACTTGATACAATTACCGTTTATTTGAATAGCTAAATTGTTTGTTATTTATCTAATTCCCAGATGAATTATTTTATTGTCAGTCTGTTACAAGTGGTGTTACACCAATTGGACATCAGATAAAATGAACTTTGGACTCAATGGGAATTAGATAAATAGGTGAAGTGGCATTTAGACCAAAACTTAATTAGACAAACTGTTTTTTTAGACCTCATGGAATTGATTCCAAACGGGCATTAATCAAACTTTATTTAGACGGATTAGAATTTACCGACATTTTCTCTATCTATTTATTGGTTTATTGGCAATCATTCTCATTATAGCAGAGCTTCCCATGTTCCTCCCATTTCCACTTCTTATTCTTCTCTTTCAAGCATTGTCCTTCTTTTACTTCTTATCACCATTCTCAACCGTCTATATATTCATCCCACTCATTCTGTACTACCCTGGGACTATGCAAGCATCCTGTTTGAATGTCAATTCCTTTCAGACCTGCCAAGCAGTGCTTGAAATTTTACGGTCAATTTGATATTTTCGCAAATACGAACGACCCCGTACATGCCTAAAGCTTTCGTGTCTGTGTAAATTTACAGCGTGTGCACAGAACGTTTGGATAGCAGAACTTTTTAGAATTACATCATATATTTTTGCCTACCAACCATAGTGGTATAATCATAAATTGTAGTTCTTTTTTTCTTTTTTTTTAAAGATATCCTTGTAATTTTTCCAAGATCGTTTTAACTTTCACTTCAGAATGCCAGAAGAATTTGACGGTAGTGAAATAGATGTAATTTAATTAATAGTATGGATATTAGAGAATATTGACTGGATATTTAATTTATTATCATTGCGCTTGTCGTTTGTCCAACCTATTGTCAAAGGGAGGTAACATTTCTATTTCAATGGTGAAACGCCATTTGCACGAGCTGATTTGAAAGGAATGGCGAGAGGACCAAAACAATCCATTTTATATTTTTATTTTATTTTTTATTCGCGTCGATATAGCAATTGAGATCTCTCTTTCTCTCTCTTTCTCTCTCTCTTTCTCTCTCTCTCTCTCTCTCTCTCTTTCAAGGTTGTCACACATTTCCATGTTGGAGCATGGATACTGAGTCATGTCTGGTTAAACGGTTTTAAGTATTCCGAAACAAATCACTCAAGGTCTGTCTTTTTGAGAAGGGAAATTGAAACCACATTTTACTTAGCACGCCGTGTCTGCACAAATTAAGACCTTTTCAGATAGATGTTGCGAGGCACATATAGTCTGGCCGCCATCTCGATATACCTTGTTTTGGCGTCTATAGTTTTTTTTTCAACGGATTATGATTGCCTAAACCTTCAATATGAAGAATCTGATTGCTGACACTCTGTCAGCATTGAGCATTTTGAGATATGTGACGTCATACAAAATGGCCGCCAAAAACAGAATTTTCTTCTAAAAATGTGTAAAACTACAATTTTAGTCAGCTCATTAATGTCTGAATGTCTCTGGAAACTTTACTAAATATTGTTTTATTATATCGCATGACATAAATGTCAAGATAATTTGCATATTTGTTTATAGCGCCCTCTATTTTTTAAATTGTAAAACATGTGTGCTACTCAAAATGATAGGTCTCATTTTCTTCCAATTTAGGGCAGAATGTGTTGCCTAAACCAGCCAAATTCAATCTCTCTGTAAGCTCTGCCTATGAACCTACCACTCAGACTTTTAACCTCCTCATGAAGTATCTGGAGACCACATCAATGTGGCCATTGAAGACTTCAACAGCCATCATGTTACATGGGAATATAGATAACCCTATGGAGACGGGAACTGTCGAAAAAATTGCAGCAGTACGCAAGCACATGGTAATATTCAATGATCAAACTCCTTTCTCTAGCGAACGATGGAGAGCGAGATACAGACCTGAAGGGTGAACATTGCCAACAATGGAGAAACCAATTCGCAACGCCAGCTAACGAATCGGGCCTATATTGAACCTCACAGAGTTACTTCCTGCTGTCGTATCCATTTAAAGAAGGCAACGTTGGAACTAGTTTGCATTAGACTGGGATGATGAAATTAGAGACTTTCGTCATTCTATTTACATGACACTTGTAGAGATGATAGAAGCCTCATGCCCAAGCAGCTACAGCACAGGTGTTTACTAATGAGTAATGTAAACGCTTCGCAGAGTGACCTTTCGATGATGATGAATGGAATGGGTGAGAACCTTACTGACAAGTCATTATGGAAAGTGATCAGAGAAAATGGCAAGAATGATTAGTAACGGATATACAAGCAGTAGGAAAGCCTGGAAAACAAATCGGATTATGGGGAAATGATAAACAAAACCACAGACCACAGTCATGCTGACGCAAGTTACCCAGTCTTGTGACCGGTCAGTGGAAGCTGATACGGTTTCAGGAGAGGAAGTTCCCAAGATGCTGAGAATGCTTCAGAGCCCTCAGACGACTGAAGACTATTCAGCATGAAAATATGTGTGATGGGTATAAAGACCATGAAAACAACAATGGGCAGCAGGCCTTAGAATCTCATTGCGAACATGATGTCACGTTGGACATGTTGAGGCTTCAAGTGGCTGCTTGATATGCTGATTAAATGAGTAATACATTCCGAAGATATGGAGGAAATAAGAGTAGTTAGTCTGTTAAAAACCGGAAAAGATCCAGCAATACCTAAAAGATATATATATGCATTTCGGATTACTTTGTATATTACATGTAGTCTACAGCAACTTTTCAAAGCTCATACTTCTATAATCGTATGTCCCATCATTCCCATTGAATGATGACTCCTCTTCTGAACTAAAAGACAGGTTTTCGGCCAGGAAATAATTGTATAGCAAATCCTGACTCATTAGCGACATCGAGGATGGTTTGAGGAAGAACTTATTACGGGATAGCTTTTGTTCCATCTACCAGGCACCTTGAACTGTAAACAGAGATCTCAAACGAAATCTTGAGATAAAAACGATGTGAAGCTGAAAGTACTCTGACCTGCTATCAAATGACGGTTCTATTGGTTATTACAATGTATCCTTAATAGTTACGAAAGATTTACGAGCGACGAGATATTGTTCTTGGGTGCTGTACTTAACAAGCTAAATCCATTATAGCAGAAGAAGTGATCACAGTCGTTTATATAAAGTTGTTTGTAACTTTCAACGATTGGTGAAGAAACGCAGCTTCGATGGCAGCGCAGCAGATGGGCAAGATGAAATGGTTCTTCCAGAAGGAGAGTGTCATTGGATCTTGAATCTGGCTCTTCATGTGTATACATGACAACCAACACACCAAATAGGAGTTCTGTATGTTGAGATCTCTGCATGCCAATCACAGGAACATTCCTTGAATGACAAAACGAGGGGGTTTTTACCACCATCCAAATCACAATCCTACCCAAGAAACTGAAATCAGACATAGTCTCTCAAATTTTCAGTAGTCTTGATACTTGGCTCAGATCTTAGGTGATTCTAGTGACAACCATGCTAGGAAATGACAACAAGAATTCCTTTCACTAGGTTAAATGGCCAACGTGATCATGCTGCCAATATCGACAGGCCACAGGATGCTGTAAGTTTTTTGGAAAAGTTGTATAATAGAGGACGACTGCTGTGAGGTGGGGAAGAGCAGACCATGTAATTGCTGTTATGCCATAATTGAACCATGTACCTGAAGATGGAAAGGGTTTAACCAAGCAAGTCTATGGCAACACTGATAGCTGTGTAATTAGTGTAATTGTATGTAGTGACCAGAATCCGGAGGGGTGATGGGCATGCAGTGCATTATAAAAGTTTCCCTAAGCAGAAAAGTCATTTATAATAAGCAAGGTTAAAATTGCATGTTGATCAAAACCATAATAAATGTTCCAATGAGCTTTCCTGAAATGTAACAAACTATAATAGATTGGAAAAGTCATTAAAAAAATAAATATATAATCTTTGGTGTGAGCCGATTAGATTTTGCCATATTTAAGATTCTGATATTGAAAGGTTCAGGATCCAAAAATCGCCGCCGTATTATAATCTTAAGCAGAGGAATGTGATCAATGCACACTTACTGAGAGTTTGCACTGGTTATCTGTCCTCGAGAGAATTGTTACAGTAGCATTGATTGTTTTTAAGTCTATTCATAATTTGTGTCTCAATACATCCACATGTTCATTTCTACGTCAAATAATCTTTAGATTTCGAACAGAACTTTTTGAAATTCAAGATATTCAAATTGAAATACTTTAGTTTTGCAGTCTTGCTCTGAAAATTACGTTTTGGTCAACGGTTAACACATTTAAGAACAATTGAAGAATATCTCTTGATATGTTTATACTAACTTGGAGATGAAGTCATTTTTACTGTTGTGTTTTGGGTTTTAGTTTTTTGTGAAGGCCTTGAGCAAATTTATTTGGAAAGGGCGGACTCATAACGTAAGAATTTTTATTTTGTTAATTATTATTATGTATTATTATATTATTATTATTATTATAATTACTATTGATATTATTGTATATGTATATTAATTTATGTATTAATTACTTTAGAGCTTGTTCTTTATTTCATTAACAGGACGTGTATCATTCTCAGAATATATTTCCCTATTTTAGAGGTCGTAAGAAATTATGTTTTAATTTGTTTACATTGAATATTATTTTAAGCTATAAAGTCTATTATATTGGAATAAAAATTTGAAGCCATTCACGAATTCGCTCTTTATGAAAAATATGTTCATGTAGGCTTATCCTTTTCTTGACTCGGTATTTATATTTTCAGAGAAAATATGGGGGGGGGTTGAAAACTTATTTCGGGAGGACAATATATTTATGAAAACAATACGTTAAATTGAGGGCTCTGGACAATTGCAAATGAAGCATGTAATGTATGGGCCTCGTGACTAACAAACAATATTTAGAATGGTTACAGAGATATGCGACATTTTAGCTCCTAATGTTTTGATGTCATATTAAACGATCTATTTTTCAATTCTAGAGGGAAAGTGTTAGTTTAATTTGGCGGCATTTTGTATGAGTCGACATATTCAAAATGCTCATGCTGAAAGTGTCAGATAAGGATTCTTCAATAGAATGGTTAGCAATACATAATCCGTTGAAAAAAAACTATAAGACTCAAAAAGGTTAGGCCCAAAATGGCAATCTGCTGTGGATAAATAATGTTTGAACATAAGACTGTGTAAAACCAGGCGATGGAGCAGAGAGGTAGGGGGGGGGGGTCTTGTTCCAACTTTTTTAGTATAACCCATGGCGTTTATTATTAATGTTGCTTTATTGAAACTCTACGAATTCAGACAGAGAGGTAGGGGAAAAGAAAAGGAAATGATAAGATACATAATGATAGGAAATATATAGTTTTTATATGTTTGTTTTATTGTGTATATATCATGCATAGATTAGGTCTTGTAAAGTATATATTATTATCACTCGTTATAATGGCTACAAAGTAGCAGTGTATCATAGAAACTCTATTACATGTAGTAGATAGAGAATAAATTCGGAAATGTAAGAGTATGAGAAATAAAGAGCTGAAACATTTTTCATACATTTCAGCGAAACCAGAAATAACGGTGTCGTTTATAAAATGTTCTATATTCAAGGGTGTATTCGATGCTGATCTCTGAATTTGGTATGAAATACATCACTGCTTTTATACCCTTGTCATCATATTATAAGTGATGATCTAGTCATTCGCAAGAGGAGCTGCTATATTTAGTAAATTTTTTCCTACCGTTTCAGGATATATTGTAATGTCTGGTGATTTGTATAAGTTTTGTGCAGTGATATAAGGTCTACAATACAAGATGAACATGCCAAACTTCACTAATGAAGTGCTATTTTTGGGCATCGTAAATGAAATAGTAACTGGCTGGAAAAGGAGAAATTTAAACCTTTAATATTAATACGAGCATAATCGAAAGTAGACTATATTTATAAGAGAAATGCTGAGTGGTAAGGGTAAGTATAGCTCAGGAACACGCTCAGCTGTTTTTGGGGTCAGAAATTATCAGAATGTTTGGTTCTCGATGAGGTATGAGATAGATATGTGTAGTACGGTAGATGGCGTCTTATATTTAAAGATTGCATCGTATTACGGTTTATATAGTAACTCATTTTTTATTGTATTTGCTTTGAACAAAAGTAAATGCATGTGTTATTTGCCATTTGTTGTTTAGACGGATATAAGAATTGTAATTATTAAATAACATTTTTTTTCCCCATAAGTAAAATCCAATATATTTATCCTGAAGTTTTACTTTTTGGTTTCAGTTTTATTATAAATTCTAAATGATTGACAGTAGCGCAAGATGGTTATACAGTAGTTAAGTAAAACTAAGTGCAGAACTGCATAAACTAGTGATATGATGAATGTTGTCCAGAACATCTCCCATATCTTATTTTCCTCTATATTCTTTTTTATTGAAAGTAATTGGAAAAAGGGAGGCAGTGTCAGTAATATGTGATATCCAGAGTTGTCGGGAGCTCGGTCGATACTCTCGTTATTGAGATAATTTCAAAGACCAGGATTTGTATAATAAATTTTGACTAAAGGAAGGTGCTCCTATGTGCCATTATATGATATATCGGTTTGTTATAAAATGTAGTATAGTATTCTTCAATGTTAAATGAGAAAAAGTACATTTAAATAATATCATAATGGAATATGATAATTAAACAATATTGTTTTTGTGGCTTTGATTGTGCTTGGAAAAAAACATAAATATGTTTAAATATTATGTTGTATTGTGTATAAAGTTTTGTTTATTAAACGTTTCTTTAAAGTGTTATTTCCGTCTCCAATTGTTGTCGTAGGGATCCATAAGGTAAATAGGTTATTTACCGACTCATTCCCTAATGGGAAATGGGGTATATTTCATCGGGTTGTGTTATTTGTTTTCATTATATCGTATTACATGAGTAGGATGCTTTTAAATTCTGTAGCCTAGGTCGAAAGAGGATATTCTCAAAATATTCATTATTCTGTTGAAAATGCTCATTATGAACAGTGGGATTTACAGTTACAAATGCATTGAGTTTATAATTATGGGGTAAAGGTGGAGGGGAACCTTTTTATGTACAGGTCTGAAGATAAAGCTCTGATGTGTGATTTTATCTGGGCGGTTACTGACGAATACATGCTTCATCTGCCATGCATTCAAGGTGCTCGTATAGTTATTTATAATTCAAACCTGTCAAAAAGATCTTATATAATTGACATTTTTTATTTACTTGACGCGCTACAGTGATCCCATTATCTATAGACATTCACATTAATACTTTACCTTCGTACTCCTCACAACCTGAAATCATTGTTTTATGAGGTGTATTGCGATTAGACTTAATTTTGTGATATTTTTTTTAAGTACCATCTTTTGAGGAGAAAAAAATATCCCCACCTTTGAATGAAAGTTATAATATCAGTATTCAAATTTGTAGGATATATCGTCGTATTTTTAAATGTTCAAAATGTTGGGTTAACACAACCTCAACACAAGGAAGTGGAATGGTGCATAATATTGTTGAAGGGCCACTGCTGAATGGACCACACCTGTTAGTTTAGGGTTTCCCCTATTAAATGTGATAAGGAAATTAAAGTCGATCTGAACAAAGATATGCCTATTTAAAAAAAAACGAAGATTTTAATCAGGCAGTTTTTCGGTTTTTATTGTTATTTCTAAAAAACAATTGAGGGAAAGGATTTTGTATTTGAATAAGCACACACCTATTTAATTTTGTTGGTCGAATAAGAGCCAAAACAATTAAGGGGGCGTCAAGAGCTGAGGGTTTAATAAGTTCATAACGGTTTGCCGTGTTCTTTTAAAAAATTGCTGAACGGGCTTTGGTGCGGTATGGAATTATAATTTGAAAAATAATTTATTATAACGATACTAGGCAGTTATAATATTTCTTAGTTACGGTCAATTCCGGTCTTTATCGGTCCGCATACGTTGTTATCAGTTTAGAACCGAGTAAAACGGCTCGTTTCATCTATACCTTAGTAGCAGTCAAACCGTACTAGTGCTATGCGCAGCGATGATATAAAGTTCGGTACATCTTTCGTCAGTAGTCCTTCTCGTTAAGTAAGTTCTAACCGTATTAAGGAACGTTGTCATACAATGTAATTTTAGAATTGAACCAGTACGATTTTTTTTTAAACATGTTTTTTAATAAAAATGGAATGCTTTCGTTTCCTCCGGTGGGCACCGTTGACCAAGTTCGTAAACCAATTGTTACGTTGTACTAGATTCTAAAAAGGTATGTACTACGCATCAGTCGTGTGTAAACAGATTGGCCGTTACAAGAAATACTAGATACGCAGTGAGAACTACTAGTGTACGGGAATTATGAGCATGCGTTCTGTTGTAAAAAGTTGAAAACGTATGTTACAAGTAGTCTCTCGTCAGAGTAAGTCTAGCCGTTTAAGGCAAACGTTGTCATCAAGTTTTAATTTTAGACTTGCATATAATTAATATACAATGGCTCGATGTAAGACGTTAGACATTTAGAAAGATTTAAGTTACGGCAGTTTTCGTTTGTAGTAAACGTCATCTCGTTTTCAGGTTACGTTCCCCGTTTAATTTAGGAGAGCTGGGACGCCAGGATTTTTTTTAACACTCCTTAAAATTCGACGAGTATGTTCATGAAGTTCGTAACAGATTGTAAGAAGTAATTATACGTCCACTCAGTTTTCACAACAGACTATGCCGTTCGGAGAAAATGTTGCCAAGGGAAGTAGTAGGAACGAGCTCAGTGTGACGGGGTATAAGATGTATTTTACAAATCAGGCCTATGGAACTACATGTAGCTAGCATTTGAAATACATCTTCTACAATATAGTTGAAACACATTGTGTAATCCAGGGTTAGTAATAAAGCACCGTTCTAATGGTAATAGGCCCACTTTAATGCCACATAATTCACTGCATTGCGACTAATTTGTTTGATATCATCCCATTCTTGTTAGATTCTTCTACATACGGTGCTCTGTATATCGGTTTCATTTCTTGCTTTAATATGCTATCGGACTGGTTTAGGCCCTCCTCCTTTCCTCTCTCTCGTTCTTTCATAGTCTTTTTGATAAGACTTAATTAAATAAACAATATATTATATTTGTTATACTATATCGGAGTCATTGGCGATTTCGTGACACGAACTACCTAAATAAATTGAATAGTTGGAGTCTAATTCTGATTGTATATTTTTGCTTTACAGAGATTTTATATAGCAGTTTTCCTTATCGAGAAATCCTAAGGCTGTTAATCGATGCTGTCAAATTTATTAACTATAACTAAGCAGAATATGTACAGCTTTGAGAAATGAACTAGAAAATTACGAAAGTGAGATTAATTCATGAAAATAATGTAATTTTGGATTATCGTGTACGTAGACGAATGCTAATGTGTTTAGCATCTAAATAATGCGACAGAAAGTAAAAAGCAAAACAACAGCACAAAATGTGTAAACAATATGATATTTCCTCATTAGTGAAAGATGGGTGGAATTCATAAATTTAGTAGATATGTTCGGGTATAGGTTGAGTGGAAATTTTCCCAAGGGGAAATATTCTCACGCGACTGTACTGTTATTAAGCACGGTATATAGAAATTCAGTTCATGGCATTGGATTGACTTCTAATTGTGATGAATAATCTGAAAGTCGTAATGAATCATGAGTAAAGATCAAATGTTTTGAAGAAGCATTAAAATTATATTATTACTTGTTAAATTCCGCACTCACTAAAAAACATAATTTCTTTTTCCACAGCATGACTTGAATTTGTTTTTGTCTCCTTTTTTTACTTTGTTGATATATATGTAATTTTGCTTTTACTAATTATTAACACAACATAATATGATTTTAATAGAAGGATATGTTTTATACTGCTTCTGCTTTCTTTTAATATGATTTCGTAACAGCCCTGAATATAGATACAATGACGAATTTTCAAAATTTATGCTTTTGTTGATAATATCGGTGTTATTGATTTATTTATATGATAAATTTATTGACACGCTTAATGAATTTCATTACAAAAATATTTATAATAACATTAATTTCTAAGGGACGAGGGTTATGGGCAAACATTTTGTTTACATTGTTATTTGGCATCTTTTGAAGAAATGAAAAGAAAATGACCCTCCAAAACTATATAATCAGTAGAGAGGTATATATAAAGGAATCTTTGGACGAAAAAAATAAATCACAAAAATGCCTAATTAGCATAATTATGCATATTCCGACTTTTTTGCCAAAAACGCTATAGTGATACTTACAAACACACATAATGTCTTTTTTTTTTTGCACCGATGTTCGCTAAAAATATGTCTGGGAGATGAATGGGATTGGGGAAAAAAAATTATAATCATGGAAGTGTGTGGTCTAGTGGTCTACACTGACTGTCAATGCAAAGACGTGGTTCGATTCCAGCACGAATTATGTCTTGAGCAGGAATTTATATACATGCTTGACAACCGAGGTGATAAATTGGGTACGGTAGGATTGCGATTGCTATGTGTGTTTTTTAGCATGTGTGGCCTAAAGGCGACGCTGGATGCTCTCAGGGAGTGGAGATTGTGCACTGTAAAGGCGGGATCGAAATATATCCATGACCGGGATAATATATAGTTAAGCGCTTGGTCTTAGACAGGTAATCTGCGTGATTATAAAGAAAGCGGTATTATTAAATTAATTATTCCTGCAGGGATTCCTCCCCATATATATAAGCATGCAAAGTTGAACAGCAAGCAGAATCTTTATTTGATATATTTATTTGCAAAATGGGCTAATTTGCATATCTTTGCTAATGGGCATGGTTTGGTGATTTTTTTTTTTTTTTTTTTTTTTTCGTCATAAGATTTTGGATATAAATCTCTACTGATTATGGTTTTGGAGGGTTATTTCTATTCATTCTTCAGAAGAGCCAAATATGGGAAGTGTAAAGCAAAATTGCCCAAACGCCCCCCCTTAATAGATAAATTCAAATTTCATTAAACACAACTAAGTGTAGTGTTAATAGATAGAAGCTATTTATATGCTATATAAACAATGTATTTGTATCTATTTTAAACTACATAAGTAGTAATAACTAAATATTGATTATGGACAATATAAATTCTGTCCGAAGTCGAAAGAAGCAATTGCCTAAATGGTCATTCAATGAAGGACAGTTCGGTAATATGTAATGATTTGACAGGTAATGGCAATTTGTGTAGTATGAGGATCTGTCTGGCTTATTAAGAGGAACCTAGTGTGGAATTCTAATAGTATCAATCTTATGAGGATGTCCTTTGATGGATGTAGGCAGAATGCATCTTACCGCTGTTAAATATTCTGTTATTATTTGCTATTTCACATCATGCTAATAAGTAAACCTTGCATGATGCTAATGTTTAAACAAACAAACAAAATGTTTCCATGTGCGTCTCTATATAATTACTGAATTAACGATAAGTGTGAAAGCAAGTGGAGAACAATCTTGTAAACGGCAGTAAAGGAAAAGAATATTTGTGAAAGTGAATGACGCGAATAGAGGAATTGTGAAAGACTGGTGAGCAAAGTTTGTTGCATCATCATTGATTATCGGAACATGAGGCTTCCCAATATATTTATATTATTATGGCACACATCGGACGATAATATAGACCACAGTAGATGTTTCTGCTCTCCTTGGTCAAAGCTGGATATATATGCGCCGTGAAGAAAATAAAAGGAAGACAGATAACGAGAAAGCATAAAGAACCGTGATATAAACGAGGTGAATATGACAAAATACAGAATAAGAAAAACGAAGAGGAGTATGGGAAAGAAAGAGGTGAAAGAGATGAGACGGGGAAAAATAATGATAGAATTAAGGGTAATCTGTAATATGCGACAGAGAATAAGAGAGAAAGAAGATTGGAGAAAGGTGAATTTTTTTTTATTGGTGGTGGAAAAAAGAATGGGAAGAATGGAATGAGAAGGAGAATAGTCGACAAGAAGTATAAAGTTAATGGTTGGTAGCGATGATATTAATCTGACTTGCTATTGTCATTCAACTGTAAAAGTGCAGATGGATACTTGGAGAGAATTATTACGATGATTATAGCAACAGAAAGCATGAACTACAACTGGTTTGGAAAAGTATAGTTTTAGGCAGTTTCAGGAAAGATGAGTTCCACGTTTCTGTACAATAATCATTTAAGAAGTTTTTTTTAATAGAAAACAAAAAATAGAAGTTGATAAATTCATAATTTCCACACTGTGTAATATCTGCTCGATTTCTTTATTTAATGGGGGAATGGTATATACTTTATCGACCCGCCCCTCCTACAAGAAAGTGTATTTCGATTTAACGCGGTGAATCTTCGTTGCAGAGATGGGAACAGCTTAAGAAACAATTGATTGAACGCTTTAGCCTTGTTTTATATAATTATAATTGATCTATGCCAGGGCAATGGTAATGTGTTGACTACAACATCGGGCACATTCTTATACGCAATATTATTAAACTATCCATGCAGATAATAAATGAGAAGCGGCGGATAAGATGAGAAAGACAATGTTAAAAGAGAGGTTAAGAATAATGAAAAAAGATGACAAGGACAAGTCAAATTAGAAGATTAAAGGGAACAGTCGAGGGAGATAGAATAGTTATATTTTGGTGGTCAGGTAATTATATTTTATTTGTTTTTCAGGATTGTTTGCGTTGATGGAATTGGTAATGTTCGATAATTATGTAGCGAGGGGTAGAATCAGGCGTTATAATGGAAATGAGGTTCATTAATCGAATTAGTCGGTTTAAGAAAGCCCAAAACATGTTTAAATTTTTCAGAAATCAATTGATTTAGTGGCAGATAGCAATATTTGAACAAAGAGGACTGTAAATGTCAATGTTTAAATCAATAATAAAGGCTGAATTGATTAATTCACTTTTATCTTCAAACATAAATTAAGGTTCATTGGGCATAGTCATGTTTATGCTTAATCTAAATTTAGATACGTGGAGTTTAATACAATACTTAATTTTGTTTTAGTACTGAGAAAAATAATAACTATTCAAATTGAGGAATACGGCCTTGATGCTGATAGACGCCCCGTCCATTTATCCAATATTTCAAATCATCCAGACCTGATATGAAAGTATCTACAGCATTAATTGAAGGACATAATAAAGATATAGTATGGTAACGGGCTTAATTCAGTACAACTAGGTTACATGTAATTGATATAAGGCATTAGAATGGTAAACATGACTCCGCGCTTCTATCTATGCCGTAGCAACTCGTCAATAGAGATGTAATAGAAGCGAGATTGCATGGCATAGTGGAATACAGTCTCCTGTTATCAACTATGAACACGAATAGACAAGTATTGAATTTAATCGCTAATTTCACCAGTAGTAGGGTATGGTACCTCATGGCCGTATTAAAGCCAACACAGGCATGCATCTCTGCATGCGTAGATACAAATGAAGCTATTGCTTGGGTACTGGTCGCCAATTCATAAGAATATTAGAATCATCAATATATTATGATCAGGATGAGGGAAGTGGCGAGTGGGTGAGTTAGTTTGGTGTGGGTAGATGAGTGAGTGGGCCACATAGGATGTGTGTATGCGTTGTGTGTGTGTGTGGCAAATTGATTTAGGTAAGTGTGAGAAGGTGTGGGGCAGTGTTGTTTTTCTTCTTGTTGCACTGAGATAGACACGAAGGTTACTAACCATTGAGTGCGTGCATATGTTATGTATCGACCATGGGGTACGTGTGGGTCCTAGTTCGAGATAATTTAGATACCTGGTATTATCTGGCAATCGTGCGTGACGAGGGAGAACTGAGTGGAAATGGGCAGTATGAGGTTCCGAAAATAGGAATATGTGTTTGTGAAAATTGTCATAATGAGCATTTAAATTAAAAAAAAATGCAAAAAATAGAAAAAAAATTCCATTTTGGTAACACATCACTCGACAATTTATAATTTACTTAGTTCA
>CALNVZ010003433.1:9285733-9299249 GCA_940671915.1 Paracentrotus lividus
ATATTGAAAGGCTTCAGCGCATCCAAAACTGCGCCGCCCGTATTATACTTAAAGCAAGGAAATGTGATCATGCCACACCTCTACTGAGAGCTTTGCACTGGTTATCTGTCTCGAAGAGAATTTTGTTTACAGTAGCATTGATTGTTTTTAAGTCTATTCATAATTTGTGTCCTCAATACATTTCCAACATGTTTTCATTTCTCACACAGTCAAATTAATCTTTACGATTTCGAACAGACAACCTTCTTTTGAAAATTCCAAAGATCAATTCCAAAAAATGTGAACAAACTATTAGTTTTGCAGTCTTCCTCTTGAAATTCGTTTTTGTACAACGGTTCAAACATTTAAGAACAAATTGAAGACATATTCCCTCTGATATGTTTATACTAACTTGGAGAGCAAGTCACCTTTCTTACTGTTGTGTTTTGGTTTTAGTTTTTTATGTGAAGCGCCTTGAGCAAATTTATTTGGAAGGGCGCTATATAAGAATTTATTATTATTGTTATTATTATTATTATTATTATTATTATTATTATTATTATATTGTTATTTATTATCATTATTATTATTAATTACCTTTAGAGGCTTGTCTTTATTTCATTAACAGGACAGTGTATCATTCTCAGAATTATTCACCTATTTTAGAGGTCGTAAAAACATTAATGTTTAATTTGTTCACAATTGAATGATTATTTAATATAACACCATCTATTATAATTGGAATAAAAATTTGAAGCCATCACCAATCCTCGCTGCTTTATGAAAATTTTCATGTAGGCTTATCCCTTCTTGACTGGTATTTATATTTTCAGAGAAAAATATGGGGGTGGGGTTGAAACCTATCATTTCGGGAGCACATATATTCATGAAAACTAATACTTCAAAATTGAGGGGCTATGGACAATATGCAAATGAGCATTAATGTATGGCCATGTGACCTAACAAAACATATTTAGAATGGTCTAAGAGATATGCAGACATTTGCTCCTAATGTTGTTGAAATGTCCATATTAAACATCTATTTTCTCAATTCTAGAGGGAAATATTAGTAATTTGGCGGCCATTTTGTATGACGTCACATATCTCAAAATGCTCATAGCTGCAAAGTGTCAGCATCGGATTCTCAAATAGAATGGTTAGGCAATCATAATCCGTTGAAAAAAAACTATAGACGCCACAAGTTAGGCCCATTGGCAATCTGCTGCTGGACTAATAATGTTGAACATAGGACTGTGTAAAACCAGGGCGATGGAGCAGAGAGTAAGGGGGGTCTTCAGTTTCCACTTTTTTTAAGTATACCCATGGCGTTTATTATTAACTGTTGGACAATTAGTTGAAACACTACACGAATTCAGACACCGGATAGGGGAAAAGAAAAAGGAATGAATAAGATACATAATGATAGGGAACTTATAGTTTTTATATGTGTTGTTTTATTGTGTATTATCATGCCATATAGGTCTGTAAAGTTATTATTATTATCATCGTTAATATGAGCTAAAAGTAGCAGTCGTATCAATAGAAACCCTATTACATGTAGTAGAAGTAGCAGAATAAATTCGGAAATATGTAAGGTATGAGAAATAAAGAGCTGAAACACAATTTTCATCACAATTTTCAGCGAAACCGAAATCAACAGGTCTTCGTTATACAATGTCCTCTCATATTCGAAAGGGTTATTCCTGCTGCTCTCGAATTTGGTAATGAAAATACCATCCACTTGCTTTTATACCCCTGTCATCATCATTTAAGTGATGGATCTGTCATTCGCAAAGAGGAGCACAATACTATACTTTAAGTACATTTTCCTCCGTTTCCCAGGATAATTGTCTAATTCTGTCGATTTGTATAGGTTTTGTGCACGCTGATGATAAGGTCCTTACAATACAAGATGAACCATGCTCAAACTTCACCTAATGAAGTGCTATTATTGGGCATCGTACCATGAAATAGTAACTGGCTGGAAACGGAGAAATTAAACCCTTTCAAATATTAATACGAGCCATAATCGCCAAGTAGACTATTATTATGAAGAGAATGCTGAGTGGTCAAGGGTAATATCAAGCTCAGGCAACACGCTCGCTTTTGGGGTCAGAAATTATCAGAATGTTTGTCTCGATGAGGTATGCAAGCACAACGAATACTGTGTAGTACGGATGGCGTCTTTATTTAAAATTCATCGTATCTACGGCTTTTATATAGCCTAACTCTATTTTTTAGTTGTATTTGCATTTGAACAAAAGTAAATGCATGTGTTTGCCATTTGTTTATTACGCAAATATAAGACATTGTAATTATTTCATAACCACTTCTTTTTTCCATAAAGTAAAATCCAATATATTTATCCCTGAAGTTTTTACTTTTTGTTTCAGTTTTATTACTAAATTCTAATGATTACCACGTAGCGCACGATGGTTTTTATACAGTACGTTAAGTAAAACATAAGTGCAAAACTGCATACAACTAGTGAAGATAGAATGTTCGCTCCAGAACCTCTCCCATCCTCTTTTCCCCTCTATATCTTTCTTTCTTTGAAAGTAATTGGAACACAAGGGAAGGCAGTGTCACGTAATTATGTCATTCCAAGAAAGTTGTCGGGGAGCTCGTCGCTACTCTCTTCATTGAGATACTTCAAGACCCCGGATTTGTATATCAAATTTTGACTAAAAGCGAAGGTGCTCCTATGTACCATTATATGACTACGGGTGTCCGTTATAAAAATGTAGTATCAAGCTATTCTTCAACTGTTAAATGAGAAAAAAGTACATTTAAATAATAATCATAATGATAATAATGATAATAAAACAAATATTGTTTTGTGCTTATGATTGTGCTTGGAAAAAAAACATCAAATATGTTTAAATATTATGTTGTCATTTGTGTATAAAGGTTTTGTTTATTAAAACGTTTACTAAAGTGTTAATTTCGTTCCATTGTTTTCGTAGGGATCATAGGTAAATAGTTATTTACACGAACTCATTCTTAATGGGAAATGGGGTATATTTCACTCCGCGTTTGTGTGTATTTGTTTTCATCTAATATCGATTACCCATGATCTGGCTGCTTTAATTTGTAGCCTAGGTCGAAAGCGGTATTTCAAAATATTCAATTAATTCCTGTCTGAAATGCTCATCATGAACAATGGTTTACTTACAATGCATTGTAGTTTAATAATTATCGTAAGTGACCTTAATTGATACCGGATCTGAAGATAAGCCTCTGATGTGTGATCTTTATTGGGCGGTTACTGCACGAATACCATGCTTCATCTGCCATGCATCAAGGCTGCCTCGTATAGTTCATTATACTTTCACACCGTCAAAAAGAATTACTTATCACTAATTGCCCTTTTTTATTTACCTTGACGCGCTACAGTGATCCATATCCTATCAGACCTTACATTTATACTCCTTACTCCGTACTCCTCACAACCTTGAAATACATTGTTTTATGACGGTGTATTGCGATTAGACTTAATTTTGTGATATTTTTTTTAAGTACATCCTTTTGAGGAGAAAAAAAAAATCCCCACCTTGAAATGAACACAGTTAATATATCATATTCCATTTGTAGGATCATTCGTGTACTTTTTAATGTTAAAATGTTCGGGTTAAACACCAAACCCTTCCAACCAGGAAGTGGAAATGGTGCATCAATATTGTTGACAGGCCACTGCTGAATCGACCAAACACACCTCGTTCAGTTTTAGGGCTTTCCCCCTCATTAAATGTGATACGGATATTAAACGATGCACAAAGATATAGCCCCTATTAAAAAAAAACGAGGACTTTTAATCAGGCAGTTCGTTATTGTTTTCTAAAAAACAATTGAGGGGAAAAGGATTTTGAATATTTGAACTACGCAACACACTAGTTTATCTTTGTTGGTCGAATAACGAGCCTAACCAAATTAAGGGGGCCGTCACACTGAGGTCGTTCTATAACGTTCCATAACGTTCTTGCCCGTTCTTTAAAAAATTGCTGAACGGGCTTTGGTCGGGTTGGAACTTATAACTTTGAAAAATAATTTCTTGAATACGATACTAGGCAGTTCATAAATAGTTCTCGTTACGTCAATTCCGTCTTTATCGCGTCCGCAATACGTTGTTATCCAGTTCAGACCGAGTAAACGGCTCGTTCACTCTATACCGTTCGTAGCACGTCCAAACCGTCACTAAAAGTGCCTATGCGCAGCATGATAAAAGTTAGGTACTATCTTCGTAGTACGTCCTTCTCGTTCAGAGTAAGTCCTACCCGTTTAAGGAACGTTGTCACTACATTTAATTTTAGAACTTGAAGCCAGTACGATTTTTTTTTAACATGTTAAAAAAAATCGGAATGCCTTTCCGTTCTCTCCGTTCGGGCCCGTTCGCCAAGTTCGTAAACACATTGTTAACGGTCTGTACTAGATTCTAAAAGGTCTGTACTACGATCAGTCCGTGTGTAAACAGATTGAGCCCGTTCACCAAGAACTACCTAGAACGCAGTGAGAACTAGCTCAGTGTGACGGGAATTATGACATGCCGTTCTGTTTAAAAATTGAAACGTATGTTCACAGTACGTCCTCCTCGGTCAGAGTAAGTCCTACCCGTTTAAGGAACGTTGTCACTACGTTTAATTTTAGAACTTGAATAATTAATATACAATGCTCGTTTGTAAGACGTCCTAGCACATCTTTAGAACGATTTAAGTACGGCAATTTCGTTTGTAGTACGTCCATCTCGTTTCAGGTACGTTGCCACCCCGTTAAATTTTAGGACGAGCTGGGCGCCCGATTTTTTTTAACACTCTTTTGAAAATTCGACCGAGCTAGTCCATGAAGTTCGTAAACAGATCGTAAGAAGTATTTACTACGTCCACTCAGTTTACACACAGACTATGCCCGTTCGGCAAAATTTGCAAGGACGTAGTAGGAACGAGCTCAGTGTGACGGGGGTATAAGATGTATTTACAAATCAGGCATGGAACCTACCTGAGCTAGCATTTGAATACAAGTCATCTACAATATAGCTTGAACACATTGTGATAATCCAGGGTTGTCAATAAAGCACCCGTCTGACATGGTAATAGCCCCACTTTTATGCCACAAATTCACCTTGCATTGCGACTAATTTGTTGATCTCTCCCATTCTCTCTGTTAATCTTCTACATACCGGTGCTCTGTATCTCGGCTTTTCTTGCTTTATATGCCTATCGGACTGTGTTTAGGCCCTCTCCCTCTCTCTCTCCCTCTCTCGTATCTCTTCATAAGTCCATCTTTTGATAAGACTTAATTAAAATACAACAATACTATTATACTATTGTTATACTCATATCGAGTCAATTGCCGATTTCGTGACACGACACCTACCTAAAATAATTAATAGTTGGAGTCTCATTCTGATGTAACTATTTTTCATACAGAGCATTTTATTAGCAGTTTTCCGTATCATGAAATCTAGAGGCCCTGTTAACGACTGGCATGTCAAAATTTCATTACCATAACTCAAGCAGAATTATGTACAGCTTTGACGAAAATGAATAAGTAAAATTACGAAAGTGAATTAATTCATTAAAATAAATGTATTTTGGATATCGTGTACGTAGACGAATGCAATGTGTTTAGAATCAGTAAATAATCGACAAAAGTACGAAAAGCAAAACAAAACAGCAACAAAAAACTGTGTACAACCATATGAATTTCCTCATTAATGAAAGATGGCCGTGGAATTCATAAATTAAGTAATAATGTCGGGTATTGTTGAGTGGAAATTTTCCCAGGGGAAATATTCCCCGACTGTCTGTCTCATTAGCATCGTAATATAGAAATTCAAGTTCACGGCATTGATTGGACTCTATTGTGATGGAATAATCTACGTAATGAATCATGAGTAAAGCAATACAAATGTTTGAACGAACATTAAATTATCTTATTACTCTGTCTAAATTCCGCCACTCACTAAAAACAAATTTCTCTTTTCCACAAGCATGAACTTGAATTTGTTTTTGTCTCCTTTTTTACTGTTGATATTCATTGTAATTTAGCTTTTACTAATTATTAACACAAACCATAATATGATTTTAATAAGAGGATATTTTATCCCTGCCTTCTGCTTTTCTTTTAATATGATTCAGTAACAGCCCCTGATATACATACAATGACCGCAATTTATCAAAATTTTAGCTTTTGTTGATAATATCGTGTATTTGACATTCTATTTATCATGAATAACATTTATTGAACACGCTATGAATTTCATTACAAAAATATTTCATAATAACTTTAATTTCTTTAAGGGACGAGGGTTATGGGCAACTTGTTTACACTTCTATTTGGCTCTTTTCTGAAGAAATGAAAAGAAATGACCCTCCAAAACTATATATCAGTAGAGAGGTTATATATCAAGGAATCTTATGGACGAAAAAAATATCACCAAAAAATGCCTAATTAGCATAATTTATGCATATTCGCCCTTTTTTGCCAAAAACAAGACCTATAATGAATACCTTACACACACACATATAACTCCTTTTTTTTTTGCACCGATGTTCCCTAAACATATGTCTGGGAAATGAATGGATTGGGGAAAAAAATTCTAATCCATGGAAGTGTCGTGGTCTAGTGGTCTCACCACTGGACTGTCAATGCAAAGACCGTGGGTTCGATTCCCGCACCGACACTTATGTCCCTTGAGCAAGGCACTTTATCTACATGCTTGACCCCACCCGAGGTGATAAAATTGGGTACCCGGTAGGATTGCGATTGCTATGTGGTTCGCTTTAGCATGTGTGCGCCTAACAGGCGACCGGCTGGAATGCTCCCCAGGGAGTGGAGATTGTGCACTGTAAAGTGCGGGATCGAAAATATATCCAATGACCGGGGTAATAATATACTGTAAGCGCTTTGGTCTTAACAGGTAATGCGCTTTATAAGAAACCGGTATTATTAATATTATTCCCCAGGGACTCACTCCACCAATAATTATAAGCATGCAAAGTTTGAACAGCAACAGACATTCTATTCTTGAGTTATTTTATTTTGCAAAAATGGGCTAATTTGCATATTTTGCTAATTGGGCATGTTTGGTGATTTTTTTTTTTTTTTTTTTTTCGTCCATAAGATTCTTGGTATATAACCTCTCTACTGATATATGGTTTTGGAGGGTTATTTCTATTCATTTCTTCAGAAATGAGCCAAATAGAAGTGTAAACAAATTGCCCATAACACCCCCCCCCCCCACCTTAAATAGATAAATTCAAATTCAAATTCAAACAACAACCTCACAGTGTAGTGTTAATAAGATAAAGCCCTATTTATAGCTATAAAACAATGTATTTTGTATTCATTTTAAACTACATAAGTGTAATAACATAACAAAAATATGACTTATGGAAAATATAATTATGCACGACAAGCTCGAAAACAGCACATTGCATAAATGGTCATTCAATGAAGGACAGTTCGGTATATGACATGATTTGACAGGTATCAGCACATTTGTAGTATGAGCCGATCCTGTCATGGCTTCTATTCAAGAGGAACCTAGTGTGGAATATCTAATAGTATATCAACATCTTATGAAGATGTACTTTGATTGGATGTAGGCAGAATGCATCTTACCGCTGTTAAAATATTCTGTTATTATTTCTATTTCACATCACTGCTACTTAAGTTAAACCCCATGAATGCTACTTTTAAAACAAAACAACAAAATGTTTTCCATGTGCGTTCTCTATACTATCATTACTGAATTTAACCATAAGTGTGAAAGCAAGGGAGAACAAATTCCTTGTAAACGGCAGTAAAGGAAAAAATATTGTGAAAGTGAAATGACGGCGATACGAGCGATTGTGGAAATGACTGGTGACGAACAAAGTTCGTTCGCATCATCATTGATTATCCGGACATGAGGCTCCCAATATATTATTTATTATGGCACACATCGGCACATATAATATCAAGACACAGTAGCTGTTTTCTGCTCTCTGGTTCAAAGCTGGATATATATGCCGCCGTGAGAAAATAAAAGGAAGACAGATACCGAGAAAGCAATAAAAACCGTGATATAAAACGAGGTCGACAATGCAACAAAATACAGAAATAGAAAAAACGAAGAGGAGTGATGGAGAAAGAAAGAGAGTGAAAGAGATAGACGGGGAAAAATATGGACTATGAAATAAGGTAATCTGAATATGCGACAGAGAAATAAGAGAGAAAGAGATTGGGAGAACAGGTGACATTTTTTTTTATTGCAGTGGTGGAGAAAAAGAATGGAAGAATGGAATGAGAAGGAGAATAGTCGACAAAGAATATAACAGTTAATGGTTGGTAGCGATTGATCTATTAATCTGACTTGATATTGTCATTCAACTGTAAGAAAGTGCAGATGGATACATTGGAGAGAATTATTACGATGATTATAGCAACAGAAAGCAATGAACTACACCTAGGTTGGAAAGTATAAGTTTAGCAGTTCAGGAAAAAGATGAGTTCCACACGTTTCTAGTACACATAATCAAGTAAAAGTTTTTTTTAAATAAAAACAAAAAAATAGAAGTTGATAAATCATAATCTTCGCACTGCTGTAAATCTGCTCGACTTTCTTCTATTAATGGGGGAATGGTATATTTATCACCCCCGCCCCACCCCTCTCTAACAAAAGAAAGTGTATTCAGATTTACGCCGGTGAATCTTCGTATTGCAGAATGGGAAACACTTCAAAACAATTGATTGAAACGCTTTCAGCCTTGTTTATCAATATAATTATAATTGACTCTATGCCCAGGGCAATGGTAATGTGTCTGACCTACAACATCGGGCACATTCTTATACGCAATATTATTAACTATCCATGCAGGATAATAAATGAGAAGCGGCGGATAAGATGAGAAAGACAATTTCAAAAGAGAGGTTAAGAAATAAATGGGAAAAAAGAGACAAGGAGACAGTCAAATATAAAGATTAAAAGGGAACAAGTCGAGGGAGATAGAATATTATATTTGGGGTCAGGATCTCATATTTTATTTGTTTTTCAGGATCGTTTGCGTTGATGGAAAATGGTATGTCGATAATTACTTGCGAGGGGTAGAATCAGGCGTTTAATGGAATGAGGTCAATTAATCGAATTAGTCGTGTTTTAAGAAACAAGCAAAACCATCTTTTAAAATTTTTTCCAGAAATCCAATGATTGTGTGGCAGATAGCAATTTTGACAAAGAGCGACCGTAACACGTACAATGTTAAATCAATAATACAAGGCTGAATTGATCCTAATCACTTTTTATCTGTCACACATAAATTAAGGTCATTGGGCATATCATGTTTATGCTTAATCTAAATTTAGCTACGTGGATTTAATACAATACTTAATTTTTTTAGTACTGAGAAAAATAATAACTATTCAAATTGAGGAAACTACGCCTTGTTCTGATAGACGCCCGTCCATTCTCCAATATTCAAATCATACCGACTGATATGAAATGTATCTACAGCATTAATTGAAGACATACATTAAAGATCATAGTATTGGTAACGGCTTAATTCAAGTACAAATAGGTTACATGTAAATTGAAATAGGCATTAAATGGAAACCTGACCCGCCTTCCTTATTCAATCTGCCGTACAACTCGTCAATAGAGATGTAATAGAACGAGATTGCCACTGCCAATATGATACATGTCTCCCTGTTTATCAACTCATGAACCACGATAGACAAGTATTGACATTTAATCGCTAATCCCCAATGTACGTCGGGTATGGTAACCTCAGGCCGTATTAAGCACACCCAACTGCATCGCATCCTTCTGCATGCGTAGATACAATAATCGGAAGCTACTTGCCTTGGCGCTGGCTCGCCAATTCATCAAGAATATAGAATCATCAATATTATTATGATTAAGGATGAGGGAGTGCGCGAGTGGGTGAGTTAGTGCGTGTGGGTGGATGAGTGAGTGCGCCAATAGGATGTGTGTATGCTTGTGTGTGTGTGTGTGCAAATATATTTAGTAAGTGTGAGAGCGTGTGGGGCAGTGTTGTTTCTTCTCTGCTTGCACTGAGATAGACACGAGGTTACTAAACCCATTGATGCGTGCATATCGCTTATGTTCGAACCATGGGTACGTGTGGCGTACCTAGCGAGATAATTTAGATACCCTGGTCATTACTGGCCAATCCGTGCGTGACCGGGCAGAACTGAGTGGAAAGGCCAGTATGATGGTATCGAAAAATAGGAATATGTGTTTGTGAGAAATATGTCCCTAATGAGGATTTAAAATTGAAAAAAAAAAATAGAAAAATTAGAAAATTAAAAACTTCAATTTTGGTAACACACTCACTCTCGACAATTTATAATTCCACTTATAGTTCCCAGATGTACATTCGGCACTTAAGATTTGCCCGTTATCATTATACAAGCCGCCACACTTTGAGTGGCGGGTTCGGGATTGTTTTGCCGTAGAGAAGGCTCAAGTTGCGGAAAAATATGTGAAAAGCAAAATATAATGTGTATGGCATTTTCAGTGGTGGTATATGAAGTATAAAATGCAGGACAAGTAGCGCTATCATTGGTTTATTGTGGACTCAGAAAGTGTCCCGACCCCCCCCCCCCTTTCTCTCTCATCTTCGTCCGTGAATAACCACTGCTGATCTATCGACGGCCGTACAGTAATTGCCTCCTTCAATCATGTTACATGTATCTGGCACAATATCAGCAGACCTCCATTATACTTGTACATGTTGTATGTACGGGAAGTTACAATACCTCAATAGTATGACAATGGGAGATTAGGGATGTTACAACTATACAGACATTAAAAACTATTCGAAGATGTGTGTACGGATCCAAGTTACGATATTTTGCGTTCGCCAGATATGAATTGTTTCATATCTTTTTAATTATTGATAATTGAAGTTTGCGAATTAATCTAAGACGTTTAGGCTAATGCGTTTGATATAATATGTGAACATTGTTTCCTTTTACTGCACCAATCACACCACATCCGAAGCGAAAATAGAATCTAAAATCAACACATCAGTAGAAAACCCATACATGTTCTGAGTTATACATCAATACCAGGTTCATGAGTTATCATCGACAACCGGGAGAGTATGTGCGTACAAAATATTAATAACCGAGACCCTTTTTCGTCAGACATAAAATGTAAAAAAAAAAAAAAAAATTAGTTAGGGGCAATTGTATCTGTTTACTGAGTTATAAAGTTTAAATTACCAATTAATACTGGAAATTCATTTTTATATAAAAAAAGGAGATACAGAAGAAATCAGTATAATACTTTTTCTTTCTATCATTTCTTTGTTTCTAGTTTTACATTCATTTATCGGCGATGTACCAAACAGAAGTCGTCCATATATGTTTGCTCCCTCGACCTATGCTTTCTGCAAGCATACATCATGAAACGTCATCATGTGTACTTCAATCGAAGATAATTCAGTGAACATTTAATTCGAAACGGGTGTAGTTTTTCCCTAGTGTTTGACAATTCCCAGAGTGTTTAACTTTCCCCGAGGCTTTCTGACAACTCTTTTTGTGCAATAATTAATTTGTTTGTGTGGGACCCAGAAGAGTAGTGCTTTACCTACCTGAAATTGAATTTAAGCCCTCATTTCTTTATTTTTTATTATCAATATATTTTTGGGCGGTATCGAGATGTTTTGCTTGTCTTACAATTATGTTCCGTACAACTACAGCGTCTATTTCATTCTTACAAGGCAACACAACACTTTATTTTCAATTGTCACGAGTGTACACTAAAGCCAGTATAGGCAGTTACCTGTAATACGAATATTTACCCTATTTTTTATTTCATTCACATATGTCAACGGTTCGATGTATAATATTGCATATGGGCCTACGTATACTATTTCTATAAAAAAAATAGTCCATGTTACAATTTCGCCATCTCCCTTTTCCCCTCTAGCCTGTTAGTTTCCGTCCCTCAAGAACAACTCAATAGTTTTTATTCCACTTTCAATGTCTCTAGTGACTCGAGTTAATCGTATTGAGGAGCGACTCAAGAGGGAGAAAGCGAATAAGAGGGAGAGATAGAGGGTAAAACATGAGTGAGAAAAAAGCACTATATTTTCAGAAAGAAGGGAACAAATTATCATCTTATTAGAAAGGGAAAAACATAAACATTATTGGTGCTATCAGTGGACCCCATTTCCGTAATACTTTACAACTTAAAAACTATTTTCGTAGACGTTCTCTTTTCAAATCTTGTGGCGAATATCTCCATTTTGTTGTCAGATGGTAATCATGGCGGGTGTATCTTAGCCCTTCAAATGTTGAAATATTGAAAGCAAACCTGATTAATCATTTCTAAAATTAGGTAGGTTTAATCTACCTTTGAAATGTCAGAGGATATGTTACTTACGCAAATATCAAATCTAATCGCTTCCTCAAGCTATTACGCAAACAATAAAGAATTGGATGTATTTAGGATGCAAACGGGAGTTTGGAATTACCCGCTTTGCTTCCATGTGCATCGGTGCAAGTTATACGGTTCCCTATTTTTCTAAAACGTTTTTGGATGTAATCACGTGCAGGTATTTTTAAGGGGATTTATCATGACTTTGACAAAAATCGTGGACACATCTCATATCATTGTCATTTTTTCAAATAATATCCTTATTTTCGCTTGATTTTATTATAGCTAATGAAAGGTTGAATAAAATTACTGGCCATTTTATTATTGTTATGATTTTAATTTATAATTTACAATTGGTTTGGGGACGCAATTAAGTATATACCGTTTCGAGGTCTTCATTGTTGTAGAACGCCATTCAAAGGTTAAATTGGGGCATAAATTAGGTCTTCTTCTGTCGCCATCCTCCTTAACGTTATTAGAGAAGACCTCGCAGCCATTAATTCCATATTAGTGTGCGTAAGTGCATTTTATCATCGAGACCCGGATAACTGTCACTTGAGGGACACGTCAATCATGCCAATCTTCAGAAGTTTGGTGCCTGTCGCCTTGGACAAGGTATCCCCTTATTTAAAATGTTTAATTATCAACCCCGATCTCTTAGTTTCTCTTGCCCCATTTTTTTAAAGATGGGTTATAGTTTTGGTAAGATTGAATGATATATATATATAAATATGAAAACTTGAATTCGACCGTTAGAGAGTTTTGGGCATCGATTGGAATTTATATTGTTTCCTTTAAAAATGGCTTTCCGAAGGATAATTTATTTAGAAAATGTATGTCATAAAGCTAATACACTAGGATATCATCTCGAATTATTCCTCCCCGTCTGTGCCTTATAGCTTATACTATATATCCAAACAGAAAATATAGCCAATTTGCCAAGATCCAGACCTTTGATATATGACAATTTTTAAATAATATTATACACATTTTGTTATTTTTAAAACTTATTTTTCATTCTCAAATTAAACGCAAAAGTATACCCCAGCGTTAACACCTCTTTTCCATATCTACCTACGTTGTATTTGTTTTATTCAGTCAGGCGCAGGATACAGGGGGGGGGCCAAAAAACAATTAACACCCCCCCCCCCG
>CALNVZ010003433.1:9311229-9322872 GCA_940671915.1 Paracentrotus lividus
TATTGATAATAATGTTGCCAATTGAAGGAATGTTTAAAACATGTCCACGTAGTTAACCCTCACCTGTACTGGATCGAGTGCCAGCGACACATAATGGTGATGAATTTCTTGCGGAACAGAAAATAGTGCCATGGCTGGGATCTCGAATCTGGACCCACGTCTTATAAACAAGCTGTTGTAATTTACTTTAGCAAAATAATGGTCAGATAGTTTAAAAATTTTTTATTTTGACATATAGAGCCGTGCCGCTTACATAGGCCTTTTAATACTGGCCTTATACTTATCATTCGATAAATTTCATTGAAATCGCATATTTAAAGCAATGTGAACGTGGCCACGGACAGGAGGACCAGGACTAGACCATCGCGAATTTCTGATTGTGCTGATGTCATAGCTGCCGATAGCGTAACAGGATCATCCGAACTTTTCATCGTTTTGGAACGTATTAGTCATACACATTTTTTGACATACAAACATAACACATGCACTTTCATCACACACATGCACACTAACCCCTAGTGCAAACGGGCTTGTAAGCTATAATTCGAGTCCGAAAAAGATAATCTTCCAAAAATGTCGACAAAAATCGATCCAACATCTTATTCGCTTTTTTCGTAGACGCTGTTAATAAGAAAACACCAGTTATTTTTTCGTCGATTGATTTTCCACTTTTCAGCGCGCTCCGCCCGCGCTCACAGGACTGCCTACAGCTTTGCAATAAGCCGGTGGCGAACGTACCTGAAAGCCGAGATGGACGTAGCTTACAATCAAGACGACATTGCCGTACTGTAAATCGTTCTATTTTAAGATGTGCTAGGGACTTCTTAACATGACAAACGCGACACTTGTATATTCATTATCACCTTGGAGGTGGAGGAAGACCTATGAGGTCTGGATACATATCGATTTCCGCGTTAATTGCTATTTTAAAACTATTTGACACATTATCGACAATTGAGCCAATTTGATAAAATAATTGAAATGACGTAGAAGTAGAAAGGAAAATTCTAATGCTGCCAATTTGAGGAGGAGAAATATAAGTTAGATCTAAAACAAGTCCTGTCCCGAATGAGCCAATTGCCAAGGAGTAAGGGAATACCTGGTGCTAATTTGTTTCACGAAATTCCCAAACATACAAACATGCAGTAGGCTACACACACACACACACCCACACACATACACACACAAACACCCACAAACACACACAAACACCCGCAAACACACACACACACACACACACACACGACGCCACACCACACAATACGTGCCAAACAATTCTGAATCTTTTCCTTTTTTGTAGGACGCTTTAAAGACACCTTATTTTTATTTCGTCGATTATTTCCACTTTTTAACGCGCCGCGCCGCGCCACAACGCGACACTTTAGCATAAGCCTTGCCACCCCGTTAAATTTTAGGACGAGATGGGCGCCCGATTTTTTTTTAACACTTTTTTTTGAAAATCCGACCGTGCTAGTCCATGAAGCTCGTAAACAGATCGTAAGAAGTATTTACTACGTCCACTCAGTTTACACACAGACTATGCCCGTTCGGCAAAATTTGCAAGGACGTAGTAGGAACGAGCTCAGTGTGACGGGGGTATAAGTAATCGTTTTGAAGTCGGTCTTCATAAAGTGGCATGTTCTCGGCCAGTGAACCGTATTTGAACAAAGGTTTCTGACTCTCATTTGCCTCCACAACACATAAAGACGCCATTTTGCAAACAAGTGCGCCCCAAAGCAGTCATTATGATCGATAAAGGTTGTTTATATCTGGGACAAACAATCGATTTGGGTATGTCCCAAATTTAACCTCCACATAATGTCTGTTGGAGATGGTTCAAATATATTCTACATTTCATGTGATGTTGAGTCAAGATAGAAATTTACATTTGATACTAGGATCCATATTAACAGATATATATATCAGTATATACAGTCATATTGATGACTGGTCATTGAACGGTGAACATGGTAAAAGAGCTCGCGCAAAGAAAACATCATTAAAAGACATTAATGGTTCATTTTAGATTTCGGGGATTATTTAAATATTTACATTTCTACTTCTGAATGTAATGTTTGTTTTTGCCCCGAAAAAAATGGGGGGGGGAGAGAAACCACAAGGTCTAATGCCAAGGGTCCCTTTTTTGCTTATTTTAGTTGGTGCTGAAAAAGAGCTCGTGTCGCCTGTTCGGGGAGATTGAGGAGTATAAAAACATCCTAGATTTAAAAATACCTCCATTAAGCGACCGTGAGTCCTCGCAAATGTGTTGTTTGTATCCAGGGATGGTGTTTATAAAAGCTCGTATTTTAGCGTCTCCATGTTTTTGACAAATCTCCTTAATTCTGGCCTCTCTCTCGGATTGATGGTATTTACCGAGTTCATTCCCAGTGTTATTTCAAAGTAAGCACTACATTTGTTCCGTATTCATGAAAGCAAGTATGCTTTTACAAGAAATTTTGCTCATGCATTCTCTTATTATTATGATATTGGGATATTTTGCATTATCGTTATACTATAATTGCTTATTTTGTAAACAAGATTTCTAACGTTCGGTGTTTAGAACCTTTCCAACGCTGTTTAAGATTGACAGCTATGCTGTTAGATTGACCGGCTTAAACAAATACAGTAAAGTGCACGGAGTAAGGCATCATATCTCTCATAAGAAGAAAAAAAAAATCGGTTTCCCGGTCAATTTCAAACTCTTTGCAATCGAATTCGTTTATGTTCATTCAATTTAAACGACACCTCATGGAGCGGAGCTATCGGTCAATTGAATTAGCGTTTAGATTTTTAATCACGATTACATTTCGGACAAAAGTACTTGAAAGAAATGTTAAATTGGTCGAAGATTGTTTAAACTTGACAGGGAAAACCAATATTTCAGATGAAAATTTCATTCCAAGAAAAAAAAAATGAATGGGTCATTTAAACCTTTCGACCAGACGATCAAATTATATCCTGTCATGCGAAACTCTCCTTTGACAAGCCGGATCGAAATCATTGCATCAACCCTAAAACCACCGCACCTTGTCTCATCTACAAAGCACTGGAATGTGTAAGATGTAGTGGCGGGAAAAGGGGAATCCACTTTTTCAAATTGTCATGAAATCAATTAATAATAGTCATGGCAGTGCAACAGTTGGTTGGAAAATACTTTAGGAAGCGTTCACGGTGATGTTTGACGGTCGAGAGTAGCTCCTGTTTATTCACGCTCACAGTCACTTTCGAGTTCGCGGTTGGCAGCCACTTCTCTTTTACTTGACTTTATCTTCTCTTCATTTATTTCTCCTTCTCTCTCTCTCTCTCTCTCTCTCTTTCTTTCTCTCTTCTTCATCTTATTGTTTCCGCCCTATCAATCTCTCCTGTATTCGGTGTGACAAGTTAAACCTTCTTCCGGGACACGCAAGGAAAACACCCGAACAACTTTGTCCATCCCAGCAGTTTCAAGTCCTCCATCCTTTTTCGTCTCCGTTTATATTTTCTTTGCGCATTTCTGATGGAAGGCTATGGCAAGAGGGAACATACGTGTTTGTCGTCTGACCGAATGTTCCCGAGTATACCGGAAGATTGTTGAGTTGGTTTATAAACATGGCTGTATTTAAATAGACACAAAGGTCCTCTACGCAAATAAAGTGATTTCAATCCGAAATTATAAAGCAAGTATACCGAATGAAAACACGATTTTAGCTATGATAGTAGTAAAAATATATTCATGTGAGGTAATTTATAAAAACATACATTTCTGGTTTCGTGTATTTGTTAGGAACTTATTCCTTTTTCGTGTAAATACAAAAGCTGCTTTATAACCTAAAATTAATCCAGAACGAAGCAAAATATAAACCTACATCACGTTTTATGCAAAGAATTAATATTCTGTGTCAGAACACTAATTTACTAAGAGGGTGTTAGAAAATACTTCGTATACTTCGTAGTCGAATAATGATTGGAGCTGCAATAATTGTTCTATTTTGTGGAAAGGTCAACGACTTACATTGACGTTTAGATGATGAGATAAGAACATAGGGAGTGGGCTCATCGTGTGTGATGACACACATCGATAAGATTAAAAACACTGTCTTCTTCTCTTTATTATTGTCTACGTGGTGTAAATGAATACTGGGCAAGAATAAACTCAATAGAAATGCAAAGATAAGGCAGAATGTTACTTTTTACATCAATCTTATTACGTCAAAAAGACAAGGCAAAATCTTGCTTTTACATTAATCTTAATGCTTCGCATTTAACAAAATTGACATCAATGTAAAGATAAGGTAGAGGTTTGCTTTTTACACCCATCTTATAATTATTGCTTTAACGTGCGGATGTTTCTGATTGAATTTTTTTTTAATTCATGTATTCAATGAACAATAACAACATCGCAGACTTGGCATGTATGAAATGTGTATGTGTTATAAATGTATAATGCGGCGGTCACAACTCGTTGTATAGGCTACGGGGCACGTGCCATCAACGTAGCCTGCGTTGAATGTACAATGCACGCACAGGTCCTGGGTCAACTTCTGCGATTCCTGCGTTTCTGTAGTAAGGCCATTGGAAAAACTTCCTGCACGTCGTACATTCAACGTGCCTGCGAGGTACCTGCGCTGCACGAATTTTCTGCGAATTACGTCGTAGGGAGTTGCACGTCGAAGGTACGACGAGTTGTGACCTCCGAATTACTAGTTATGTCATTACAACCATATGACTGTACACTGTTAGAACGGGGTCTTCCCACGAGTCCTCGGTCCCACGAGTCCTACGTCCCACGAGACCTCGGTCCCACGAGTCCTACGTCCCACGAGGCCGAAAATTTTCCCACGAGTCCTACGTCCCACGAGACCTACGTCCCACGAGTCCTACGTCCCACGAGGCCGAGTATTTTTCCCACGAGTCCTCGGGCCCACGAGTCCTACGTCCCACGAGTCCTACGTCCCACGAGACCTACGTCCCACTAGTCCTACGTCCCACGAGGCCTACGTCCCACGAGTCCTCGGTCCCACGAGGCCGATTTTTCTCATATCGTATTTTCTTTTATCAGAATGTTTTTCAACATCATTGAAACATTTTGTAAGCTGAATTATACAACATGAAATAATTTAGTTTTGGTTAATACCATAGGCACTAGCATGGCGAATAATGGTGGCATCTCATTTCGCGGAGGCGGGTTTGAGACTGATTTGGGACTATGTCTATAAGACGTCCCTAATCCTTGTCAGTAGTGACGGCGTCCAGGATTACAGGAGGGGGGGGGCTCAAAAATTTTCGGTTTAAAATGTACGGTCAATTAGTGGTTTCAAATTATAGGGGCGCCGTAACGCCCCCCCCCCCCCACCCCCGGATCCGCTCTGCGTGCAGAAGAAGTCGCCGCGCAATAAAAAAAAATAATAAATACAAAAGATAAAAATTATAGGAGGCTCTCTCCGCGACGCGTCACTACTGAGAAGGATAAGGGACGTCTTTAGACATAGTCCCAAATCAGTCTCAAACCCGCTCCGCGAAATGAGATGCCACCATTATTTCCCATGCTAGTGCCTATGGTATTAACCACAACTTAAATTAATTCATGTTGTATTAATTCAGCTTACAAAATGTTTCATTGATGTTGAAAAAACATTCTGATAAAAGAAAATACGATATGAGAAAAATCGCCTCGTGGGACGAGGACTCGTGGGGACGTAGGACTCGTGGGACGTAGGTCTCGTGGGACGTAGGACTCGTGGGACGTAGGACTCGTGGGCCCGAGGACTCGTGGGACTCGAAGGACTCGTGGGAAAAATACTCGCCCCCTGCGTAGAACTCGTGGAGTTCGTACGTAGGACTGTGGATATTCGTCGTGGGACGTCAGGTCTCGTGGGACGTAGGACTCGTGGGACCGAGGTCTCGTGGGACGTAGGACTCGTGGGACCGAGGACTCGTGGACCCTCCCCGTTAGAACGCGGTTTAAAAATGTCGCTGTTTTAAAAAAAAATGTTGGTTTAGAAGTTAAACATTCTTGTTTGATATTTAAACATTGTTGTTTAAAACCGGAAAAGCGAGGTTTTATAGCCTTAAAAAAGACCTGTTTAGAGATTAGAGTTTAGATATTAAACTTTTTTGTTTAAACAGGCCGAGGCAAATGTCACGTTATACTCATGAGCTAATGGCATCACTCGTTACATATGCAAGGTAAATCGGCGCGACATTTTAATGATGGCGAAGGACTTATGCCTAACACATCAAAAACGTGTATGTACAGATGTGTTGGCTCAGTGAATAGAGCGTCTGCCTTGTCAGTCGAAAGGTCGTGTGTTCGATACCCAACCAGAAGTTGGAGCTTTTTTTTATTTTTGGAGAGAAGCGTTAAACAATACTGTTGATATTTTAAACAACCATTAAACAACAGGTTGTTTAAACTTTTAAACAACAAGAGTGTTAAAGTTTTAAACAACAATATGTTGTTTAATTTCTAAACAACGCAGTGCAATTCACCGGTTAACACGCAGTTGTTTAAGAATTTAAACAACTTGTTTAATTTAATAACAGTGTAAATGATTTTTTTTTTTTTTTTTTTTTTTTGTATCTGAATAAAACCTTTACCAATACAAAAGAATAATGTTACCAAGATGTCTTCATTATCAACGTGGTATTCAAGCTAATTTCATTTGATGACATGACTTGTCGTTAGAAAGAATTCTTGAACGAGGAAACGAAATGAAAAGGACTTATGCTGCAGTCACACAGACACTTACGTATAGTTACGTTTTTTGTTTTTCTATTTTTATTTCATCTTCTATTCTACCATTTCTTATGTATTTTCTTTGTTTTATTGATAAACGAAATTATCACTTATTTCCACTGCTGACTATGACGGGAAGGCATCCGTGGGGATCCGCAGAAAGGGAAATAATTTTGGACGCAACCGGACCTAACCTATACGTAAGTGTCTGTGTGACTGTAGCACTAGCGAACTAGGAAGATATACAAAAAAAGGAGGCAAAAGAAAGTTTTATTTTCTCGCGTTAAGGAAATATTGAACACTAACCATTATTAATCTTCTTTTTTTTTTTTTATGTCCCCCCCCCCTGGTACCATTTTTATTGATACAGACCATAGAAATCAGTGATACAGAACGTAGAATGTTTCATGCGTGCAATTCACATCCACCCTCGGCGTATGTGCAGCAGCATTGTTTGCAATGTAACCTTTCTTCACTAGGTGGTATCACGTGATCAATGCTTGGCGGGTATCAGACCCACCACAAAAATTGTGGTTGGAAAATGCTGTTTGTTTTATCAGGTGTTCTAGGGAGATGCATTACGTCTGTGGTCGGAATAATGTGGGATGCTACTGAATGCGATGCCAAAGATTGATCAGTTTTACGTTTGGTAGTCCGATTCCTTCAAGATTGAGGCACTCAGATTAAAACCTCAGCTAGCGTGCGGACTCACCTCAACCCAAATCAATACACCAATTCTCCTTATTATTACATCACTGTCATCATAACCACGCCCTGTATACCTCTGTTTATCTTTTCTCTCCATTATTCATATCATATTTCTCTTCCTTGTTACCGCATCTCTCTCTTTCTCTCGCTCTCTCTCTCTAGCTCTCGTTCTCGCTTTTCTTTCTCTCTTCTTTGCTCCTTACACTGTATAACATAAATTAGTCATTTGACTATAAAATTAGTCTGCCCTATGTCTTGAAATGACTAGAATTAATAAGTCGAATGACTAATGGTGTAGTCATTTCAGACACTTTTGGATTTAGCCAGATGACTAGAATTAATTAGTCAGATGACTAAGATTAATTAGTCGAATGACTAATGTTTAGCCATCAGACACTTTTGGATTTAGCCAGAATGACTAGAATTAATTTAGTGACACATGTCATGTATACATGTACAATATTCAAAGCAATGCGTATACACCAATTATTATATTATTTTGAAGTGAAGGTGATGATTTGGACTTTCTTCATTGAAACCAATATTTTCCAATTTACACGTATGCGTTCTTATTTACTTCTTTTTTCCCCTTTTTTTAAAATATATAATTATATAGATTGTTATAAGACTTTTCCATACTTTTCTATCCTGGTTTCTCCCTTCTCTGTCCTTCCCTCTTGTTCTCCTTTCACTTTACTTTGTGTCTTTCCTCCCCTCTCACTCTCTTTCCTCCTATGCTATTTTAAGTGTATTGGCCTCACAAATCTGCCTTTTAGTACAGTAATAACACTATGTTGTCTTGGCAGGACTATTTATTATGTAATCATCATTACAACAATTTCAGAGTATCTGCTATTCGTGATAATGTTAACATTTATGCTATATATTTTTTATAATTATGTTTGTACTATGTAAAATGAAATTTTGTTACATTATTATTTATTATTATTATTATTATTATTAATTATTATTATTATTATGCATAGCCGATTATGTTGAAATAAATCTGTTTAAATCAAGAAAGAGATTTAGTTTCTTCATTTTCTTTTGTGTTTACATAAAATGTGGCCTTAAAATGACAAAAGTGCCTCCCAAAGTTCTGAAATGGACTAAACATTAGCTTATTCGACTAATTATTCTAGTCGTCTGACTAATAATTCTAGTCATCTGGCTAAATCCAAAAGTGTCTTGAAATGACTATAACATTAGTCATGCGACCTAATTAATTCTAGTCATTTTCGACATTTGGGCGGACTAATTTTTATTAGTTCAAATGACTAATTCTATGTTTACATGTACTCTTATCTCTCAATTCAATACCTTGCGAGTGTTGATTTCCATGCACTACCTGATGTTTTAATAAAGAGTATTTGGCTTTATTTCACTTCAAACTACATGTATATTTTCTTAGACAAAACTTGACTTTACCGTCAATGAACTTTGGCGATATCAAAGAGTATCCTTGTTCTACGATATGCCTACCTTGAATTGGTTGGACAGAGTCAGGTTTCCAGAGTTAATAGCTATAAAGCAAATTGACAACAATTATTTTTGTTAACAAAATTTAGATTTACTCCGCGTTGGGGAGCTACATGACAAATCTGCACAACAGGTACATATTACAAAATTGAATGAATAAAATAACTGACTTTTACAATTTTTCTCCCCATTTTCAGCAAAACGTTACGCTTGAAAGTGACCCTGATGTGCGGCGTGGACAAGGTGACAGTCCCGCAAGGACGGCAATTCATACGCGGCACAGACAGCCCCGTTTACACAGAGTCTCTGTGCTTTGTCGTTTCCGAGTCGTACATCCGATGAAACTCACTGTCATCCCAGGCTTCACCAGCATGCACAGCTTCAAGAAGGATAGGCAATCCTAGGTTCAGTTGATTCTCGGCCATATATCTACACACAGGGTAGTGCCATCAGTTCATTGGGGCAAGATGCTGGCTAGACGTGACGGCAGCCAAACAGGTGGCACAATCTGTATCTATAGGACTGACCACCCCTATCCCTATAAGTACTGTGTAATTCATATTGTTTATCCTGGGGACATGCCGCGGACAAAACGGAATCAAAGCTTAAATCAAAATCGAAAGCCGGGAATATTTTGCCAATCTGGCTTGTAGGTGTTAATTATTTGTGGTGATTCACCAATCGTTCTTAAAATTTACGAATGACTTTACCAACAAGTGCGAACATGTTCTGCGGTGCTATACTTTATCACATGCCTAATTTCATTGTTGCACAAGAACTGATCACCAGTCATGCGAGTTGTTTTGTAATTCGTAACTTACGAAGGACTTAGGGAGGATCACAGCCCTGGTGTCAGTTTCGGGTATCGAGTTCGTAGATCCGATCTGGAACAATGGGATATGAAGTATTCCATTAAAGGGGGATCTCAATGAGTGACGACAACGACGCATGTGGAAACTTAAACAACTCTGAAGGAACCTTCAAGAATTATGGCGAAACTCAGTAATCGCTACGCTTTTCTCATGAGAACCCCTTGAGCAAACCCGTCCCATATTTCATCTCAAACCGACAAATCATCATGTGCTGGAGTGGATTTGGAGTTGCGTTTGGATTGTTTCCTATTATGACTGATGGTATTTTGCTGCAAGGTATCCGCTAATTGCTTGATAATTATTTAGCTTCGTGATAGTTAGACACGTTTACATTTCAGATAATATGTAACCAATTTGTTGTTTACCGCTTTAGAATCGAACTATAGAGGTGCCATAGTTTTGCGGGTCATTAGACAAAATATGTGGTTATTTACACCGAATTGCCGTAGGTAGATCAATCAGTTATGATTAGACTTCATAGGATACTAAATAACCGACACTTACTACGTTTTAAATTTATGAAGAAATATATGTTATATCATAAATCAAGTCCACGGAACGCAGGTAAACGCAAGTACTGACAAGTAGGCCATACCATGAATTTTCTCGATTGTTGTTTGTTGTATTTTTGTTTTTTTTTAGCTCTGCAAATAAGGATATACATGTATACATGGTTTTTCTCAATACATTATTATATTCATGATAGTCAAGGATGACGGAGGGGGGGTGCGTAAAATCCTAGCCAAAATTTATTTCCTTAGAATGGAGAGTAAAGTGTACATTAAAAAACACACTAAGAAATCGACGGTATAGCTTCCGTGTTACTTTATCTCCTGGTCCAGAACATGGAAGAGTGATACGTTTGTTATGAACATCAATACCTTCGGCTCTTAGGAAAGATGTGCAAAACATGAACAATTGTTACATTTTCATTTTATGCTTTTACCAATCAAGGGGATGTCCGATATCTACCGTTAACCGTTTGCATATGCCATGCTTGTTCGTTCCTTTTTTATCTACCATTCTCTCATGATTTTTGAAGATATATTGAAAATATTCACCCTTTTCCTTTATCGAAAATTTTTCCAGCTTAGACCAAACAAAATTCAGTACTCAAACCCAATATCTTTTTTGTTTTGTAATTTACACCAAAGAAATTTTTTTTGATATCATCTGAAAATCGGTATTACGGCGACTTTTTTATTTATGACAGCCTTTGAATGCAGTCTTTCCCCAGCGCCCGTAGGAAATTAGTAACATACACAACACAAAAAAAGGTGCGAAACAAAACCAATAAGTGTAAAATTAAATGGACATTGCAAAGACGTAAAGGAGGCGCTATTGGTGAAAATGCAGTGATGTATATTGAGTGAATCTTAAATACAAAATGAAATAAATTTTAAAAAATAAATAAAAATGAGTTGGGCAACAGAAAGTTAGTGTTTAGTATTGCAACAATTAGCCGCCTTGAAACTTTGCCATTAATTTGTTCAACCAAGATTTTAATGATACAAATGTGTTTATGGAGCTTGTATGTAAAAATATATATACTAGAATTGTTTATGACTTGAAATGTCGCCAATGCCTAATCTGTTGGCATACTTTGTAATATATTATCATGTACATATCATATATGGATTATACTCTTATAAAAAAAAAAGAATTTTGCTACATTACTGTTTATTTCCAGCTTATGAATTCATGTAAAAGGTTTATATGTTATTATCTTGATTATGTACAACTACACATAACGCGGTGCATTTTAGTGTAATAGTGATTACCAGGCCTATCAATCCTACTATACCAACAAAGTTAATCGTTTTGGGACCTGGTTGGGAAATAAATATGTTAATATGATCTTCTCTCTTG
>CALNVZ010003433.1:9330893-9343496 GCA_940671915.1 Paracentrotus lividus
AAAAACAATCCAAATGCACCCTTCCGTTTAAGAACCGATGGCGTTCATCCTGCTTGGAAAAACACACATTCCACACTTGTGATAATATTATTAGTCTTAAGTATTCACACTGTGAAAATCTGTTTCTCACAGGTGTGAAATTATTTTCATAGTTTGGCCACACTTGTGAAATCAATTTCACACTGTGAGCTGGATATTCACACTCGTGAAATCTGTCTTCTCACAGTGTGATTTTTTCATGGTTTGGCCCACACTGTGAAATCAATTTCACACTGTGAGCTAGGTATATTCACACTGTGAAATCATTTTTCACATTGTGAACAATGTGTAGTTTTCCACATTGTGGTGGTGTCCACACTGTGAAATCATCTTTTCCAGTGTGGATTAGTGTTTTCACACTGTGTTCACAGGTGAACTTATGTTTTTCACACTGTGTTCACAATGTGAATGAGTGTGTTCTTTCCAGCAGGGTATTTCCTTCTCTTTCTTTCTTTTCTTCTTTTTCTTTTCCTTTCCTTCTTTCTCCCCTTTTCTCTCCTTTTTCCTTTTTTCTTTTTTTTTTCTTTCTTTTTTCTTTTCTTTTTTGGGGGGGGGCGGGCCCGTCGGCCCCCCCTGTATCCGCGCCTGAAGATCGCAAATAAATTTATATTAAGCTAAGCAGTGAGTACTTTGAAGAATGCTCTACATGGACACGCAGTTGACACTTGTGAAAATCAAATGTAACGGACGCTTAGTTCTACTATAGCATCACCATCCTATTACGAGCTCGCTCTCTCTTTATATCAATCTACACAACAAGGATACTCTGGTATTACCACGAAAGGCAACGAAAAGGGTAAACTAGAATTTTTTATAGTATGTGATGATTTATATTAAAATCTACGTCAGTTACCATAAAAGACATTTAATAACTATAGTATAGCGTAGAGATAATAGAGAATCTATCATATGAAGAATACAAGAACTTAACTAGATACAATTATATAAGAGCGAGAGAGAGCGAGCGAAGAACATTCTCACACACAATCGCACACACACACACATCATACAACACACACACACCACACACACAGCACACACACACAAAGACACACACACACACACACGCAACACACAGCACACACAAACACACACACACAAGACACACACACACACACACACACACATGATGAAGGGCAGGGGGATTGTCTCCTTTAAATGCCCCTATCTCAAAACTTGTTTGTAAAATACAGAGCCTCTCTCGTTTGAAGACGCGAGACGTGTTGTATGTGTCAAAAGGAATTCATTACAGACCGTCTAGTTCATACGATATGTTCCCAGCCTCTCAAGACTCGCATATATATAACAATCGGGATAAGATTTATTCGAATCAAACCATCTAAATGTCAGTATGCGCATGTTGTGAACATTGGTGAGAATGCGAGAAAAGAGAATCACAAGTAGCAACAAAGACAATAGATGGAGAGGGCAGAGAAGAGAGATAGAAGATATAGAAAAGTATGTCTAGCAAGAACACATAATGACGTTATTAAAACCATTTAAAAAACAAAGTTGGGTCAGGATTTACTAAAAAAACATTATTTTCTTTTTCATAATAACAATTTTAGTGACAACAAATTTACGAACTTCTGGAGCATATGATGCTTTCTGCCTCAACTTCGAATCTTTAAAGTAACATAAGCAGGCCTACGTCATATTCCAATCTGTACTGTAAAAAATCTAAGTAGCTGCACAAATATCGAACTTATACTGGTATTTGCATGATACTTCAGATTTTCCAACATGCACATAAAAAATATACAAGTTTGCGGCCAAAATATCTACAGCTTTGTTTAAACTTTTTTTTTTTAATACCTATCATTGTGTTCGGCGACAAATTTATAAACAAGAGAAGCTGCGAGTATCAATCAATTTTCACTCTTTTCTTTATCCCATTCTTATATATCATCATTTTCTCCCCTTCTTATTCAATCTCATTAATATGTAACCTTGCCATTATAAGGGAGGGAAACTTATTTCAGTCAAGGCTTTTTTCATATGTATTCGAAGAAATATCGAAAGATGTCTTTGCTATTTGCGATGAATTTTGGCTCATTTATAATAACGCTATATTAGACTCCACAAAACTATTCCCGACTCTATAATGGTTCGTTCAAATTGTACTAGCGAGTAGAAATTGGGCCATTTACAATGGCCATCGCTTATTTGATTCACAAATGAAATGAAATCATATTTCCTGATGCTCGATTGTATTAAATCGGTCAAGATCATGCTGCACGGTGCTTACGTCACAACGAAAAAATACCGATTTATTCAGCAATTCTACATTATCTGTATAATGATATACCTCTATTGGTTGTCGGAATTTATGATTGGAGCTATCGGTTATTCTATATGGCCATGTGTTTTGAACTAAATAGAGGGATATTGCCGTGAAATTGGGGTTATTTGAAAGCTGAATGCAAGCTCTATCAGACCTGTGAATTTGAGCGCACTCGCACTTAAAATCGCGACATGGCATGCAATAGAATACGAGAAGGCGAGGATGGTTGAGGAGGGGGGGGGGGGGGGGGGGGGGGGGGGGGGGGGGTGTGGAGGAGGGGAGAGGTACACATAGATTCTTTGGGATTTCGCATCCTCCTGTGCATTTGAAACGTCATAACCATGATAACTTTATGTATATTTGTTTTTGTGCAGTTAGCTTTTGAGACTTTATAGCTTAGAGTCTCATGCATCTTTTGATACCAAAGTTATAAAATTCCAGCCATTTGGTAATGCGCAGATTCGAAAATTGCCGCACTGCGCGCGGTTAAAATGACAATTTCCCCATTGACTGTGTATCGTACATAAAGCAACTCGATACAGTTCCTACTGTATATTATACATGAAGCGACGTTACATAAATGCAGATCATTTAAAAAGTATTTGAGATAGGGATCTGAAACTTTGTGGGCTTATTCATTATTAAATGGTCCACCTACATGCATTTTTTTTTTTTTTTTTTTTTTTAAATAAGACTTTGCCCTCTATGGCCGAGACTTCGAGGAGGTTTGTTTTTTGTTTTTTTTTTGTTTGTTGGGGGGGGGGGAGGGGTGGTGTTAACTCAATTTCTTTTCCCAGTTGAAGGAACTTGGAGAATATTTTTCGTGCAGGCATATACACCATACTTAAATTGCCTGCCCTCATTATCGTGTATCCTAGTGATGATTGTGCATGGGTGGTAGCGAAATCTATCTCCTTCACCCCTCCCCCTTGTCTCCAACTCTTTATTCCCTCTCTGCTCAAAATAAAAAGGTTTTTTTTTTAAATAAAAGACTGGAGCTGATGGGTGGGAACCTCGTGTGCTATATCTTGACGAAAGGTGGCGCCATTCACAAATTTCGTCGAGAAAACCTCGAAACAAAAACACGGCATATGTTTGTATTTTCTACAAATTCTTTACATTGGACAACCCTTCAAAAAGCACTTTGAAGAGAGTTTAAAAGGGAATTTAAATATTTTCATTGTTGAAATAGGTAAGTACCAAAACCAATACAACAGAAAGTATATTTGTCGTCATGGTATATATCTTGGAAATTTATCAGCAGTATAAAAACATTTTTTTTTTATAGTTATCTCCCGTAAAAGAAAGCAAATCTCAAGAAGGTAACAAATCCTGTGAAAAGAAACGGAGTGAGATGAGAAATTAAAAAAAAAAAAAAAAAAAAAAAAATTGGAAAATTGGAAAATTATGTGGACAACTCTCAATTTGTTATACACACACATGATTGTGTCTTTCAAAGGACTACTTATCTCCAATGTCGTGGGAAAATAAATACTTTTCATTATATATTACAAGGTCATAAGGAGACAATAAGAATTTGAGTGGTTAAAGGAAAATATAAAAGTATGTGTAGGGCTACTAACCGAAAATAGAGAATTGTGCGAAAATCAGTCAGTTTTTTGATCAATTTGAAATTCGCAAAATTTAGGATCATTAAAAAAAAAGTTTTCATGCTTCCACAACTTTCTCATTATATCACCTGTTTTGATTAAAACTTATTAAATTTGTTTGTTCTTTCCATTTTTACCCTACTAACTTTTGTTTTCAGTTTCATTCAGTGATGTTGACCCCGCTCATCGCCTTTCAGGGCATATTTATTGACATTATCATTATTATTGTTTTGAATTGTTTGTTATGGACACAAGCAATTATTTGTAATTCGTTCTTTGTAATATTCCGTAGCTCTGGACAATCCAAGCTCATTCATATTCCAAATTTTAAGTTAGCCGACAATTCCTCTGACACAAACGGATAAAAATGGCAGACAGACAGTGGAAAGTATAAAAACATATCCGGGACCTAGGCTTTTTAGAATGCACTCTCGCTTAGATCTTTTTACATACCGTGTGGGATTATAACCCTGTCAAGTAGTGGTAACTGATACCTAGCGTGGTTTAATACTGGATGTAATTCATTTCCACTCAGACTTATGAATTACGCATCTCACATGGTTGGAAAAGATTCGGGACGGTGGTTTACATTTATTAGGTCATGAGTGAGATAAAACACGAAATAAGTGTAAGATACAATAAAACTTCGTTAGAGATATTGATAGAGATTAAATAAATGTCATATTCAAGACAGGAAAAAATGAAGGTGTGCTAAAAAAAAATAGAAAAAATAATTATAGTAAACAAAATTGCCTCATTATCTCGAGTCTCCAGAATGATATGGTATGTAAACGGTAAAATGTACTTAAAGATAACTTTACATACTGTGGAAACACGCTTCAGCTCGTCAGTTTAAAGGTTCCATTCTCTGACGTTTGAAGAGATTCTCTTAATCTGAAGTTAGTTAAGCAAGTTTCAATGATTCGAAAACATAATCCGAAAATGAAAAAGGTTTGTTATTCCTAAAATGAATTAAGTCCTACAGTTTTATTTTGGACTATACGACATTGAAGGGCTATATTATATTGCCGTTATCTGATCGGCCAATAACTGCGTTTTGAAAGAAAATGTTTGTTACATAATCGTGCCCCCACAAAAAAAAAAGAAAACAAACTTACACTGAATTATATCATTTTTCATTTCTTTTAATTTATTTTCATATTTCCTCAGATTACACATCAATTTACAGATTCAATGAACGAAATAAAAATAGGCCTACATACATAAATAAAATAAACGTAACTGGTCAAAATAAAGTAGTATTTTTTAACCTCAGAAAAAACCATGATTGGACCTACATGAAAGGAAGTAAGGTGTAGACCCAGTAATATAAATGTTTGGTAATGGATGGAGAACGGATAGAAATACTTATTAATGACCAAAATAAAATCAATAACGAAAAGTAAAAACAAGCAGTTGTGTTGTTTCTTATACCCTTAAGATGTGTATACAAGGTAACAAAATAGCAGAGTACAAAATCCCTATCCAATGGACATATCTAAAAAAGACTGATGTCAGTGTATTTAACATGACCATGAGAGCGTTAGCCATTAGAGCGCGGTTTTGACGAATTGGAATAAAATGTAAATGTATTTTGGGAGAGAAAAAGGAGAGAGAGAAGAAAAAGAGCCGCTCTCGCTGATTGTAAAAAGTGATATAATTCTTGGTCATCCACATGAATACATCTCGACAACAACAATTCACTTAGAAAAACAAAAACAAAAAACAAGTACTGTTTCAATGTCGGACGTCTTCGAATATCGCTCGTATATATTAGTTACATTAAAAAAAATAGCCATGATCTCACTGCGTAATAATTCTGAGAAGTAACATTTTGGACTAGCATTATCTACGATATTATTAAGAATGATGACTAGATTGTATATATATATATATATATATATATATATACTATCTAGATAGGGCCAATGCTCTATCTAACTACGTTCATTATCAATCCAGTGAAATACACTACTATTATAATAATTAGACCCATCCTTTGTAAATGCAAAAAATGGGTCATGTTTTGTTCCTAGACTACTGAATTATTGATGGTCCGCGTAACAAATCGTTGTCAAAATGGATAAAGGGCTACAGACAAAAGGTATTGTTGTGCTAATTTCATTACTGCCTACTGTCTACAAAATATAGACAGATATTTGGTCTAATCCTCAAACTTCGTTTAAATCCTGGACCTTTGTTTTAATTCCAGACCTTCGTTTTCGATTCTAGATCTTCGTTCTAGGACCGCTTTTTATTTTGTGCGGTGCCATATTGTGCGATCCTATTGTCATATTAGACCTGGACCGAGGTTTAATTCTAATCCAAGATTCAGAATATTAAAACGGACCACTAAATTTGACGGCTGTCCAAACAGCCCTTTTGGCACCATGGAGACAAGAGGTGATTGTGGTTTGAATTCCATCAAGTACCTGATTTGGGGGCAACACAAGGTGGGTCACCTGCCCAGACTGGCCCGGACGTCTGGCATCACATTTCACCGTTTTGAAATGCACATCATTTGTGGTCTTCTCCCTGAATTGTGAAGGTTGATAGATTCGCCTTTCCCCACGAGAACGAGACAAGAGTTTTCATTATAAAAGAAACGATGTCAATAATGCTGAAGTTTATATTTTGAAAAGTAGAATTCTGTGTAGGAGTAAATTGTTGGGTAAAGAATGTGTTGCATAGGCCTATGTATATTACTTTTCAGAAAATCCAGAATCCTGTTTCAGACAAGCTGATTTGGCTATAACACATATTTCCTATATACCTCATCCCAATATTGGGGCTCAGTCATCAATGGGTTTAACTTTTCTTCTTTTATTTAAAATTGATATTCATCAAATTAGTTTGATGTCATATCATGATAATTGCCTGTAAACAGATAAGTGTACGACTGTCTAACCAAATTTATTAAATGTAAGTGTAAATGTGTCAAAGACGAATAAAAAATCCAAACAGCTGTGTCAGGTAAATGTCAAATAATTTTCCAATGATTATTTAATACAATATATAACCCTATATAAAACGACCACACCTTACATTTTTTTTTGTTCCATTGGAATTTTAAAATAGCGATGAAAACAATTATGCCTTATTCCAAACAGCTGTGTCAGGTAAATGTCAAATAATTTTCCAATGATTATTTAATACGATATAACCCTATATAAAACGACCACATCTTTAAAAAAATTATTCCACTGGAATTTTAAAATAGCGATGAACACCATATGCCTTATTCTTTGTTTATAACATGATTGACTAATTGTATGCTTTATTTTAGAATACGATTTGTACTTCTATTCGAAAATACGACTTGAAAATTATTTATGTAAATGAAGTTTTCAATTTATACTTCTTGGTATATTATTCTCAGGTCCCTATTAGACCGTATTTTTAGAGCAGAAAATAGAGTGCATGGAACCATTAGTATTAGGCGCCTTATAAATGTTATGATTACTATTATCAATATCAAGAGGGAAACTGAAAGCATTGAAAGAGCAGTTCTTGTGAGTGTCGAGAAAAAGAGAGCCTGAGAGAGGAATATAGAAACAGAGCCATTAAAACAAAAGAGAGAGAGAGAGAGATAAAGAGACAAAGAAAGGAAAAAAGGATAAGGTGAAAAGTAAGATGGATCGAGGAATTAATTATATAGATTTTAGTAAAAGAAGGAAGCGATTATTGTAGAACATAAATGATAACATGAAAAACGGAACACATAACGGCATAGAGGGAAACTTTGTGGATAGAGAACTACAGGGCGAGGTATACTGATGGGATACAGAAAAAGAGAATAACAGGGATGGGAAGAGGCGACATAGATATAAACGGGAAGACAATAAGAGAAAGCGAAAGAGATAAATTCGAAATGAAAATGGAGATTGATGAAAGCCTGCACGCCTCTCCACTCCCTCTTCATTTCATTCTGAGAGGCCACCGATATAATTTTGATTACGGAATTCCACTGGGTAATTTTACAAATCGAGAAAGTCTAAGATTACCCATATTCATTAAAAACCAGAAGACGAAGGCGAAGACGAAATATCTTGGAGGATGTGAGCGGGATGTTCTTTTGGCATCCATCAGTGCACCTGTGATGAGAGAGATGGGAAAGTAAAGAACGACCATGTAGTTTCGATGAAATATATCTTCGACTTGAATTTTGATGGGGAGAGAATTTCATCTTTCATTTTGAGTTGGATATTTGGAGGCGGAGATTGATATCATTCTTGAGCTTGAAATGACGGGAACCCACTCGGGAAACAAGGACATGTTGAGAATAGAACACAATGAAAAGAAACCGTCAAATGAAGATCGGTAATAAGAATCAAGAAATTTCCAAAACCTAAATTGTACATTACTTTTTTCAGTTCAGTCGTTTTATGATTTATCAAATAATGTATAGTATTGAAATGACATAAAATTGTTGTTTTTATTATTGTTTGATTGAATAAGTAATAAATCTGAAACTGAACTGAACTGCAACTGAAATGTCTTTGTACAATTTGATAGTAAATTGTATATTATTAAAATCAATTGGAACATTGTCGACCCGGAATCGATTAGATTACTTTGAACAGGAATCTTGGTCCTTTGGGCCATACACTGTCCGGAAATCGCTCTAATTGACCCACAGTCAGGTCACAAATGACCCGGAATAGGTCCAATATGACCTTACATTTAGGCGTTTGTCAGTCCTTGTTATGAAGGAAAATGTTTACAAACCATGTGGCCTGTTATATACAATTTTGGTAATGTTTAAACAGCACTAGCATGTATTACCGATTTGCATTGTAAGCGCCTTGTTTCATATTCCAACATTGACTATGTGCTATTATAATTCGGTTTTATAAACCGCTCTTAAAAGCGATTCATATATGACCCAATCTCACGGGAACGTTCTCAACACGGTAAACAAAGGATAAAGAAAGTGTTCATATTATAGTTCCATGGTCATCTTAATCAATCAAGTATTTTATCCATGAATTGACTAAAGGACATGGGTGTTATAATCAGTTCACGTATTCTTTAAATGTTTACCCGTTAAGTAGTGGCAACTTGCTTTTATTGTCAAAATACTACTTATTAGCATTAGTATAGGACAACAACCTTTTTCTTTATTTTTCCCGATACTTTATTTCATATCATATCTCTTGCTTTTATGTGTGACCGACTTTTTGTAGTCTCCGCGGGCATTTTAATTCATTTGCTTTAGGGGAAGCTGAAAATAATCAAATATAGTCAAAAACATTTTAACGTGGCGTTCTTGGGCAGCCCCGGTTTTTATCAGAAGTTAATTTGGAAAATCCCCGTAGAGCACAGCCGGGAAAAGGCCTTTCAAAACACACTAATTTTCCATTTGACTCAATTATCGAAACCATTCAAATTAAAAACGCCTCAAGATGTTTCTCTTTTGGCTTGCAAATTGAAAGGAGGAAAAGAGAAAAGGAAAATAATAGCAAAGATTAGCTATGGATGTGGAATTGGTTAAAACAAAAACTAAGTAAAAGGCGAATATCGGAGTTGCTAACTTAGTTATGGCGACATTTATTTTGCCGCGTAGTGGCCTGAATTAATTGAAACTAAACAGAGCTAATAATGAGACAATTTAATCAAATTTATGCTTCAGTACTCTCAGGCAGAAATTGAGGTAGGTATATTTTGTTAATAATTATATTCCTGTAAATGAAGTGAAGAAGCCTAAATTGTTTGCTGACTTTTATTTTTACCATTAAAACACTTCTTGCTGTGTGCAATATCGTTTTCTTGCAGCGCTTTCCATCCTTTTTGTTATACTTAACGAAATTAATTTATACCGGTTTTCGTAACTGCTGACAAAATCACTAAAGGGATATGCTGCTATTTATTTTTCTTTTCGCTGATAATTGTATGTGTGAAGAAAAGTAAAGAATGTTGTAAAAAGTTAATGATTTAATGAATATCATCAATTCACTGGTTCTAATAATGCACAGAAAAAACAAGAAGAAAAAAAGGAAAAAAAAAAGAAGAAGGCAATTTCAAAGAAATAGATTTAATTTGTCTTCTTTTTAAGGGAGATTTACCCCGAGTTTTGTGTATAGTTACGTAGTGTTGAGCAGCGACTTCGCCACCACATGCTTCTATACGCCTTGCTAAAGGTGCCCTCACACTACGGCGTGTTGAGCTAACGTTTGACCAGCGTTCTTGGAATTTGGTGTGTACGTTCGAAAACGTTGCTACTCGTTAACCATACGCAATTAATCGTCTGAACGCAAATGTACGCTCAGATAAATTCATAATTTATTACACGTTCACAGTTTTTAGCGTTTCCTAGCGCGTAACAACGCACTTATCAATAGGTTCTGTATGTGTTGGGCATTAGCAGTGTGAACGTTATGCGCGTTGGATGTTCGTTCCCTTGTTCGAATTTTACTTGGGCACTCACTTCTGTATTTTCGAAAATCTGGGATCCACTCTATATGGTTTTTTCTTAGGAATCGAAAAAAAATGAAGAATAAACAATTGCTTGTTAAGGTTTTGTTCTCTCTTGTCTTTTTACCATAACGGTAAAATATATTTATTTATTTCATATTTACTTTACAGTCACGACTTTTATATTCACCCTCACTTAGACAGAACCATTGTTTTTAAACCTGAGATTTAAGAACCAATAGCAACCCTACACCTCAAAGCGTTTCAGTGGGATAGCACCGAGGGGTTTGGTTAAGCCAAAAAAGTTGCCAGCAGATGTTATATGTGGTGGATTGAATGGCTTTTTTTTATATTATTATTCATACTAGGTCATGGATTAGGAAAAAATCCATATAAAAAAAATTTAAATAAAGAAAATAACATGTCAAATTATTTAGTGTGGCTGGATCAATAAAAAAAAAATCCAACCTTTTTGACCAGCAGTGTAGTTAAAAATGCATGTTTTCTATCTCAAGAAAACAATACCATTTCTATACACCCTAATATTGTATTGAGTGTAATGTGACGTGTAAAAGAGTATCCTTTTTGTCTACCCAGTTTCTCCCTATCTGTTGTTCTTCTTCCGTTTCTCTCTTATTCCTTTCCCCGTGGTCCAAGGCTTTTGGTTTGTACTATTCTTAAGATACATCATAATAAAAAATTTTTTACCAATAATTGAGGTTTGTTTCTTTAAATTACATAAATACCAATTGACGAAAATCTTTCTAAAACATCTTCATGGCATGGTAGAGTATCACTAATAATAGTTACATTCTTTGTATCACTGTATCCTACTCGGTGTTTAATAAGGGTTTTAATGTTAACTCATATCAATTCTACTCCACGTGAAATATAAATCTAACGTATTGACATTAAATCTTAACATAAAGACGCGTCCATTATTTGAGGAGGGGAAAACGCAAATTACATTCATGAGTTTAGTGGAATACATACTCTAGCGGCGCAGAAAATTATACGGCTCTACATTTAATGTCAACAAAACCCGCGCTAACGCGGGAAGCGACGATTGAACATGACCTGCATGCAATTTACTTAGCGTACAAAAACTCGCCTAGAAACTTCCCTGTCCGGTAAATGGTATTATCAGTCGATCCGTTCGAGGAAATTCGTCATTGGACATGAAATAAATATTTAACTTTTGATCCATAGTTTTCGTAGGTAGTGCTTCAGACCAGATTGGGGAAAAAGACATTTTTAGCAAGCCTATAACAACCATTGTTCTAAAGTTGTAATCAGAATCTTTATTTCACTATAGATTGATGTTCCTAACGATTATTGATTAAATAGTGATCTTGTCACTATCTTGCGAAGACGCCGTCCACATGCTGATTCATGTGATACTGCGGAAATATTGACCCATCGAGTAAAGATTCGTTTGTGATAATGTTCAAGTGACAGGACTTTTTTTTAACCAATCGAAATGAATGTACCATATTGGGAAGCGAGAATTCAAGCTTTTAAAACTGCTTGATCATTAAGGTGTTAATATATTATGCGTAATCGAGAAGATAACTATACAGCGTATGAGCTATCTTTGAGAGCAAATTGGCCATATTGTACAGGAATTTGATCTTACTAGATTTCGAATTGACTCACGTGACAGGACTTTTTTTTCTCCTTTGCAGAAGTTAATTTCCTATTTTTGAAAAACTTCAGACTCTTAGCGTACTTATACAAGTTGATCATTTTCTTTGAAAAGGTAGTTGCTCGCATAATCAAGAAACAAAGTGAAAAAACTGTGCAACTTACAAAAATGTCTATGGCCGCGTATCGCCTTTGCGTTAGAGTGTGTATAGGCCCTCTTCCCTTAAGTTTACAACTAGAATTGATATGATTACCAGGCTTAGTGAGGCGACTTCTGATACTGAAAGCGCGCTAGCAGCAGTCAGTATTATTGATAATATAACATCATATAATATAGCTAATTCCAAATGAAGATTAAGAGACCACACTATATTGAATTACATGTCGATTGATTATCCCATTTAATTCGTCTCCGACATAATAGGAAGATTTTATAGTTATTATTATTATTTTTTATTTTTAATCGAGGAGGAAAAATCGATGCATTCAAAGATATTGATTAAAAATATGAAAGAATAGTAATAACCATAATTATAAAAAAAAAAAAACTTCCCGAGATAGATTAGACGCGTTTGGACGACCACGAGAACGACGAGGGAACGAATAGAGAAG
>CALNVZ010003433.1:9343596-9355805 GCA_940671915.1 Paracentrotus lividus
TTTTTTTTGGGGGGGGGCGCCGGGCCCGTCGGCCCCTCTGGATCCGCCGCCTGTAAATCATCCCTGTGTAATATGTAGGAGAGGGAAGCGAATGAATACATTATGAGTTTAGGCTTCACCGCACTCCCACGTAGTTAATCCCAGGTGCAACCATTCTTCTGTTGGGTTGGGTTTGCCTAGCATTGCATTTAGAGTCACTCTCTATTTAGGAAATTCACAGAGGCAAGACCTATGGGTTTGGTGGTGGAAATACTGTTGAAACTCAAATATGGCATGTTTGCGCATGCATTTTGAAATCCATTGGAGTTCAAGAACGTTCCCACAATGAGACCTTCTTTGATTTCCTGGAAGCACTGAGTTCACCACTCAAAACTAATGAATTTTAAATTTTATTTGATTTTAATATAATGTGCTTTGCGATTTCATTGAGAGAGTCAGTCCACAAATTACTTGAATTACATAAAACATGGGATGATTATAATTTATCTCTGAAATCAATTAATGTCATTAATTAATGACTGATAATTTATGTTTCTTTTTATGGAAGCCTAAAAAGGTGAATTTTCGAAAAGACTATAAACTTAGCAAGCTGATGTTTCAACCACTTTAAAAAGAACAATTTATTCATATTGCAAATAAGCAAATCGTTGCGACAAAAGTCTCCTTTATTGCTATGAATAATTATGTTTCAACAATTTATATTTATTAAGCTATAAACTACTGACATATATATAATGATGTTTTACCTGAATTAATCTAGGAATAATTATTTCCATGATATAGTGAGAATTCATATTAAAGGTTTGAAATAGGATTTATTCCGATTTATGTATATGTCATGATGCATTATGTGTATGTTGCATGGATATTTATAGCTCTGGGCTAATGTTTAATTTTAGATGGAGTCTTATGGCCGAGTCGGAGCCAGACGTCCGAGTCATAATTGGCAGAGTCCGGTCTTTAGTCCGGGTTCCAGAATTACATCCTCTCCACACTCATCGAGAGTTGAAGGTGCTATTAATTAGATTGAAGCACACTCCAGATTTTAGTCGTGGTCATTCACCGTCACCAACAACAGCTACCACTTCGATGAATAGAGAACAAACCATTAAATCATCGGGAGAGATTTCATTCTTGATTTCATCAAGTGGGTTATCTATATGATTATCTCCGGAGAACACTTGAACGTTTAATTATACCAGTATCAATTCATATGTTTTATAGAAACCAGTCAGATAATAATTTGAGTAATTTTGGAACATTTATTTTGTGAAATCAAAACCTTGATATTTTTCGTATAAATTGTCTTTACATATTAACGGAGAATAACGACACGAAAAGAAGATATTTTGGATTAAATAGAATTATTTTATTGTTTTGGGTCAAGTTTGCTGATTTTACCAAGAGAATCTTACTACTTTAACAAGTTTAATGTTCAAATCTGAGTTCAATCAGCCTGTAACAAGGTTATTTAAAAGGCATGTTAACCAAAATTTGAGGTACAGGTTCGATTTAGGACGAACTTGGGACGACCTACATTGTGTATATACATTGTGATCCACATGGCAAGACGACTTATCCAGCAACTTACTGTTTATGAACATAGTATCCGAGTAAAATGCTGTCTGTGCCATTAGATAAACACTGGCAGTAATTGATTATAATTTGAAAGTAATCCATATTTGGAGAGGTGCCTACCCTTAGGGTGCATTTTAAGGTGCCCTCACACTACGGCGTGTTGACAACGTTGACCAGCGTTTCTTGTCTTGGAATTGTGTGTACGTTCGAAACGTGCCTACTCGATAACGTACGCAATTATCGTTCTGTTCCGAACGCAAATGTGACGCTGAGCATAAATTCATAATTCATTACACTCACAGTTTTGAGCGTTTTCTAACGACTGTACAACGCACTTATCAATAGGTTCTGTATTGCGCTGGGGCATTAGCCAGGGCGTGAACGTTATTGCCACGTTTGATGTCGTTCCCTTGTCGTCCGTATTCGCTTCCCTCGTCGTTCTCTGTTCGTCCAAGCGCGGTCTAATATATCACGGGAAGTTTTTTTTTTCTTTCTAATTTATGGTTTATTACTATTTTTTTGATTTTGTAAATTAATATCTTTGAATGCATCGATTTTTTTCCTCCTCGATTAAAATAAAAACATAATAATAATATAAAATCTTTCTATTATATCGCGAGAACGATTTATGGGATATCAATCGACAAAATGTAATTCGAATATAAACTGTGGTACTCTTAATCTTTATTTCATTTGCGGAATTAGCTTAATTATATAATGTTTATTAATCAAAATACTTGAGATGCTGCGAGCGCCTTTTCAGAGTCGGCTTCACTAAGCCTGGTAATTAGTTATCATTAAAAGCCCTTAATAAGACAACAGAGTAGGAGTACATGTATAAAGTGATACGTAAATTAAACTATTATAAGTAATACTCTATCATTGCCATGAAGTATGTTTAGAAGGATTTTCGTCAAGGCTATTTATGCTAATTTACGAAACAAACCTTAATATTTTTGCGTTTAAGAAAAAACAAAAAATGAGTTATGATGTATCTAGGAATAGTTATAAACCAAAAACCTGGACCACGAAAGAATAAGGGGAAAGGAAGAAGAAACACAGATTAGGAGAACTGGGAAAGACCCAAAAGGAAAGAGATGTAAAAAGAGAATGAAAAAAAAACAAAAAAACAACAACAACAAGAAACAAACAGAAGAGAGAGAGAGAGAGAGATAGAGAAGAGAGAGAGAGAAGAAAGGGGAGGGGGAAGATAGGAGAAAGAGATAACGAATGAATATAAGATTAAAGGGTGAGAGGACTGGAAGATGAAAATAGGAAAAAGGAAACAAAAAAAAGAACCATTATTGAGGAAATTAAGATCTGAAACTCAAAGAGTTTATTACAGACTCCAAAGTCGTTGCCAAACATAACATGTGCAATACATTTTTTCCTTTTTTTTTGGGGGTGGGAGGTGTGGGAAGCTTTGTTTATCTCAAATTTATCGCACAAAAAAATCTTTATTCATTGTTATTGGCATATTAACAGTGTTTGAACAGTCAATGCATTCTGATTAAACTGCTATAAACATTTGTTTTCCTTTTTGTTCTGTTTTCCCTATATGCTTCTGGCTCCTGAGGTGTTATACAACCCCTACATAATTATGATTTTTTTTTTTGAGCACTTAATTGATTTCAAGTAAATTGAATGGGATGTAAAAATCAGCTTTTGCGCTTTCTTTTAATCAAGATGAACTAAAATAAATGGACGGGCTGTTTCATATTAGATAAAATATACCTTAATTTTAATTTCTCAACCCTAATCAAGAACGAAGGGGTCGGGCCAAAATGTCCCCTACCATACTCTGTTACACTTCATCTACACTCAAATACAATTATAAGATGTTATAAGATGGTATTGTTTTTCTTGAGAAGAAAAAAATTGCATTTTTAACTACACTGTTGTCAAAGGTTTGATTTTGTATGTATCTCCAGCCACATGAATAATTTGATTTTTCTTTTTCTTTTTTATTTTTTTTTTAATTTTTGTGTCGAGATATTTGGATTTTTCCTAAAACCATGACAACGGGGTAGTGAAATAATTAAAAAAAAGTACTTCAATCACCACAATAACCATCCAGGGCAGATCCAGGGAGGTGCTGAAGGTGCTTGGGCACCCCGAAAGATTTTGGTATTCAGCATACATTTTGTACATACACCTTTTTAACGGCACTCCCGTAAAATCTTAACTTTTTTTTTTTGGCTTGTCAATAATTTTTCGGGACCGAAACGATGACTCTGACTCTAGCCCTATATGAAGTATTTTAAAATTTATAACGGCCGAAGGCCGCAAAAATTTTCACACCTAACCCCAACCCTCCCCCTCCCCCCTCCCCACCCCTCCCCCCTCCCCCACGGTCTCCTGCGCCCCGTCTGGATCCGCCACTTCCAGGTTCCCGGAGAGTTGAGAGGGCGAACAAACAAATTCAGAAATTTAAGCTGGAGCAAAATGATGTGGCTAAAGCAAAAAAAAAAAAAAAAAATAAATAATAATAATAAATAAATAAACAAATAAACAAATATAATAATAATAAAAATAATAACATCCAACTTTATGAACAACAATGTCAATTTCTGCATTGATGTTCTTTTGAACTTCGTATTTTTAAGGTATAAATTTGCTCCAAAATGATTAATATATATACAATAATAAATACGAATTTTTAACATTTAAAAGTTTTAAGATACAATTCACAGAAAACAATTACATGTATATTTCAAAAGCGAGAAAATGTTTATATTTCATTATACGAAAAGTTACTTTACATGTATAAAATAGCACTAAACAGTGAGGGCAACCCTTACAAAAATGTCCTGTTGGTATTCCTATGGTTATTATGAATGTCCTGTGGTTTCATATGGTATTTCTGAATGTTGTGGTATTCCTTAATGGTATTTCCTATGGTACAATAAATAATCCATATTATAGAAGTACCATAGGGAAATACCACACAGGAAAAGGTCCATAGGAATCCATCAGCAGTGAATGTGGTATTTGGCACACAATACCATATTGTATGGTATTGCTTGTATAGTTTTTTTTGGCACAAATACCATATGTATGGTATTCGCTGTATGGTTTTTTGCACAAATACCATATGTATGGTATTTCTGTATGTTTTTTTTGGGCACAAATACCATATGTATGGTATTGCTGTATGTTTTTTTGGCACAATACCATAGTATGGTTTTGCTGAAATGGTTTTTTGGCACACAATACCATGTATGGTATTGTGTATGGTTTTTGGCAGCAAATCCATATTGGTAGGTATTGTGGTATGGTTTTTGGCACAAATACCAATATGCTATGGTATTGCTGTATGGTTTTTTCCGACAAATACATATGTATGTATCTGTATTGGTTTTTGGGACAAATAACCATATGATGGTTATTGCTTATAGTTTTTTGGCACAAATACCCGCTCATGTATGGTTTGCTGTATGGTTTTTTGCGCAACAAGTACCATATTGTATGGTATTGCTGTATGTATTTACGGGCACAAATACCATATGTATGGGTATTGCTGTATGTTTTTTTTGGCACAAATACCAATTTGTATGGTATGCTGTATGCGCGGTTTTTTGGCACAAATACCATATGTATGGTATTGCTGTATGGTTTTTTGGCACAAATACCATATGTATGGTATTGCTGTATAGTTTTTTTACACATATACCATATGTATGGTATTACTGTATGTTTTTTGGCACAAATACCATATGTATGGCACAAATACCACATGTAGAAAGTTCCATGAACCGTTAAATTTGCTTACACTCAAACGTCACGTGGAGTGATGAAATGCACTTTTTGTATTATTTATTTATTTATTTATTATTTTTACATAGGTCAAGTTTGAAGCATGTTTCTGCTAGGGATGGGAGCCTCTGTTGCAATTATTGTCCAGGTCTCCCCTACAATCAGGCGCGGCGATTTCATGTGATGACGGTCAGGGGTGGAGGGAGAACGGAAACCCTGGAATGGGAATTAATATAAACTCGAACGGAATAATTTTAACCCAAAATTCGAAATAGAATGATCTATTTCACATATTATGCAGAAACTAATGACAATTATAAGAATATAAGGTTGGAACAAATAAAAAATATTCCACAAAATATGACCTGAAGACATAGTTAAATCGTTAAATCATTGTATTGTTATTTCTTTGTGAGCGCGAAGCACGAGCTAAAAATTTTGCTCTATAATAACATTAATCATTGTATTCACTAGCTGATAATCACTACCCTTAAAGAAAATACAATTCCGAAGCGCGAGTGAAAATCTCATTAATCAACATTTTACAATATATATATATATACATATATATAATATGTTTGTAATCCCTTTCTGAATATGGTCACTTTTTTATAACGATACGGACCTGAAAACAAAGAATTTAAAGGAGTTAAAATTTTTATTTCCATCACATTTGGACAAGTATGCCAATACAAAATTTATCCAAATTATTTAGAAAATAAAAACAAAATGTGAAGCTTTGAAAATCAAGGGGACACGTCCCCCTGATTGCCGCCAAGTTTGGAGAAGAATTAATTATACATTAGATCGGAATAAATAAAACACCCCAAAGAGACAAATAATATAGGCTAATATCCAAAATTCACAATAGAATGACCTACCTCACACATTATGCCAAAGTTATAAATAAAGCGTTGTAACAAATGAAAGAATAAATGAATATAGGGACCTGAAGAAAGATTATTAGTTTAATTATTGTCTGGTGTTTTTGTTTGCAAGCGAAGCGCGAGCCGAAAATTTTGCTTTTAATTACCTGAACTTGTACATTTTACGCACACGTGCTCTCTTCGTCTATTATATGTACATACATTTTGTTTAAGCTTTAAAAATCGAGGTTGACGATTCCCCAGAAACAAAAATCGATGGGGGGGGGGGGGGGACTCGATCGTCCCCCGTCCACCCGGGACGCCGCCAATACCTACCGTTGTGTGGTATTGTCATAGGATATTTTTTTTCTAAGGGATAGTTTCTTACAGGAATTGACTAAGTGCGTGTTTTGAACAAGTCGACTTGATTAGACGAAATGGGAATTAATTAGACCAAATGGTAATTTGACGAACTGATTGAAGACAAACATCCAACAGGGATGAGACTAACGGGCATTAGTCAAACTGGATTTATGGTAGTTTACAGCTGAAGTTTGGTAGTCGTATGGTATTCCTGTGATACTTCGTGTGGTACTATGGTAATTAGCTCATTTGCATACAATGTTTTTGTATGCACAAATCAGTATTTTTGTGAAGCTTACCTCATTAACTAGTAATTGCCTGCATATTAATATTTTTTCTTTTAGGGAAATATATTTCCTAAACAGAAAGTAACATCGGGAGCGATAGTTTTAACATTTGCATTGTTATCAAGAAATATAGAAAATAACTAACTGTGACCCAAAATATTTTTGCTAGATAGTGGTATATATACCAGTGTATGGTATCCTTGGGTGTCTAGCGGCAGTCCTGTGGTAACGGCGTGTGGTATCCCTGAATTAACGGCGTGTGGTGTTCCGGTCGTAACGGTATGTCATAATCCTGGTAACTGTGTGCGGTATTGCTGTGTGGTACTAGTTTGGGATAATGCTATTAGGTATTTTTGCTGTATGGTACTGCTGTATGGTATGTTTTGTGGTATTTGTGCCAAAAAACATAGGAAATCCTATGGTATTTTGGCTGTATGGTACTGCTGTATGGTATTTTGTGTGGTATTTTGGCCAAAATACCATAGGAAATCCTATGGTATTTTGGCTGTATGGTATTTTGTGTGGTATTTGTGCCAAAAAACCATAGAAAATCCTATGGTATTTTGGCTGTATGGTACTGTTGTATGGTATTTTGTGTGGTATTTGTGCCAAAAAACCATAGGAAAATCCTGTGGTATTTTGTATGGTACCGTTGTGTGGTACCACACGATATTTTTGTAAGGGAAACTACTGAGCACAAAACAAAATGAGCTTTAATAATTATATTCGATAACACAAACCGCCCCCATTTGGTGACATAAGGAATTGAGGTAAAAAACATACGCCCCTATTTGGTGACAAGAGGAAATTGAGTTAAAAAACATACAAACAAAAGTTCTGCGTTGGTTGGACGCACTTCGAACGTTGAAGGAACGTTCACCCAACGCGCAACACGGTCAAGTAGCGAATGCCCAACGCTTTCAAAGCGTCTTCATAAGAACGCTGTTACACGTAAAAATTTTTGAACATGTTCAAAATCAAAAATTGACCTCAGCGTTCCTCTTCGTTTTCATGGTTTTCTTTGCGTATACCAACGAAAAGCAAACGCTTTCCTACGTTTGCCAAGCGATTTTCGAACGACAGTCCGCGCTCATGAACTTATGCGAGAGTGCAATTAACATTCCATGAACGTCGGGCAGTCGTTACTCAATACGCACAAGTTCGGCGTTTCCTAACGTTCTTTAACACGTCTAAACACGCTAGACATAAGTTGGGCATCGCTGTTCAGTCGTTGCTAACGCTAGGCAATCGTTAGGTGGACGCTAAGCACGCGCAGTCATCGTTACCCTGACGCTATTTATTCGCTTCTCAGTCGTTTAGAGCTCATTAAAAAGTCTATTTCGGGCAGGGAAAATGGAGAGTTCTTGAGCGTATTCTGGACATAGTCGAATTTCGAGTGAAAATCGTGAACGCTAGACACACGTTACCTCAACACGCTCTAGTGTGAGGGCACTAGGAGGAACGTGAACGGGGAGCGGGAAGGAACTATGGGTGCAATGTATCCTCCATGCAAAAGACCAAATCTGAAGAATAGCCCAACATAATATAGAAATGTTGAACATTTGGTAAACTCCTGTGCGCTCAAGGTTTTGACTTCTCCTCTTTTTTTTTTTTTTTTAAATCTACACAGTAACCGTGTGTATTAAATGCCATTTTTCATCCTTGTCTTTTTATCTGTTTCACTATGTCTCCTCCAGTCTTTCTCTTCCCCATGACTTTTATTTCCACCACTCTTCAGTCCGTACCATAACAAACGCGTTTGCACTCCCTTCGAAAGGTTGGTTCAATAATGCTAATGGATATCAGTAGGCAGCACAAATAGATGTTTTACTTTCACACGACTTTATCAGATTCATATTTATGTCGAACAGTTCAAAATGAAAAAAAAAGACATCGTGAATATTGATAAATAATTGGGGCAAAACTCCGCCATCAATTCCCCTAACTCTGAAAACGAGACATGGTTTTAATTAGTCGTAGCGTGTCGTAAAATTGAAAGTAGGCGCATAAAATTCACACTTTATTCAATGACGGTTTTCTAATGCAGTTGAGGTATTACTCGGGTATTCTTATGCATCGCAGCAATATATGGAGTATTAAAGGATCTTGTATTTTTCAGTTACTTCACTTATTAATTTCCCTTCGTTGGTACTCTATCATATATAACGAGTAAAAAATGGCGATATGTAAGGACAGAGAAGGAGATGTGGTACGAGTGAAGTAGGTAGAGAGATTGGGAAAATCAACCAAACAACCTGTCGCAAACATTCCAAACGATTCCAAATGACTCGCCATTATGACCAAAGTAAAAAGTAACGAAAAAAACAAAAACAAAAATAAACGAAATAAGACGAAGAAAAAACCTCCGCACAAGAAGCCCATCACAAAAATTGGCTCCAAATCTGTTTCCCAAAGTCAAGTGTATTATTGCCTGGCACTATCGATACACATTTGTGGTAATGCCAACGGCTGATATCGTTCCCTTGAGAGAGATTTACTCGCAGAAGATCCATACCATAAATTTCAGTTTACTCATATTATTCATAATAAATCAGTCCCAATATTTTGACGTTGGCAGATATGGTTTACAGTATTGGGGAACGGTATTTCCTTGTTGCCTATTGGGTATGCTAGTGTTAAAATGTGGCTCCAGTAGGAATTTTCTATCATCTAAATAAATACAATCAAACTCATCAAAGCAATTTGCAATTATTTTATTGAAGTGCTCCCGTGGCTGTTTCTAAAGGAGATATGTTGAACGATGTGCTGTCAGAAAATCGACATATGACGTTATATCTCAAACAATTAATTTCCTTATATCTACGAAATGCTTTTATTCTCACCTAATTGGTTTAATTCCATTTTAAAAGTCAATCATGACACTAGACAATAGTCATAATGAAGAACCTGAATAATTGTGGTATATGATTTAATGAATAGGCCATATAATTGTATTTTTATTGCCTTTAGCTTAAGCACGACTCTCACCTGCAAAATCGGACCAATATGATTATTTCAACTAAATTTATTATTTCAATATTTCAGTCAATTTTGAGTAAAAAGCTTTTGATAGAACCTATAGACACTATAATTACTTATACAACACACAGAAAGATTGTTGACAGCTGATTGGATGAATGTGGGTCACATGACATTCAGCGGAATGAGCTATTGCACAGATGACGTAGCCCGTACAATATCCAAGAATCTATTCAACGGCTTGCAAAAGATCGATGACACGTAGATCTACACACTGAAATTACATACACATGCGCGAATGCGCTGCATAGCTGCGTGTACTAACCGATTTTGTGCGCGTAGGGCCTAGGGCGACGCAGTGCATGCAGTGCAGTTAGTTCAGTGCAGTTATATTCCACACAATTATAGATTCTACACGGAACACGATCGCTAATATGTTCAGCTGTTAGACGAGGACAAGTGTTGATTTGCAAGTTTATCGTTTTGGATTTTACCGATGCTTTTAGTATTGGACTCGACTGCGAGGATTAATATAATTAACATGATTAATTAAGGTTGGACAACGCATATTAATTTGATATCTGGTGAGTGATGATTAGATCTAAATCGAACAGCTAATTTCTGGCTAGATCTAGATCTAGATCTAACGTTAGAGGGTCTAGGCTAGCCTAGTAGGCTAAATTAGATCTTTACCTTTCGAATCTAGTAGATCTAACAAGTTACCGGTAGACATTGAGTGTTGTATAAAAGCAATATTCAATGTTTATTTCGTGCAAGGGTTCGAATATTACATTTGGTGCAAGTTGAACCTTGATCTATTCAACTCCGCTGTCGCGTCGTTGAATAGATCAAGGTTAAACTTGCACGCTCATGTAATATTCGTAACCCTTGCACTCAATAACATTGAATATTGCTATACTAATCTTGTTTCTCTTCAACATCCCAGTTATTGAAACCTGTGTTGATTATTAACTATGATAGAATACTATAAAGAAAATAGAGTTTTTGTATTAGTAAAACATGTGTAAAGTAATGAAGGTTAATTTCACATAATCTATTTTTAATGAATCATTAAACTACCATTATTATCTGCTTAAACTTATTTCATAATTCGTTTCTTCGTAGGTTAATAGAATTCCATTTTCCCCTTTGCGATGGCATTAACGCCACCATACAAGCAGCGAGCGGGCCTCAAAACACATTAGTCGGTGATGTCATTCACAGGGAGAGATGGATTCGTGTACGTCATACGACTGAAGGTGCGAAACCGACGACTGACTACTCCACACGTGTGCTCAAGTGGCTTACACCACTCATGCTTGATGTAAAATTAATTTGTGGAGCGGGCAAAGTAAAATTCACCACTTCACCATCTTCTGACTTATTCAAGGCAGTGACAAACGCCAGCGGGTAAGAACAATTCTATTTTTGTTTGTGCCTTTACTTCGGCGGACTGTCCCTCTGAGGTAGCCAACACCTACGTGACACACTTCATTACCATTGAAATACTCTTCAGCATCAACATTTCCCTTTGATTTACACCGCTATTTTTCTGTTTAATTTCTTTATCGTCTTATTTTCATTGTTTATGTTGGATTATCAAGGGATGCAGTTGGTTTTACCATAGGGCTGAACAAAAAAAAAAAAAAACCAAACATATTGAAACCACCCATACATGCTGCACAAGAAACAGTCTAGAAAAGCCTGAAATGGGAAGATGCCAGGGCCTGAAATAAGGCAATAGCCTGAAAACTGGCATCCCTGATTATCTCGCCTTCATATTTCGGAAAGAGATATACTTTAAAGAACTGCCTCCAGATCAAGAGGGCAGCTGTAACTAATTGTTTCGAGACAACACCCATGAAGCACACGTTGTCATTGGATTGTCGGGAACAATTACTTCTACATCACACAAGACGGTGTAACACACTGTTTTCATAGAAAGCCAGGAACAACTACCTCGAGACCAAAAGCATCAGGATGAAACCTTCCGTCAGATACACATTGTTTTTCATTGGATTGTATGGAAATAACTACCTCGAGACCTCATTACACTTCACGATAGTTTAGCCTACAGTCGTCCCTTAGAATGAAGAATATTCCGTTCAGTCTCTTTGACCCTGACTGCCTCTGGGCCAACTCTCCACCTTTGAAACATCTAGGAGGGCATGGCATCTGTATTATTACAACTACTACATCATACACGTTTCCTTGTTGCACCATGTGGGAAAACATAGCTATTGATGCACCATACCCAAAAGGTCCTCCATTCTAATGCCTGCCTCGAGTCTGTTTATGCCACCAAGTTTAGAAATGCATTTCCCACATCATGTTTGTGGAGATAACATTATTGAGTGCCCTTGAGTCTGCAAGTTATATA
>CALNVZ010003433.1:9365603-9387356 GCA_940671915.1 Paracentrotus lividus
TACATGTACTATATTCACAATACCAGACTATCATCATGTGCCTTCAGTTGTAAGAACTATTACAAATTTTAATTTTTGTCAAAAAATTCAGTTTGAACTGTAAAAAATGGTTTTTGTTGATTTACTTTAAAAAAAAACAACGGAGAGACCTCACGACCGGCAGTTCATCACATCTATGTGTATGCTGTATATAGATGCCAGTTAGCACGAACTCTCTTGTTCCAACTTAGCACACTTGGAACTGTAACAACTGACCGTGTAACTTCCATCCCCGGTCTCCCCTAGCCCTACCCCTTTATTTATTGCATAAATCTTTTAAAACCCCAAATTTTCGGCTCGCGCTTCGCGCTCGCGGATACTAAATAGGGTCTATAATACACACTTATCTACAATTGTTTATGCTAGAAAGTGCCCCTTTATTTATTCTATATATCTTTTAAAACCCCAAATTTTCGGCTCGCGCTCGCAGATACCACTCTAGTAGGGTATATAATATAATACACAATTAACTCAAAATTTGCAGCTCGCGCTTGGTGCTCGCGGATACTAAATAGGGTCTATAATACACAATTATCTACGATATTTAATACTAAAAAGTACCCCTTTACTTATTCCTTATATCTTTTAAAACCCAAAATTTTCGGCTCGCGCTTCGCGCTCGCTGATACTATATAGGGTCTATAATACACAATCATCTACAATTCTTTATGTTAGAAAGTGCCCCTTTATTTATTCTATATATCTTGTAAAACCCCAAATTTTCGGCTCGCATTTCTCGCTCGCAGATACCAATCTAGTAGGGTATATAATATAATACACAATTAACTCAAAAATTAAAGCTCGCGCTTCGTGCTCGCGGATACTAAATAGGGTCTATAACACACAATTATCTACGATTTTTAATACTAGAAAGTACCCCTTTACTTATTCCATATATCTTTTAAAACCCAAAATTTTCGGCTCGCGCTTAGCGCTCGCTGACATGTCTGATACTAAATCATAATGCACAAATAACTCCAAAAGTACCTCAAATTTTTAAGCTCGCGCTTCGCGCTCGCGGATTCTGAATAAGGTCTATAATACACAATTATCTAAAAAAAATAAATAAATAACAGTAGAAAGTGTCCCTTTATTTATTCCATATATCTTTTAAAACCCCAAATTTTCGGGTCGCGCTTCGCGCTCGCGGATTCTAAATAAGGTCTATAATACACAATTATCTATAAAAAAAAAAATAAATAACAGTAGAAAGAGTCCCTTTATTTATTCCATATATCTTTTAAATCCCCAATTTTTCGGCTCGCGCTTCGCGCTCGCAGATACCAATTGGGTAGGGTATATAATGCACAATTAACATAACTTTTTACCTCAAAGTTTTCATCACATGGGGGCAATTTAGATACATAATTATTCAAACCACTAAATTTTTGTTTAAAATATACCGATTTTTTATATTAGTATATATTATTATTTTGTTTTCATAGTAGTAAAATTAAAATTGTTTAAATTCCTCGTTTTAGGTCAGTATAGGCCTATATATCGGGGAATGTAAACAAGCGCTTCGCGCTCGTTTGCTCGCTCCGCTCGCAAGATTTTTTTTTTTAAAGTTGGGCCCCCCCCCCCTCTGGAAAATCCTGGATCCGCGCCTGATTTAATTGAGGGGATAGTTTGACTTTCTAACGAACCTCATGCTTGGAACCTCCAATTTTTGTGTTGACGATGTGTGCGTCTGCTTCGCCCCCTCCCCAGAAAATCCCCTGAGAAATTAGGTTATGACCTACTAACCCAACTGTAGTCCAATGAAATAAAATTCATGTTTAATGTTCCATGCCATATCTTCGAATAGCGTTGGATTTTCGTTTTGTCTCAAGGACTTCACACCCGGAGGATCCAAGTATCGTCTCCAGAAAATTACACATTATTCAAAATGCGTGCATATCACCATGTGACCTGTTTTTCGCCGAACTTCCTGTAATGGTGTCTCGCAATTATCGCAGTGCATAAAATAACAATCAACTTCTATTACACCGACGGAAAATCATTTTCCCTGTCGACGTTTCCCGTCTTACCGAAGGATATAACGCCACATGAAATTAGACCTCGCCTATGATAGAAGAGACCGTCCATGAAGCGATTGGGAGCGACAGCGTGATATATATCTTTTAAAACCCCAAATTTTCGGGTCGCGCTTCGCGCTCGCGGATTCTAAATAAGGTCTATAATACACAATTATCTAAAAAAAAATAATAAATAACAGTAGAAAGTGTCCCTTTATTTATTCCATATATTTTTTCAAACCCCAAATTTTCGGCTCGCCCTTCGCGCTTGCAGATACCAATTGAGTAGGGTATATAATGCACAATTAACATAACTTTTTACCTCAAAGTTTTCTTCACATGGGGGCAATTTAGAATACATAATTATTCAAACCACTAAATTTTTGTTTAAAATATACCGATTTTTTATATTAGTATATATTATTATTTTGTTTTCATAGTAGTAAAATTAAAATTGTTTAAATTCCTCGTTTTAGGTCAGTATAGGCCTATATATCGGGGAATGTAAACACGCGCTTCGCGCTCGTTTGCTCGCTCCGCTCGCAAGATATTTTTTTTCAAAGTTGGGCCCCCCCCCCTCTGGAAAATCCTGGATCCGCGCCTGATTTAATTGAGGGGATAGTTTGACTTTCTAACGAACCTCATGCTTGGAACCTCCAATTTTTGTGTTGACGATGTGTGCGTCTGCTTCGCCCCCTCCCCAGAAAATCCCCTGAGAAATTAGGTTATGACCTACTAACCCAACTGTAGTCCAATGAAATAAAATTCATGTTTAATGTTCCATGCCATATCTTCGAATAGCGTTGGATTTTCGTTTTGTCTCAAGGACTTCACACCCGGAGGATCCAAGTATCGTCTCCAGAAAATTACACATTATTCAAAATGCGTGCATATCACCATGTGACCTGTTTTTCGCCGAACTTCCTGTAATGGTGTCTCGCAATTATCACAGTGCATAAAATAACAATCAACTTCTATTACACCGACGGAAAAATCATTTTCCGTGTCGACGTTTCCCGTCTTACCGAAGGATATAACGCCACATGAAATTAGACCTCGCCTATGATAGAAGAGACCGTCCATGAAGCGATTGGGAGCGACAGCGTGATATATTTAACACATCGATGGCACATCAATTATTACTAGCACAACATGGGCACGAAACTTGTCAGAAATGATCAAGGTTCCAACGTCTGATTGTATTATATGGGACTGTAGGTGAAACATCATTTGATGCGAGTATGATTCAACTCAAGGATCATGGATCTGTTCGTGTTTTCTTTGTCTGCGCCCTCATTCAAACTTAAAAGTGATTCAGGTTTCGGTTAACATACAAACACATTTGTGAAAGACGGAAAGAAAACACACAACAAATAAAAGAAAATAGTCGAAAGGCATTACACATTTATTTACATGTAGAGATAATCTATTCTTGTCGAGTGATCATTTACTTCTTAATTTATAGTTTTCTCCAAGATTTACATGACTTGTCCTGTATATGCACAAGTTTTTTATCATTTTATTTTATTTTATTTATTTTTTGTTGGTTAGTGGCTTTAAAATATAAACTATATTGTAAACATGTTTGAATATTAATTCATTTTTTTAAAGTATGCATATCTTTATATCGTTATCGTGGACTTTTAATTTGTATTCGATTTTAACATTACCTTGTCGGAGTGATGTTAATATTTAAGAAGAGAGGACCTACTGCTTCTAAACTATACAGTTTCATCTTAAATTTTCTTATACCATGTATACGTTTTTACTCGGATATGATATGATGTCTTTGTTTTGTTGTGTAAACCCTGTTTAAAGTTTAAAAATACAACTCAAATACAAGAAATATAATGGATCCAACAAAACAAAGCCGTACCTTCTTTTATCACTAGTAGATCGTAAGAGAAGTGCACAAGTATTGGATTGACGAACGCTGCATATACGTTACGCTGTGAAGGACCACATGCTGTAATAAACGGGAGGCGTATATTAAGCACCATGGTAATATAAGCACTTGGGATACAGGTATGTGGCTTGGTGGAAAGAGATTCGACGAAATGAGAACGTCTAATTTCAGGCTGGTCGATTCTTACATTACCAAATGAACCCTAAACTCTACGCTAATACTACTGTGCCCATTGTGATCAAGAATCGTATTTCCAATTGCCACGATAGCAGGAACCAGGTACGGGGCTGCCATCTCTCCACGCACATTAAACGCATACACAGGTATTGAACTGAGTATGAGCGATGAAGTACAGAACCGATGGCGTGCTTTGTGTGGCGCCAAACTTAAAAAGCGCGGCAAAGGGAACATGCGGGAAAAGTTGCATTCTCCATTGGCTGTGCGCAAAACGTTGCCTGCAATCCGATCCAAGCACCCCTGGCTACGAATCGTCGCATTGGTATATAGTCCATAGTTTATAATACTACCACCGTATTCATCTCATGTGTGATCATATGGGATAATTATGACCTATGGGCCATTGGATCCCCCGATAAGGCCGATAGTTTTACCGGCGGTAATAATAAGTTTTGATATAAACTATAACTGCACGTATGATTGTACTTTGAAATACTTGTCACTCTTCACGTGTTAAATAAAACACAGTGTTGAAGTTCATGTAAATTGATGACTGCAAACAGAAAATGCAGTCATTGTAGTAAAATAGTTATTATTAGCAGTAATACAACCAAATTATATAAGATTGTATGCATAAATAATTCAGGAATTGATGTCACTTTTGCTTGTAATCTTTCTCTTTCTCCTCCTCTTCGCGTATATCTCTTTACTTTCTCCGATGTTTCTCTTCATTCCTTCTCTCCGTCTCTTTCTCTCCTTCCGTTGACTATCTCTGTATGCCCATATCATTCACTCAGTACTACCCTTTTCAGCTTAAACATCATGGGAAAACGACTGCTATTTCAGAAACAGTAGACAGAGAAATTGGAAAAGGAAACACAGCTCATGTTGCGTAAAGGCGCTTCCTTTGCGAATTATATCCGCCTCTAAAAAGGTTAGATACACATAGGAATCGTCTCCGTAGAAAGCGCGAGGCCCTTGCGACAGAAAGGGCGCCTTTTACTTGCTATTCACTTTTCATAATACCTCACTCGCACAAGGTCTCTTTCAAGCTACGTTTCTTGATAAAGTTATAGTCATAACTCGCTACATTGATCGTATGTTGTTTTTTGTTGTCGTTTTTTTTTCCCCTTGTTTGTTGTTGTTTATTTTTTGCTTTTTGTTGCTAATTTGCCTCTCGTCATAAGTTATTTCGATGGAAACCGTACTTGGCATGTCCATGGCAGTATATTCTACATTGCCAGTAATGCGCCATGACATGCATGGGCTAATCTTTATTAAGCACTTTTTGCCTAAGGCTTATTCATATTCCGTCGTTGATTGCGATCAAATTCAAGTAATATATAAATTCAAATATTTATGGCCTCAAAATATAAATAATGTGCTCTACGTAGAGCCTGCGGTAATGTGTGACTCCAAAATTTGGCTAATGCACAAAGACTCTCTCTTTAATGTGCCGGTTGCTATGACTTTCAGTGTCATAGTCTCAAGCTATTTTCACCATAGTTTCTATAGTATCCACAAGTGGATTTGAGTAGTGTATTGAATATATTGTTCTTTGGTGGGAAGATTCATTCCAATAAAACTAGCACTAAATAATTTATATACCCATTTTTTTTATAAGAAAAAAATAGATAGTTGGCCTAAGTCTTTGTATGTCAAAACAATGTATCTTCGACCGCTAAGAATATATAGTAATCTGCGGGGTAATATCACGGTTTTCTAACAACTCTAGATTCCTTGAATGAACACAAGGAACGGATAAAAAAAAAAGAGTTTCGAGATCTACAGCACCAAATGAGATGAAGAAAATGCAGAAGAAAATCTGCCTTATGGAAATACAAAATATTATCAGGTTGTGACTAATCATCATACTACAGTATAAAAATGTTTCCCAATTGTTCATTTTATTTGATTGTATCTTAAAGAAACCTCGACCGAGGTCAAATTTTATGCTGCCTTATAAAGGAAGTCAGTTGATTTTCTTAATAACGTGTCCGCAAGCCTGAATATGCAAACAAACATTTCCAAATAAAAGACATAAATTCCTAAGGGCTTGGGAGCAGACGATAAGTCTAAATTCAATAGCGGGAAATTAACCTTGAGATTTGGCGCTCCTCACAGAGTGTTTAAATTCCTTTCCAGACGTTTTGAGTCTAGCGTATAATTCCTAACCACGGATTCCAATAAGATACGGAGGAAGACTCAGTGAGACTTTTGGGATACGGTAAATTATATATAAGGAAAAGGAGGCATTTTATAAAAATAAATAATTCATTTTAACGTTGATCTTTATTTGAAAAGAAGAATAAGTATACACGTTATGACGTGTACTATAGCCATTATTATCCAGTGAATCATTCGAATGATAATAAATAAAACAAGAGGACAGTCTTTGTAATGTATTTGAAAATATCATTATAATTGTGAGTTCGGCTGAACATGACTTAAACAAAGGAACGGTTGCTTTAACCCTTATCGTCATTATTAACCCTTTTAACCACACTATGTTCATATCTAACATAGACGTAATCTCTTATAAAATGAAGAGAGTGGATCTTTTGGAATTTTGTGAAATATTGTTTTTCGGCGCTGTTAAGATCTTTACTCCAGTCATTTGATACTATCATGTATACATACTGTGCACACATTTCCATTCCCTTGAGAAAACATAATCTCTATGATGGCATATATCAATTACAAATGACGAAGGCTTTCGTCCTATTTGGTTCAATAACTGGTCTATTGTACCCTTATACGATATTACTTATTATGTCATATTCTAATATAATATTTTATCAAATATTTCATAATTTTAATAGTATGATTCAAAACCGAAAAGAATATTTTTAAAGTCACTGTATATATATATATATATATATATATATATATATATATATATATATATATATATATATATATATATATATATATATATATATATATATATATATATATATATATATATATATATATATATATTTTTTTTTTTTTTTTAAATATGACATTTTTATTTTGTGGAAAGCCTATTTTGAGCCTGTGGATTTCGTTACCTTACCCTTCCCCTCTGTCAAGCACTGCCCGAATCATTCCCATGTCATCTGCCAAAAATTCCGACGAAGAGGTATTTGTCATTAAATACTCGTATTTCATTAAATTTCAGAAACCCAGGCATCTAGCTGAAATCGATGGTATCGTTGAGGTATTCCAATCCAGATGGATTGCATTCTCTCCACTTCTTTTGTCAGAACGTTTGACAGGTTAAATGCGTTCAAATAAGAAACCCTATGGTCGGCCTATGGTTTCTTTGGAGTTGTTTGATTTTGTATTGAAACCAATCCACCGAATACTTGACAAAGCACAACAAAGACACAACAAAGTCATCAAAATTCATGCACGCAATTTTGTTTCGCCCCCCCCCCCCGCCAAAAAAAAATAGAGACATTATTTTAGTATATCAATTCCCGAAGACTCCATACTTCATTACTTACTTCATTGCTTACCTTACAAAGCTATTTTCTTCTAAAAAGCTATCAATCGATTTTGCTTCCACTCATAATCTATAAGGGATTAGTTTTAGAAGTCTATGGAAGTAATCACTAGTCTTGATGTTTTGAAAATGAATTTATAATAGGGGAGACCGGGGACAATTGTAACACTTTTTTCCAAATTTGACTTATCAACTTTATTATAACTAAATACTTGCTTAAAACCAAGTACAACGAAATTTGGATATCTTAGCTCGACATATGAATAGGTTTGGGTTAAGTAAAACTATTTATTTTGAAGCCATTATCATTTCAAAACACGAGGTCGAGTGTATACAGTTGCCCCTAAACCAAGGGCAGTTGTAACAGACGTACGGGGCAATTGTAACACATGAAATTGTAACATTTTGCTTTTCTTTATCAAAGCTATGCACTTGACAGATCCAAGATTTAAACAACATTAACCACATCAGCTAATTATTATAAAACATGACAATGCTTGAATTAAGTTACATTATATTTTCCACTTGTTATATACATGGCATTGGATTATTGCAGAAGTTTACGTGCTCTGTACGGGCAATGACAGCGCGCTGAATTGTCCCGGGGCTAGGTACGGGGCAAAACTATTTCCTAAACGGCATTGTTACTATTGCCCCTGTGGTGGACGACCATATTTGGAGAGATTTTTTTCTATCTTAGCTTAGGTATTCATCGTTGAAACGTTAGCAAAATATGGCCTATGAACATAATATCTAAATATTTAAAAATGACAGCCGTAGCTCATCCACATATTTGTCCAGAAGAAAAACAATGGGTAATGTGAAATATTACTTTCCTACTCAAAAAATGATTTTTTTTTTTTTTTTTTTCTGCTATAGAAAGTTCCATGAACAGTTAAATCTGCTAATACTCAAACAGCATGATGAGCGATGAAATGTGCATGCTCTGTACAAATTTTAAGTTTGTAGCGTGTTTCTGCTAGGGATGGGAGCCCCTGTTACAATTGCCCCGTGTTACAATTGTCCCCGGTCTCCCCTAGTGTTTGATATCTCACCAACTTAAATCTATAAAGACTTAATATCATTAACTGCGATCATAATATCGAAATTCATTGAAGCCATTACATTTTTTAGATATGTTACTTCGTTATTTGATATGATTAACTGCATTTCCATTTTCTTCTTTAGTGCTCTGTTTGTTCTAGCATATTTTCAATCTTAACAAATAGCGAAAAATGTAAGTTATATGCGCCTTAAAAGATTAAATATGAGTTCGCTATAAACATGATAAAGGTAGTTACATGATTGTTTCCGTCAGTCTGCATTTACCATTCTTTTTCTTTAATGATTCCGACCATGTTTAAAATACTTAAGGGAATAATAACGACAGTCATTCCAGTTACCATCTCTTGAATATATGCGCTATCAACTCTCAATCGAGCGTAGTTTAAATAGTTTCTTTAATATTGAGCGCAATAAAAAGTACAACCGCAATTGAGGTTTATCTTCTTTCGTCTGACCACGTGAACTTTTGGGGCAGTGGTGCATGGCTTGGAAGATATTTTCGATTCGGATAATAGTAATGTGAATGTAATAATATAATAGAGTTTTGGTTCGTAATGATCTACCCGAAGGTATTCGGTCATTTAATGCTAACTGGCCGTCCATTAACCAAAATAAGGTACAGCAAATAATACATTATTATATTGATACACAATGACGCCTTTCAATGTTATATTCATTGTGTACGGTGAGAGAGAGAAAGAGAGAGAGAGAGAGAGAGAGAGAGAGAGGAAGAGAGGAGAGAGCGGATATATCGAATTATATATCCACTACTCTAGCAACTAAGGGTTTAATTAAAAAGCAAATTTGAATGTTCGTTCTTTTTCGCTGACGCCACATTGGTAATTTTTTTTTGTTTTTTTATTTGTGGGGAGGAGGAACGTTAAGAGAGAGGATAAGGTAACTGATGCGAGGGAAATAGGCATCCATGAAAAAAAGAAATAAATGGAAGAGTAAAGTAAAATTATAATCCTTTAAGCATGATCACAAAATTAATAATGACAGTGACAAGGGTCTAAAACAATGTTACCTTGAGTTAAGAAGAAATTTATCAGGACTATCAGACCCACTGTGAGCTCGTGAGTCGTCCTTCTTCTGGTTTTCCTCTTCTGGCCACCCTCTCCCCCCCTTCGTCCTCGTCTCTTCCTTCTCTCTCGCTCTCTCTCCCCTTCTGTCCCTCTTCCACTAATTTCTCTCTGCTTCTATTAACATACAGACTATTTCACCATAACGTACCGGGGGGGGTGGGTTGTCTCAAGCAATTTTTTTTTTTTTTTTTTTTTTTTTTACATTTTAGCTTGCTCGTACTATAACTACCTGTTTTGTAATATTATAACTACTTGGACTCGATCCTTGATGTTGGGCAAAGTCGTAATAATAGCACCAACCACAGATTTCGCGCACAACGACGAACGTCTTTGTGAAGACAAACTCATCAATAATCAAAGCAAGAGACAAAAACATTAAGTAACTATCTAATGAAGACATGAATTAAAAATGTCGAACCTCAAACATCTAGATAGTCATTGACCACGAAGTCTTTTGTCTACAAACAACATAGTAGTGACAAGAATAATCGCTTTTATACTTAGCTAATAACAAAATAACGAAGTATTGGTAAACACCAATAACGATAAACGAACCTAAATCTACACACTTGAAAATCATGAATCCAACTTCAGTGGCAACCTTAGACAGATAAATTAATATGGTCCAGAACCTTTTGTCTCCTAACGAAAACAATTTCTTATACAATATTAATAATAAAACAATATAGGTTCTATATACTGGAAGTACACAAATGTGACTGTTCAAAAACGTTAAACAGAACGACGGTATTAAAGTGATTTTAAAAGAGAATGAATAGGGTTTGTGCAATAGTATAGTTAAACTTAATGATTAATATGTGATTTCTCCTACCCCCCCCCCCCTAAATTGCGATTGTTATCAACTTAAACATAACGAAGTTTGTCCAGGGAATATATGTGAGAAAAGGAAGAGTGTAGAACAGGTTGGACGTGGCGTACTTTAAATCGCCTTTTCTCTTTAAGGTACGGGATTTATCCGTCAAATAATTCCTACTAGGCAAGCGGATTATGAAGGTTTTATGAATATGATTCTAGATCATCACTCTCTCAGTAATACAAAACAAAACTTCGTCAGAAAATAACGATTTCTATATTTCTTTCCTGCCTTTATGTACTCTGCTAATGCCTGTTTGCGTGTTGCTGTCACGGTAGTATTGAACGTTGATACCTCATTATGTCAATATCAAGATGGGTGTTATCCGGGAATTAATAATTTAAGATGATCCGGATGATTAGCGTCAAGGATGTTCGGATCGTTTATACAGAAAATGTTTACCTCCTTGAGAAAACATTTTAAATTTGCTAGATTATAATAGAACTTAATAATTATAATAGATAGATAGATTATAATAGAACTTGAAGCCCTTCGTATTCTTAAAGCTTACTCGACCAATGTTACATCGATATATGTTTTTTTTTTTTTTTTTAAAGAAAAAACAGACATCATGTGTTAATATAGTTATCATTACGTAATAAGTAGTAAACCTATTTCCAATCTTATGTGTTTTATTCTTCTTAACAATTTCGCATATTTTCCACGTATTTTCATAGCACAATTTCAATGCCACAAGATGCTCAAAAATAATGTAAACAGGTAGCCAGGTAAATAGCCTGGATCGAGTCTAAATGCAAATTAATATTGTCAAAGAAATTTTAATGATTCCAACATCGATTTTGTGAGACCTATTATGTAGAGCCTATATCTGCTCTTCCATATAGTCCCCAATATTGAGCCTGCGTTGAACTAGTAGGTCTGTTTTAAGTTAAATGTGATTGGAGCCCAAGGAAATTTCATGTATACGAACAAAGCAAATTATATGCAACACGTCTGGAACTGAATTAAACGATATTAAAGCACTCCTAAACGTTAAAGGCATGAATTCAATAAGAAATTGATACAGTGACGAAAAAGGTCGTTGCTTAGGGTGTTTTCGTTTATTTTAAAAAAAATAAAAGGATGTAACGCCATGATGGAACGAAGCAATTATCATGGTTTCTCCTCCCATCGAGGTGCTAAATTATAATGCATATTTCATATCACCGTTTTGCGCGCACAGGTCGTTTCGCCTTGGTGATTTTTGGAAGGACACTGAAGGCTCGGTTACACACGCATACAGATAGTTCCACTCGATAAGGCCCAGACACAGCCCCTTAATTACGCTATTTGATATAAAATATATCACATGGAATGCGTTTTTTCCCCTCTCTCTTTCTCTCTCTCCATCGAACTTTATAATAATAGTTATGTTAGTGGAAAATTGATTTTGCACTGAATTGCATTTTATGGACTGGGATAATAAATACAAACTAATGTTTTGTTGACTTCAAACTTTAGATAATAATAATGAGACAGAAGGGCCAAAGAAAAGAATAATGAAATAAGTGGATTAATATGATACCTGTAAAGTTTGATAATGTGGCTGTTTCGTGTTTGTGACAAATCATAATCGACGATCATAATAATAATAATATCTGTTTTATATATAGCTCTTTGCTTTTCCAGTTAAACTGTTCAAAGCGCTTTACAAAATATTATTACCCCGTTAACAGGATTGCATTCCATAATCATCATTTTACATTATAGAATGTTTACACAAAGGTTGAGGGTGGCATTAAAAAATGATGGGATAGTGTACCTTTAATCACTTATTGTTTTCTAACCTAGATGTCTTCAACAATAGCGGTATAATATTTTGTTGTTCTTGTTGTGTTTTGTACCCTCCATATTGAAAATAGAGTGACCCTGCTTTGAAGGTTATTCGGAACAAGGATGCATCTACTAATTACTCTAACAAAATTTTGATCATTTTTCGGTCTCTCTCTGTCTTTTCCTTTCCGAATTTTGTCTTTCAACGTGGATATATTCATTTGTAGATTCATCGGAGCAGCAACCAAGCTGTATTAAACATGTTAAAGGGACGAAATATCCTTGTTTGCGACTTGGAGAACGATATTGAATATCTTTTCGACCAAATGCAATACGGATGCGACATAGATCCACTGAATGAAGCGTGCTATTGAAATATGCGTTGTCACTACGCATATATTTTGTTGCAGCTCTCTTGATAATGATATAAACCTATTTGTGACCATGCTTGTTTCTGATTTCTTTAGCAGCTATATAGAGACATGAGAGAGGACACACATTGTTTCCAGAATGCCACGAGAGTTGTCAATAGCTATTGATGTCCAATCTTCGACGTTTATGGCCGTGACATATTATTAAACGAGCATGCATATCATTCTTGTGGATATTATGGCACTGTACTGATAATGGTAAATTGGTGTGAGATGCATGTTCAAATGAATAGAAATGAAATTGTCAATCGAACATTATGTTTGCTTTTTGAGAAATTGAAATTGTATCGCTCGTGTTTTTTTTTCTGTCATCCTAATTACTTTGTTCGTCACCCCCCCCCCCCCCCCTCTCTCTCTCTCTCTCTTTCTCTCTGTCTCTCCTCCCTCTCTACTTTTTTTTCTATTTGTTTTTATTTATTCTGTAGTTTTCTCATCGCGCCTGTATTATGATACGTTTTCTTCTTTTCTTTTTTTCTCGAAATCCATGAATACATTCATCACGTGTTTTCCATTTATCATGCATGTATATATTAAGTGCAATCCAACCCCTTGAATTCCATTCCAACAGTTCCTGTATACATAAACCTCAAAACAGCAGCTAAGGGAAGCGTGTACATCAAGATTTTAGCTGTACAAGCAACGAACATGCGTGTGGAATAACATGTACATTCAAAAGGTCAACAACATTCAGCAAAACATCCTTAAAATATCAAGTAACACGGACTATATATTAAGACACCTCATATTACACGTACGTGAACAATCTCTTCGATTCGGTTGGTTAACGTGTAGATGTGCATACATAATGCAGCTATAGGTACAATGTGCCAAACATGGCTGAAAACTAAATTATACACTTAGAGATTTACCATTAAAATTATAGCTGAATCATTCGTGAGAGGAAAATTACGTACACAGGAAATGAATGTGCGTGTTACGAAATTGTATAAAAAATAGTGGAAATGCACAGTTCAACATTGACTTCATTTCGTTTTTGTAACCTTTTTTTGTTCTTTCCAAACACCTTATTTTCCCCTTTGGTATACCTCGTATCAGGACATTTCCCCCGGAGGACAACTCCCCCGGGGACAACTCCCGGAGGACAGCTCCCCCGGGGGACAACTGCCCCGGAGGACAACTCCCCCGGAGGACAACAACCCCGCAGGACATCTCCCCCGGAGGACAGGTCCCCCCAAGGACAACTCCCCCGGAGGACAAGTCCCACAGAGGACATATCCCCCGAGACAACTCCCCGGAGGACAATCCCGGTGGACAACTCCCGGAGGACAACTCCCGCAGGACGACCTCCCCGGAGGAAAACACCCCCTGCATGACATCTCACCATTCCGGATAAGATCCACATGCACTCGTTAATTTTAGCTCATTTGCGATTTTTTTTTTTTTTTTTTTTTTTTTTTTTTTTTTTTTTTTTTTATTGTTTTAAACCGAAATAGCCATTCAGGAAATGCAAAATCTTCGGCATTTTGTTTTTTTTTCCGGCGAGGGTGTTAAAGTTGGCAGATATAGAGGCGCACTGTTATTGAACCGAATTTTATTCGTCAAAAGAGAGAGAGAAGTATCAACTTTAATCTTAAATCTCCATAGGAAGATGATCTGATTAGATTTTAGCAGGTTGTAGGTCAATTGTCAGGGCCATAACTAGGATTTTTGTGGGTGTTCGAAATCTGAAAAAATGAACCTTTTGAAGGGATGATTCTTGTGCGCAAAGCGCGAGCCTAAATTTTTACTAAAAATGACCCGAAAGCAGTTATATTTTACTTTTATGGTTCTATTTTTGCTGCGTGTTATTCTTTTACAAACGGTGACGATTATCTTTCTTTTAGCCAAAAAAAAAAAAAGGATTTTTAAGCGCGAATCGTCAAGTGGAAAATTTCATATCACACCTCTTCAATTATACAAAAATACATGTACATAATTGATACAAGGGTTTTGTTTCTTTTGTTTTTTGGCTTGTTTCACCAAATGTTTTAGAATTATAATGTTTTCATGGATATGTTGACGAAAATACTGAAAAATTGGTTGATATACCGAGATGTTTTTAATTTCATCTACTTCGGAGATATTTTCATACCAACACTAGTTGCAATAAACACCCTCTTTATGATAGCGATGACACGGCATGAATGAAAAGCTGTGCAAGTGCATAACTTATGAACACACACCGTTCAGATATAACAATTGTCTGTAAAACTTAACCCAATGACAATGATTGTATTACATTATTCTTGAAAAATGACCAAAACAAGTGATGATGTTGGAATTGAGTTTTGTGAATTTTTTTTTGATAAATAAAAATTTTTGTCTCGTTTAACTTTTGCGCCCATTCTAATTTGTTTAGGTGTGATTAATACTAATTAAAGCTTAATTATTGTGGCTCACCTCCCCCCCCCCTTGCTGAAGACGACTAGAGATATGTAGCCAACTCGCCCTTCGTGCTCTTTTCTACTGCTGTAGCTTCATATTTAAGTTCCCCATTTAGCATGAGGGTCACATTTCGTTGGGGTACCTTCGAATGCCAAACCTAACAACCTTTTGAGGGAAGGATAGCCATTCATAGATTGGAAGGGGTTTTCCAATGGATGATTAGCAATTAAAAACCATTCCCATCCTCGCTTGTCATTACAGAAGGGTTACTCCATGCGAAAGTAATGTAATAATTGTAACAGAAAGAAAAACCAAGGGCTGAGCATAAAATCAATAGTTATAAAGCTTTAAAGTTGGGGAGATGTCATCCGGGGAGTGTCCTTGGGGGGACCTATCCTCCGGTAGATATGTCCTCCGGGGAGTTGTCCTCCAGGGGAGTTGTCCTGCGGGGGATTTGTCCTTGGGGGACCTATCCTCCGGGGAATTTCCTCCGGGGAGTTGTCCTCCAGGGAGGTTGTCCTGCGGGGAGTTGTCCTGCGGGGGAGCTGTCCTCAGGGTGTTGTCCTCCGGGGAGTTGTCCTCCAGGGAGTTGTCCATGGGGAAGTTGTCCTCCGTGGAGTTGTCCCTGGGGGAAGCTGTCCTCCTGGGGACTTCGCCTTGGGGGGACCTGTCCTCCGGGGGAGATGTCCTGCGGGGGACCTGTCCTCCGGGGGAGTTGTCCTCCGGGGGAGTTGTCCTCCGGGGGAACTGTCCTCCGGGAGTTGTCCCCGGGGGAGTTGTCCTTCGGGGGAGATGTCCTAGAACCGGTATACCTACGTCTTTCAATCCATTTCCCCATCCCATGCCTTTACATCATTCCGTCGACCCATTTCCTTTACTCTCCCTTTCTTATGCTCACTCGTATTCCTTCCTTCAATTTCTCACTCCCACCTCATCTCTATCCATCTTAAAGACCTGTTTAGTTTATATTTATCATTCGTTCCCTTTCCCTCATTTCTTGAATCCCTACCACCACCCCATTATTACCCATCTCTGCCCTTCTTCCCATCCAACCCCTTTCCTCACCCATTTCACTTTCCTCGCTTTCTTGTGTTTACCACCAACCCTTTACATGTACCTGTCGTGTCTACCACCTCTCTTCCAATCCTACAGCCTTTTCTGACCTAAATCAAACTGTAGTGTACCTATGAGTAGAGCGGGAATCTTACCAAATACACCTTACCTCTCAAGAGGATAATGCATTTTTTGCTTACCCCGAAATCGAAATCGAACGGTAGGATCGAAGAATGGTTATGTCTGAGAGGAAAGTGTGATGGTAAATGGACTTTTCGACCGATTTACGGAGCGAACAGGTGCTGTTTGAGGACCCTTGTTGATAATAAATGGTAGAGGGGATGAAAGAAGTAATGGCTCTGTATACGGAGATTTGTAGGGTTTTCCAGTCTATAACGCGATGTCGTGAGATTCCAAATACAATAATATATCGATTTTCTTTTACACATAATGGCAGCAATTCTCAATAAACACATCTATTTAATATATTAGTGTTTATTCAGTATCGCCATTTAATTGTAGATACTTGGGTGAGGATCAGTGACACCGTCCGCACTATATATATTTTTTTTTATTTATTTATTTATTATTTTGTTTCGTTTCATGTGATCTAGAATACATGGAATCCCCAAATAAGCATTTCTTACCAATTTTTCGATAAGCAGACCATGATTGGAAATTTAATAAAGACCCAGGTAGCCTATAGGGTTATCAAAGAAATTTGATTTACTATACATTGCCAAGGAGGCTTTTTGGGGGAAATTATGATATATATATATATATATATATATATATATATATTGAATGATAGTTGGAAATAAGCATGATGTTCTTCACTTCTGTGTTATTTATATATACCGAGTGAGTCAAAAAAAACTTTACACCTAGAAAAATGTCAATAAAAAGAAAACCAATTTATAAACTCCAAATTATTTTACATATTCTGAAAGAGTAACTCCTCCCACATCTTCTGGTACCATTTTTGTGTGGTATGTCTTTACGCTTGGATAAACACGACGCATTGTTTGCGAACATGTCAATTTCGGATTGTGCCAGAATGGGAGTAAAATCAAAACAACAAAAAGCTAGAAAAAAGCAACTTCATCCTGATTAAAATAGCATAACTTTTTAACGAAAATGTCTTCCGCTTAATAACTTGGCAGGGATGTTGGTACATATATTGACTACATTTTGTATGAAAATGAGATAGATATGTAGAGTCAGGCATGAGTGAGCACACGTCAAAGACAAAATAATCCCTTTTTAAAAGTATTAGGAGGCCTTTTTAGGTCTGTCAGTTGCAATTTGCTCTTTAATGTGTACTCATTAGTGCATTACTTCACGAGTCAATCTAATTTTCATACAAAATGTAGTCAATATGTGTAACAACACCCCTGCCAAGCTATTAAGCGAAAGACATTTTCGTTAAAAAGCTATGCTATTTTAATCAGGATGAAGTTGCCTTTCTCTAGCTTTTTGTTGTTTTGATTTTACTCCCATTCTGGCACAATTCGAAATTGACATGTTCGCAAAAAATGCGTCGTGTTCATCCAAGCGTAAAGACATACCACACAAAAATGTAACATGAAGATGCGGGAGGAGTTACTCTTTCAGAATATGTAAAATAATTTGGGTTTTATAAATAGGTTTTATTTTTATTGACATTTTTCTAGGTGTAAAGTTTCTTTTTACTCACTCGGTATAATTATATAAGTGTGATGAGACTCAACTTTTTGGACATGACGACGTTTGTCCAGATGATAAATGTGTTATAAGTAAAAAGTCTAGGAACAGTTTAGACGTTGCTGAACTTTGAATCTTTAATCTGATGTTGGTGCCTGATTTTGTTTGTATGATTTATTTTTATTTATTATGGTTTTTGTTCTTGTTTGTTATGATTTTCTCTTCAGAAATCCTGATGAAGGCAAATAAGCCGAAAGCTAGATTAAAGAAAGCTAACCCTAAACTGTTCCTAGACTTTTTGCTTATAACACACACACACACACATACACACACATATATTTATATATATATATATATATATATATATATATATATAGTGAAAACGGGCCCCTTGAATAACGTGCTATGCGGTGAACCATCTTTTATTTAGTATAGGCGAAATGAACTAAAAACAACCGGTAAATAATAATCATCTCTCTTCTCGGGTATGATATTATATATGCTACTACTGTACATAACACATGCTCGTATCCCGATCTCGATCTTTTCCTCTTATTGTTACTCTTGCCCCTTTTCTTTTTTTTTTTTTTTTTTTTTTTTTTTTTTTTTCTCTCTCTCTCTCTCTCTCTCTCCATTTCCATCTCTCACCCTCCCCGCCTCTCTTCTTTTTCTCTCTCCCTCTCTCTCTCTCTCTCTCCCTCTCCATATAGTTTTGCAGTGAATTGTAATACGTATTATATATTATATACCTTATTATTTAATCGTGACAGATTATATAAAAACAAATATCTGTTAAATTTGGTTGATATAACAGATTTTGCCTGTCAACCCTCATGTTTTGTCAAATTTTGTTTCGTCTTATTTTGTAGCCTGACGAAGGCCATGCTGGCCAAAAGCTTGTGAATTAAAGGAATTTGAAAGCTACGTTTCGAGTCATCTGTTTCATTCATTTCGCCAATATATATATATATATATATATATATTCAGTTTCCTTGAAATATTCGTGTTCTTGCTCAAATTTAATATTGTGGGGTTTTTTAACATAATGTTTAGTAAACCATTAAATTTGATGTTAAATATGACCCCTTTGCCCAATTGAACTGGCAGAAATAATGAAGATATGCCCCTAACATAGAGGGGCTAAGAAAACTTATTTATATTACAACCTTGATCCCTGAATGACCTTTAAAAGAGTGCTCTCACGAAGCTTCTTTTGTATATAGCATTCATTAATTTGTTTCATGCCGACTACAAAAAGCAACACAAAACACACACACAAACAAATTAATTAAAATAATCGTTGAAAGCCAGAACAATGCATTTGTACCAAACTAGATATTAAAGTTCCTTTTCGGCAAACATTGTCGGAGAGTTTATTATACACTGTTCGTCATAAAGGTGGAATATTTTTTTCTGGCTCAAGCGACATTACGTTGCTCCGTTATTAATTTCTTGAATGTGTTTGTCACCGCTTTCACGTTCTGGGATCCTGGGTATATCTTGGACGTTCCCTCAACCCTCCCCGGGGATTTCTCTTTAAAAAAGTTTGTCACCCCCAGAAGATGGCCATTTTTGTCAATTTTTCTTATTTTGGGGCCCTTTTTTGTTCACGCGACCCACCAAGGCCCCCTCAGTCCTACTCCAAGGAAATACGTCTGAGGTGGAGATTTGTTATTGTTCTTTAAATTAAATCTAGATTTATGGTTATACAGGCTTGACTCTTTTGTCTAGGGGAGGGGTCAAAAAAAATTTGATTGGGGTTCAACATTCATTTCATTCATTTTTACACCATGGAAATTTCTATCTTCCCTAAATTGTATTGTAAAATCTCAACCAAACATGAATCAAAATAAAATATTATCAATAATGATTATCTACAGCCTTGTCACCAAGGCTAAACAAAATTTAAGGGGAAAATAATGCTATTTAAGGGTTAAAGGTGGTTTTTCATTTCTTTTATTTTCAGCATACAGATGGAATAAAATATTCCGAATTTTCACCAATCTCGTTTTTTACTTCAAGCTCTCCCCTAGACAAGAGACCTTAGCCTGTCCCCAGAAATATAGATTTAACATAAAGAACAATACAAAACAGTACACCTCAGTCGCGTTTCCTGGGGGTAGGACTGAGGGGGGCTTGATCGGCCGGGAAAACAAAAAGGGGCCCCAAAATGAGAAAAAATGACAAAAATGGGCATCACGGGGGTTGACAAAACTTTTTTGGAAAAAGGTCCACGTGAAGGGTTGGGAGAAAGTCCAAGATATAGCCAGAGTCCAAAAAAGTAACAGCAGGGACAAACATATTCAAGAAATTAAAGTCAGAGCAAAACCATGTCGTTATAGCGGCAAAAAATATTCCACCTTTATGACGGACAGTGTAGTATAGTATTATTATTATTATTATTATTATTATTATTATTATTATTATTATTATTATTATTATTATTATTATTATTATTATTATTATTATTATTATTATTATTATTATTATTATTATTATTATTATTATTATTATTATTATTATTATTATTATTATTATTATTATTATTATTATTATTATTATTATTATTATTATTAGTTTTATTAGTGTTATTATCATTATTATTATTATTTCTTTGAAGGGGCACATTTCTCTCATTTTGTTGCCTTTCTTTCAAGGCGGGGTGGCACGGGCCCAGCCTGGTAGCCGAGGTAAAGGGGCCGTCACACTGAGGTAGTTCTATAACGTCCAAGCCCGTTCTTTAAAAAAATTGCTGAACGGGCTTTGGTCGGGTTGGAACTTATAACTTTGAAATATAATTTCTTGAATACGATACTAGGCAGTTCATAAATAGTCCTCGTGACGTCAATTTCGTCTTTATCGCGTCCGCAATTCGTTGTTATCCAGTTCAGACCGAGTAAACCGCTCGTTCGCTCTATACCGTTCGTAGCACGTCCAAACCGTCACTAAAAGTGTCCATGCGCAGCATGATTAAAGTTAGGTATTATGTTCGTAGTACGTCCTTCTCGTTCAAAGTAAGTCCTTCCCCTTTCAGGAATGTTGTCACTACGTTTAATTTTAGAACTGGTAGCCAGTCCGATTTTTTTTAAAACATTTTTTTTAAATAATCGTTCCGTTCTCTCCGTTCTCACCGTTCGGGCCCGTTCGCCAAGTTCGTAAACAGATTGGAAACGGTCTGTAATAGACTGTAAAAGGTCTGTACTACGTTCAGTCCGTGTGTGAACAGATTGAGCCCGTTCATCAAGGAATACCAAGAACGTAGTGATTACTAGTTCACTGTGACGGGGATTATGACATGCCGTTCTGTTTAAAAATTGAAACGTCTTGCTGTCCAAGCCCGTGCTATAAAGTCTTAAGCAGATTGAAATAGGTCTCAAGTACGTCAACTCCGTGTGCACATAGATTAAGTCCGTTCTGCAATAATCTCAAAAACATGGTAAGAAATTGTTCAGTGTGATAGTAGTATAAGCGAACAGATCAGCTGTTTAATTGCCACCATTTAATTGTTACAATTAGAAAAATATCCCAACTTTAAAAAAAAAAATATATGAAAACGGCATTGGTCTGAAAAGAACGTGTACGTTTGACCGAATTATTTCTGGATTAAGATGAAACAACGTTCGTATACAGTCCCCAATACGTCCATCACGTCTTTGCCTCGTCTGCAGTCCGTTTGTATCTAGTAAAGGGCCTGTCCCACAGAAGGCGATCGTTGTGGCGACAACCTATGCATGCTAGAACCTGCCAGAATCGTGTCAGAATCGTAGGTGACAG
>CALNVZ010003433.1:9393416-9427687 GCA_940671915.1 Paracentrotus lividus
ATCTTCTTCACAAATATGACGGAATGAATTTTTACTTCTTTCGGTTTAAGGACAGCTCATGATTTCTTCATTGCATATACGGCCATGTGGAAATCAGCAACCATTCATTCAACCCGTTGAGAGCGGGAACCGGGTATACCCGGGTCCCGTCTAACACACTCATGGACGGGAACCGGGTATACTCGGTTCCCTAATGATCACATCTTTATCACCAAATACCCCCTAAAATTCACCTTTTGCACTACTTTTGTTGAATTTTTGCTATACGCAGTAGTTAATTTATAAAAAGAGCGATATGTTCTAGTGAAAAACATGTCATAACTATTTGATATATTTAATAAATAAGCTTTTTAAAAAGATATATTTCTCAGGCACTCAAGAAGAATTGCGTCGACCAGTGTACATAAGTTACCATCACGATTTTTAGCTTTTCGTTCGCTGATCCTCCTTTGTACTTCTTTTATTGTTAGCCCATGAAAATTCAATGGATCAGCGCAAGGTGTGAGCGATTTTCTAACATGGCGCGCACACACAAACCCGGATGTATCTGGAGATATAAAGAGGTTATCAATCGGGGGCTGTAATTAGCCAACGCTCTCAGTGGCTTTAGCTGAGAAGAAAACTATTCTTAAAATTAAAGAACGGGCGATATCTAACCTAAATGACTAACAATATCTAACCCCCAATTAGTAACTCAAAGAGAGGATATAAAGCTTAGTTTGAAGTTTGATTAAGAATGAAAAAGAAAAGAGTAAAAAGAGAGTGTGCATGTTCAAGAATCAAGTCGGCAACCAAAGGACTAGAATTCATTTTTGTTTCCTTTGTAACTAAAACACATTGGTTCATCTTAGGCCATGATATAAGAAAAGTCAATACATTCAATAAAAAATCTTTAAATAGGGATAACACTAAAAAAAACACCTTTTTGTTCACCTTGTTCCATACTCATCATGGTGTGAAACATTTTCTTTCAGGCCAAGACGAGATAGGCCAACTCAGTTTACAAACCGCTGGAATGCTTACCTTGTTTACAATATTATTATCTTTTCTATGTAGTAATATCGAGTTTGACTCGATGTAGAATATCCAATCATGTAGTAATAAAGGGCAATTGAGAAGTAAGAACACCAAAAACATTATAGAAAAAGTATATACAGTAAAAAAAAAATCAAGCTTCACTTCTAAGGTCCATTACAAGCGTGCGACCAGGCTACGCATGAGCGATTTAACCAGAGCCCGCACGCGCGGACAGGGTCATCTCTTTTTTAATCTCGTCTCGGGGTAATGACATCAGGCCAAACAATTTCGTCGTCAACGGGTTAAAAGCAATTCTTTTTCCCCGAAATTTTACAGTGAATAAAGGCCTCACTTTACTAAACTATGAATATTGATTTTCTTTTTGGTCTAGTGAATCTCTGTCTATGTTTCTCCAAAACTGAGTGGTTTCCTCGGATTGGCCAAGTGTGCAAATTAAATGATTTATAGCGTCAAATTACGCACCGCTTTCCACACATTTTGAAAGTCAATTTTACACCCGACGTCTGCACAGCGTCATGCTGATGTGTACATGGTCTATGGGACACAATTCTATAATATACCGTTTATACATGATGCCGCTTAGAGTTGTTTTTTGTTTTATTCGTTGTATATTAAACAAAGTCATGCCAGTCAGGACTTTACCATCAAAACACTACAATACTACTTGATAGTTTTAAACAACAGGAAAGAAACACAAATCTCGCGGTTAATATCGAATTTTAAGACATTTATATGAACGTGGAACGGGGTATTGGCTTTCTTCCACCGCCGTGTGATGATTAAAAGATTTCTGATGGATCGACCATTTCTACACATCTCTACGGCTTGCACAATGTAGTTTGATTGATACATATACACTTAACCTCATCCATTGCCCCGTTTACATTTCAGTCACACTATCCATGTCTGGCGGTAGACTAAACAGAATAATGCATTTATCAAATTGTCAAGAATTGTGTCTGTTTGGTGATGTGACTTGAGAATTCAGGGCAGAAAGACTGACCTGGCACACAGTCACACGGGACAAGACTGACGCGTACTATACTCTGACCGTAGATGGAACATTACATCACCCTCAATATCTGAATTGTATTTTGGCATTGATGTGACTGGTTATAACCATCGATGTACATAAAGGCAGAAGGGCACTTATTAAAACAATATTTATCCTTGGATTTAGCCCCTTCTTAGTTCGAAGAAAACATAATGACATACACCAGTTTCGTCGTCTTATATTTCGAAATAGTACCCTTCTATTTTGTGGAAAGAATATTATGTATAACATATGAATTTTCCTAAAAAGCATCTGAAAACATAATAAGACTGATGAAACTGAAATTGAAATGAAATATTTAATCATGCTTTGCCGTTAAGGTAATGAAGAGCCTCAATATATCTCGAAACAATTAAAGCCAAAGCTCAGGTCATCCGAATTATGCTGCAAATTAGTGCTACGATATTTCTTTCTAGGCTCTTGAAGGTTTCTCAGTGGTTGATGATGATGTTATTATTGTTCCGTGTTTAGTTTGGTTTGGAGGGAATGAAACTTATTGTGCTCACAGTAGGATATAAGTGCTAACTTTTCGCATATTTGCCCGGAGAACTAGAACACTTGTTATTTTCGAGATTTATTCGCAGACCTTCTTTGTTCACATACCCTACATTATGCATTTCCTTTAAAGACAAATTTCCTTTTGGGGGGCTCATCCTATCCATAGACATTCCCATATAGGCCCTCCCCTCCCCCATCCCATCCTATCTGCATATCACTCTAATACCGAATACACGCTTGAAGCATTTAGATTGCTACAATACCATTACAAAATGCAACAAAATAGCCCCAGGAGAAGACAGAATATCCTCTTCTTTTGCTCGTGATAGACGTTTATTTTCCAAGCAAGTCCATTCCGACGTACTCAAGAATCTTAAAGAGGCAATCTGTTCTATTCTGAGAGTGAGAGAAATGTGCATTATTGCATTATTAAGGTCCGTTTACATTAGGTGTTCGTTGCTAACCATAGAGGATTTGTGAGTGTTTTTTTAATATTCCAATCCTGTTTTGAGAGCACGCGGTACCCCCTTTGATTCGATGATACAGGGAAATGCGCTTGGATGATAGAGAGCGAAGTACGAAGAATAGGGGCAATGGTGACGGCTTCGCATTGCTATGCTGAATCTGCGGAGGCCTCCAACTGTTTGGAGTCCACTCTGAGGTTCCATTTCTCCTCGTATGCATCTTCAGAATCCACAAGTGTTTGTTATACAGCGCTGCTCGGCGAATATAATCAACCTCAATACATGATATCACAATGTCAGTCGGCTAGACTTCTGTATTCTTCAGAGAGAGAGATCCAGACAGAGCAAGATAGAAATGCAGAACTGAAGAGAGAGAGAGAGAGAGAGAGAGATTGAAACAGAAAGGCAAGGGAGGAAGAAAGATATTATAATAGAGGCAGGACTAAGAGCGAGAGAGAGACAGACCTACATCATGAGGCAAAGAAAATGCGGGGGTAGATAGAAATGAAGAAAACATCGGGAAAGGGCCAAAACGCTACATTGAGGAATATGGCTATCATATTGGCGCGTGTAGAGACGGTATGTGGATCGGATATTAAACATCTACCTACCGGAAATAGTAAACTTGGACTGACTGTAATTATGCTAGTGGGCTGAGTTCAGAATGTCTCATGAAGTTATATCGAGAAACAGGGTGCTGATAATAAAGGTGAAGAAAACTTAAATTTCAAACACAATACTTAAATCCATCAGCAAACTGATTTAAAAAGCACAAAGACACACGATCTAACTGATAAAATGTAGACAAAAATACTTTCATCTACCAAACAGAGCGTGAAAAGTTGTCATATTGAGAGTGGCAAAGATGAGAGAGTGACTGATCATTAAAACAATAATAATAGAAATAAAAACAGAATATTAACAAAGAACAAAAGATACGCCAAAAATATATCCATTATCATGATTATTAATCAAAGAGACAGAAAGGAATTACGAAATTTAAGTGAGGACGTCAAAAACATAAGACAAGCGCGGGATGTAAATGGGGGTTTGCTCGCATCACCAGATTGGCTGGAAAGTGCAAACTAGTGTCCTTAATCAACTGGTCACTTATCTTTAATTTCTCCCTTTTTACAGACAGGCCGAGGCCATATCGTTTTTGCCATTTGAGTCCATTATCTTATTAATAATCATGGAGACTTCATTACATTAAGACGCTAATTTTATTTTATGTTGTTGTTTTTTGCAAGACCAATGTTTAGAGAAGGCATGCATGCATGTTGTTTACGGTATAAGAATTCAAATCTTAATCATCTACATACTCATTTCAAGCAAACTTCTATCAGCTGCTGCGAGTAAGGGTAGATCATGAAAATCACCTCTGTTCTATCGTAGATGTCAATGTAGTTTGAAGTGTGGGTAATGTTTTTCATGTCAGCATACGATTTTCTAAATCATATCTTTAAAGATATACCTGTAAATATAAATGATATTCATAATTCATTTAATAGTCTAGACACAAAACTTTGACAAACACATATGCCCTGTAACACAGAAAGAGATACGGTGTTACGATTAATTGTAACTCTTATTACATAGACTTACGATTAAAATCAATTGTGAGATCGATCGTATCTTTTATGTAACATGGCACTGGATACCGACCTTCGTTTTCAGTCACGGTACTTTATACGAACAAAAAAAAAAACACATCATGAGGATGCTTATAATACTAAAGGTATCGTGATATATTGTTCTAGCTATCTTAAGAAGATATGAACTTACTGTATAATATAATGCTCTTTCATTAGGACACAAGATGTTAAACTACCAGTGGTAGTCTAATAGTTTGAAAATAAGATCATTACAAGTGGGTTTATGCTTCACAGGTTCAAAGGCACATCCATGATGTGGAAGTACAGGGGTGGAGTGGAGACAGTAATTTTCTTGTCCCCGCATGTAGATCTGTTAAAATACCAGTAAAATCCATTGTTATTTGGTATAGCTTTGTTTTCTCTCTCTTTTTTTTAAATTCTCATGTAAATCATTGCAGGCACATTTTAAATATTATTTTAGTGACTTTATCAACATTGCATTTATCCCCCCCCCCCCCCCTCTTGTTACTTCAAATGGAAACGGTGTTCTTTGCAACATCTCTATTTGATCCGAATTGGCCATTTTGACCAATGCATCGATCTCTTTATTTTTGGAGTAGCTTAGTCAATGGCATAGCTACACTTGTATACTTACAGTTATGGAAATTACATCATCTATCAGGAAAGTGCAATACAGTGTTTCAATTTCAATTAAGTAATACGATAAATCGACTTACAATAAGGCAAACATAATTTGTGCGTTATATATACTACTTTGCACGGCTACCCTCAGGAAATGTTTTACTTCATACAAAATTATAAGCATGCCTTGTTTTAGTTATTCAAAAAAATAGCACCCAAACTCACAGTCTCATCTTTAAAAAAAAAACAGGTCAAATGCTCAACAGAGGCGTAGCCAGAAAGTGACATACAAATGGGGAGTAAATGTTATTTAAAGGGGTTTGATGGTAACATCTCCCGGGTACTTCTGACATAATGAAACCAGTTCCTCGAACCTATTGGCCCGTATTCTGGTCCTAAAACTGAGTTTGTATGCGTTGAAAGTTCGTGCGGAGCAATTGTGCGATCCTTATGTCTGATGTTGACTGATGCATCCGACAAAAGGATCGCAAAATACGAACTAGCAACTCATACAAACTCATCAATCTTCTATTCAGCATATTAGGTGTCCACCGTACCACCCTATACAATCTGGGCTACGCATCCGATTTCCCATTTCACACATTCTGAACAATTTTCCTGGCTATGATTTCGTTTGATTTCCCATTCGATTTTTCTCCCATTAATCTTTCTATTCAAGTCCAATTCAAGTCCAACCCACCACAAAGTAGCTCTTTTGTGGCAAAATATCGATCCGGGGAAGGGAAAATGACTGCAGAGGCATCAAAAAATGCACCTCTGCATAATAAAGATATGAAAATCGATATGCGACCGTTGAATGTACGTGTACGGGTGTTCCGTGACCGTAATTGCATTAACGGTAGGTAGTTATTGACACGAGACTACGAGGTCGTAGTCAGTTGAGTCTGCAAGGCTACAAGGCCAATTTTAATTCAGGATTTAAGTGAATTGATGGAGAAGAAGTGAGAGTGCTGTATATATGTCATGTAACTAGGGCATGTTCATGCCAGATTCTTTTTGAAAGTGGCTTTTAGAATGACATAGTTAAAATAATGTATGTTAGAAAGAGGAGTTTGATTGATAATTAGAGTTGATTGATGTATTGATGTGCATGTATATTGATGGATTAAAACATTGATTATTGAGAGTGAGCTTCATGCCATTAAAAATGGTAAAGTATAATAGATCGTTGACGGCGCTTTTTAGAATGCCATTGTTTTAATGGATGTCGAAATGATTGTAGTTTTATATTGGTTCAAATTTTAAATTAACGTATGGATTAAAATGGGTTAATTAGAGCTATGTTATAAAAGTTATACTACATGACATGGTAATTCTAAATTGCTGATGGTCGTTTTTAAAATATTAAAGAGATGTTTGCGATAATATGGTTTATTGATTTTAAAAAATAATATATTCATTCTTGCAATAAAAATAGGGTGATTATAATGGCAATTAATGTCACGCCTAAATGACATGACGATATCATTTTTTTTCTTATAGTTTTTAAATTGCTTTCTTAGGGGTGCTAAAATAAATAAGGTTCTTCCTCGGTTAGAAAAAAAAAATATTCGAAACTTTCATTTTAATGGCATTATAGTTTATTTTTATATTAAACCATTTGAACCCAAAGATGATTAACTATGAATGAAAGGATGACTTTATGTCAACAAAATAAGGGGAGTATCTCGAAATACAGACTGCCATGCATGTCATTTTACTTCTCTTTATTAAATTTGATAAATCAACTTTATTTGCGGAATTATGAGATTAATTGGTACATCTCTTTTGATTAAAACATTCATTTGCCTTATTTTGATTACTGTGAGTGCTGTTTGACAAACTCACTCAAATTGCGAAACTTTATCCGCTTGTGAAAATAGCATAAGTTAGGATGTTGCAGTGAGGCACTTTCGAAGTCAAGGCTCTGCTTTGTGCCGGTAAAACAGTCATTACTTCAGTCACACATAAAGAAAAGAAAAAGAAAACGGGATAAAACGAGGACTCCGCCGAAATTTCCTGCAGTAGTACCATTTTCATGTGTTTCGTGTAAAAAGGAAACGTACTTTAATTTTCGTTTACTGAACTTACTGAAGTAAAAGAAGCTATTAACTTTGTTCAATATAATTCATGAATGTATGCCTTTAGAAAAATATGAACAAACAGGTAATGAAGAAAAATTTGTAATGCATAAAATAAAGTAAAACAAGATTTATCTTGATTCATAGAAAAATCGACATCCGTAAATTAATGTAGGATAAAAGGAGTTGATAAATGTGTATTCGCTTTGCATGGGAATACGTTTATTATTGTTTGACAATAACAAGAATAAAGACAATTATGAGAGAATACAATTAACTAGGTCAGTCGAGTTTGTTTACAAATTTGCCAGCTAATTAAAGGGTCGCGTAATCTACATAAATATGTCAAACGCGCCATGTCTTCAGATATCATAGAAACGCGGGGTCTTTTGTACATTCTTCGAGATAGAGTGTGAAATACTTTCCCACGCGTAAACATGAAACTTGCAATTGTGGAAGCTATTATATGAAATAAAATCATTCTTATCATGGACTCCGTTCGAGAAGTAATGTTTTTACCCTCCACCCACCCCTCCATTCCTCGACGATTATTGGAGCTTTGTTTGGTCCCCTTCTAAGGCATGAAAGACTTGGCATATGATTGGAGGGGAGGGGAAAGTTGTCAAAAATCTTGCTATTGACATTAGTGGAGGATTGGCTTGATAAGGACATTGATTGTTGGTTGGACGTGTTATTGGCTGGATGGTTGGTTGGGCTTGCTATTATTTTGGATGGTTCGTTGGGCTTGTTAATGATATTGGCGGCTGGTTGGGCTTGTATACATGGCTGGTTGGTTGGGCTTGTTATTGACATGGATGGTTGGTTGGGCTTGTTAAAGACATGGTTGGTTGTCTTGATAATTCACTTGGATGGTTGGTTGGGCTTGATTATTGACATGGATAGTTGGTTGGGCTTGATATTCCCATGGATTGTTTGCTAGGCTTCCTTTAGTCATGGATGGTTGGTTGGGCTTGGTAATGAACGAGATTTTTGGACTTGTTCAAACATGTTTTATACTTGTTTAACCGGTTGGAAACTGAGCCCGAATATACTCAGGATAGCTTTTGTCCACTCGTGGACTGAGCTCGAATATACTCGGGCTGAAAAGTCCTGATATGTTCAGCCCAGTTCCCAACTGTTTTTCTACTCAATATTCAATGAATCAATAAAAACATGGTATGAGTCGAATATTTAGACATTTGTCACCGTAAAAGTTGTAGCTTTGTTAACTTGAAATGTATACGATTTATCGTAAAATAGTCAATTTCAAAACAAAATCGCTTCCAACACTCGTCGCGAAATGTGAGCATAGCAACCATAATGTCACTGCCGTGAACCGTCCAATCAAAGCGAGGCTGTAGAGCCGCTCGTGCTCTCTCCCATATTTGAAAGGTGCTTATTTGCATAGTATATGCAAATTACACCAGCCCGATCGACGTTCAAGCTCAAACTTGGTGATGAAAGTGTGGTTTTATGTATTTCACCTCCAGCCCGAAACAAAACCTTTCTTTTCAAATTTGAACGTCCTGGAGATGAATGATTAGTAATGTAAACCACAATGGACGTTTATTGAATAGGCCCTATTGTGCGAAGGTATGATCGCTCGCCGCTTTGAAGATTATCCCTATTCATAATTGAAAGACATGGATTAAGATACTTAATTAAGGAGTACTGCAATAACTCTCTCTCTCTCTCACTCTCTCATATACCATATTATATACCACTTTGTACCAATTTTTAAAAAAGAAATATGATAATAACGAACTTAATCTTTTATCTTTTATTTGATATTTCTTTATTTTCATACATCATAAGCGTAAAAAAAAAACCCAAAACGAGCTGTTGCAACATCTTCTATATACATTGTAATGGTAACATACATAGGGGGTTATAATAAAAAATAAAAATTAGGCTAATAGTGACTAAAAAGAATTTAATTGTAAACAAATATTTATGAGGAGAGGAAGAACAAAATGTAAAGGATGATGAAGAGGGAAAGAACGAAACTAAAACGTAACAGTAAAAATCGGGGGCGGGGGTAATCAATTGCGATTATGGTTGCGACTGAACCTAAGCTGGAAAGGTCCCTCCCCGCCACAAACAAAATGAACAGATAAATACGAAATGAAAACAGAAAGAAGAGAAAATCACAGAAGTAATAATTTTAACTATATTGCTGTACCACTTATATATATAATATATCATATTGTATAAGCCTGTGAATGGGGATTATTAGAAAAGCTTGAGTTGAGATCGTAACCATATGAATCTTTATAGTGATCCTACATTTTAAAAAAAAAATCATAATAATCAAACTGATAATGAGAGTTATGACAATAAAATGATGATAATGATGAATCATTATTATTATTATTTTATGAATATTATTGAAATCAATATCAGTAAGCACAAGAAGGATTTACAAAGAACATAAAGGTTGTAAAATACAAATAATACATAAGAAGATTTTGTAAAAGAGAAGGTATATGATTTAAAAAAAAAAAAAAAAAAAAGAAGAGAGATAAATAAAAAGAAAAGAAAAGAGAATAGGAAAAAGGGGAGTCTAGAGAGGTAAAAAATCCGAAGGGAGGGAAGAAAGCATGAAAAAAGAAGAAGAAAAGGGAATCAGGAAAAATGATATAGTATATAAGTTTTGAAAAATTCATAGAAACGAAATATATGAACAAATCTGAACTTCATCGTAACAACAAAAAAGTTCTAGCCCAGCCACATCATAACATAATTGCGTAGTTTCATACAAAAACAACCTAATCCGCATGACAAAAAATGAATAATTCATGAGAGCTTTCGTGCCCCCGGGTCGGCGGAATGACTATAGGCCTACTACACGCATATCGCCGCCCTAGAAAGGTATGAATATTCAGTACCATCGCGGATACAAAACGCACTGCTTATTGCTGTTAGTGTTTATGATGAAAAATAGGCCACCCCACGTTCTTAGCAACCACGCTCATTGATCTTTATCAAAACCCCTTCGTCCACAGCATGTGGGTCGGGGTACGGTCCTTCGTCTCCAACCGTTAAGTTAGTTAACTTGGTTTCACATTGTCGTTTTTCTTGTTAATAACAATTGATTGATTAACATTGATTATTGACATGGATAGTCGGTTGGGCTTGATATGGTTAAGGATGGTTTTAGACTTGCTATTGTCACGGTTGGTTGGTTGGGCTTGGTAAATGGACAAGACTATTTGGAACTTTTCAAACATATTTTATACTTATTTAAATTTGTTAACTTGGTTTCACATTGTCGTTTATTCTTGTTAATAACAATTGATTGATTTTAACATTGATTATTGACATGGAAAGTTGGTTGGGTTTGATAATGTTGGGGATGGTTTTCTCGACTGGCTATTGTCATGGTTGGTTGGTTGGGCTTGGTGATGGACAAGAATATTGGACTTGTTTAAACATATTTTATACTTATTTAAGTTTGTTAACTTGGTTTTAGATTGTCGGTTATTCTTGTTAATAACAATTGATTGATTTTAACATTGATTATTGACATAAATAGTCGGTTGGGCCTGATATGGTTAAGGATGGTTTTCTCGACTGGCTATTGTTATGGTTGGTCGGTTGGCTTGGTAATGGACAAGAATATTGGACTTGTTTAAACATATTTTATACTTATTTAAGTTTGTTACCTTGGTTTTAGATTGTCGGTTATTCCTGTTAATAACAACTGATTGATTTTAACATTGATTATTGACATAAATAGTCGGTTGGGCTTGATATGATTAAGGATGGTTTTAGATTTGCTATTGTCATGGTTAGTTGGTTGGGCTTGGTAATGGACAAGAATATTGGACTTGTTTAAGCATATTTTATACTTATTTAAGTTTGTTAACTTGGTTTCAGATTGTCGGTTATTCTTGTTAATAACAATTGATTGATTTTAAAATTGATTATTGTCACGGATAGTTGGTTGGGTTTGATAATGTTAAGGATGATTTACTCGAATGCTTATTGTCATGGTTAGTTGGTTGGGCTTGGTAATGGACAAGATTATTGGGCTTCTTTGGTTCCATTTATACTCTTTTAAGTTTGGTAACCTAATTTCAGATTGTCATTCATTTTTCTTAATAACAATTGACTGAGTTTAACACTGATTATTGACACATGGATGGTTGGTTGGGCTTGAGATTTTATGGATGTCTTTTCTAGGCTTGCTATTGACTTGGATTGTTGGTTGGGCTCGGTAATGTACACGACTATTGGGCTTGTTCGGTCACATTTATACTATTTAAGTTTGTTAACTTAATTTTAGATTGTCGTTTATTCTTGTTAATAACAATTGATTGACTTTAACACTGATTATTGACACATGGATAATTGGCTGGGCTTGCTATTGACTTGGATGGTTGGTTGGGCTTGATAATGGACACGATTATTCGGCTTGTCCGTTCACATTTTATACTTATTTAAGTTTATTAACTTGATTTCAGATTCTTGCATGATCTTGTGAATAACATTAATCCAGTTTATTATTGTTCATGTAATGAATTCTTTACAATTTGGAGGTTGTATGGGATTTTTCTTTTTCTTCTGCTCAGGTATTATACTCATTTCCCAAATGCCTCCAGGGGAAAAATGGCCAAGAGCGCCATGAATTGACGGTGGGGACAGGCTGTGATTACCAGATCCTGTGTATATGGAACCAGTAGCCTAGGAAACTGGGCATACTGGGTGGAGCACCGTCCCCCAGCTTTGCCCTCTTCCATACCTTTAAAGGTAGTATCAGCCTTTTTCACAAATTGCGAAAACTAATGCAACTTGGCATAACTGTAGAATATGTTCGACCTATACTGTCTATTCAATCTTACTGTCATAGGTTGCCTAGATCAGTAATACAAAGCGAAAATCTGACTACCAATCTTGACCAGCTCTCCATCAACAACGTTGATATTACAGCGCGTGCGGCACGGACCGCACACAGCAATATACACACGGCGCATCAGCGTGCATTATTCTCTGCGCTAACGGTCAGCGATTCGCACCGTACGGTATATTTTTCGAGGTTCGAAAAAATAGGAATGAATTTTGATAATCGCAATAAAATGACAAACATACACATTTGAGCTTAATCATGTTGTGGGATGATATAGTCATTGGTATACTACTATATCCTCTTAAAAACTAGAAATTTAATATTTTTGCCTGCAAAAGGCTGACACTAGGGGAGACCGGGTATGGACGTTACAAAATTCACATTCTGGGCCAGATAATTCTAATGAAAGAACTCACGCACTCCATATTGGGTCTGTAGTTAGCCTATTATGTTGGCTAAAACCTGAGGCATATAAAACTTGAAAACATGTAAACACTAATTAACTGCAGCTTAATTAGTGAAGACATTTTTTTGTAACAACCTACCCCATATACGGGGTAGGTTGTTACACCATACGGGGTCAATTGTTACAATATGTAAACATACGGGGTAAGTTGACAATGTGTAAATCTCTTATACCATACTTTAATTTCAACTTTCCGGTTTCTTGACATCGTTAACAGTAGATCAAGTAGAGCTCTAGAATAGACAAAAGTAATAATAGAAAAATAAAAATATTAACACCTGAAAACTGAGACAAAATGTAATTTTACATATGTAATGTAACTGGGGTAAGTTGTTACATCAACATGGGGTAGGTTGTTGTATCAACCTACCCCATGGGTGATTTTACACACAGAAATCAACTGTAGCTCAGTCATTAGGCAGAATTACAGGGCATGGCTAGGGGGTATATTAGTGACATACATGTACTATATTTACAATACCAGACTATTATCATGTGCCTTCAGTTGTAAGAGCTATTACAAATTTCAATTTTTGTCAAAAATTTACTTTGAACTGTAAAAAATGGTTTTTGTTGATTTACTTTTTAATAAAACAACGGAGAAACCTCACGACCGGCAGTTCATCACAGCTATGTGTAGGCTGTATATAGATGCCAGTTAGCACATCCTCTCTTGTTCCATCTTAGCACACTGAGAACTGTAACAACTGACCCGTGTAACTTCCATACCCGGTCTCCCCTACCTTTAATGCTAGAGGGCCCTGGTCACGTGACCTGTGTCCCTTGGGGTTTTTTTTGTATTTGGCTTGTAACCACTGAAACACAGCCTGTCGCCCTCCAACGATTATAATCACGTAACTTTGGAAATGTTTTATATATATTTATATTGAGTTGAAATTAGTTCGGATTGAAATGGTAAAAATAATTGTATGATACAATTATTGTCCATATATATATTATATGGTTCTAGGACATCTCCCCCGGAGGACAAATCCCCCGGGGACAACTCCCGGAGGACAGCTCCCCCGGAGGACAACTCCCCTGGAGGACAACTCCCCCGCGGACATTCTCCCGGAGGACAGGTTCCCCCCCCCCCCCCCAAGGAACGAGTCCCCCGGAAGGACAGCTCCCCCCAGGACAACTCCCACGGAGGAACAACTTTCCCGCGACAACTTTCCCCTGGAGACAAACTCCCCCTAGGACATCTCCCCCAGAGGGCAGCTCCCCCGAGGACAACTTCCCCCGCAGGACATCTCCCCCGGAGGATAGGTCCCCCAATGACAACTCCCCCGGATGACATCTCCACTCAATTTAAATGCTTTATAAAATTAATATTGATTTATGTCAACCCCTTGGTTGTTTTTTTTTTTCTGTTACAATTATTACAGTTATTTCGCATGGAGTAACCCTTCTGTAATGACAAGCGGGGATGTGAATGGTTGTTTAATTGCTAATCATCCATTGGAACCACCCCTTCCAATCTATGAATGGCTACTCCTTCCCTCAAAAGGTTGTTAGGTTTGGCAGATTCAGAGGTACCCCAACGAAATGTGACCCTCAGAAAAGGAAAATTAATGAAAATGCAAGAAATAAAAGAAATGTTGAAAAATGGAAGGATACTAAATGGGGAACTTAAATATGAATTTATAGGAGTAGAAAAGAGCACGAAGGGCGAGTTGGCCTACATATCTATAGTCGTCTTTAGCAAGGGGGGGGGGAGAGCCACGATAATTAAGCTTTAATTAATAATTAATCACTGTAATTTTGAGGTAAAAATTTGAGTTATTTGTGCATTATGATTTAGTATCAGCGATGGGCGCAAAAGTTTAAAATGAACACAATTTTCTATCTATCAAAAAAGAAATTCACGAAAATCAATTCAAGCATCATCACTTGTTTTGTCAGTTTTACAAGGAATAATGTAATACAATCATTGTCATTTGGTTCAAGATTTTACAGACAATTGTTCTACATTTATCCAAAACAAACCGAATATTCATATCTGAATAGTGTGGTTTCATAAGTATGCACTTGCACAGCTTTGCATTAATGCAGTGTGATCGCTATCATAAGAGGTTGTTATTGCAATTAGTGTTGGTATGAAAATATCTCCAGAAGTAGATGAAAATTAAAACATCTCGGTATATCAACTAATTTTAAAAAAATTGCCAAAGATTTTGTATTTCCATGAATGGCTATTTCGGTTAAAAAAAAAAAAAAAAAATCGCAAATGGAGCAAAAATGAACGAGTGCATGTGGATCTGTTCTCCGTAATGGTTGAGCTGTCCTCCGGGGGACTTGTCCTGCGGGGTAGTTGTGCTGCGGGGGAGTTGTCCTCCGGGGGAGCTGTCTTCCAGGAGAGTTGTCCTCCGGGGGAGTTGTCCTACAGGGGAGATGTCATCCGGGGGAGTTGTCCCCCGGGGGAGTTGTACTCGGGGGATTTGTCCTCTGTGGGACTTGTCCTCCGGGGGAGTTTACATCGGGGGAGATGTCTTCCGGGGGAGTTGTCCTTGGGGGAACCTGTCCTCCGGGGGGAGATGTCCTGCGGGGGATTTGTCCTCCGGAGGAGTTATCCTCCGGGGGAGATGTCCTCCGGGGGAGATGTCCTGATACGATATTATATATTACCGAACTTGTATTACGTCTTTGTTGGCAATGATATTAAATATTGATTAATTGGTGTCATGTTGGAAATCATGAAATATCTCGAACGGAGAATAAAAAGATGAGAAAAGGCAACCCTTGTATAAAATTGTATTTCTTCTCATAATATGAATATGATTTTATGTAAAATAATATTGTGGCAAATGACCCATGAACCTAAGGGAAGTTTTAGATCCCAAATCATTCAAAGTGCTCCAACATCAAATCGATATACCGGGTGATTTTCTCTTCAGAGAACAACATCAAAATATGTATCATATTACACCCTAAATAATCCACACGGGTTTAACCTAGAAATCGAGAGTATATTCCATAAGAGCCGGATAAAAGAAATTCAAGTTATCTAAATACTTTGCCAACTGGCCCGATTTCTGATTACGATACCGCCTAGAAACAGTAAGGGAATTATATGGAACCGACTCCCTTTTTGCTCTATATCAGACTTTTTCCGATGCTAAAGATCTTCTTGAAATTAGCATGATTACTTGGAGAAAAGATACCATTGTAGATCCTGAATATTGTGTACACCATGTGTCCGTCAAATTGGCCGAAGGGAATTAGGTATTGCTGTGAAATACCATCAGATACAAAATCATACAACCTTGTACTCCATAAATAGTCAAATATTGGTGTAAAGGATCGGCTGATTCATACAAACATAACAATATGAAATAATGCTAAATGTCTCTATAGTAATGTCTGTTTTGGCTAAAAGGAGTTTTTCTTTATTTTACTGAAGCAGCCACTGATTGCTTCATTTCATTATAATACGCCACTCTAGTTTATTTGGCCAGAAAATATGTGGTTATTACCGTAAAACGCCAACTAATACACTGAATAGGTTTAGGTTTAGGCTTGAAGATTGATTAAAATTTATGCTACAGTCACACAGACACTTAAGTCCGGCGTTGCGTCCAAAAATTCCCTTTTTCCTACGGAACATTATACCAGGAGAGATGATAATTTCATGACGAAAATGTATATGCATCAAATAAACAGACCAGACTTTACCATTATTATATGTACATATGTATTAAAAAACGCGATATTAGTGCATTTAAGTAGGTGACAAACATTAGTCTAATTGGTCAGAAAAAAAGTTTAATCGCTGTGAAGGGCCGGCTGATACAATAGACCCCATCAGGTAAGATGCAAGACGTAATGAGAGCACGCATTAGTCAACACCAGCTAATTGGTAGACACAGGTGCCCGCTTTCTCGCTCTGTCCGTTTATAGATCCTAGCATAATAACGTCACAAAATAAATAATGATTATAATTATACGTACGTTTCTTGTTCGTATCCCAAAATAGACGTATAAAATAATACATTTAACATGATAAGCGTCAATAAGTAAATAAAGGACAATCTTTCAAAATCGGGCCAATAAGACGTATAATAATAGGGAAATGATCGTAATCCCATATAGAGCAAAAACATACTTTTATCATGATTAAAGCGCAAAATAGATGTGTGAACCCCAAAAGACGTATTCATATCAAGGCAACATTGCAATTTTAGAAGTAAAGACTAACAAAAGATAAAAATACTTTTATGCTGATTACGTCACTAAATAGAGAATTTATCTTACTCACTTTCTCTCGCTTCCCAAGGGACGTAAAAAGAACACAACATTGTAACGCTAGACCAAAACAGGCTCAGAAAATACTTGACTGCGTTGAAGAAAATACCTCGGGGGATTTGTATCGAACTGTCATCTTTTAATCAGGAAATGTGAACATAATGGCCTAGATTCTTGACGTTTCTCTCTCTGTCTCTCTCTCTTTCTTTGAATTTGTTGAATTATTAAAAAGGTCATTTTTTCGTGTGGATTACTATGGTTGGCCTTAAATTGCACCTAGATTGGTTATGATTGATTATACATATAAGACACACACATTAGCCATTATCATAGAATATTCACAAGGTCATCCTCATAACATTGCATAAAACAATAACTTACATGAGTACAGTACCATGCCAGCATTGCGACAGCCTAATTGCTACATTTCGTGGGTTTATTAGTTTAATTGTATTGTATATACGCAGCTATAGCCATTCGATATTTTCAGCCACAAAACACGCCTACATGATTTTGTAATGGTCAGTGACATTCAGATATACATCCTCAGGGGACAATAAAATATAAAATTTGTAACATTGGCTTAAGCGTTATCCGATCTTACGATAACGCTTAAATTTGTAATACGGTATAGATACTGCGAGTTGAAATATTACATTGGATCTACAAATACCGTTGTCATTAACATGTTGAACGTACTTGGATGTGGCATAATCATTGGTGACTTTTGAAGCAACTTTGAATTTGCAAATAGGTAAAATCACCCTTGAGTTTATCGGGGCTTTGAAATTTTTACGGATGCGACTGTAAATAGGCAGAACGATTCTAAAACTACAAAGTTACATCAAACCAAAGAAATGGCGGATTCAGTGCAGATCGAGAAGGATGTGATCTTCTATCTATAGGGATATTCAGGTACAAGGTGCGTGGACGAATGCGGTCGAAGCCCTTTCCTGAACCCTGGCACGAGTCCATGGTGTGAACTTAATAAACAAAACAACGTTGAAAGATACTGTACTAATTCAAGAACGTAGATCCTCTACTCAGACCAAAGGTTTTGTTTCTTCATTTTACCTATCAACACGCACATGTCTCGTGTACACTATTGGATAAACCTCTCTGGGGGTCCTTCTGATCCCGTGTTGGTTGCTTAGCGTTAGATCGTATGCTGAGTACTTCTCTGACCCCACCATCACCCATGTACCGGACTAGAGAAGTGAAATCTCTTAGATATGAAGCTCGACCACGAATGAGATGGAAAAGTGAAAAATAATCAATCATCCCTCCGGAGTTCTGTGGAAAAACTCGTATTTATATAAGAAATTATTTCGGTAGGCTTGTTGAGTTTGAGGAATAACTAAGCTCCGTTAACACGTACCAATCAATCGGCTCTTCAACACACGTGCCGACATCCTGATTAATTGGTTTCTAAAGATGACTACCAATATCGATCATATATTCCTGTTGCATATCCCGCCTTAATTCGCCACTGCCTGACACCATTGTCTGAGTAGTATCTATTTTCATTTTCTTTTCAAAAATTTGAAAAGGTCGTGAGTCCGATTTCCAGCCTCGTCATACCAAAGACTTAAAAAAAATTGGACGCTCTGCCTCCTGACCAGGCGCTCGGCATTTCAGAATGAAGAAAGGTAAGGGTTAGTGTTACATTATCATGAAGAGCAGGTGTCAAAATTTAAGTGGCTACCCTGGGTAAAGAAAAAATTATTATGTATTATTATTTGATCTTTACATGTATATTATCAGATTTTCTATGTAAGACGTGCAATTGGTATTCGAAATAATAGGGCATACATTTTTTTTAAAAACATATTATTCTGCATTCTTGTAATTTCAAAATAATTTATATAATAGATTGTTTCACGATAATATTGTTCTTTAAAAGACATGGACGATAGGTTAACAAATGCATCTTTTTTTATCGGAGCTCACAGTTTGCTTTAAGAATAGAAAGTGACAGACAGGATACAAATGATTCCTTCAATGTCACGTCACACAGCAATGCAGACTGTCCTTCAACCGACAACAAATCTGGCGCGTTCGGCAAACTTACGCTAAAACTAGCTTTGGTTTTAGCCGGGCGATGTGAGTTTAAGTATGGTTTAAGGTTCCCGTTTCAAGTTGCGACAGTACGAACGTCCATTTGTATTGTATCGTCTTTCTGTTTGTGGACGTGGATAAGGTGACAACTGTTATAATAAGTGGATGTCCGGTTAGCGGTTGAAGGGACGGTCCAGCTAAATACAAATTAATTTTGCACCACCTTGTCAATCCCCATGGTAATATACTTTGAGGACCCAGGTATGTTGTCTTTCCTTGACCATGGAGGTCCAGTTGCTTCTGGCGGATTGTTACAATACATGAATTGCCACACTCGACCTCTGTGAGTAGATTAAATGGTTAATAATAGGAAAATATTTCTCGAATACTTGAGCACCTTCTCATGATTGCTAGGCTAAATCCGGGTATTGATAGCTCCGCTTTGAATCTTACATGTCCTGATCTTGTAATTTTTATCAAGGTCACTTATAGGAATCTATTTTGATTTTGGTTCCGGAGTTCATGCTAATATGCAGAGGGTGAAATGGAAACAGAGGTTTAATATTTTATTCAACTTTCTATATAAAAAAAAGGTTCATTTCAGTTCATCAGTAAGTTGCGTCACCGAGTTAAGGGCCTGTCCCACTGGCGGCGATCGTTGTGGCGACTACATGATAATGTCATAATTGTAAGCAGTTCAGCTTCAACAACAACTTGCTACCACACTCACAACATCAAAATCGCCAGTTGTCGCAACAACGATCGCCTCCAGTGGGACAGGCCCTTTATTCTTTTTCCCCATCCGAATGAATTCCCCCTCCTCCATCCTGCCTCGTCTGTTCCCATGTAGAGTTATGTTGTGCAAAGTCACAAACAAACCACCAGCATTTCATGTTTAGCCAAACCATTAATTCGAGATTTTAGCAATGTGAATATACAAATCCTATTGTCTTATCATTCCTAACGATAGCAAACTCGACGTGAATCTCACTTTGCTTGATGCTCGTCTTTAAGCACGCTTAAACATAACATAAGTCAAAATTACCTAGTATTCCGTGTACAATTTAAAGAGGGTCGGATATCAATTACAATTCCACGAGCATATTTCTCTCGTTTCCATTAAAATGTCATGAAAAAGCAAATATGGATTATTTAATTCCATGTAAATTTGGTAATGGAAGAAAAGTTCTTGACCTAATGAGACTCCAGTCTAAAACTTGTCCTCCCTCAACGGCACACACTCCCAATCATGATCGACAAATCCAAAACCCAAAGATGCCTATTTTCCTCCTCAATTTTTTATATATCCCATATCCACCTCACATCAAGACTTTGTGATCCCACCCCTGTTCCTCCATGTCATCCATACATTCCCTATTTTCTTCTAGAGTCCTGTTTTTCATCATACACCCCAAGAGCCAACAAACATGTAAATCACATACAAGAATGATATCATCTTTCACATGCACCTGCATTCAAAGTCTCACTGAGGCATGAGAGCTTTGAAAGATCATGACAAAAACATTATTCCGTATGTATGTTATGTGCATGTTAATCACACCAATGTATAGATCACGCAAATCACTATATAGAAGGTCACTTGTCATGCTGCATGTAATTGAAGATAACAGGTCTGACTGCAGATTATGAATTCTATTTTAGATTCTTGGTATCTATGCAATTATATTTTGTTTGTAGCTCCTTCGATTTCCTGGAAATCAATTCAAAGTTTGGATATTTTAAATAGAAAGGTCAACAGTAATCACGACTAAACAACAATGATATCCCTTTTTTTCAGAGATAGTTCAAACGCCCTCTACCATGTCTTCATAGCTTAAATAGCGATAAATAAGTCTTAATGATATAAATTATTTTCTATAGCATATTTGCTGACCGTTCTTGTATTTTAAGGAACATTTTGAGACAACTATTCATATTTAAACTACATCTTAACTAAAAAAAAAATAAAAAATAAAAAAAGGCCATTTGTCTGTCTTCCTCAGGGTTCTGCAAGACTCGGTTGCCAAGTATTTTGTTACAATTTCATTGTACCTGTTATTAATTATGAAAGAAAAGGTAAACACTGTATTTGGTCAGACCCGGAGGTCCATTAACGTTATTTTAAAAAAAAAACATTAAAGTGAAAGTGTCTTCTTCTTTCTTTTTTTTTCTTTTTTCAATTTAAATGCACAATATTCCACTTGATCTTATTCTATATCTGCAGAAATGTCACCTTTAAAAGTAAATGAGCCTGGTCAGTTTGTCACGGACGGACATTTTGCGAATTTTCAAAGTTTGACAGCCCGTGAAAAATTAATCATGAGAAATATTGAAATTTTCTGTGTTTGATAGTGAAGGGTACCACTGGATCTGCCAAATGATGGCAAAATTTTGTTGCATGGATCATCTAAGAATAAATACTTAAATGTTCAATGTCACGGACGGACAGGATAGAAATGGGTTTCCTGACTTCTTGTGACTCTTTTGGTATTTCTATCTAAAGTAATGCCAATGTAAAACAAAAACATATCATACAATAGCCAAGTAATTTTACTTTGCTGCCATGAAAAATCATTTGGATAAAAGCTCCAGTTTTTGATTGACGGCTAAAAACATTTTGTCACGGACGGACATTTTCAGTGTCACGGACGGACATTTGGTTGTCACGGACGGACATCATAGGGAAACTGTTGCAGAAATCAACTTTTCGTCAAGAATATTAAAATTCCACGTAATACAATTCAACAACCAATCAGAATGAAGGATTTAAAGTCAAACACAGATCCAGGGGGTCCCCACCCTGACCCCCCCCACCAAAAAAAATAAAATAAAAAATAAACAATGAAATGAAATGAAAACCCTCCGCTACCCAATGGCTGCTATTTAAATAAGGATGACACATTTGGCGGACGAAGGTATTTTATTTATTATATTACACCATTTACAACCCTTTGTCCTATTTTTGAAAAATCTGTGCACAGTAATCTATAGGAAATACAGAAATGTCCTATTTTTAAAATTTGTATTCCACTTTGTCCCTATATTAGGATTCACAATGTTGCAGGTATGGAAATTGCTTTATTGTATGTTTTGCTTGTCCTGAACACTGTAATACAATTTGATAAATAATCAGAATGAAAGTTTGCAAGTCAAACTCACCCTCCCCCCCCCCCCCAAAAAAAAATGGAATAGCCCTACCCAATAATTATTATTTTTTAATAAGTATGACATATTAGACGGGCGAAGGTCTTTTTTTTTTTTAATCTGCACCCCCACCCCCTCTCCCAAGAGTAGTGATGTGAACATTTTTAGTGTACATTTTTTCTTGACTGGCGTATCATGCAAAACTTTGGGGTGTCCAAATCTAAAGTCTTAAAAAAGATAAGGAATCCTGGATTTGCGCCTGCATACATGTACATGTATTGTGTTTTATAGGGAATTTTGGTGTGCATGTGGGGGGGGGGGGGTAATGTACATGATGTGAAGTCATGCAACCTAATTTGATGAAAGAAGGGTTTAATTCAGATAATTACCTGGAGTAATTGAAGAATAATAATTTCACCCATAACCAGTGCAGCATATTGCATTTATACTGATTTGTCGTGTCGCGTCTAAAAATGTCACGGACGGACAAAATTTCAAATTCAAATGAAATAACGCAATCACAATTGATAAAAGTAAATTTCATACATAGCAAGAGGTCTTATAATGGGAGATAGCTTTGCATGATTCTTAATTTCAAACAAGCAATAACGTAGGCAAAAAATACTTTTTGCGTTTCATAGTATTTTATTTTTACAGCGGACGGACATTTCAAATTTAGGTACAATATATGAATCTAAATTTAACGCACAAGTTATTTATTTTCACCCAGTTTGATAATTCAAATTCGTTTTCTTGTTTTGTTAAGAAATACTTTCAAGAACTTTCTGGTATTCATTAAGAAATATTAAGAGATTGTAGATAGATATTTGAGACTGAACACTTATTTATAGCTTGTAACTAAAATGTCCCGTGTGACAGTATTTTAAGGCACCCCCGTAGAAAAATAATTCAAGGGCTTCATCATTGCTTGTCCTGAAAATCATATTTAACACTTTAGATATTAGTCTAATCCTGAAAATACATCATCCCCGAAATCTTATAAAATTTCACCCCAGTGCTCACTCTTAACTGACCAGGCTCAAATATAGATTAAACTAGACATGCGTATGACGTTGGTTTCTATAATATCTCCCATGTGAAAGATCTGGAGCATGTATGTTGAGTAGCCTGGAAATAGGCCATTCTCATTTACATGAATGAGTGAAAGAATTGTTAGCTCCTCCAAGCATTTTACATTTAAAATATCACCGAGTGATTATTATGATTATCAATGCATTTACAATGCTCTAGCAGTGTCAGATTGAATAAAGCATAATCAGTGGGACTTGTTGCTTTTTATTTTATATATTATTAAACATTTGCTTTTGACATCGTTAAAATAATGCGTTAATGGAAAAAACTACAAAAAGTAAATGCGGATCTTATGATTTGGTCATGCTTTGTGTTCATTTTCTGTTTTGTATTTTGTTTCTTTTGGGGTTTTTGTTTTGTGTATGTTCCTGACAATTCATTAACTTCATTGAAAAAAAAAGTATATACATGCCGTACAAAATATGGTAATTGAAATTGATAAATTTGCAATTGAAAAATTGTGGAATTATAACAAAAAAGCGCTCGACCTTTTTGTATAACGAGAACAACTGTTTGATAATTTGTTTTTTGTTGCTGTTTTTTTTTTTACATTTATTGATTTTAAAAAAAGTGGATTCCATTTGAAAATGTGACAATGTGAACGTCCCATATAGGCATTGGCAACACACCTTCAAACCACGATCATCATGTTACAGCTAAAGGTATTTGTATTTTTGATTCCCTTGTCGAGCTATGTCTGTATGTTCAAAGATTGATGCTCCAAACATTGCTAATATATCCAGCACTTTTCTCCTGTTATAACCCCTTATTATACGTCCGGCTATATTTCCTTTCATTCTGTTTTGTCTCGACCTTTTCTATTTTCGTACTATTTATAAATTTCAATTTCTAAAAATACACATCAAGTATCTCCCCCTCCCTCTTTCTCTCTCTCTCTCTCTCTCTCTGACTATCACTTACTCTAGCTGGCCTCATGGAGCTTTAGCCTTCTTTTTTCCTCCATTATATATTTATCTCTTCATATGTTTCTCTCCAACATGTAAATGTTGTGCTTCTTTCAATCGACAATGCTTCTCTCCTATTTATTTATTTATTTTTTATTTTTTATTTATTTATTTTATTTTTTGTTGCTCATACCCAGTCACTTTCACGTCCAAATCGCTCTCTCGAACTACAGTATCTTTCTCTCTCCCTCTATTTCTTTTCATTTTATAATTTGCACTTTGCTTACCCCTCTCATTCCTGCCACCGGACCCGTGTGCCCGTAGGGGTGTATAGATTTGCTTAGTGCATAAATGGCCAGACACTTTCTGCTTGCAAAAAGTCGCGGTATGAACTAGATCTACATCAAGGGTCAAAGGGACAAATTCATTGGCTTTAGAATTCAGAGAAAGGGAGCTGCTAGGATATTTGTTATGTTCCTTGTTTCTCTGGGTTTTTGTGTCTTTTTGTTTTGTTATATGGTTTGGTTATGTGGGTGTGTATGTGTGAGCGCGCCTGTGGTGTGTGTTCTGTGTGTGTATGTATGTTAATGCGAGGGTGTGTGTATGCCTGTTGTGTGTGTGTATGTGCGTGTGTGTGTGTGTGTGTGTTGTTGTGTGTGTGTGTGGTGTGTTTGTCATAGGTACTTCTCTTAGCATGGAAATAAATAAAAGATTTAGTCAAGTAGACAAAAAGTTATACACGGAAATCATGCTAAGAAATGAACACATGTATTCCATCAACATACGTGGTTTGAATAATAGAACGGTTTTCCAAGGTCAGACCTAGTTAATAATGATAGTCAACGCATATTTCAAAATGTTCCTAGTGATTCATATGGTGATATAATATTATTTGTTTTCTAATATAAATCCACAATCAAACTGAGATGGTAACCGTAATAATATTCTCTAATCTATGGCCAATTTGTGGAAATATAACTCATGCCTCTTATATTTCTTGTTAATGGATCAATTAAAACGTGACTGAATGTGTATGTTTCTCTTTCCATATTTATATAATTTCTCCTTACCACGTTCCAGTGGCGGATGCAGGATTCCGAAATTGTCTAAGCGATGATGTGTATAATTATTGTGTGATTTTCACTAGAAAAGATGCCTCTGACGCCATTGTCTCACGACTGCGCCATTGGCCGATATTCTCGAAGGATTACTAAAGTTAGCGGTATTCGCAACTTTAGTCCCCTTCAAGAATACCAGTCAAAGTCTCTTATTCATTTACAATGGCTCTTTATTATTATTCTTTATGTTAAAAAAAAAACTATATTTTCAGTATAACCCTGCTTTGATCAAGACCTCTAACGCACGTTGTTGTAATATTATGGGGTTGTTGGGAGGGGCTCGTTTAAAACGAAAATTTTGAAAAGATTCTTATAATTAAAATGCTTTTAAGGCCTTTTAGAATTTCAATTGAATTTTAAAGATTTGTTTAATAAAAAGACAGTCTTAAGGGCTTCTTAAACTGCAAAAGAAAATGATATGTTCCTTGTCATGATTAAATTAAAATTTTAAGATTTATTAGAAATATTTGTACGTATTTGGATTTTTCTTAAAACGCAAAGAGAGATGGCGTTTTTACTTTTTATGTTTAAATCAAACAATAAATTTTATTGCTCGATTGGATCATTGATTGTGCATTGGAATGGTTGGTTGCAGCTTTTGTTGATTGAATTATATATCAATCACTTAGTTGTTCATTCATTGTTCGTTTAACGTTGTTCAGACGAACGTTGGTTGTTAGATTATCAAAGTTTCCCAAATAGTGTTGACACATGCATTACATCTACATAATTTATATATATATAGATAAACATAAATAGGTAAACATTTCACTGCTCGCCCCTGCGTCAACATGTGCCTAACTAGGCTTGTTAGGGGACAGGTTTTTGGCTTGTGAATTTTTGGCGGCAAGACTACCACCCTCATGAAAACGATTATGTATACATGTCTCAGACTTTACTTTTAAATGACGGTCATTCCTTGGCCTGTCAAGTAGCTTTGTCATTGATGGAGCCCCAGGCGGTGACGAAATTTAGGGTTTCTTCTCACTGATATTGTTAAAGATAAACCACTTTTCAATACGCTTCAAACGTCTTCTGCTTCTTCTTCCTTTCCAATGCCTCGCTATATAGCGTTTTATAATAGGTCAATTGCCAGGTAATTGGGGCTAGATGAAATTATTGCATATCCCGATTATTTCTTCATTTGAAGGATGTTTTGAAAGAAATTAATAGTTCATGGTTCAATGTCTTGGTGGATCATTACCAGAATTTTCAGCAGAAATGTTTCGTTTATTCGGTAGCAGACTCTCTGACCGTGATTACGGTTACGAACGACCTCATTCGGCCTATTATGTACCCCTTTTCTAATCTTGCTTCCTTCAAACGTACCTTTCGTCTCCCTGAGTTCAGTATTCTAAATACTGAAACAGCGGAATTATCTTGAAGGACAAAATATTGCACAAATCAAAATATGACGTCATCGGTGTTTCCAAGATTGAACAGACTTATTAAAATACGAGGAATTTAAATCATGTATTTCTCTTTTTAGACAATCTTGAATGAATTAAGTATAGGTTAAATGTTGAGAGACTACAAATAGATTTCATTGGTTAATTTTCTTCATTACTTCAATACCCAACTCGGCCTATGTGAAGTTTGTTGGAAAAATAAAACAGCATTTCGGAGAAATCGCCTGAGCATAGTGTTGATTTGAGGGATTCATAGGGTGTTACGGCTAATTGACTTGATGATGAATAGTTCACTGATGAAAATGCTCTTTTTCACATTGGTACTTCTAAAAGCCAAGGAGACTTCGAAATATCAAAAATATACAAAACAAAATCCCCAAAACAACAAAAATACACTAAAAAGATATTAATACCTCAAAGATTTTTTTTAAACAGTAGGCTTATACAATATATACATACCGCGAGGTATGATGTAAGAGATCGAGATAGAGAGACAGACAGACAGACAGACACAGAGAGAGAGAGAGAGACAACTTTTTACGTATTGGTATTGTGGTCGGTCTTCTCCTTTTAATCGTTTTTTTTTTCTCTCTCTCTTTCTCTCTGTTTTTTCTTACTATCATTTGTAATATGCCTGCAATAATAGCTAATACAATTACCTGTCATGTATACGTCTAAAGCTATATAACGGACCACCGTATCCCATCCTGTCTGTGTTATCTATAGGAATGCATGCATGGTACCTGGCTTTCAATTAATAAATCACATGAAATCCTATTCAAGCTGAATCTCTCATCCTTCTTCAAATCATTATGATTCCCTTTTCCTTATGTCTCGTCCCTGGGCCTCCGATGTGGATGTCTGCTTTCTGAGCTTGATTGAAAATCACATTAGATGTTCTTCTTCCATTCCTTTTCTTGAGCTCGTATTCCACAGTTGATCTCTACCGTAGATTCACAGACATTTTGATATGCATAAGCAGATATGTATCCCATTCGGACGCAAAACGGAAGATCATATGCTGAGATAGGGTATGGTGTTCATAATCATAACGGCAAGAACCATTTCCAGAATATACATAATACAGACGTAATATCTAGACCGCGCTATGTCAATGAATTTGGGATCTTGCCAATAAGAAGTATTATAATTCATAAATAAGAATTAACAGATAACAACCCGCACACAGAAATGATTTATAAAATTGGAAAATAATCATGGGAGAATCTTCAAAAAAGAAGAAAAACTATATATAACATATAATTCATAATTCGTTTGTGTCTGTTTGATTTTTGTTTCTTGAATATTATCAACGTCATAAATCTCATTCAAGACGCATAAAATGTTAATATAAGTCGTCATTCATTAAGAAAATGGTTTGAGTTGTTCAAATGAAATGCAGATCCATTATTTTAATCCAGCGAGGCGCAGGGGACGCGGACCCCCTCTTGGAAAACCATTCATTGACTGTGCATTTTAAAATCGAAGTTTGAGAGCCAAAAACGGATAAAAGACTTTTTACATCCCAAATAAAAATAGAGGTGTGTCCCCTTTCATAGTGCTTTGCCTCTCCTCCAGATACTCGTTCTTATAGCTCTAGGCTGTCCTTGGTATAATTAGCAATTAGTAAATTGATCAGTTGTTTTATTAATTCATTAAACGTACGTTCAAGGCGAGGGTACCTAGACTGTGGTCTCTGCTCAAAACAACGACTGAGCAAAAAAGGGTATAAAAAAAAACTATCAAGAAAAGTATAATCCGGATGTTTGATCATGTTCAATGATGTCATTTATTGTAACCTTGAAATCAGCAAAACATGAAAATTATTTCAGCAATAATTTTTGGAAAATATCTTGTTGAATGGCTTAGCAATTGTGACGTGTTTTTTTTATTTTATTTTATTTATTTTTTTTTTTCACTTAGAGACATAAAGACAAAATACGCGCTTATATCTTGTCTCCAAAATGCATCATTTAGCTAATAACGTTTAATTTCCTTTTTCTGAGTCGATTTGACACGCGGTTTAAAAAGTTTATCGCAAAAAAAGTCTTTGATCAATATACATACCTAATCATGTCACTTTCATAGGACATGTTAATTTTCATTATACATTCAATAACTACTTCACAGATTGAGCACAGAATTGATTGTTACATGATTTTTTTATTTTTTTTTATTTTAAATGTTCTACATTGTATTATGCAAATGTTTATAGCTGATGTGGCAATGCTAACGCTCCTGGTGGAAAGAGAAATAGGTCCTTTAATGCGGTAATGCATCTGAAATTGAAAAGAAGAAGATACTATTACCATGATTACTGGAATCCCATGGTACAGTAATTACTACCTATTTCTAAGTTTAACTTGCTATCAGAGAGACGCCAGTCATGAATTCAAATCATTTTGCTCGGGAAGGGTGAATATTGAAAACATATTATTATTAGTTTTCCTTTGTGGCACTCAACTCTCCTTTTTCTTCCTTTTTTGATTATTTTCTTTGTTTCTTTGATTTATTTTTTCGTGGTTCATTGCTTTGTTCCTCTCTCTCTTTCTATCATGTCATCTGTGGTACGATTAAATTTTAAGATGTTTTTTTTTATAATTATTTACGTCTATTTCCATGTCGTCTGTATGATTACCGTGAAAACCAATCACAAGGATTTGTTCAACATGTCCAAGTAACTTGTCCGTTCTCGTTAACCTGATATTTTTGTTCTTCTTTCCTCCGCCCACAAATAATTCTAGAGGCTTTACACATACACTGTACGCTTTAAAACTCATTAAAGAAAAAGAATTCCTCGATCGTCCTTGCCCCCAAACTGCCCGTATTTACTATCCTCCCAACGTTTACTTTTCACAAAAGGGTTCTAGTGTACCGCTTTGGAGTCTACTATTATAATTCCACCTGTAATCGGGATACCCATGAGATGTGCTCTCTAGAGTATAGACCGGTGACTAAGCGCCACCAATCCTTCACCTTGTTGGTTTGGTTTCCTGTTTATTTATTTTTTTGTCTGTAAAAGACCAGTGAGATATATATAGGCGAAATGAATGAAACAGATGACTCGAAACGTAGCTCTCAAATTCCTTTAATTCACAAGCTTTCGGCCAGCATGGCCTTCGTCAGGCTACAAAATAAGACGAAACAAAATTTGACAAAACATGAGTGGTTGACAGGCAAAATCTGTTATATCAACAAAATTTAACAGATATTTCTTTTTTATATAATCTGTCACGATTAAATAATAAGGTATATAATATATAATATATTATGATACAATTCACTGCAAAACTATATATGAAGAGTTTCATTCCAAAAGGGACTAAATCCACTTTTGGAGATTTCGAGTAAATCACTGATTTTTTATTAATCACTTTACCGTGAACCATATGACTTAATTTTGGTACACATGCTAATACAATTGCCTTAGACCATTTTAATAACAATTTAAAAAATCTGGCTATAAAATTTTGTTTTTTATGAATTTTTGAAATTTCAATTTCTATGGATTTAGTCCCTTTTGGAATGAAACTCCCGTAAATCGTCTATTTTCCCAATTATTTTGCCTATTGAAGTTTTTGGTCAGCTAAAAATGTGTTTAAATGTTATTCTGAAGGTGTATGAATAAAATAAAGCTAAAAAATATGAATTTTGAAGAAATTTTTTTTTTCTCCAAAAATGTGATTTTCAGTCAGTTCAAATATTTCATTCCAAAGGGACTAAACCCAAGAATATTTATAAAATTCTTAAAAATTAATAAAATTAATTTAAATTTTCTTTCAAGATCTTAAATCAATATCTACAGCCTGTCCCTTACAAAAATGTCGTGTGGTACCACGCAACGGTACCATACAAAATACCACAGGATTTTCCTATGGTTTTTTGGCACAAATACCACACAAAATACCATACAGAAGTACCATACAGCCAAAATACCATAGGATTTCCTATGGTTTTTTGGCACAAATACCACACAAAATACCATACAGAAGTACCATACAGCCAAAAAACCATATGATTTCCTATGGTTTTTTGGCAAAAATACCATAGGATTCCCTATGGTTTTTTGGCACAAATACCACACAAAATACCATACAGAAGTACCATACAGCCAAAATACCATAGGATTTCCTATGGTTTTTTGGCACAAATACCACACAAAATACCATACAGAAGTACCATACAGCCAAAATACCATAGGATTTCCTATGGTTTTTTGGCACAAATACCATACAGCCAAAATACCATAGGATTTCCTATGTTTTTTTGGCACAAATACCACACAAAATACCATACAGAAGTACCATACAGCCAAAATACCATAAGATCTCCTATGGTTTTTTTTGGCACAAATACCACACAAAATACCATACAGCCAAAATACCATAGGGTTTCCTATGGTATTTCGGCACAAATACCACCGGATTTTCCTAGGTATTTTAAGCACAAGTACCAACAAAAAAACCATAAATACAGGGAGTACCGAAAAAACACAACAGCAACAATACCTAGATAAGCATTATCCCAAACTAGTACCAACATAATACCGCACACAGTTTACCGGATTTGTGACAAAGATCGTTGGCGACCAGGAAGCCACACCGCCGCCGGTTAATTTCGGGGATACCACCACACGCTGTTACCAGACAGGATGCCTCTAGACACCCAAAGGATGCCAGTACCTGGTAATATTACCACTATTTAGGCAAATATATTTGGGTCACAGTTAGTTCATATTTCCTATATTCTCTTCGATAATAATGCAAATGTAAACTATCGCCTTTATTTACTACTATGTTGTGTTTAGGAAATATATGTCCGCTAAAGAGAAAAAATATAAATATGCAGGCAAATTACTAGTTAATGAGGTAAGCTCACAAAATACTGATTTGTGCATACAAACATTGTATGACAAATGCTAATTACCTAGTACCGACACCGAGACCACAGGGAAAATGACCATACGACAACCAACAACTTTCACAGTAACTGCATCCACTTTGGCTAACTGCCCGATGTATAGTTGTGTTTCTTTCGTCTTCCATTGGTGTCAATTAAAATCCCCAATTTCGTCTATCAAGTCACTTGCATGTTCAACACGCTACTTAGTAATTCCTCAGTAAGAAACTAATCCCTTAGAAAAAATATGTTTACAAGGTATTGGCGGGTCCGGGGTGGGGGGCGAGGGTCGCCCCGCCATGTCGGATTTGTTTTCTGGGGGATCGTCCACCCTCGATCTTTAAAGCTTAACAAAAATATATGTACCTATAATAGACAAAGGGCGAACAGTGGCGTAATGAACCAAGTTCAAGGTCAATAAGCAACATTTTCCGGCTCGCACTTCGGCTGCAAACAAAAAACACCAGCAATAATTAAGAACTAATATCTTCTTCAGGATCCCTATATTCATTTATTCTTTTATATTTGTTACAACCGATTTATTTCGTAACTTTTGGCATAAATGGGTGTGAGGTAGGTCCATTCTAATTGCGTTAAATTTTTGATAATTAGCCTATATTGATATTGTCTCTTTTGGGGGGTGCTTTATTTATTCCGATCCTAGTGATAAAAATCCTCTCCAAAAATATTGGCGTCAACAGGGGGCGTGTCCCCTTGAATTTCAAAAGCTGTTACTTTTTGTTTTTATTTTCTAAATAATTTGGATAAATTTTGTATTTGCCCACTTGTCCAAATGTGATGGAAATAAACTTAGTTTCTTTAAATTCTTTGTTTTCAGGTCCGTATCGTTATAAAAAGTGACCATATTCAGAAAGGGATCACAGACATATAATATATACATGTATATGTATTGTAAAACGTTGATTAATGAGATTTTCACTCGCTCTTCGGAATTGTATTTTCTAGTGGTGATTATCAGCTAGTGAATACAATGATTAATGTTATTATAGAGCAAAATTTTTAGCTCGCGCTTCGCGCTCACAAACAAATAACAATACAATGATTTAAAGATATAACTATGTCTTCAGGTCGTATTTTGTGGAATATGTTTTATTTGTTCCAACCTTATATTCTTAAGATTGTCATTAGTTTCTGCATAATAAATTATGTGAAATAGATCATTCTATTTCGAATTTTGGGTATACAAATATTTAGGAAGCCTTATTTCGTTCGAGTCTATAATAATTCCCATTCCGGGGTCTCCGTTCTCTCCCCACCCTGACCGTCATCACATGAAATCGCAGCCCCTGATGGGGGAGACCGGGACAATAATTGTAACACGGGGCGATTGTAACAGAGGCTCCAATACATGTGGTATTTGTGCCATACATGTGGTATTTGTGCCAAAAAACACACAGCAATACCATACATATGGTATATGTGTAAAAAAAAAAAAAAATACAGAAATACCATACATATGGTATTTCTGCCAAAAAACCATACAGCAATACTAACATATGATATTTGTGCCAAAAAAACATACAGCAATACCATACATATGGTATTTGTGCCAAAAAACCATACAGCAATACCATACATATGGTATTTGTGCCAAAAGACCATACAGTAATACCATGCATATGGTATTAGTGCCAAAAAGCCATACAGCAATACCATACATATGGTATTTGTGCCAAAAAACCATACAGCAATACCATACATATGGTATTAGTGCCCAAAAACCATACAGCAATACCATACCTATGGTATTTGTGCCAAAAAAACCATACAGCGATACTATACATATGGTATTTGTGCCAAAAAACCATACAGAAATACCATAACCGGCTGCTGGTGTCATCATCACGCAATCGCAAGCCACATGTAGGGGGAGCCGAGGGATCAATGCTCAGCGTGTTACAGGCGCCGCGATTGGTAACAGAGCGGTCGATTTACCAATAAAACATGTAGTGTAATATCATGATGCCATATCTATTGTGTATTTGTGACAACACACAGGCACATAACCATACATATGGTAGTCGTGTTGTACAAAAAAATAAAAAATATACAAGAATTACACTAGTAGCCATAATTGAGTAATTGTTCTGCCAATAAAACCGGAGACGCAAAACTACTACATATTGCACATTAATTGCTGCCAAAGAAACATACCAGCAACTATGACATCCAAGCTTGGTATTTGTGCCAAACCATACAGCAATACCCATAACATCTGTATCTATTGTCGCAAACCAGACACTGCACAGTAAATACGCATGCAACCTGTATGTGCCAAAAACAAGGCATAGCAGCAAGTAGCCATGACATATTAGGTATATTCGTGCTCAAAAAATCTCATACTAGCCAATATTCCATCACATTATGTATTAAGTTTTCTGTCTGCCCAAAAACCATAACAGCTAACTACCATAGAAGTAAGAAGCCCGTATGGTAGTTTGGAACCAAAAACCACACAGGCGATACTATACATAGTGGTAGTTGTGCCAAAAAAACCAATACAGAAATACAGCACACCGTTCGTATCGCGTGATGCTTGCTCATAAAACCATACAGCAAGTACCTGAATACAATATGGGTATTGTGCCAAAAAAGCCATACAAGCAATGACCATACATATGGTATTGTGTGCAAAAAACCAATAACATATGGTTATTTGGTGCCAAGAAGACCATACATAAATGGTGATTTGT
>CALNVZ010003433.1:9427712-9438602 GCA_940671915.1 Paracentrotus lividus
GCCAAAAAACCATACAGAAATACCATACATATGGTATTTGTGCCAGAAAACCATACAGAAATACCATACATATGGTATTTGTGCCCAAAACCATACAGCAATACCATACATATGGTATTTGTACCAAAAAACCATACAGAAATACCATACATATGGTATTTGTGCCAAAAACCATACAGCAATACCATACATATGGTATTTGTGCCAAATACCACAGCACTGCTGTATGGTATTCTTATGGTACCCTTTTCCTGTGTGGTATTTCCCTATGGTACTTCTATGCTATTTTATTGTACCATAGAAATACCATAGGAATACCACAGGACATTCAGAAATACCATATGAATACCACAGGACATTCAGAAATACCATAGGAATACCACAGGACATTTTTGTAAGGGGTGTGCAAAATCAGAATATATATCCGACGGAAACATAGTTAAAGTTAAGATATTTAGAATCCACAGACTGAATTTAGTCCATTTTGGAATGAAACTGTTTTGGATTTAGTCCCTTTTGGAATGAAACAGAAATTTGATACATCAAAATATTTTTTTCCCAAAAAAAATTTGGAATGCGATGTTGGGCATTTTAATCCCTTGGACTAGGTGCATATATTTAGCTTAAAAAGTGAACTTTGGTCAAATATGGATTTAGTCCCTTTTGGAACCAAGCTCTTCATATATATATATATATATATATATATATATATATATATATATATATATATATATATATATATATATATATATATATATATATATATATATATATATATATATATATATATATAAATATACAAACGTCGCCCTGTTACCTGTTAACAAAGTTGAGCCCCATCACACTATACAGTCTGTGTCAAAAAAAAAAATCGTACAGTCGAAAAAAAAAATATGTAGGTGTGAAATATTTTCAAATAATGTGTGTATGTGGTACCAAAATAAAGCCAAAGGATTTTCCCTGCTGATGCGCTTTGTTTTGTATAATTTGTTTTCGTAAAACAAAAGTTATGCTAAATTTTGTGCGACGAGGAACAAATCGAAATTGAGCACTTCACGGCCATTATTCGAAACCTATACACAAAGGCATGGGACGGCGTGCGAAAATGGATTTTTCTTGATTGTAGAAAACTAGTCATATCTCAAAAACTACAGCTCCAAATTTGATGGAAAAAATTGCTGAAGAAAGTCTGATTTTCCTGCTTTACAAACATATCAAACAATACCAGGTTGTGATTAATCTTCATACTATAAAAAAATGTTTTCCACTTTTACCATTTTATTTGACACAGACTGTATATATGATTTCTTCTATTCTAGAAGAAAAAGTAGTGTCAATAACTTTCGTTTTGTACTATTGTTAGCATGATTTGGTCCATTGCTGCAATCTACGGTATATTGTAACAACTTTGTTTATGAAAACAAGGTGGATCCATTATCTTTCTTTCTCTCTGTTTTTGTCCAGTGGTGAACACAATAAGGCACAACGTTGATGTGTTAGGCAAAGACAGTATTTATCATTGTACGTTATCCCATATTCGACCAATTCACACATTTCAATAACTTAAAAAAATATATATATAAATCCCAATTTATTATATATTGACATGGTTCATTTTCACCCAGCGCAGCATTGTAATTTTTTTCGGTTACTGTTTGTTCTTTTCAACATAAGAATTCATACTTTCTTTAGAAAATTAATGTAGCCTATATTTGGCCACTGGAATCTCTTTTTAAACATGTTAAACGAACTGGAACCGAGTTTCTTACCAATTAGAAAAACATGATACATTCGATAATCTATTTAAATTAATGTACAACACGTTCTCCTCAACACTTCCCTTATACATCCCCAACTTATGTTGGAGGACACCACACTAAAATAAGCATACCTAAGAAAACCTCACTTAATAAGACGAGCTCTATAATATAAGCCACTTATCTCTTACACCATGCTCTCATTCATATCATATGGAAACTGCGTCGTGGTTTTCTTTCTGAAGACGCAGCTGGCGGTGTCGCCGCTTTTTCCAAGGCAAAAATATCGCCAAAGGCGAATTCCTTTTAACAAATGGAGTGGACGCCGCGAATGCCCGAGAACAATATTGTCCAGAGGAAAGGGGTTTCAACTTGTGTCCACTTAGACTACTACTGGAAAAACCTCCTTGCGGGAATGTACCATTAAATATGGATAGAACGAGCAAAACATGAGCGGATAAGAGTAATGCTGCAGCCACATTTCCAATGACGTCTTTGGAATGTAGATATCATGGATATACAGTTGTCCTCAAAATTGGTCTTACCCATGTCATTTTGTAAGTTGTTTGCATTTTCCTTTGAAATAAACGTGTTTCGTCGAACTTTTTCGTGATCAGAATGCTACTTACATATGAACCATGAGGAAAATTTGAAAATTTTTAGAAATTCGGTATTCCATCGGTATTCCAGAGTCCAAAGCCTTTCTTCATGGCTTCTGTGAGGATAGTCCCGTGTGTCCACTGGAAAACCTCCATGCTGAGTAAGGTTTCATGGCCTTGGAGTCATCCTGTGAGTCTTCAGCTCCCCAACCTATTTCTTGTGGGGATTTTTTTTTGTCAGGACTTTTCGAATTTTTTTAATTTTTTCACTTACGAACATTCATATCGATGTTGCTAAAATACAATTACCACTCTACCGACACTTTGTGGTCCTTGATGTAACACTTAAGAGTTCTTTGATAAGCACCAGATTACAAACACTTTGGAAAAAGCTTCCATGGCATGACTAGAAGTGTAAATTGTCTCCTTTAATTGCTAAATAAGTATACTAAGAGTCCCACAACAACCTACAAGTCACAACCAACGTCCAAAAGGGCACCACTGACCAACCAGAGACGAAAGTACCAAGAGCAAATACTACATAAAGGAGATCTGTACAGACACTACCCAATGAAGAGCACAGTTTTGCTGTCAGACTAACCAGAAAGCCTCTGGACAGTTTATGGGCTCAGTTAAACCGGTATTTTAACTTTAGGGCCATATTTCTATAGGTTGATGACAGAAAAATAGAATATAGGGATAATATCGACTTTCTTCAACTTGGCAAAAGAAAGACGGATCCTTCGACCTTAAGTTCAGTGTCCATTGTATTTTCATTGCTGGCAGCACTCGATATCTGTTCAGAGTAAGAGGCATCCCGGTGATGACGTTTTTAGTAAGATCCTGGATGAAAACATGTAGAAGTATGCTTGTAAATGTCACCTGGGACAGCATTGGACCTAAAATACCAATAGCCAAGAAGTGGTTCAAGGACATTCATAATTAATGATCTGGAAAGGAAAAATCGATGACCTGACAAGACTCCCTTCAGAAATGTGTCTGGGAAGATGAAGACTCACATAATGGCTCAAAGACCAAGCAACCTTACTCAGCCTGGACGATTTCCAGCGGACGCATTAGTCGAAACCAACGGGAGACATGGATGATGGCTCTGAAAATTCGCAACAAGTATTTTAGATGGTAATTTTAAGAAAATGAATTATAATCGAGATGATTAGATCCAAAATTAGAATGTTTACGCCTAATGCGGCGGTCACCAACTCGTCGTAGGCTACGGGGCACTGCCATCGACGTAGCCTGCGATGCATGTGCAAATGCCACGCACAGGTCCTGGTTAACTTCTGCGATTCCTGCGTTTCTATGGTAAGGGTATTGTTAAAAAACTTCCTGCCACGTCGTGCGTGCATCTGTACCTTCGACCGGTACCTCCGCTGCACGAATTTTCTACGAAATCCATCGTAGGGAGTTGCACAGTCCGATGGTACGGCGAGTTTGTGACCGCCGCCATAAGGAATAGAATATATTATAAACATGATGTTTTTTACGTAAATAAACCCCTCACCACCAAGTCTCGCAAATGCGACTTTGGGCCATGAATAACTTTCCAAGTATGCCTTTAGTTATTCATATTTCATACCATTGGAAAGATAATTTTATCCCCCCCCCCTCCCTTTTATTGATATCCTATTTGTAATGATTGTGTCATGCCTTCAATGCACAGAATATCAGAATATGTAGAAAAGCAAGTAAAAAGTCAAAATGTTGTAAAATGCCACTTTTATTCATCACATTGAAGTTCCGCAACTCAAATTTAGACCCTGATAATTTTTGATGGGTATTTTATAATTTTTATAGTTTAGTATCTTAGATTACCATTGTCGAGTTCATTATTCTCCTTTTTCATTGATACCTAATTAGTCAGGTGATGCCATGCCTGGGTACCAAGGACCCCTGAATACCACCTGAATGCAAGCGAAAGCGAAAAATAATGTTCAGTTTAAATGTTATGTAACACACTATAGAGCATTGACACATTTTATGTGGGTTTATAATCACGATCAATTTTTATAGCACTAGAAAGGTTCATGTAATTCTTCTTTTTATTGACTACCCTATTTGTAATGGTAACATCATTTTTTAATGCACATTATTAAGGAAGTATAATGCAAAGATAAAAGTGAAAAGTTGCGAAATAATTGTTATTACTCAATAATAGTCACAAATAGGCATTCAATATGACAACATTTGACTCCTGACTATATCCTAAACATTCAGGTGTTCTGTGCTTGCAAGAATACACTCATTGTTACAATTTAGAGGGTCAACATTGAAAGAGGAATAAATTGAACTTCGACAATGGTATAAATTCAATAAAAATTAGAAAAATACCCCCAAAAGTATTTAAGGCCTAAAGGTTGCGGAACTTCAATTTTGATCAATAAATTTTGCAATATTTGACATTTTACTTATCTCCATATTTGATATCCTGTAGCATTGAAGCATGACACAATCATACACAATAGAGATATCATAATAAGAAGGGGAATAAATTATCTTTCAATGTAATGAATGAAAGGAATAACAAAGCCTACCTGAAAAGTTATCATGGCCCAAAAGTTGATTGCGAAACTTTTTGTGAGGGGTTTTATGTCAATAAAATACGCCTGGAATACGAAATTTCTCAAAAATTTCAATATTCCTAATTCTTCAGTTGTTGGGAATATAGGGGAGACCGGGTATGACGTTACAAAAATTCACATTTTGGGCCAGATAGATCTAATGAAAGTACTCACACACTCCATTTTTGGTCTGTAGTTTAGCCTATATATGTTGGCTATAACCTAGAGGCACAATAAACTGAAAACATGTAAACACTAATTAAACTACAGCTTAATTAGTGAAGACATTTTTTTGTAACAACCTACCCCATATACGGTAGGTTGTTACACCAATACGGGGTCAATTGTTACAATATGTAAACATACGGGATAAGTTGACAATGTGTAAATCTCTTATACCATACTTTTTAATCTTCAAAACTTCCAGTTTCTTGACATCGTTAAAAGTAGATCAAGTAGAGCTCTAGAATAGACAAAAGTAAATATAGAAAAATAAAAATATTAACAGCTGAAAATTGAGACAAAATGTTGTTACATCAACATGGGGTAGGTTGTTATGTACAACCTACCCCATGGGTGATTTTACACACAGAAATCAACTGTAGCCACAGTCATTAGGCAGAAATATACAGGGCATGGCTAGGGGTATATTAGGGACATACACTGTACTATATTTACAATACCAGACTATCATCATGTGCCTTCAGTTACAAATTTTCAATTTTTGTCAAAAAATTTACTTTGAACTGTAAAAAAATGGTTTTTGTTGATTTTAATAAAACAACAGAGAAACCTCACGACGGCAGTTCATCACCAGCTATGTGTAGCGCTGTATATAGATGCCAGTTAGCACATCCTCTCTTGTTCCATCTTAGCACACTTAGAACTGTGAACAAAGCTGACCCGTGTAACTTCCATACCCGCGTCTCCCCTACTGATCACAAAAAAAGTTTGATAAAACATATTCACTTGAAAGCACAATTCAAAAAATAAAAAGATGCCACAGGTATGAACAATTTTGAGGACAACTGTACATGCAATATTTTTACTAGTGAAATGAATTGAAACGAATGTTAGTTGCGGAATTGTCAATTTCAGGCCTATTCTTTTCACGTATTATCCGACAAAAATGTTATCTACTTTAGCCACACTCGATCCAGGTCACGATATTGAGTACCCATATTAAACAAGCCTGAGATTATATTACTGTGTTGCGTCTTATAGCAAAAGTGCCATTACAAAGAGGAAATACAAACTGTTATTAGTAGAGTGTATTTTACGAACAATGCTTCTTTATAACAGAGGGAGGGAGTATAAATAAAAATGACAGAGAAAAGTAGGGACATGTAAAGCTGCAAAAAAAAAAGAGACAAGGTAGATGTAAATGAGGGCAGCGCTGAAATGCAGAATATTCATAAAATAATATCACAATGCTGTACTCATTGTTCTAATTTTCAGATAATACACCTGTAGCCAAGAATATAGGTTAGCTGACAACTAAGCATTAGATTTCTTTTCTGCACGTGTTAGTTTTAAAGATTCAATGGCGTGTGCAACAGGTGAGAATCAGATGGACTTGTATGACTCTTTACCAATATGCAGTACACAAGTCGTACCTACTACTTCATTGGGCAAACTGAATCGGGTAATAGTTCGTTTAAGAATAGCGCCCCCACTCATCGATTTGCAGTTAACAGTAACATGAAAATTAGCAGACACTTAAAAACATTTATGCCAGCTGGAAAAGTGAGTGTGATTGTACACGCAACCTACTTTTCTTCTGAATAAATGCAACTATAATTAAATTTTAATTTATTGAATCCATCACGAGTTCGTCTATAGGTCGATTCCATGCTGTGTCATACACACGGGCGTAGCGCATTCCGAATGTAATGTATGTTTCAAACCCAAACTTATTGACAAGCCCAAAATTCTGATGAATTTGTAAGAAGATGAAAGTACAAAGTTAATGACAACCATGGCCAAAGGCAGACGGCAAATGGTCATTTAAAATGAATCTTAGCCTAAAATCCTGATTCCAAACATGAAAGGGACTACTGATTGGGAGATGACGTCAATTGACCTGCGATGGTACTCTTTCCAAAGTCGAAGGACACACTTATGTATGACAGTTAAAACATTTTTCAGTAAAAGAAATCCCTTGGTCTTCACAATTACTTTCGCAAGCACTGATTAATTTGGAAGGTTATTGCGGTACCGGTTCATGGCATTGATTATTGCCAACGTAACTAATAGGTATGTTCCAAGAATTTAAAAGGTCAATTAATGACGAAAGCACTAATTACTCATGATGATGACGATATATAGTTTGTTTCATTAATGTTATCAAAAGTTCGGTTGATTAGTATTAAAGAGGACTAATGATATAATGAATCTTTGGGCAGCTCCTAATGTTCAAAATAATGAAACAGTACTATGTGCATTGTACATAGTTGTTTTCCACCCCATGATAAAGTAAGAAGCACTGATAAAATACTATTCAACCATCGTAGCCTTGTTGAATAGGTCCATGATTTGATGGTACGTGTACCTGCCAATATGCTGATAGGTAACAAAAGATAGAAAAAGAGAAAATATTTCTGTACCGCAAAAGTCGCCAGTTATGATCCAGATGAAAAGAGGTGGGTGCCCTGACCCCAATGATAATCAGGTAGGTAGTGAGCCGCCAAGTTTTCCCCAAATTTTAACAATGGTGCTACAAGTCAAATATAATTAGTATTATAGAGGGGCGGTGTCCCTGTGCCCCTGCGCTGGAATCCGCCACTATGAAGCATCGAGAAGTATTTGACAAGGGATTCAAAGTAATTGCAGATGATTTTTACAAACATTAAGATTGTAGAGGAACTACATTATGCGATTCATGTGTCTGGTAACAATGTTTTAAGCATCATTTTTGAGATATCTAGCAGTCTAGCGATTATTTAATGGTGTGGATCATCATGTTGATGCTATAGATGTAAGTTATTTTCCGGATGTATACATTTAAAAGAGATTAAGATCATTGAGTTAACTCTCAGTACACCAACTTATACCATAAATATTTTGAGGTTATGATGTACAGGGGCTATAGATTTTTTAAATTGAGATTAGCATTCCCTATATAAAAGCCTTCATTTGGTTCGAGCCAATTTCTTTTCACAATGTACGGTAAAGTGCCCTTCCAACATTTCCTCTTCTGGAAATAAACCTACAATGTCTGTGATGCTAGATACATTTGCCTTCAAATACATCGGTAGCATGATAGTATCTGTGGCCCCCGAAACAGTAAGTGCCACCATTTTTGCCCCTGCTTATTCTTTATTTTTTGTCAACAAAAATTTGTGAGTGGTGAAAAGCCTGCTAAAATCAAGGGAAAGGAATGTAATTCAGCTTTGAGGAGACTGGCACCTATATGCTTTTTACAGACAAATTAATCCCCTTTTGGGCCAGACTTTCTGGACGGGAAGTTAGGCAAAAATACCCCTCGACCAGCGGTATTACTTATTCACTTATATTATACGGGCCCTTATTAATGAAATGCTCCAAAAATATTTTGAATAAACTTACCCCTAAATTAAAAAACAGTTTGGGGGAAATGCGAAGGAGGACCATTATTCCAATGATTTTCCAGAGAAAGCGAATTCCACCATGAACGGACCTAAAATACTGTGCACCCCTTTTTCGCCGAGGAAGAAATCACAGGAACGACCCCCGCCTGAGAGGAGGATGGGTCGCTTTCTCTGAACGAGAGCTCCATACAATAATGGATATCACCTAAAACTTCAGTTTTGTTTTTAGAGATGACTGTAAGACATTGCAGAGATAAAGATCATGAATATTCCAATGAGATGTTTTTATTTTGGGCCAGGGAGCCTTAATGAGCCAGCTATTGTGCCAATTTTCTTAAAGCATTATTCATAAGATCTTCTCTGTCATTGTGTGTTTCCATTACTTTAAAATATTTACTCACACAGTTAATACGATTGACTTTATCTTGAGGAGTCGCTACCAAGAATTTCTACCCACTTACCAAGTCGTCGGGTGGCACATTACCTACATGTAGTGTACTAAGTCTAAAGTTCGCTATAAAATTGTAACAAATAAGCAGTAGATCTTTATAATTGTGCGAGGATATGCCCTTGATGCCTAACTATTTGCCCAAGCCCTATAATTTTAGCCTATCAGTACATAACTAAAACAAGTTGTGGTCTAACTTCTCTCAAGTGGAATCTCAATGTAGTGGCGCTGATAGGACACAATACCGGTATAAAAATATTTTAGCGCGACCTTTGACCTTCGAAAATATAGTTTGTCTACCTACTGCCAAAGGTTCATTGCGTTCTCCAATATACACAATGCAATGAACCTAAATGTCACATATATTACAGGGATTTTTACATTCTCAGTGACCCTGACTCTGTAGGCCTAGTATGACTGTCACCTCGTGTGCTCTACTATATTAATTGCCTCATGGTTCGAGTTATAATAATCCTCCAAGTTATAGTCAGCATCCTATGAAAATTACCAGAACAAAAATTCTTCACCTTTTCACAGGGTTTCCGACATTCTACTGACCTCTGATCTTTGACCTTATATGGTTGTCACCAAAACCACTATATTGATAATTCGATGCCTAAGTTCAATAAGAGGCTAAAGATCGAAGGGTGACAGTCTCCTTGTAGATCTCCGAGCTGGCCATAGGATAAAAGAAATTACTCTCATTCATTTATCACAGAGATTTTGGAGATACTTACTGCTATCCACATCTGCACCTCTCGCAAATCCTGCCGTTTCAACAATACTTCAACTAACAATTAACCTAGTTTGGATCTTACATACTATACTGGAGTTTTAAGATATAATGCCAGACTCCTAGAGATAACATCGGGTAATTTTTTTTTCATCTTTCCAACGTATTTAGACTTTACATTGGACCTACTGACCCTCTCTTGACCTTCATTTATGCGTTATCACCAAACAATCTGCTCATCTTATTGGATATTGTTCATACAATAATCTTGCCACACAGTTCTGTTAATATGCTTTACTAAATTTTCAAGTTATAAGTAAAAACAAACATTGAGAATACATTTATGTTCGACATGATTAGGAACCAAGGTGACCTTTATTGACCTTTGACTTTGGACCCTTTCACCACTCGAAATCCCTTAGGACTTTGATGTTGGTTCGTTAGAGGAGATTTACTGATTAAGATACATGTTTCATATTTTGTGGTTGAACCATATGACTGATATGTGTATGTTAAGTTACTGCCTAGGGATAACGCAATTTCTTTTATTTTCACACCGTTTTTAGACACATTTCTATTGACCTCATACCTTTTGACCCTTCAACCATTCTAGTTACATTAGGTGGGATGTGTAGTCGTTACTTACCAAAAACTGCTCATCTTGATATTGTTTATTAAACTTGCCACGTTTTAAGTTAGGCTTACTAATTTTCCAACAGTTATAGTGAAAACAACATTGACGATACTTATTTCAGACATGATTTAGGCCAAGGTGACCTTTCATTGACCTTGACTTTGAACACCTTACCACCACTTCAATTTAGGCATTTGATATGTCGTAGAAGATTTTACTGTAAGATACAGTTTCATATGGGAGGTTGAACCATATTGACTGTAATATAGTTGTATGTTAGTATGCTGGATAGGCAATATTCTTTCATTTTCACACGTTTTAGACAATGACCTCTCCTTTGATATTACTGGTTACTACCAAAACTACTTGCCGTTCATCCTTATTCTGCCATTGTTTTATACATATTGACCCACCCATGTTCTGTAAGTATGTTTACAATTTTAAGGTAAAGGTGAAAACCAATCGTCACTGACTACATCATTTACAGTATAAGGCCAAAATGCCTTTATTTGACCTTTGACTTTTTGACCCTTTCCCACCCACTCGAAATCTTAGGATTTAGTTGTGAGAA
>CALNVZ010003433.1:9453561-9472070 GCA_940671915.1 Paracentrotus lividus
CCCGACCGGACCGAAAAATGAAAACCCAAATTACATATAAAACGAAAGCTAATGTGTTACATAATACAAAAATTCCCAATATAAGCGTTTTTATTGTCCATCTAGAAAGTATTTCATTGAAAATATGATCGAACCTCAACCGGGCCATCCCTCTCAAATACTCGAAAAATTACCCCTATTTTAATGGCGCGGCTGATGACGTCAAATAATGTTAACGGAATGCTACAGCCACTGGCAACCAGGCATGATCGAATTTGCCCTTTCATTTCATATAACAATATAATTCTAGCACACATGGGGTCTATTGTTCTGACATAGCAATACAAACGTGTTTTCAAAAGGCGAAACCCAATCATGCCTGGCCGTAACATTCTCTTAACATCCTTTGACGTCATCACCAGTGCCATTAAAATAGGGGTAACTTTTCGATTATTTGGGCGGGGTGGCCTGGTTGGGGTTCGATCATATTTTGTATGAATACTGTTATGAAAATTGAATTTTATTGGTCTACTTAGCTTTCAATCGATGTAAGGTGGTATTTATTCCGTCCACGATCTTTAACTTTTGTTCTACAAGATCAAATTATTATTTATTTTTTCCCCAATTGTATTTTTTTATACAGACTTTAGATAGGGGTTAACTGGCTGACATAACCCCTATGGAGACATTTTGAAAACATGTATTATTTTGCTTTTGTTGGAAATAAATAAAATCTGAAACACAACGTAGACAGATGGATGGGGAAAGTTGTTCCACCAAATCTTTGAAAAGTAAAATTACAAAAAATTACAAATTATTGAATATACCATTGCTGGGAATATTTTTTTTTTGTTATTCTGTTCACAAATATACTTACATGTCTGCTGCAGATTTATTATTTGTAGTTGTTTTCAACATGCTGTACACATAATTAGTTCCATTTGAGAAAGGGCAAAGTTTTTCCAAGGGCATGTGCGTCAAGACATTCTACTTGCACATATAACCTTTATAAGAAGAACAATAAATTAAGCAATTTATATTCAATAGACGTAAGGTACTTATTATTGTGAAAAGGGTGTTGTTTTTCTAACTGAGGGTCTGCCAATGCATGTCTATTTGATATGCACGCGTCAATTTATGTTCCACTTCTCACTCCATTAAAGAAAAACTGATTCATCCTTCTGGCTCTGCCAGGTCTATCAATAATTATGTAAAATTTAAAAAATATAGATCTTTAGACGAGGGAATTCATAAATAAAAAGTGACTTGTCAAGTTTTATTGAATATATTCATACAGAGATTAGATTTCACTTCAGATGCTAGCTTGTCCCTGAGGGCAAGCCTTCAGTCCATTTGTATACATTGTGTAACTAACTGCATATATTTTTGGCGCTTATGCCCAAGCATTTGGTTTATATATTGCCCTTTTTCAGTTTCTTTAGATATTTTTTTCCCCTTTTGCCTCTCTTTGTCTCTCTCCCTCCCTCTGTCTCTATCTCCCTCTTGTCCTTCCCTTATATATACAATTTTAATTATTGTTCTATTTTCTTCTCTCTATTTCATATTGCTGTTCTATTTTCTTCTCTCTATTTCATATTGCTGTTCTTTTTTCCACATTTTATAATGACAATTATTAGCATTTCGTGCGTTCCCTTTGGAACAAGTACATAACAACGCTGCGTTTGTCGCTACATCGTTATTTACTGTCCCTCTATTCGAATCCTTCCTACCCAACTATTCAAATTCAATGAAACTAAACACCCTTCCTATAAATCACGTAATTGGGACATCAAAGTCGAAGTAAATCTCCATATTTTTCCAAATTAAATCGTGTTTCTTGTGAAACCGTTGGAAAAGAAGGCGTATCGCCTTAACCTTTTCTTCAACACGTACTCAATTTCGAGTGACATTTCATTGATAATCAGGTCATTCGTCTTTGATCATTGTTGATAAGCAATCTTTTTTATGGCAATGTTTTCCGACTTCCTCACATTTTTCAAGAACATTAACAATTGATATTTTTTTGTCTGGAAGTGTGGAAGGCGAGGAATGCGTAATACGCTGTCACCGCACCAAAACTTAATAATCTTCTCATACAGCACGCAGTGGAAAATGCACGATCGGAGTCAATTCTACATCTTGTATCCGAAAATCTGCGTTTTTGATCAGCCTTTATGTGTTTTTTTTTTCTCATGAAATCAAGGAGACAAAAAGGCGCATTGCTATATTATAGTTGTCATGGTTATCAAAACCTACTCAATTTCGAATGACATTTTCTTACTGAAAATTCTATTCATGTTTCTTTGAGTTGAAGCAAACAATTAGTACAAGCGTCTAGATTATTTAAACCAGCTGTATATATTCGTTACCTGGATAATGTACGGAATCATAAGTTTATGAGCATTAATACTCATCGTGAAACCATCACATTATCATAAAGTAATCCAGGATTAACCTGGGCGTTACATTTTGAATTTAGATTATCTGTAGGGAACGCTTTGATTAAAGATTTTTCCTAATTACTTAAATTAGTTACATAGTTACTCTAAAACAAGTTCCTCTTATTAATAATCCATTATTTCCAGAGTCTCAATGATAGAAAATTAAGGTCTTGAATGTAGACAAATGCATCGTAGTCCCATTATACAGTCTGTGTAAAAGAAAATAGTACTGTCGGGGGGAAAATCATTTAGGTGTGAAATATTTTAAAATAATGTGTGTATGTGGTACCAAATTAAATCCAAAAGATTTTCCATGCTGATGCGCTTCGTTCCGTATAATCTGCTTTTCTATAACAAAAGTTGTGCTAATTTTTTTTGCGACGAGGAACAAATTGAAATTGCGCACTTCTATTGTTCTGGAGCGCTGAATTTATGGCCATTATGTGAAACCTACATAAAGGCATGGGACGTCATGCAAGAATTGGATATTCTTGATTGTAGAAAACTAGTCATATCTCAAAATTTACAGCACCAAATGTGGTGAAAAAAATTGAAGAAGACAATCTGATTTTCATGCTGTATGAAAATACCAAACACTACCAAGTTGTGATTAATCTTCATTCTTGAAAAAAATGTTTTCCACTTGTACCATTTTATTTGACACAGACTGTATAAACAGTCCTGCTGCATTTCGCTACAGTACAGTCACAGCCGAGTGTTACAATTCACATACATGTACAATCCCATTATGGAAACTGCAGGCTGGATTCCTACGATGCACAGGTTTTGTTGCTGTAAATTGATAGGTTTAGGGATATAGCCAAACATACAAGAAGGAAAAATTATAGGTTAAAGAAAGTGGGTGTGATTAGGGGTATAACAATAGGGTAGATGTAGGGAATAGCGGACAGTAGGGAATATTCGGCGGGCACCACATGTCCAGCCCTAGCTGCTAACAACATAGATACAAAATGAGTTACGAAAAACGGCATCTATTGGTCAGGTGGTCTGTCTGGGAAGGTTGAATGCTGTATTCGACAACAACAAGTGAGAAATCTCCGAGAAAACTACCAAAATCCGTCAAGGTAGGAAAATTTTGCAGCCTGAAAAATGGCCTTATGTAAAAATATTGACATTTTAGAAGTAAGCTGAGTTATATAAGATAAGAATGGGGCATGACCTCTATTTCAGCATTATGGACATGTGTGGAGGGTGGGCCAAACGTGTATGGAGTGTTTGCACTGTACAAAGCCTGTGTATTGGGATGCAGTTTGTTGAAAAGTGCTAGTCAGTCAATTTTTTGTGTAGGGAATACCGGACACCACATTGACGGTGCGTTGTTTTACTTCCGGGTTGAGTTGCTAAGCATGTAGATCAAATAGTATTGCATATTATAATGTATTATATTTATTTATTAAATTGTTGACAATTTTGAAATGTCTATTTCTCTTTATTATTATTGTGATATGTCATGATCTACATGAGATATAAAGTTATTCTGAGTGTTTTGAAATTTTGTAGTAAAATGCATATAATCTTCTAAAAATGATAATGTTATACAAAAAATCAATAACAAACATGTTAAGTTGATGGTTTACATTAAAAATCAGTGCTCCAGACAGATCTTTATACAAAAAAAGGGTAAAAACATACTGTCCGGTATTTCCTACACTGTAGGAATGCCGCGACAATTTACCATGACGTCATTATTTGCATATAACTGCCATCAAAATATTTGATTACCTCAAATTTTTTTTGAAAATAAAGTTGAATGATGTAGCTAAGCAATGAGAATCTTTTTCTTTTGTGATTTTGTTGTTTTCATGTCCTAATTAAGTGAAATGAGCTTAAAGTGGCCCGGTATTTCCTACATCTACCCTAGCTTTACCTATCGAAATCAATCCATCCCTTTCCCTCTTTACACAGCATGCTTTTAATCTTTGATCTTTGTGGTGTATTGGATTTGAAATTATGCGCAGCTGTATTATTTCATAATTAAGACTATTATTCTAAAATATCGCCATGATCGCCTGCCTATGAATAAGAATGGAATTTATATTTTAAACGCATTCTACCCATTAAAAATAAACACACTAAATTCACAAGCAATAAATTTTTTTTAGAATAATTTTGTTATCAAAGGAAGAATCGACATAAAGGGTCTATGTATGCTACGGACAGTGCGATTGATGTTCTTTTACGCAGATGATATTTATACATGTCCTCATTTTAGAAAAAAAAATAGTCATGTCCAACTTCTGTAGACTCGTTATGTCTGACAAATTGATTTAAAAATAACTTGTTGTGTCGTGTCAACTTAACTATACATCATAAAACTGCATGCCATTAAATCAGGAGAGATGGTTTTGATCGTAAATGCTTTTTTAGTTATGATTCTTGGGAGTAAATAATGGGATCGAGGCGAAAAATAATTGCCATTATGCTTTATTTCTCCTTTGAACTTTTTGAATTCGAATGCATGCAGCTGCCCAATGCGGCATTTTAAAAGGTATTATTTGTTAAGTGGCGTTTGGTATAAAATTTAGTGAGAAATATAGCAAATAAAATAAAAAAAAAAAAATGCTGGCAATACCATTGAAAATGGTCAAATGTGTGGTCAAGCCTAAACAATAGCCCTTAAATAACACATTTTCAATGCCTAAATCTTAAACATTATCAAGGCCATAATAGTGTCGTTAACGTTGTTTTGTTTTTGTTTTTGTTTTTGTTTTTCCTGGGATGTGGTTACTGTTACAGACGTACATGTATATATTACGTACTTCATGTAATATCGACAAAATGAATTTTCAAAAGGACAAATAAAATCAATCTGAATCCGAATCTCAATTGGAGATCAAACCTCTAAAAAAGCTTAAACGTTTTTGTTTTTCTTTCTTTCTTTTCCATTCTTTTTGCACAACTGGCGTTTGGTTGGGATTTGGGGAAATGTTTACCACTGAAATGTGCCGGGCTTTCCTGACCCCTTTGCTTAAAGGTATATGGATTTTCTAGGCCTAAGCACGTAGATATAAATTGATGGCTTATTTGATGCACATGGACCAGCTTAACGTAATTTATCATATGACCCTTATCGCATTTGATATGATGACGTCTTTGTCGAGGGAATGATTTAAGCAATTTCCTCTGCTTCTTCTTTGTTTTTCTTTAATACATTTATTATTTTCATGACAGAGTTCAACCAAAATCAAAGCAAACTGAATATGTATGCTTTAGATAGATAGATAGAGAGAGAGGGAAGAGAGAGAGAGAGGAGAAAAATATATATAAGAATGTAGGGAGACTATTAACAGGGACTATGCAAGACCTCTGAGTCGGATAAATGAGGGATATAAGCGGAAACTAATTTGCAGTTGAATAATATAAGTAAAAAATGAAGAGCCGGATAATGTAAATACAAGGAAAGAAACAATAGTAGAGTATTAAGACATAGACATATTTATGGAAGGAAGAAATGGCTCAATGCGACTATTTCGCTGCAATTAATTTATCATTTGTGTGGTATGATTTTTTAATTGAATGTTTTGCCAAGATAGTAAAGGGAAATGGTTACAAAGAAGATGAATAAAGGTGAGAAAATTAATGAAAGGAAACAGATGAATAATGATGGGCGTATGATCTGCGTTTGGCGTACATTGTTATTGTTAAGCTCTCTCGTTCTCTACATCATGAGTGACTTTGGTTCCTATTGATAGATTCGATTTGCAACGACCTCTATTTATTTATGGTACGCACTATTCACACCCTGTCGAATAATGTTGATTGTCGCGTTATAATGGTCCTCTCATTCTTTATTCTACATCTATAAAACTTTCATTCTGCGTTCACTGTCTTTCTAAGCTATGTTTTTCCATTATCCATCACCACACATCAAATACCACACCCTATTTTCTGTTCTCCCTCTCGCCATCCCCTTTCTGTTATGTTCTTTTTGTTTAATTATGTATTATACATATAGATATGCAACAATGAAAAACAGTCTGTATACTCTCACTTTTTATCTTTAACACGATCTGGAAATAAAACTGCAGTCCTGCCACACTTTCAGTCCTTTTATAAGGAAGTATATTATCAGTGGCATACGCATACCACATTAGCTTGGAGTTCAAAATTTGCCTGTGTTCCAGCATATGAATATCTTAGTGTCGATATTGAATTGTAGATAAATAAATACTCCAAGCCAACTACAAGTTTTTAGATTATTTGATATGAAAACAACGATTATTACAAGAGCAAGCTGGAAGTTCAATTTTCCCGCAAAAAAACCTGCAATGCATAACAAGCGACCATATATTTCGCGTGAACTAACGCAATGGATACAAGAAATCTTGCATGTATGCTTTTGAACATAAATTCCGTACTTTTAAATCAAGCTAGGTAACTAACTGACAGACAGACACAAAGCAAGAATAAATTCATATGTTGAAATAAGATATTAAATTGGGTGGTCCTTTCTGCAATCGCCCACGCCTCGACAAAATTTTGAATTGATTGATCTTGAAAAATGTATTCCTCAAATAATTTCATACCTGTCTATATTCCTTCAATGCCCTGCGTTCTTTTATCTGAGTGAGTGTGTGAGTTGGGAGTTGTATTGTGTCTTAGTTTCTAAAATGTGTTTGTAAATGTAGTTTTGTTGATATTCATTTTATATCTTTTACTTCTTGTTCTCTTACTATTACATTGTTCTAGTTGTTGTTTTGGGACTCATCTCTCCAATTCACTTTCCTCGCTCAACTGCCTTTTGTGGTATTTTTTGTTTAACCCTCTTCCTTCTTTTTCTTCTCTTCTCTCTCTCTCTCCCCCCCCCCCTGTCCTCTCATCTCCTTGTCACTTCTTATCATATGGAAGTATTATCTTCTCTTTTCATCCATTTGACTCGAGCGTTAAGTGCATTGGAATCTTGCCATGCTGAATATGAAAAAAAAAAATCCGCTCCTTCTTCTATTTTCTGCCAGAGAGTACGATTTCCTCAAGTTCTTGGGTTAGGCCATTTGCTCTTTACCATATACTGCTGGTTCTATTAACCCATTGCATGTGATTATATACCCTTTGCGTCGCAGTACCGGAAGTAAGGGATATGAATGGGACTTCAAAAGTTTAGTGAGGACGGCGTCGGAATGTGAAGAAAGATATTCGGTTGGCGGACACGTTTTGTGTCTTATAGATAATAATGACATAAAAATAATAGTAACTTTATAAACTAATGACGCAGGCATCGCTTTATCATCCTAACCCTTTAAATATCACATAAGTATGTAAGTCCAAATGTGGTTAGCCTTCTGTTTTTTTCGAGCCCTTCATTTTGATTTAGTTTACGCAATGCGTATTTTTATTCCTTGGTTTAATGTCTTTTCAATATTAATTCGACTATAGTTTGTTTGCTTACTTAACTACTTTGATTTATTGTATTTATGCTGTATTATTTTTTATTATTTTTTTTTTAATTATATGTTAATGTCTTGAATAAATCTGAGATCTGAATCTAAAGTTGAAATTGTTCTAGGAGTTTTCGACGGTTTTATTTGTTACATATTTCCGATGTTGAGAAAGATTCTATTCTAATTGACATTTTTTAACGTTACTTGAGCCTTTTATCTCATTCAAAGTCTATGTTTTCCTTTTACTACTTTCTCAACTATTTTATCAATTAATCATCTCAATCGCAATTATGGTATACGACGTGGAACAGAGACTACATTCCTCAAAGTAAATATACATCACTTCCTTTAAAATGCAAACATAAATTTATATTCTTTGCTACTTGACAGGAAACTATGGTGTCATAAAAGCTAATAGCACTACCATTCAAAAGTAGTTTAACCAACACATAACGAATTGGTTTTTCTACCGTATCTCAAGCCGAAGTAACGCCTCCTAAATCCTCACAGTCAAAGGCGCCAATTTGCTCTGGGTTATTTGGCAACCAGTGTGATAATTTTTAGTGCTACCCCTCTCCCTCTCTACTCCCTTCTCTATCTCTATCTTTCCCTCTCTCTTCCCAGTTCTTTGTTTTGCTTCAGGGTTTACTCAATCATTCCGTACATTATTAAATATTGTCACTCGTTTGTTATGAGTCTACCTCGTTGTGCTCTCAATTAAAATAATCCGATACACCTGATCTGTGACCTTGTATTTTGAGATTTGATACAGTGATGATGATAATGATACCCGAACGTGAAGGGAAAGAATGATGGCACGCACAAGGAGAGATATTATTTAGGACTGAGAGTGATTTACTGACTCGAGTTTGTGGGGTTTTATAATAGAGGGGTATCTATATTTGGTGAGAGATACGACAGGGTTAACAATGATGGTGAGATGTAAATTGTGATGATAGCATCGCATACGGGAATGATTGACGAGAATGAATGATAGTCGATAAGTATAGGGGCTTGGATGGCTGTGTATGCGCAGTGGTGTTGTGATATTGTGTTTGTGTGTATGAACTCCTCTGCCATAAGAGAGGCATGGATGATATGTGGTAACATTCGGAATAAGTTGGCTAATAGCACGGCGGTAGGTGCGTAATTGTTCTGTGGATTGAATTGATTATAGGTATGTGGAGGTTGGATGATGTTAATATTTATTGGAGGCAGGTGTGTATTTTTGATGTATAGATTTGGTTTAATTTCGGTAACTCTATGTTGATGTGAGGTGTCTAGGCTGGTTATATAGATGGGTTGTATAGCATGTTGCAAAGGATAAACAATGATTCACCTGATGAAGGTGCAAGGCATTGATAAACAACCACATTAGTATTTAATGACCGAGGCGGGTATTATTTATTCAGATGGTAGGAATAGTGGGCATATATCGTAACTAATTTAGCTGCGAGTTTATTCACCAAAAGGGGTTGAAAGAAAACAAGATCCCCTAAGATCTACATCTTAAAACAGTTCTGGCAGACCAAATCTATTAATTACATTATTTCCATTTCTCCTTTTTACAAAAGTGGACAGTTGGCTCATCCAAACTTGAAATCTCGGTTCAGATAAAGAGATAATATTTTTATTGTCTTGTGTTTTTTTTGCTAGCTGTATGTTGTGTCAAAATCTATCGAGGATTGGTCTGTTATACATGCTGATATGGCTCTCTATGGAATATGCTACACGTATTTTCTGCAGAAAATATAAAATAGTATAAATTACGTATCATCATGTAGCATTAGTGAAAGATTGTTTACTAAGTACGATTAAGATGATAATGTAGTGCGGGAAGTTTTGGTTCATAAACTAAATCCACATCCATGGTCACCGACGAAACACACTATCATTGTGTTTATCATCATTGTTTATTTTCGTGATTTAAAACTTATCTTCTCTAATAACTCATCATTAAACTGGGACAGAACTTGACGCTCTGGTGGTGATGGTAACATGGGTCATTTCTTGGGGCACGTTGTGATCGAGGATGTACGCAGTTTATAATACATCCTCCAAAAGCTGGGATCCATACCACTCTTTTCACCAATGGATTTGGTCTCGGGAGAAGTAAAGATCTTGTCGTATTAACTAACGGGTGATGGAACTTAGGTGATCAATTGGAACAGGGTGGTTAATCATATACAAGCCTTACTAAACGATAGATAATTCACAGTGGTCTACTTTTTATAATGGCTCTTGACTTCGAGGTTCTGAGTCATGACGAAAGTTTACGGAGGTAGTGTTTATGGTTCGGTATTGTTTATTATTTAGGATTGTTTTGTGGGTGAGGGTGGTGTTGTGTGTGTATGTGTGTAGTCTCGACGTGAACCATGTTGTTGTGTTATAGCCTGAAATTGTGTGGCTGGGGCGTAGTTGAGTGGATTGGTGTTTATTCTTAATATTGTTAAGTGTTTGTGTGTGTTTTGTGTGTGTGTGTATTTGTAACACTTTGGTTTTTACACATATGAATTGAGTCAATTTCATACAGGTTGTTGTGAGATCCATATTCAGTGTTTACATATCATGATCAGTCCCTAACAATGATTTTAGTGAGAATACTATTGGCAACTTGATATTACGCACTCCTTATCTTGTATGTTTTCATACAATAGTTCTACTATGAGCAGACTATAAGAACGAATGTTATGAGTTAAAGAGTAAGAGTTGTGGATAATATTCAATGGAATAATTCATGTTCAGGTAGATATGAGGAGAGACTTTCATTTTGATGAACGAAGAGGAGGAGTGTTTGTTGTAATAGACCAACGATGTAGATGAGAGAGAATGAGAGTGATGAGTATGAGATGGGAGGAGAGTAGATTTTATGCATAGCGAGATAGAGTGTGTGGGGTCGCGGGAGAGAGGCAGTATACTTCGGACAAGATCCACTCTATTATTGGCCGTATAAGCAATAACCTTATTTCATACAAAAAAATCTGGACTAGAACAGCAATGGATTAATAAAAAAGAACCAAACTTCCGAAAGGGAGTATCTACATTATTTACTATTCTCATTTCATCTCAGCTTGGTTTACAATCATTCTATATTGGTGAGCAACTTTTGGAAAAAGTTTCTCGGTCCTTAAGTTTAATTGGTATAGATCACATAAGCAAGAACCAGAACAAAACACATACTCCACGTCATAGGATACAATCTCGGGCGAAGCCAACTATGATAGATATTTTGTCGGATTGTAAAAATATAGAAAATGCAATACCTTGATCCTATATATTAACATAAACGATAGAAAATAATTAGCGCTATATATTTGTACAATCTATTGATATTATATTAGCCGACAGTGTGACCAAATATTATACCGGACATGGCGCTGTAATTTAGTACAATATACATACTCTACTCCAAGTGAGGGCTTATGCAATATACGATGTCAGTCGGCTTGTACAATAGTTTTTTTCTATGGATCATATATGATAAGTCTCTTTACCTCAGTCGTCCAAAACTTCATCTTGGTTATCCTTTCTACTCTCATTCTCACGTCCTTTTTGTTTTATTGTACTTACTCTCATTAAACATAAGTTTACCGGTTTTGATTTATTTCCGCAGTTCGATATTTTCCGCTAATCTGTCGCTGTGTGGTCCCATCTGGGACTCTGATAGTTTTGACCCACGACGCCTGTGGCGCCGGAAAAATTATAAGGGTCGAAAAAGTCATAGCATGGGTCAGTAACCCATCAACCCATCAGTCATAAGCACCTCACAGTTTCCGCACGAGCAGGACCGGAATTATATGGATCAGTAAGTTTCATTCCAACTACTCACATATAATTGGATTTGCCTGGCATTTAATTCTTAATGATCTAGCGAATTCTCAGTAGTGTTTTTGTTTGTATAATTAATTTACGATATCTTATAGTGATCCAAATCGATGCTAGTGTGATGCGTATTTTTTAGTTATTGGGTTCTCTTTGGTTGTGATTTAAAGTATGTGTTGGATAATTATAGATAGAGGTTGCTACTGTGATCTAGGTATATCTTTATAATAGTTATAGTGTGCAGCTCTTACAATCAATTCAATTTCTTGGGACGTTCATAGACTATATTTTCTTCTTTGTCTTGGATACATTTCATATGTTATGTCAAGGAGGATTCTTATTCTAGAAAGGACCTTTCTTATTTATTTTTTTTTTCGGTGTTTGTGACTGTCATATTGTGCTGCTGAATCTCCGTCAGCAAGTTTCTAAATGGCGTAAGTTATAAATTTGTCTTTCTTTCTTTTTAAATAAAATAATTATGTAGTAATACATATGTTCGTGAGTATTTATTTTAAAAATGTTTTGGACGGCTCAAGTTTAAAAATGTGTGGTACTAGATATGTAGACAGACGAGAAGAGCATTTGGTGAAAAGCTCACTATGATTCGAGATTAAAGATATCAATAATAAGAGCGGGCTGGCTTGTTTACTCTCATAAACGGGGTAAATCCGTTTGTGTTGTCGGTACGCCTAAAAGTTTGATGCAAGTGGGAGTTGGAGCACCATGGTTGTCTAACATTATATTAGCATTTAATTGCTTATCCTTAGCATATCCGAGTGTACAATACAAATTCAATCACATGCAATGATTAGGAAAGCGATAAGCTTCTCGCAATCATACTTCGTCGCACGAACAAGAAATTTGGGTGTAGGTTAGACGAGATAGGGGCTCGGGGATCGGGTGTGAAATATTAAGTGTGAGGGCTAGGGGTAAATGGATATGTTTTGATGTTGGTATCCTGCTCAGGTCGAGGTAATGCACATAATTTAATAGGGTAGCCGGGGAAATTAACGCAGTGAGCTATTAACTACGTCACGGTCTAGCATCTCATGCATACTACTATTGTTTTCCGGTAGCAACTGGGAAAGATATGACAGTGTCCTGTTTATCGTATGTGTTGTGCTTTTCTTTGTTCCGGGAGTTGTGTTATGAATGTATAAAGTTGAGTATTTAGATATAATTTGCCTATTGCAAACTCATATTAACACCATGACAACGGGATTATTTCTGCATATCCTAATTATTTACTGTCCCGTGCATGCTTTCTTATCCTCTGATCGTATCGAATTACACAGAAAAAGGAGCATGAAGGCCTAACTGGGACATAATATTTTTCAAACATTTGTTTGAGGGACGTAGAGATGTAGGTTCTTACCGTCCTTAGATCTCTTTATCTGTGGAGCAATAAATATATTTGATGCACTACAAGAAACAATGGAACCTATTCTTGTAATACATACATATCTTGAGTATATTCCTCTTTTCTTTTTCTCTGCAAGTACCACTTGTTCGCGTATATTAACAAGAACTGTTATTTAATTTTGTATTGAAGTACTTTTCTTGTATCTTCTTCTTTTGTTTTGTTTTGTTTTGTTTTTGTTTTGGGGCTTTTTGTTTTGGTTTCGTTTTGTGGTTTTTTTGTTTTTTTTTGTTTTGGGGGGGGGGGGTTGGCTTAACTTGGCTCGTGTACATTTGCCGCGAAATGGAACAAGGATTTGTGCTATTTAATACCAAATGTGAATTCAATTAGAAAATAACTTCCATAAACATTGGCTTTCCCATTGAGAGAAATTTTTTGAAGGTTCTTTTTTTTTCGCTTAAGTTTTTTTCCACGACCACGTCTTAAAACCATTGTCAACTGTCTACATGTAATTTATACTGTGTGTCCTTATTCTAAAGTTGCTAATGATCAGCAGGGATACACCACATCAGTCTCGGTATCAGTCCTCTCTCCCCGGTAAGCATGATTTTTGTCCTTACTTCAATATCAACCAGTGCTTTTCCCTCTCCGTTAAGTCTCCAACTTCAAAAGTCTAAGAATGCGATAGCCTGACAGTAATATCGATATCCTCAGTCTAATTAGGTGGGAGTAACGAATGTGTGTGTAAGCTATTTCAGAGCTATGTTAGAGCACTGGATAACACTGGCTTCAGTTTTACATTTTCAATGACATCAAAACTGGCCTTCATGCTTAGCTCACTGGCAATATTGACGTCATTTTGAATAACTTAGAATGGTTTGTATCTGATACGGCCTGGGTAATTCATATTCATTATTTTTGTTTCAGGATTTTCAGAATCATATTATCAGCTCAGACACTGTAGGACTCTCCCTAGGAAATGCTTCAAATTAATGTGTTTCTCGAAATTCGTCAAAATTTAATTTGGCAGTGTTTAAGACCTGACGACAACGACCATAAACATAATGACATTAGGTTTCAAAACAGGATCGTGTTTCTCTCTCAAAATAACCCTTATATGAGTCGGGCGATAGTCCCCGTCAGAATTATGTATCTCGTACGCAAGTATGAAAAAAAAATTGTAACACTCCCTGAATCATTAAGTGGGTACCCTCTTGGCGGAAGAAAAACTAGCGGAAACAAGGATGCATGTAATTCTTTTCGATATAACCTTATACTAGTGATAATACAGAAACGATGTCGAAACAACACTAAGGATAAACATTCACTGGTTGTTTTTGTTATCTCCCAAACTGCTTGTCCTGCGACGCTCTACGGCATATCACATATAACCTCAAGTAACATAAGGCATTTTGATCAAGAGATCGTACCCCTCTCCTTCTGAATCATTTTCTAATGACGTCAATGGAAAAGTTATCATAAGCACATCGATGTACAGGGTGAGCCAAATAATGTTCAAATAACGTGGATTAACTCCAAAGTATGTTTGTTTCAAGGAATTTCAAACATCTCGAGACGTTTCACCTACTGAACCTGATTACATTAAATACCAGACTTGCATAAATCCAAATTAAGGATATTCAACATGCATCCTAATTTATATTGTGTCTCAATCAATGGATGATTGAAATCGGTCAAGACGGCTAAAAAGGCCGAAATGTTGGTATGGGGAGTACTACGGAGAAATTATAAGATCATCGAATCGTTGAAGTCTGATATTGAACAAATCTCGTGAGTGCCAAAATGATATCATGGTTACTGTTAATGTGGATGTAGTTAAAAGTAATGAGTAAGTATTGACTATATAGTTTAGGGTGAATATTTCATGTATTTTAGACAAAACTGCGATTAAAAAAAAAAAATACATATTATATACAAATACTAAGGGAAACGTTATAGCAATACAAGATACAAGGTTTTCATGTCACACAGTATGCAATAATATCTACTTAAAGGTACACCAGCATACGTTGTACATGTTTCCTGTTGTTCTTAATATCTAATAACGACACAGACTGGAGGTTAAAAAAAAATTAAGTTAATATGATGTAGATGCCACAAGATAAAAATGTCAACACCACTAGCCTTTTGTGCATATTCAATTTCTCAATTTACTTTGCTTATTCGCGTGCGAAGTACTTCACTTCGCTCAATATTTCACCGTTGCTTTTTGATTTGACATATTCAACAATTTCATATATATTGATTTTCAATCCAGGGTTGGACACATTTTCCCTTCTCTCGTCAACATTACTAAAGTCTTGATCTTAATATTCCGATATCACCATGTAACATAAATTAGTTATTTTGACTAATAAAAATTACGTCCCGCCATATGTCTTGAAAGACTAGAATTAATTAGTCAGATGATAACGTAGTATTCAGAACTTTTGGATTAAGTTCAGAGACTAGAATTATTAGTCAAATGGACTAAAGTTTGTCATTTCAGACATACTTTTGGATTTAGTCAGATGACTAGAATTATTAATAATGATAAGTTTAGTCATTTCAGACACTTTTGGATCTAGTCGATGACTAGATTAATTAGTCTGACAAAGCCAAATATTAGTCAAATGACTTATTTGTAGGCTGTCATTCTATTTTAAGGCCATATTTTATGTAAAAGCAAAAGAAATGAAGCAACTAAATCTCTTCTTGATTTAAAACAGATCTATTTCAACATAACCGGGCTATACATAATAATGATAATAATAATAATGACAATAATAATAATAATAATAATGATAATATTGGTCTATACTTTTAACTCGTTAAAACATATTTATACAATTTCATTTTTACATAGTACAACATAAATTATAAAAATATATAGCATAATAGTTAACATTATCATGATAGCAGATACTCTGAATTGTTGTAATGAGGATTACATAGTAAATAGCCTGTCAAGACATCATAGTGTTATTACTGTACTAAAAGGCAAATTTGTGAGGCCAATACACTTAAATAGCATAGGAGGAAGAGAGTGAGAGGGTGAGGAAGACACAGAGTAAGAGTAAAAGTGAAAGGAGGACAAGAGGGGAGGACAGAGGGAGAGAGAGAGACCAGGATGGAGAAGGATGGAAAAGTCTAATACAAATTTATATTTAACAAAAAAAAAGTAAATTAAAACGCATAAATGTAAATTCGAAAATATTGGTTTCAATGAAGAAATTCCCAATCATCACCTTCACTTCAAATAATATAATAATTATGTATACGTATTGCTTTGAATATGTACATGTATACATGACATGTTGCATTTCGCTGCATGCAATACATTCAAACAAAGTGAAGTACGTGGTACAGTGTAATATAAAGGTTGGAATACAAGAACATTATGCAGAATAGAACCAAAAAACAAAAAAAAAATAGAAATGCAGGAAATAGCATGTATCTGAAGTTCAGCTTGTCTTTGAAATTTCAGCAATAACAAATAGCAAATATTCCCCCAGCTCAACAAAGGGAAAACTCCATTCAATACTCTGAGAAAGTCTTAAATCGTCCGATAGCACGTTCAACGTGAATCCTTGCAGATTCAATGCGACGTGTCTTGACTGTGGCGTGTGTGTTGAGTTGCTTCCAATGTACAAATGGTGAGAAGAGATTCAATTTCATTATTATAACATAGTACAACATAAATTATAAAAAATATAATAGCATAATAGTTAAGCATTATCATGATAGCAGATACTCTGAATTGTGTATGAGATAGTAAATAGCCTGTCAAGGGACATCTAGTGTTATTACTGTACTAAAAGGCAAAATTTGTGAGGCCAATAACACTAAATAGCAATAGGAGGTAAGAGAAGTGAGAGGGTGAGGAAGACACAGAGTAAGAAGGTAAGTTGAAAGGAGAACAGTAGGGGAGGACAGAGGGAGAGAGAGAAGACAAGGATGGAGAAGCAATGGAAAAGTCTAATACGAAATTTATATTTTAAAAAAAAAGTAAAATTAAAAACGCATAAATGTAAATTCGAAAATATTGGTTTCATGAGAAATTCCCAAATCATTCACCTTCACGTTCAAAATAATATAAATAATTTTGTATACGTATGCTTTGAATATGTACAATGTATACATGACATGTTGCATTTCAGCTGGCATGCAATACATTCAAACAAGGTAAAGTACGTGGTACGTGTAATATAAGGTTGGAACAGAACATTAATGCAAGATAGAACCAAAAAAAAAAAAATAGAAAATGCAGGAAATAGCATGTATCTTGAGTTCAGCTTGTTCTTTGAAATTTCAGCAATAACAGAATAGCAAATATCCCCCAGCTTCAAACAAAGGGAAACTCCATTCAATACTCTGAGAAGTCTTAAATCTCCGAATAGCACGTTCACGTTGAATCCTTGCAAGATTCAATGCGACGTGTCTTGACTGTGGCGTGTGTGTTGGGTTGCTTCAATGACAAATGGTGCTTTGTTTAGTGTTGCTCCCCCTTTTTGGTCGTGAGGTCTCTTATGAGAAAAACGATGAGCCATGAGGCCATCGCCATGTTCAATGTGGTTCAAGCAACCCAGATTTCTTGTGTGATCTTTAATGTGATACAACTACCTCCAAAGCTGAAGAGAGAAAAATGAAGGTAACCCATGGAAATGTTGCAACTAAGAAGCTTGGGAGTATTGTGATGTTATATAAGATGACCCAGTTATTCTCCTTTGAGAACAAGGCGTTGATGGGTAAATATTTCAGTAATTCTATAATGTTCTTTGTGTTCTTGAAAATCTAAAACTCTTCGGAAGACTTCGCCTAACTTGTTCCTTTTTGGCCATTTGGCCATTCCAGAATGTATCTGCCAGTCCACGATTGGTAAAACCACGTCGAAGACGAAAAGTGTCATAATGGAATTCCCTTCATACACAGTAAATATCCTAGAACAAATGTTCCTTTGAAAAATAAGGCCATTAAAATACAAAAAAAAAGAATAATTAGATAGGGATCTATAAAATTCGCGCTGGAAGGGCATCTATATAATAAATTGAAATATTTGTCTCTTCTCTCATGCATGATCTTTTATTCTTGCATGAATTCATTTTGATTTTCAATTTTTACTAAATTATGAAAAATAGTCATATCAAATTAGTTATTACTATTATTATTACTTATTATTATATTATAATTATTATTCTAACTTTCGCAAAAAGGATGACATAAGCAATATAAATAAAATTGATTCCATATAAAAACATATTATTGAAACACAAAAAATATTAAGACACTGTTTTCACCTGGCTTGGCTGCCAGGCCTTGGACAAAGTTAACTAAATAAACTAACAGTCTGCCGGACCGCTGCTAACCTATTATCCAGCCAGGTGAAATATCAGTGTTGCAATATATGTGACATTAAGCATTATAACATCACATTTCATAACTCAAAAAAATCATTTAAAAAAAAAAATCAGTTTAAAATGGTACAAATTGTGTTTAAAAAAAAGGCTT
>CALNVZ010003433.1:9494427-9516290 GCA_940671915.1 Paracentrotus lividus
AAGAGAGAGATTAGGTGTGATCTAGAGAGTCATTGCACTAGGAGAACGTTTGAGTGTGTTATACTATTGGACAAGAGATGGGACACCTTGCCACACTATGAGCGATATAATATTTGCATAATTTGAGTCAATGGATGTAAATAAGTATTGATCATATTTTATATGGAGTCACAATATTCGGATTACATGTAATAAGTGGTGGAGTGTACTCCCAGAGAACAAGAAATATGTTACTACACTAATATTAATCAAGAGTGATTATTTGGAACAACTAGGTTCAAATGTCTGCAGCCTAGCATCTTCATAGGATATTGTTTCAAAAAACACTGAGGACGTTTTCACCCTACTGTGAACTGATTTATAAAGTTACAGATCTTGCATAAATCTCAAATTAAGGCATACTTCAACATGGCCATCCTTAGTTATATTGTGTCTCATTCAATGGATATTGAAATCGTATAGACGACTAAAAAGGCCCGAAATGTTGGTATGGGGAGTACTACGGAGAAATTATAAGATCATCGGAATCGCGGTTGGGAAGTCTGATATTGAACAAATCTCGTGAGTGCCAAAATGATATCATGGTTACTGGTTAATGTGGATGTAGTTAAAAGTAATGAGTAAGTAATGACTATATAGTTTAGGGTGAATATTCACTGTATTTTAGACAAAACTGCGATTTAAAAAAAAAATACATATCATACAAATACTAAGGGAAACGTTATAGCAATACAAGATACAAGGTTTTTTCATGTCACACAGTATGCAATAATATCTACTTAAAGGTACACCAGTGTAACGTTGTACATGTTTCAAGGCCCTTTTGGTTCTTAATATCTAATAAACAACACAGACTGAGAGGTAAAAAAAAATTTAAGTTAATATGATGTAGATGCCACAAAGATAAAAATGTCAACACCACTAGCCTTTTGTGCATATTCAATTTCTCAATTTACTTTGCTTATTCGCGTGCGAAGTACTTCACTTCGCTCAAATTTCACCGGTTGCTTTTTGATTTGACATTTTCAACAATTTCATATATATTGATTTTCAAATCCAGGGTTGGACACATTTTCCCTTCTCTCGTCAACATTACTAAAGTCTTGATCTTAATATTCCGATATCACACTGTAAACATAAATTAGTCATTTTGACTAATAAAAATTAGTCCCGCCATATGTCTGAAATGACTAGAATTAATTAGTCAGATGACTAACGTTTAGTCATTTCAGACACTTTTGGATTAAGTCAGATGACTAGAATTAATTAGTCAAATGACTAAAGTTTAGTCATTTCAGACACTTTTGGATTTAGTCAGATGACTAGAATTAATTAATCAAATGACTAAAGTTTAGTCATTTCAGACACTTTTGGATTTAGTCAGATGACTAGAATTAATTAGTCAGACAAAGCCAAATATTAGTCAAATGAATAGCTGGTCATCATTTTAAGGCCATATTTTATGTAAAAGCAAAAGAAATGAAGCAACTAAATCTCCTCTTGATTTAAAACAGATCTATTTTAACATAACCGGGCTATACATAATAATAATAATAATAATAATGACAATAATAATAATAATAATAATAATAATAATAATAATGATAATATTGGTCTATACTTTTAACTCGTTAAAACATATTTATACAATTTCATTTTTACATAGATAAATTATAAAAAATATATAGCATAATAGTTAACATTTACATGATAGCAGATACTCTGAATTGTTGTAATGAGTGATAGTAAATAGCCTGTCAAGACATCATAGTGTTATTACTGTACTAAAAGGCAAATTGTGAGAGGCCAATACACTTAAATAGCATAGGAGGAAGAGAGTGAGAGGGTGAGGAAGACACAGAGTAAGAAGTAAAAGTGAAAGGAGAAACAGAGGAGGACAGAGGGAGAGAGAAGAGACCAGGATGGAGAAGAATGGAAAGTCTAATACAAATTTATATTTAAAAAAAAAAAGTAAATTAAAACGCATAAATGTAAATTCGAAAATATTGGTTCAATGAAGAAATCCCCAATCATCACCTTCACTTCAAATAATATAATAATTTGTATACTTATGCTTTGAATATGTACATGTATACATGACATGTTGCATTTCGCTGCATGCAATACATTCAACACAAGGTAAAGTACGTGGTACCGTGTAATATAAAGGTTGGAATACAGAACATTATGCAGAATAGAACCAAAAAAAAAAAAAAAAATAGAAATGCAGGAAATAGCATGTATCTGAAGTTCAGCTTGTCTTTGAAATTTCAGCAATAACAAAATAGCAAATATTCCCCCAGCTCAACAAAGGGAAAACTCCATTCAATACTCTGAGAAAGTCTTAAATCGTCCGATAGCACGTTCAACGTGAATCCTTGCAGATTCAATGCGACGTGTCTTGACTGTGGCGGTGTGTTTGAGTTGCTTCCAATGTACAAATGGTGCTTTGTTTTATGTTTTAGTGTTGCTCCCCCTTTTTGGTCGGAGGTCTCTTATGAGAAAACAACGATGAGCCATGACGCCATCGCCATGTTCAATGTGGTTCAAGCAACCAGATTCTTGTGTGATCTTTTAATGTGATACACTACCTCCAAAGCTGAGAGAGAAAAATGAAGGTACCCCATGGAAATGTTGCAACTAAGAGCTTGGGAGTATTGTGATGTTTATAAGATGACCAAGTTATTCTTTGAGAACAAGGCGTTGATGGGGTTAAATATTTCAGTACATTCTATAATTGTTCTTGTGTTCTTGAAATATCTAAAACTCTTCGGAAGACTTGCCCTAACTTGTTCCTTTGTTGGCCATTTGGCCATTCCAAATGTATCTGCCAGTCCACGATTTGTAAAACCACGTCGAAGACGGAAAAGTGTCATAATGAATTCTTCATACACAGTGAATATCCTAGAACAATGTTCCTGAAAAATAAGGCCATTAAAATAAAAAGAATAATTAGATAGGCATTATAAAATCCCTGGAAGGGCATCTATATAATAATTGAAATATTTGTCTCTCTCATCATGATCTTTATTCCTTGCATGAATTCATTTGATTTTCAAATTTACTAAATTATGAAAAATAGTCATTCAAATTAGTTATTACTATTATTATTATTATTATTATTATTATTATTATTATTCTATTCGGCAAAAAGATGACATACAATATAAATAAAATTGATTCCATATAAAAACATATTATTGAAGAACACAAAAATATTAAGACACTGTTTTCACCTGGCTTGGCTGCCAGGCCTTGGACAAAGTTAACTAAATAACTACAGTCTGCGGACCGCTCTAACCTATTATCCAGCCAGGTGAATTCAGTGTTGCAATATATGTGACATTAACAATTATAACATCACATTCATAACTTAAAAAATCATTTAAAAAAAAAATCAGTTTAAAATGGTACAAATTGTGTTTAAAAAAAAGGCTTTCAAGCAGTTGTTGAGTCTCTTTCAAGTAGACATGACCACACCATATTGGAAAGGTGTCTTAATTCCAAACATAAAAATACGAGAAATAACGTACTATAAGCTAATATATAAGTAAATTGCAATTAAATATGTGAAACAATTAAAAAAAAATACCCTGCAATGACAATAATATTGCCAAGCTCTAATTAAAGAAATGTTGGCTTTAAATTGGCGAAATAAACCATTTAGTCCAATATCTAAAATACTTTCCATCTAAAAGGTGAGATTGTTATTCAAAAATGATTTTCATGTACAGATTCAAGTACAGAATTATAGAACATGAAGTGAAAATACCTCAGATCTAGCTGGAGAAGCTTTCGGTGTTTTGAATCCATTCCAGTACCTCATTTTGATGCCTTCTCTTTCAGAAAGTTGAACAAATAGCTCAGCATGATCACCTTCAATCATGTAAAAGGGGGAAAATATATTATGTTATAAATTAAAATAATAGGAAATATTGTTATGTACGTTTATACATTGCTCAGGATCATACATTATTGCAAAATATGTGAACAATCATAAAAACAACTCACCGGTATAAAAGAAGCAGGAATCGTCTGACGAAGAAACACATTCTATGAATCTGGAGCGCGTGAAAGCCGATGGGTCTGTAAGCTGTTTGTCTTCGTAGGATAGATGCAAAGTGTTTGAGTGATACTTCTGTTTGCGAAGCTTCATCTGTGGTTGACACTTTTGCTGTGCTATGTTGAGTGTGATAGAGATGTTGTAGAAACCATGCAGATGTCTGGCATTCTGCATGAAAAATTAATGAAAAATAAATGTTAAATAAAAAATGTTTTTATTTATTTCATTTTTTGGGAGGGGGGGGGGGGCTGCACCACCTCATCTTTTACAAATTAAAATTCGATTCGGCAAGAGTTTTTTTTGCGACAGCTACCCAAATTGAAAAATATACATTTGAAAATTGTTTATAAGAATATTTTAAACATAGACTAGGGTTAGGGTTATGGTTAGGGTTATTATATAAAAAAAATGATACTATAATAAAAAAAGATAACAACAAAATACAACTTCCAGTTTATTTAGTCAAAAAACACAAGAGGAATAGCGGGAGTCGAACCCGAGTCACCAGCGTCACTGTCTTACTCTCACACCACTACACCAACGAGACGGCTTGCGCACTGCCGAGGATTTTTTTTATTTTTGAATCAATTTTGAATAGCAAAAGGTTGACGTCCGATAAATTATGGAGACGCATGCGCACAGGTGTGTTGTTATCGATTTTTTTTTTTTTTTTTTTTTTTTTTTTTTTTTTTTTTTTTTTGAGTGGCTGTCCCAAGAGGAACTCTTTCCTTTGATTCTTTACATGAATATATTTAATGATACTAATTATCGATCATCATATCATAACTATAATCATTCAGCACACCATCCGAGTATAGAGCGTGTTCTGCAACTACAAATTACTATATTCCATGATATAAGCATACAACTAACGTGGAATTGAGCATGTGGGGCTACAAAAATAATTTAACATCACAATTTCTTCCATGTTCGGGATTCGCGTTAAAAATAGAATATGACATAAACTTACCTTCGTCTTTAAAAGCATTTTCAACGATATCCTGAGATGGATCTAATTCCTGGGCGTTACATTTGATGTCGTTTGTTTTTACCATGTCGGCATGTGTCCGTGTGGTTTGACCGCGAATCACTGTTACGTGCGCCGTAGGCCTAGCCTCTGACCATAAATTAGTCATTTGTAGGCCTACATGTCATTTGTTAGTCATTTGACCAATGTAAACAAGTCATTTGTTAAATGACTTGTTTATATTGGTCAAAATGACTTACCTAAACTAGTCTTGACTGAGGTAATTAAGTCACTGAGACTGGACTAATATAAATTAGTCCTTTTGACTAATTTATAAGCACCAATGACTAATTTATGTTTACAGTGCAAGATCATGCAATTCTTTGAAATAAAAATGTTTAATACAGATCTCAACCCGACATACATTTTGAGCCGAAATAAATCTACTCCCTTCGTAAAATTTCATTTTCATCAAAGTGGCAAGATATAATGCAACGACTCATCTTTTGGTCTCTAAGGAACATGAAGGAAAGATGGGCTCCGTTAATTTATTTGTTAAATGGGTTAAATATCTTCCTGAATTATGTTAAACTTACAAGTGAAATACTGCACTAAAGAACCGTTCACATAATACAATTATCAAATAAGCATAAAATGGGAAATATTAATATGCTATTATACAAACTTATTATATGCAATATGTTATGGAAATATAAATGATAGCAAATAATACAAAAAGTTGAATCTTCAAGAACATAAATTTATATCTAAAATTATTTTTCGAATTCCTTTTTTTTTAAATGCATTGATTCTTATTGCACGTTTAGAGTGAATTGCAAAATATTTCAAAACAGTTAGAACAATATCACAATATCACATCTAATACAATGTATGTAACAAAAGCTAAAGTCATCTTGCTCTAGGCGACTATTTCTGCAGTAATTTCAACCTCAATCTATTCTAATCCCATTGCCAATATCTGATTGTGATCTATTAAATTTGACCTTTGTAATTAGCTTGTAAAATTGAGATTGATTACATATATAAATGTCAGATATAACCAATCGCTTACATTAATATAGGAGCTTATACGTTGGGTAAATGCATACATGGCTTGTTTGTTTTTGCAAATACATTTCATTTGGACATTACTATAATGAATTTCTTGACGAAGGTTTTGGGGAGATTTCAACAGTCAAAAGCAAAAAATCATTTTATTTATGTAATTAATGTGAACGTATTGAATAAATTATAATGAATTTGCCATAGTATGTGTTTATAAAAATGGGATATTTTTTTAATGGTTCTTCAAAAAGAACAGATAAACATGATATGGATGCTGATGTGTAAGATTTTTTTTAAATAGACTACATACACCGTAATTAGAAAGAAATTATACTGGCACTTTAAAAAAAAAAGCCATAATAATCTTCATCATCGTAATGGACATTATGGTCGCTAACATCGGCATTAACCTCTTCTACATCTCCGTCCTTAGGACTATCATGGTGCTCATCATAAATACTAGTGGACATACAAATGTTTAACAAAGGATCACACGATAGCCTCTTTTAAAGGAAATTGCCTCGTGGGTAATAAGGCATAGTATAGGGTTTGCCTCCTCTAAACGTTCCTTTATAATAATACGTTTGTCCCAAACCTAATGAAAGTTTAAGAGAACAATTTGTGGCAAGCATGACATGGATACACTGGTCTATTTTCATATGGGGTTGAAGATAAGATGTACAGTATCAACTATTAATTGATTTTTTTTTCTATAACATGTATTAAAAGAACTACAAAGAGGATGATTAATGTGTTTTTAAAGCACTTGTGTTCGTCCGAGTTTAGGTCACTTAGTCTTAAGTTTGTCCTCAATTGCTCGAACTTATAATTGCCAAGAGCCAAAGCATAGCTCAAAAACCTTGCCTTAAGCCCCAGTCATCCACCGTTGCATAAAATTAAGTTGTTCGACGAAAACGTAACTGATTATACCTTGAGTCACCGTTTTGTGAGTGCGTGGGGGATAGAATAAAAGACAAGACAATGATCTGTCTGGCTTCTTCATTTATCACAATTTTATCAAGCTCTGAGTAATACATGTCATTGATTATTTATGAGTAAGTATACGAATTTCAAGAAAACAAAGTCTCTAACCTAATTATTTATACATATGACTGTAACATAATATTTTAAAATAATGTTTAAGCTGATAATTAAACAAAAATGACCCAGTTTACCTATTTATCTAAGGATTTGTAGATCGGTCATTCTGGTTTCAAGGATGGCTTTGTAAGGGTGGTATCTCACTTTGCGGAGACGTCTTCGCGACAAAAGAGAACATTTTGTCTCCGGGACGGACAAAATGTATTGAAGACGTCTCCGATATCGCGGAGACGTCTCGGAGACGTCTCAAAGACTGATTTGGGACTAATTCAGACTTTTTTTTCATAAATTGTCGCGGAGACGTCTCCGCGAAGTGAGATCCCACCCTAACTGTTCTGGATTTCAAAATCAACTATATTCCGCTCAATTTAGGCATGCAGGGTTCATACAGTCACTTATTACCCTGCTGGAAAGAACACACTCATTCACAATGTGAAACACAGTGTGATCACACTGTGTTTCACATTGTGAAGTCTGCTCCACAATGTTAAATTGGGGCGTTTTCACATTGTGAAATCACTTTCACACTGTGAGCTGGTATATTCACACTGTGAAATCAATTTTAACATTGTGAACAATGTGTAGTTTTTCACATTGTGGTGCTCCACAATGTGGAAAACTACTCAATTTAGGCATGCAGGGTTCATACAGTCACTTATTACCCTGCTGGAAAGAACACACTCATTCACAATGTGAAACACAGTGTGATCACACTGTGTTTCACATTGTGAAGTCTGCTCCACAATGTTAAATTGGGGCATTTTCACATTGTGAAATCAATTTCACAGTGTGAACTATGTTTTCACACTGTGTTCACAATGTGAATGAGTGTGTTCTTTCCAGCAGGGTAAGTAGGTTGTATTCGAAAATATAGGTGACTAAAAGGTTATTGCGTAAAGCCCATAATAATAATTATGTACTCGTTTTACAAGTGAGACATGTATGACCATTCACCAAACTAATTAATTTGGAAATGAGATTTTCTTTTTTGTTAGATAGGGATTTTGACAACTCAACATGCAAGATTTTAATAATTGTTAGAACAGTTATTTAGATCATTAGGTTACATCGCATGGATTTACACCAATTTGTCTGATATGTTCTTTTAACGAAATTCGTTACCAGAAAACAAAACAAAATTATTATGTGTATTGAAATCATTGGAGGGGGCCTAATTTGTTGCAAACAAATACAAGTCATGGATGCAGTCTGCTCACATTTGAAGCTAGTTAATTTTATCAAATTCAAAATGTCAAATACATTTATGTTGCGTCAATAATTGCCTGTATAATTGCGTTTTCTTTGATCTCTTCTCAAGTCTAATTGTAAATTCAAGAAGTTTGTTGATACATATCTACAAATATATAAAGTACAGTCTTTCAAAAATACGACGGCTGAAATCATTTTTACTCAAATAATTATCAGAATTATTTCAAAGAGATGTCGACGATACACCACGATAAAACAAAGGCGCCAGGGATATTTGTGGACTGACCAGGAAATGTCACGTTTGAATTAGATTCATCCAGGATTGATCAGGAATCAGTAAACTGCTATTAATTGCTTGGAACATTTGTGATAAGCACTTCAAAAAGTTATGTGTCCCCTATATAGTGTGAACCAAAGAAAAGGAAACACAGTTTTAAACCTTTATAATATATCAATAAATTTATACAAATATGCTGTGCATTAATTATTGGTAATTATCTTTAACTTAAGATGGGTAATTGACATTAAGCTTTTATTGACAAAAGCTTTATTTTTTCTTTTTATTCATATCATGATATAACATGATTTTAAAAAATATAGTGCGGAATATACTACAGATGGCAACTCCTATCTTTCACCCAGTTCTGAAAGGACCGGATGAGAATTGTGCAGACATACATAAATCATTTATCTTGGTTACCAATGGTACGAAGAAGCCATGCATACAATCGTATTAAGTTTTCCTGTCTTTTAAATCGGTTCAGTTTGAGCAGTGGAGAACATTGAACTTTGTCATCCACCTCAATAAAAATCACAGAAAATTATTAAAGTGTGTTACTGAAAACTAGCAAACTCATCTAAAATGAATTCCTTTTATGCAAACGACTCTTATGATATGATATAAAAACGAATGACAGAGTGCGATATCTAGAACATCAGATGGGAAAGTACTAAAATCTTCCATTATTATTCAAATCACAATGTCATGAACTCTTGTAAAACACGGGAAAGAGGAAATGAAATAAAAGAGAGGGTGTTTGTGCACTATTTAAATTCATGTCACAGGTACCCACTCATGATCAAGGGTTCGAGAATAATGGCGCGCTTAAAATTGACCCGCACTCCAGTTCTATGTAGAAAGAACGTGACCTGCCTGCTTTTAGGTATTTTTTCTCCTTTCTGAAGATTTTTTTATAACCATAAATAATTGCAAAAATGCTCCTAAATTGCAATGTATAATACGATGTAGTACACTGTTCGTGATAAAGGTGGAATATTTTTTTCTGGCTCAAGCGATATTATGTTGCTCCGTTATTAATTTCTTGAATGTATTTGTCACCGCTTTCACTTTCTGGGATCCTGGGTATATCTTGGACGTTTCCTCAACCCTTCCCGGGGATTTTTCTTCAAAAAAAAATTTTGTCACCCCCAGAAGATGGCCATTTTCGTATTTTTTCTTATTTTGGGGGCCCTTTTTTGTTCACGCGACCCACCAAGGCACCCTCAGTCCTACCCCAAGGAAACACGTCTGAGGTGGAGATTTGTTATTGTTCATTAAATTAAATCTAGATGTATGGTTACAGGCTCGACTATTTTGTTTATGGGAGGGGTCAAAATTTATTTTGATTGGGGTTCAACTTTCATTTTATTCATTGGTAAACCATGGAAATTTCTATCTTACCTAATTTGTATTGCCTCAAAACTCCTCAACCAAACATAAATCAAAATAAAATATTATCAATAATGACTATTTACAGCCTTGTCATCAAGGCTACAACAAAATTTAAGGGAAAATGATGATATTTAAGGGTTAAAGGTTGTTTCATTTCTTTGTTTTCAGCATAAAGATGGAATAAATTCCGAATTTCACCAATCTCGTTTTTTACTTCAACCCCTCCCCTAGACAAGAGACCTAAGCCTGTCCCCAGAAATATAGAATTTAACTTTAAGAACAATATAAAACAATACTCCTCAGTCGCGTTTCCTGGGGTAGGACTGAGGGGGGCTTGATCGGCCGGGAAAAAACAAAAAGGGGCCCCAAAATGAAAAAAAAATGACAAAATGAGGCATACGACGGGGTTGACAAAACTTTTTTGGAAAAAAGTAAACGTGAAGGTTGGGAGAATGTCCGAAATATAACCAGGGTCCCGAAAGAAAAAGCAGGGACAAACATATTCAAGAAATTAAAGTCAGAGCAAAATCATGTCGCTATAGCGCAAAAAAATATTCCACCTTTATGACGGACAGTGTATAAGGAATGCATTTAAAAAATATATTTCAAGAGCTCCGTTCCGAAAGTACTAAATCCTTTACTTCTGAGGAAAACGCATTTGTTTTCGATATTTTCCACAGGGTCTTTGGAAAGAGATATTACATAAAAGGGATATAACGGGCTCTTTTAAGGTTGCTTAAAATTGAGGTAAAAGTTTCGTTCAAAGATATGTACCTACTTGAATAATGGTGTCATCTCAATAACTAAATTTATATAAAAGTGGATGTAGTACCTTTTGGAACGGAACTCTTCATTTTGCCTTCGCCGTCCAATAAATATGCCCACTTTGGTCTGTTTTAGGCACGTTTATAACTGTTTTAGAAATGATCGATATCGATACGTGATAAGTTGTACAATCGATGAGATATAGTGCTATAGGCAAATCCACGCTATTTTGCAATGTAACAAACGGACATTCAGAGACAAAAATTTGCTTTTTTGATCAATCTTAAACTGAAATCCCAATCCTTTAGGTACAATTTTGAAGGTACTAAGAACCTTCAACAAAATCATAAACAATAATTGAAATAACTCAATTCATTTTTAATTCATGAAAATATTATTCGTTCGTAACACATGGGACCTGAAAAAATGATGTTTTTAAATTTTGAATTTGTTCACATGATACTAGGAATTTAAAGAGCAGATAAAGCTTGCATAGTCGCATCTTCTTAACCATGTAATAAAACTTTGTAAATACATATTGTAATGTCAAGATAGCCTCCCGTTTCTTGGCAAGGTCAAGTTTTATAAAATATGACATGTAACACATGGTACACGTAACACACGGACAATTATTCCTTGAAATATTTTCCAATTTAATGTTTGGTGTAGCCAAGGCGTAGCAACAAGTTTGTAAAAAAAAATCCCCGCTGATAAAACAAAAGAACCATTATACAACACATTGCTGTAAAAAAAGAAACATTTTGTTTCATTACTTGAGATGGAGGAGCGAGTTAATAAAACTATATTATTTTACACCAGCTCAGTAACTTTTATGAGAACTACTTCTGAGACATGAATACTTTAAGAATAAAAAATATGGAAAGTTTATTGCTAGGTTTGTGATATTTTCACCAGAGGAAGCCAAAGGTGATATTGAAACAGAAAATATGTACCTTCTTGGTAGTATTCCTATGACAAACCTTTAGAAATATTGGTTCAAAATATTTTTTCCTGAATATTAATGAGCCTTGTGACGTCATATGACCTTGAAATGACTTTTTGACCTCATTTGCATTAAGTTTATATTCATACACTTTGTGGTGATATATGATAAATATTATGTACCTTTAAAACCTCACTGACACACTTGAACACAAATACGGTCGAAAAGTTGAAAAATCACCACCTCCGGAACAAAAATAGCTTTGACTTACCCTATACAGGGCGTCCCAAAAAGAAACTATACACTTTTGAATGAATGGCTGCCAAATAAAAAAATATATGAATTTAGGTAATGAAATTTACATGGATGGAAAGCTCATTATTCAAACTTTCATATGACACCAAAAAAAATCCGAAAATAAGTCATGCATGAATGAGAGAGCGTTCACATTTGTAAAGGGTATGGAAATTAGGGTGCACAGGAATTGCCCTACCAATTTGTATGAGGAAAGTCATTTGGAGCTTATGGAATTGAGGATGATATGCAGTATTACTGATCAATTATGATGAGTTGGGGTTTGCTAAGTGAAATTTGTGGATTCCGGATTACATATTCATGCATGAGTGAACAGGAATATGTATTTCCTATTATAGCATTGTAACTTTACAAGTTTTATTCAGTGGTGTTTAAGTGGTAAGTCAGGATGGGTGCAGAATCGGTGAGATACAGGGTAGATTTTTGATCACTTTTGAAATAACTGTATGAAGATGATGTAATGCGTGATTGATTAGTTGAAACATTGGGAGACTGGACCATGTTGATTTAGTGATTGCTAGCTGGTGTTGATTGTCTAATTTATGTGACTGATTGATTGATAGATTGTCATCAACCATCCCAATATGGGTAAATGTGAGTTAGACCCGAAGCGGGAGGTAGTCGGGATATTTGGAGTAAAACCAAATGAATATGAATGTGCAAAAAACACACCCATGCCAAAAAAAAAGAGAGATAGAATAAAAAAGAAAGAGAGAAGGAAAAAAGGAAAATGAGAAGAGAGAAAGAGAGATGAAAGAAAAGAGAAGAAAGAAGAGAGAGCAGATTAAACACACCACTGAAGCACCTCACTAAATATACCTTGGAAATTACAAAATGTAACAATAGGAAACATGTATTCCTGTCACTCATGCCTGAACATTGTAATCCCTAATTTCCACAAATTTCACTTAGTTAAATCCACAACTCATCATAATTTATCAGTAATTCTGCATATCATCCTCAATTCCTTAGCTCCAATAACTTTATCCTCATACAAATTGGTAGGGACAATTCCATGCCGCAACCCAAATTTCCAAATACCCTTTACAAAAGTGAACGCTCCTCATTCATGCATGACTTATTTTCGGAATTTTTGGTGTCATATGAAAGTTGGGATAATGAGCTTTCCATCCATGTAAATTTCATTACCTAAAATCATATATTTGTTATTTGGCAGCCATTTCAAAAGTGTATAGTTCTTTTTGGGACGCACTGTATATTAAAAAAAATTATAACCATTCGCATTTATGTAGGCCTTCTCTCACATAAAACTAGAACAGAGTACGCATTGTAATCATTATTGTAGAGTGTGGTGTTTTTCTGGATATTTTGTATTATTAATTGTTTATGTAATTTTTTTTTTCAACTGATGGGAAATCATTCCAGATGATATATAAGCTTCATGTTTATGATTTTATAATTCGTATTCATTGGAAAAGCCCTGGGGTGGGGACTTCCAAACAACGTCCCCACAAAGTCAGCCATTAGGCCTATAATACTAAATATATGTAAATATTAAATAGGCGTAAATAGGTTTGTATTGACTTCGCGATATTATAACAGTGCTCTGAAGTTTGTTGATCTAAGTTTATGCACCTAGGAACAAGATTTATTGATGTTTTTAATTCGTAGTGTACACTTACATGGTATCATGGTTATACGGACGTACATTATTTGTCATTATTATTTAAATTACTTCTATTTTGCGGGAGTTTGGGGAAATTATTAAAAAAAATCCTTTGAATATTAAAAATAATGCTTCATGACGAAGATGTAGATAACAAATAAGGACTCCGTTACCAAAGTGTGGTAAAAAAAAAAGAGAAAAAAAATTGGTTATTACTAATATTGGTAAACATTATAGCTCTTGCGAATTTAAGCCTACCTCGAAACCGCGATATGATGGACGTATGTAAAAAAAAAGAAAATAATGATAACATTCCATACAGAAAATTTAAAGGTTCTTCGCCTTTTTACCCGCTATTTTTTGCCAGGGGCTGTCCCTTAAGTCGCCCACTTAATTGATTTTCTAATTAAAACAAGAACCCCCACGCGTTCCCTTTGTGTAGGTGGTGCGATAACATTGATCAAGGATATATGCATATATCCCATGGCATGTCAAATGGACATCGGTTCGTTATCGTTCATGATGCAGCCTGCTGCTGGCATAGTGCATTGCCATGGAACGGTATTTATCATGTGAAATAATTCAAACTAATATGTAACATAATGTCGAAGGGACCAATGTGGGTTTTTTTTTTTTTTTTTTTTTTTTTTTTTTTTTGTGTGTCAACGAATTTTATCTTTGTGTTTGTGCTGTTAACAACACTGGAAAAGATAACTTTTGTCACAAGGCCAGATTAATTCGTCAATCGGGGTAAAAAATATTTTTTTGCGATATAACTGTGAAATGACAAACTCATGGTAGTATACATAACAAATTGATCGAGCACTATTACAAAGTTTCAACTGGTGTTGACAAAAACAAACTTGCGCATGAACTGATTTTTTGCGTGAGACTCTTCGCAACCGTAATTGACAAATCCTCTTCGCAGTCAATGTAGAAATGACGATTTTAATTCGGCCATAACGAATTATAATACAAATTATTTGCTGAAAAACAAATCAATTTGTTGACCGCAAAATGCATGACAAATTTAGCTCCTGAAAACAGTTTGGAAACCCGCACATAATCAGGCGTCTTCGAATCACTGCGCCGGTCGCCGTGATTAGCTGCGAGGCAGGCTTGAGTAGATTCGAAAAAGGTAAACTTTTATACTAAAAAAATAAATTTGAATTTGTTTCCTCAGGAATTTCGAGGTTCTATTAAACTGACAAAAATTGCTATCTGTATTGTTTGTTTTTACAGGTGTGTTTCTGACTGTTACATGACAAATTAACGTCAAAATGCAGTACAAATTGATGAAGAAAAAACAAATTGAAAAAATGAGAATGAGGAATTAAAATGTTGCAATGACAAACTTTGAAAAAGGTTTGTCACATTAGACCACTTTTCATGACAAATTAAAATTCGTCATGTTATGGTGCATGACAAAATCTATAATGACAAATCTTTGCATGCAATTATTAATTTGTTAAATTAAACCACATTAATGACAAATTTATATTTGTCAATTGACAAAGTTATCTTTTCAGTGAACAATGTCAAGAATAATGTTGATAGTAGTAATAATGTTATAATAATTATCACAACTACTACAATAATGGTAATGCTAAAACGTTTTGATAATATATTATGCTGAAAAAGATCATCATAATAAAATTTACTTTGCCTTTTTTACTGCTTGTTGTATATAAAATCAAGGGTGAATTACAATATGTTACAGATGCATGTAATTGGACTAATCGGAAACAGACAAAAGGTCGGATTACATAATCTTCAAATGAAAAGCAGCAGACTTAAGCAGAGTGTACGTTAAAAGAGGCGAGAACCGTGACTCAATGATAACGAAATAAAAGATAAAAAACATTCATTGAAGCATTCATTATTTGTTATGGGTTAAATGTGAGCAACGGATTTTGAAATTATTTGTTATGTTTTCAAATGGCCCATGTTTTTAATAACACTCCTAAAAGTGAAGCTTTTTTTTAACCCATTCCGTATCATACATTACTCGGACTCTGGGTCTATCGGGGCCATACACGTTTCAGGTTAATTTTAACAATTTACACACTTACTAATGGATACTTCGGCTTTCTAAAAAAAAGTCAATTTATGGGGCTACTAGAATGTGTACGTTAATTAAGAAATTTAGAAATTTAGAAATAAAGAAGTTTGTCAAAAAAAGGGTTGTAGTACTGAGTTGTCCAGAAACTGTCTTTAAATTGTTGGTCCATGTGACTTTCCCATCAAATCTGAATCATATCAAATTTCGGCAATGCGTACGACTAATTGGTAATTTCGTGAGAAGACCAAAAAATTAAGCGGAAATCATTAAATTGAAAATTTCAGTCACGATTCAAAACGTCAAGGTGATATGAATGAAGCTTCAAACAGCAATTTAAACACGCAAATACTTAGCCATTTTGACACGTTCCTTACATTCACCTCGCTTGCCTTTCTCAACATGCTTAAGGCCCATTGAACATTGCCATTGAGAGCCGCATCATAATATTCGTTTTAACCTCCAATTTCTTAATTGATGTCACGCGTTTACATTCAAAATGATTTTTTTTTTATCGTCCTCAGACCACTTGTAGAGAGCCACAAACACTATTTTATTGGCGTTTCCGTTTCTTTACTGTTTTCGTTAAAGGACTAGTCCACTTAGCTATGACAGTATGTTTTTGAAATATACACTCAGTGGCTGGTCCGGATGGTTTCAGGTCCCAGTAGCCTAATTATTCATCCCATTAGGGTATGGGTTAAAAATGAAAAAGCAAACAATCATGAAAAATAAATGTGTATAATGAGGATATTCATGCTTTTGCTATAACTACATATTATATAGTTATTATTAATAATGTTATCTTTATCTCCTGAAAGTACGAAGTGACATTCTTCGGCTAGATTTTTTCTAAAATCAGCCTGAAATGAGACTATACCAGATTTCGTGCCATCACGACTTCCGGTTTCTGGTTCTTACACCTTGAAATAAGGTCTCCATAAATTTTACTGAGACCCTTTAAAGCTCTGAAAAGGGACTAATCTGAAGCACTAATGATTCTTCTTTATAAAAAACAGTTAAAAAAAAAACTTAGTTCCAGTATCTGTTATTGATTTTATATGAATTATTTTCCAAACCATCCACGGCTTTCAAATAGTCTAATTAGAGTTATGCCTCCTAGGTTATTATTCCTAATATAGCAATATTATTCCATTGTTCAACTTACCCCGGCCGTCAAATTGGGGTAATGCATGCAGTGATCTGTGATATAAAAGTGCGGAGTGAAGATCTATCTTCGCAAACTTTATTTATACATAAAAATACTATTGAAATTGGCGCGTCCCACTTACCCCAAAAATGTGGGGTAAGTGGGACAGTTAGTTAAAACAATTTCTTTCAGTCTTTGGTTTAAATCTTATTTCATTTTATATTATTTTCTAGTTTAAAAATTATTTTGTAAACAATTTCAGTGCCACGTTACCCCTAAAACAAAAGGGATCTGGGAAACACAAAAGACAAGTTTCCATACGTTGGTATTTTCAAAATTAGCTATTTCGCAATTGTTTTATGTCAAAACGTGAGATGTTACAGATTTTTAACGATTATTTTTTCCGATAACTGTCAATTTTTCCCAAACAGGCATGCAATTTGTTGCTAGATGTATGTTTATTCACGCTAAAATAGTTCCTCCACTAAGGCAGGTCTTAATCATATGCATATATGCAATTCCCCCAAAGTGTCCCACTTACACCACTGTCCCACTTACCCCAATTTTCCCTATTGGTTGCTTTTACGATCTTGTGCATGCGAACGGTAGGTTATTCTCTAATGCATGCCAATACACGGTTGAATACATACCCAATAAACAAGGTACCGACAATCAACCCTTTTCTCCTGGTACATTTAAAGTGAATATTTAGTTTTGGGCTGTTCTAACTTAATCTGAACGTAATTAACACGTGTCATCGTATTCTACTGCTATTGCGCGTTCTGGTCTTAACAGAAAAAGAAAACACGTGAGTAAAGTAGCGTGATTTTTGGTATTTGCGTCAAAGACATGCTTATGATCAAGTAGCCACCTACCCATGTAAAGGGCCTGTCCCACAGAAGGCGATCGTTGTGGCGACAACCAACGAACTACCTGTCGCCACCATTCGCAGGTCCAATCGCCTTTAAATCGTGAATTATCGCGTCTATCGCCTAACGAGACGGACCAAAATTCAGTTCGTTGTTGGATTTTCAACAAGTTTAACAATAGCCCGCGTCAGTTATGTTGACGTCAATCACCGTAGCCTGTCTTCTCTTGTCGCAACAAAGTACTATCGTAGATTGTCGCCAGATAGAACATGTTTAGCAGAGCGGAACGGCGGCCAGTTGTAGGTTGCCACGATAGAGCGTACGTTGCACACACCGCTGAACCAAACGGCCAGTGAGATTTAATCCGCTACGGCCTTTGTCGCCAACTACATTCACCGGAATCAGGATCAGCCTCCCATTCAAATACTGTACAGTCGCCGCAAATTTTTGAAATTTTCAAAAATCACTCACGACCCAAATTATAATGCGCGACTAAGAGAACAATCACGAACCTAAAGGCAACATGCCGCCATCAGGTAGAATACACTCGATCGCCTGTGTCCAGTGCGCAAGTTCATATTTTGGTTGATTTTAAGCTGCGACAAGAAAAGTCGAACCGCGAGATGCCCGAAGGTCGAGGCTATTGTATTTGCGGATACAAGCTATTGTTAGTCTATTGTTTGCGTGGAAGCAAGTCGTTGTCATAGCCTATCGTCCACAGAGTCGTAGATATGTATATGACCTACGGTCACATACGATTCAGACACGATTCTGGCATGTTCTAACAGGCTTAGGTTGTCGGCATAACGATCGCCTTCTGTGGGACAGACCTTTTAGAAGTTTTTAGTCTTAAAAAAATGTTGTGAGTGACAAATCGGTAAATCATTGGTCGTTTTAGCACGTTCAATAATGGTTTCATAGCTCCATACATAATTCAAAGGTAATACTTTACTTTAACCGGTCATACCTTTCACTGTCCTGCCCGTGAATGACTGGTGGTGAAAACAGTTATTTTCGCGAGTATAATGATTCAAAATGAGGTAAATTGCGGCGATCATAATCACGTTATTATTCTCGTGATATTACAGTGAACATTCCGTAATATACTGCAAGTGATTTTTAACTGATAAAGTGAAGAAAAAAGAACGTATTAACGCAATCAAGTATTAAACGTAAAGGCCGTATTCTTGTACGTTGGTTCTAGAGTTGTACGGCAATTGACAATAGAATCGAACAATAGCACCGCACGAGAAAAAACTCCCAGCACGAAAAAAACTCCCAAACGTTGACAACTTCCGTACAGCTGGACGTTTCTCGTGCACTGAAATGCACCAAGATAAAACCCGGAAATCCATTGAATAATGACGCACAATGATTGTTTGTAGCCGCTTTCACTTTGACTGCCGAGTGTTGTGCATTGTCGCTTGTCATGCATTTTTAAATATCACGTCCTATTCATTAACAATTCAGTGGCCTGGGATGGGAACAATTAACCAGGGAGGTGGAAAGGGAGTTTTATTTCTTTTGAATTAATCTCCTAAATAACGCGCACGATTTTTTCTTTCACAAATGTGAAGTGTCCATATTTGGCCAAAAGCAATGAAACGTTGAATTGATTCCGATATCACGCTACATGCATGCGTAAAAGTCTCACGTTAGGTGCATGCGCATCAATCTTTTCCTTATTACTATTTTGTATGTTTGTTTCCCCCCTTTTTTTCTTATTTGGAGGGGCAAAAGTTGTAATAATGGGAAGGGGTAAAATGTAAATTTTCCACTATTTTAAATATTCAACTCTTTACCAGAGTCATACCCAAAACAATAAAACGTCAATGTTCATTAACAATATTCACTCGCCTCGAAATCCCTACATCTATCAAATAATTATAAAATAATATGGACCTTTGAAAGAATGGAGGAATTTGTTTCCATTTTTGTGTGTATTTTTTTGTACATGTTGTATGTATGGTATGCTCGCTATATTTGAAATGGAGCGGGAAATTCTTTATGTGATGAAAAATGTAATCCATGCTTAACAAGTATTATTTCAAAGCACGGATTATTTTTCTTTGAGAAGCTTAGCGGTTCCAGGTTATGGCTGACATAGCACAATGACAACGGACAAAGGTGTTCAGATTCAGGGCGGAACCAATTGCCTGAATGAACTACTCGTTTAGTATTTTGAAATCCAATTGCATAACTATTTTGCTATCACTGACAAACACGTTTCTTGTCTCACATCAGCAACACACTAAATATGCAAAAAGGAAATCGAGTGGGCCTATTTTATGTCAAGTGCCATTATATAATTCAGTAGTCTTGAAAGAAAACATTAGTTTACATTCTCAGTGAAAATGATAATGGTGTTTTTTCTCTCTGTAGAATTATGACGTATAGGTGGTATCTGACGTCGCGGAATGTCTCTGAGACTCGAACACTCGGAGACGTCTCCGATAATTGTTTATGTATCATCAGAGACGTCTCACGACAGAAAAAAAGCACACATATTCGTAAGCAATTCTATTTTCCCTCGACTCATGAGAGTCGCGGAGATTCATGAGACATCTGTGCGACCACTTTTAGATCTTTCCCCGACGAAATCAAAACCGTATCACACCCGTCCCAAATCAGTCCAAATAAGTCTCATGGCAAATACCTTGAGATACCACCATAAAGGTGGTATCTTCACTTTGTCCCGCGACTCGGATACTCCAGGACGTCTCCGATATAAATATATTTTTTTCTGTCGCGAGCATTACGCGGCGATCCCGGGGAGACGGGGGGACGTGTCCCCCCTCCCTCGATTTTTTAAGGGGGGATCGTCGCCCTTCGATTTTTAAAAATGAACAATTTTATTGTAGTGATTAGCTTGTGAAGCTAATAAGGAGGTAAAATGTATGTCAAATAAGATGCTAAATGTTATTATAAGGCAAATTTCCGGCTCGCGCTTCGCGCTCGCGAATCATTTTCATAGTTTCTGCCTAATGTGGCGAAGTATGCAAATTTTGGTGATTATGTTTCACTTTCGGTGTTTCTGTCCCCCCCCCCCCCCCGCCTCCCCGTCGTGACGTGAAATCGCCTCGCTGCGTCGTGGTGGAATATCTCGGAGACGTCTCTGAGACGTCTGCGCGACAAAAAAAAACACATCCAAAACAATTTCAAACCATTCTCAAATTAGTATCAAACTAGTTCCAAATCCGTTTTCCAGTGTAAAGACCAGTGACTTGCCATGCACTATTAGTTTATTGTTGGTTTTTGCGTCAGTTGTCCTTTCTACAAAATGTCAGGTCAAACCAACACTTCAATCGTGTCGGAAAATGTCATTTTTGATGATTAACATGCAATTAATCTAATCGTTGTGGACAGTTCTATAATGCACCTCATTATTAAACAAAGTTTTAACAACCTTTAACTTCAAGTTAACGAGAAAATAGATAAATTAGCTTCCTCCGACATAAAACTCGCAAAGCCATATCAAATTCTAAACCACCTATACCCCTAGTTTAGAATTCTTTAGAAATGTGTGTACATAAATGATCCCGAATGACGTCATCTGAATCTACTTTCGTACGATAGGACGCACGCTTCACTGACGCTTCATAGAGAAGCGTGCAAATCAGCGTTGCATTCTCGTCTCATTACCCTTACTATTTTCGTGCGACAGCACAACTCTAAACCAGGTAACAGAATACGGGCCAAAGTGTTCGAAGAACGTTATCCACTCCGACTCATATTATTGATAACGCGTGATAACGACGTGAATTCTACGTGATTTAGTTTATTGGGTAGCTTTGATCCAGTGACCCAGGTTCAAACATGCCTTTTCTTTCGATTTCTTTTTAAAATCCGTTTATTTTTTAGTTTATTTAATAATTTAAGGATTAATATCCATGAAGGTTGAGGGCCAACTTACAATAAGGGATATAGACTTAGAATAAACGGGTTAGTATAATAAAAAAAAAGGGGGGACAAAGTGGTGTAGGAAATAAAGTTCGCGTCCGTATGGGAAGAATTGTTTGGTGAACATTATTTAGTGATCTTTATCCAACAACAAATGT
>CALNVZ010003433.1:9516618-9543327 GCA_940671915.1 Paracentrotus lividus
TCCCCAAAATTATAGACTTTAAACTTTAAGGAACAATATAAACAACAATACTTCCTCAGTCGCGTTTCCTGGGGGGTAGGACTGAGGGGGCTTGATCGGACGGGAAAACAAAAAAAAGGGGGCCCCCCAAAAAATGAGAAAAAAAAAATGACAAAATATGGCATCACGGGGTTGACACAAACTTTTTTGGAAAAAAGAAAACGTGGAAGGGTTGGGAGTAATGTCCGAAATAATAACCAGGGTCCCGAAAGAAAAGCAGGACAAACATATTCAAGAAATTAAAGTCAACCAAAAATCATGTCGCTTTATAAGCGCAAAAAATTTCCACCTGATGACGGACATGTATAAGGAATGCATTTAAAAAATATTTCAAAGAGCTCCGTTTCCGAAAGGGTACTAAATCCTTTACTCTGAGGAAACGGCATTGTTTCGATATTTCCACAGGGGTCTTTGGCTAAAGAGATATTACATAAAGGGATATAAAACGGCTCTTTTTAAAGGTTGCTTTTAAAATTGAGTCAATAGTTTCGTCAAAGATATGTACCTACTGAATAAGGTGGTGTCATCGTCAATAACTAATTATATAAGTGATGTAGTACCTTTGAACGGAACTTATTTGCCTTCGCCGTCCAATAAAATATGCCCACTTTTTGGTCTGTTTTAGGCAGCGTTATAACTGTTTTAGAATTATCGATTATCGATACGTTGCATTAAGTTGTACAACTCGATGAGATATTAGTGCTATAGGCAAATCCACGCTATTTTGCAATGTAACAAACGGGACATTCAGAGACAAAAATTTGCTTTTTTGATCAATCTTAAACTGAATCCCAATCTTTAGGTACATTTTTGAAGGTACTAGAACCATCAACAAAATCATAAACAATAATTGAAAATTAACTTCAATTCATTTTTTAATTCATGAAAATTGATTCGTTCGTAACACCATGGGACCTGAAAAAAATGAGTTTAATTTTGTTTGTTCACATATACTAGGAATTTAAAGAGCAGATAAAGCTTGCATTAGTCGCATTTCTTAACCATGTAATAAAACTTTGTAAATACATATTAGTAATGTCAAGATTAGCCTCCGTTTTCTGGCAAAGGTCAAGTTTTATAAAATATGGACATGTAAACACATGGTACACGTAACACACGGGACAATTATTCCTTGAAAATTTCAGTTAATTGTTGGTGGTAGCCAAGGCGTAGCAACAAAGTTGTGAAAAAAAAAATCCCGCTGATAAAACAAAAAGAACTTATACACACATTGCTGTAAAAAAAGAAACATTTTGTTTCATTACTTGAGATGGAGGGGATTATAATAAAACCTATATATTTACACCAGCCTCAGTAAACTTTTATGAGACTACTTCTGAACATGAATACTTTAGAATAAAAATATGGAAGTTATTTGTAGGTTGCTGATATTTCACCAGAGGAAGCCAAGGTTGTTTGAACAGAAAATATGTACTCTTTTGGTAGTATTCCTTGACAAAGCCTTTAGGAATATTTGGTTCAAAATATTTTTTTCCTGAATTTTAATGAGGCCTTTGTGACGTATATGACCTTGAAAATGACTTTTGACCTATTTGCATTAAGTTTATTCATTACACTTTGTGGTGATATATGAATAAATTATATGTACCTTATAAAACCTCACTGACACACTTGACACAATTACGGTCGAAAAGGTGAAAAATCACCAAACCTCCAGGGAACAAAATAGCTTTGACTTCACCTATACAGGAGGGGTCCAAAAAGAACTATACACTTTGAAATGGCTGCCAAATAAAAAAATATATGATTTAGGTAATTAAATTTTACATGGATGGAAGCTCATTATTCAAACTTCATATGACACCCAAAAAATTCCGAAATAATCGAGCATGAATGAGGAAGCGTTTCACATTTTGTAAAGGTATGGAAATTAGGTGCACAGGAATTGCCCCTACCAATTGATATGAGGAAAGTCATTTGGAGTTATGGGAATGAGATGCAATGCAGTATACTTGATCAATTATGATGAGTTGGGGTTTGCTAGTTAATTTGTTGTATTCGGGATTACATTCATGCATGAGGAACAGAATAAGTATTTCCTATTATAGCATGTAACGTCTTACAAGTTTATTCAGTGGTGTGTTAAGTGGTAGTCAGGAGTGGGTGCAGGAATCGGTGAGATACAGCGGTAGATTTTTGATCACTTTTGAAATAACTTATGAAGATGGATGTAATGCGTGATGATGACGTTGAAACATTGGGAGACTGACCATGTTGATTTAGTGATTCTAGCTGGGTGTTGATTGTCTAATATTATTGACTGATTGATTGATAGTGTCATCAACCATCCCAATATTGGATAATGTGAGCTATTTACCGGAGCGGGGAGGTAGTCGGATATTTGGTAGAAACCAATGAATATGAATGGTCAAAAAACACACCCATGCAAAAAAAAAAGAGATAGATAGAAAAGGAAAGAGAGAGAGGGAGGAGACAAAGAGAGAGAGAGAAGAAGAGAGATGAGAAAAGGAAAGAAAAGAGAGAGCAGATTAAAACACACCACTGAAGCACCTCACTAAATATACCTTTGGAAGTACAATGTAACAATAGGAACATGTATTCCTGTTCATCCATGCGTGAACATTGTAATCCCGTAATTCCACAAATTTCACTTAGTTAATCCCAATCATTCATAATTTATCAGTAATTCTGCATATCATCCTCAATCCTTTTAGCTCCAATACTTTCCTCATAACAAATTGGATAGGGCAATTCCTGCGCACCCTAGATTTCCATTCCCTTTACAAAGTGAACGCTCCCATTCAATGCGATGACTTATTTCGGAATTTTTGGTGTCATAATTGAAAGTGGGATAATAGCTTTCCATCCAATGTTAAATTTTCATTTACCTAAATCATATTATTTGTATTTGGCAGCCATTTCAAAAAGTGGTATAGTTCTTTTTGGAACGCACTGTATATTAAAAAAAATTATAACCATTCGCGATTATGTAGGCCTTCTCTCACATAAAACTAGAACGAGTACGCATTGTAATTCTTATTGTAAGAGTGTGGGTTGTTTTTTGAATTTGTATTATTAATTTTTTATGTATTTTTTTTTCAACTGATGGGGAAATCATTCCAGATGATATATAAGCTTCATGTTTATGATTTTATAATTCGTATTCATTGGAAAGCCTGGGTGGGGATTCCAACAACGGTCCCCACAAAGTCAGCCAGTAGGCCTATATACTAAATATATGAAATACTAATGGCTAAATAGTTTGTATTGACTTCGCGATTATGTATAACAGTGCTCTGGAAGTTTGTTGATTAAGTTTATGCACCTAGAACAAGATTTTTTGATGTTTTTAATTCGTAGGTACACTTCATGGTATCATGGTTATCGGACGTACATATATTTGTCATTATTATTTAAATTACTTCTTATTTTGCGGGAGTTTGGGGAAATTATTAAAAAAATCCTTTGAATATTAAAAATTAATGCTTCATGACGAGATTGTGATAACAAATAAGGACTCCGTTACCAAAGTGTTGTAAAAAAAAAGAGAAAAAAATGGTTATACTAACATGGTAAACCATTATAGCTCTTGCGAATTTAAGCCTACCTCGAAACCGCGATATTGATGGACGTATGTAAAAAAAAAGAAACTAGATGATAACATCCATACAGAAAATTAAAGGTTCATTCGCCTTGTTTTACCCGCTATTTTTGCCAGGGCTGTCCTTAAGTCGCGCACTTTATATTGATTTTCTAATTAAAACAAGAACCCCACGCGTTCTCTTTTGTAGGTGGTGCGATAACTTGTCAAGATATATGCATATATCCCATGGCATGTTCAAATGGACATTCGGTTCGTTATCGTCATGATGCAGGCTGCTGCTGCATAGGTGGCATTTGCCATGGACGGCTATTTATTCATGTGAAATAAATCAAACTAATACGTAACATTAATGTCGAAGGGACCATGTGGTTTTTTTTTTTTTTTTTTTTTGGTGTGTCAAGAATTTATATTTGTGTTTGTGCTGTTAACAACACTGGAAAAGATAACTTTTGTCACAAGGCCAGATTAATTCGTCAATCGGGGTTAAAAGAATTTTTTGCGAATAACTGTGAAAATTGACAAACTCATGGTAGTATACATAACCAATTGATCGAAGCACTATTTACCAAAGTTTCAACTGTGTGACAAAAAAAAACTTGCGCATGGACTGAAGATTATTTTGCGTGAGACTCTTCGCAACCGTAATGACAAATCCTCTTCGCAGTTCAATGTAGAAATGACGGATTCTTAATTCCGGCCCATAACGATGTATAATACAAGATTATTTTGCTGAAAAAACAAATCAAATTTGTTGTCACGCAAAATGCACAGACAAGTTAGCTCCTTGAGACAGTTTGGAAACCCGCACAATATCAGTCGTCTCGAATCACTCGCCGCGTCGCCGTGATTAGCTGGCAGGCAGGCTTGAGAGATCGAAAAAGTAAACTTTTAGTACCTAAAAAAATAAATTTGATTTGTTTCCTCAGGAATTTCGAGGTTCTATTAAAACTGACAACAATATGCTATCTGATTGTTTGTTTATTACAGGTGTGTTTCTGCCTGTTCATACAAATTAACTCAAAATGCAGTACAATTGATGAATGAAAAAAACAATAAGAAAAATGAGAAGTGAGGAAGTTTAAAATTTGCAATGACAAACTTTTGAAAAAGGTTTGTCACATTAACCCACTTTATTGACAATTAAAAAATTCGTCGATGTTATGTGTGCAAATCTATAATGACAAATCTTCTGGCATGACAAATTATTAATTTTTAAAATTAAAACACATTAATACAAAATTTTAATATTTGTCAATTTGACAAAGTTACTTTTCAGTGAACAATGTCAAGAATACATGTTGATAGTAGTAATAATGTTATAATAATTATCACAACTACTACAATAATGGTAATGCTAAACGTTTTTGATAATATATTATGCTGAAAAAGATCATCATAATAAAATTTACTTTGCCTTTTTACTGGCTTGTTGTATATAAAATCAAGGTGTGAATACAATATGTACAGATGCATGTGAATCTGGACTAATCGGAAACAGACAAAAGGTCCGGATTAACATAATCTTCAAAATGAAAAGCGAGCAGACTTAAGCAGAGTGTACGTTAAAAGAGGCGAGAACCCGTGATCAATGATAAACGAAATAAAAGATAAAAAACATTCATTGAGAGCATCATTATTTGTTATGGGTTAAATCGTGAGCAACGGAATTTTGAAATTATTTGTTATGTTTTTCAAATGGTCCATTTTTATAACACTCCTAAAAGTGAAGCTTTTTTAACCCATTCCGATACTCATACATTACTCGGACTCCTGGTCAGTCGGGGCCATAACACCGTTTTCAGAGTTAATTTTAACAATTTACACACTTATGAATGGATACTTCGGCTTTCCTAAAAAAAGTCAAATTATAGGGATACTAGAAATGTGTACGTTAATTAAGAATTTAGAAATTTAGAAATAAAGAAGTTTGTCAAAAAAGGGTTGTAGTAATGGAGTTGTCCAGAAACTGTCTTTAAAATTGTTGGTCCATGTTCGACTTTCCATCAGCAATTAATTCATATCAAATTCCGGCAATGCGTACGACTAATTGGTAATTTTCGTGAGAAGACCAAAAATATAACTGGAAATCATTATTGAAAATTTCAGTCACGATCAAAACGTGAACAGGTGATATGAATGAAAGCTTCAAACCAGCAATTTTAAACACTGCAAATACTTAGCCATTTTGACACGTTCCTCTTAACATTCACTCTCGCTTGCCTTTCAACTGGCTGTAGGGCCATTGACGATTGCCATTGAGAGCCGCATCATTAATATTGTTTCTGTTTTATACTTCTCATATTTCTTATGATGTTCACTTTGCGTTACATTCAACATGATTTTTTTATATCGTCCTCAGACCACTTGTAGAGAGCCACAAACACTATTTTATTGGGTTTCCGTTTCTTTACTGTTCGTTTTTATAGACTTAGTCACTTAGCTATTGACAGTATGTTTTGAAATATACACTCATGTGGCTGTCCGGATGGTTCAGGTCCCAGTAGCCTAATTTTCATCATTAGGGTATGGTTTAAAAATGAATAAGGCAAAACAATCATGAAAAAATAAATGTGTATAAGAGGATATTCATCCTTTTGCTATAATCATATGTATATAGTTATAATTTAATAATGTTATCTTTACTCGAAAGTACGACAGTGACATTCTTCGGCTAGATTTTTTCCTAAATCCACCTGAGAATGAGACTATATCCAGATTTCGTGTCCCATTCACGACTTCGGTTTCTGGTTCTTACCACCTTGAAATACAGGTCCCAAAATTTTACTGAGCACCTTTAAAGCTCTGAAAAGGGACTAATCTGAAGCACTAATGATTCTCTCTTATAAAAAACATGTTAAAAAAAAACTTAGTTCGTATCTGTTATTGAGTTTATATTGAATATTTTCCACACCATCCACGGCTTCAAATAGTCTATTAAGTTATGCCCTCCGTAGGTTATTATTCCCTAATATCAGCATTATTAGCATTGCTTCAACTTACCCCGGCCGTCAAATTGGGGTATGATGCAGTGATCTGTGATATAAAGTGCCGGAGTGAAGATCTATCTCTCGCAACTTTATTTATAATAAAAACTAGTTGAAATTGGCGCGTCCCACTTACCCAAAAAAGTTGGGTAAGTGGGACGTTAGTTAAAACAAATTTCTTTCAGTCTTTGGTTTAAAATCTTATTCATTTATATTATCTTTCTAGTTTAAAAATTATTTTGTAAACAGATCAGATGTGCCCACGTTACCCTAATACAAAAGGGATCTGGGAAACAAAAAGCAGTTCCATACGTTGTATTTTCCAAAATAAGACTATTCGCAAGTTGTTTTATGTCAAAACGTGAGATGTACATGATTTTTAACGATTATTTTTCCGATAACGTGTCAATTTTTCCCAACAGGCATGCAATTTGTTGCTAAGATGTATTTTATTCACGCTTAAATAGTTCTCCCACTAAGGCAGGTCTAATTCATTATGCATATTATGCATTCCTCCAAAGATGTCCCACTACACCACTGGTCCCATCTTCCCCAATTTTCCCTATTGGTTCTTTTACATCTTGTGCAGTGCGTAACGGTTAGGTTTATTCTCGTCATGCATGCCAATACACGTTGAATACATACCCATAAACAAGGTACCGACAATCAACCCTTTTCTTCCTGGTGACATTTAAAGTGAATATTAGTTTGGGCTGTTCTAACTTAATTCTGAACGTAAGTTAACCACGTGCATCGTATTCACTGCTATTAGCTGGCGTTCTGGCTTACAGAAAAGAAACAGACGTGATGAAAGAGCGTGATTTTTGGTATTTTGCGTCATAGACATCTTATGATCAAGTTAGCAGCACTACCATGTTAACAGGCTGTCCACAGAAGGCGATCGTTGGCGACAACCAGTACGAACTACCGTTCGCACCATTCGCAGGTCCATCGCCTGGTTATAAATCGTGAATTAATCGCGTTCTATCGCCTAACGAGACGGACCAAAATTCAGGTTCGTTGTGATTTGTAACAAGTTTAACAATAGCCCGCGTCAGTTTATGTTGACCAATCACCGTAGCCTGCTTCTCTTGTCGGCAACAAACGAACTATCGTAGATTGTCGCCAGCAATGTAACATGTTTTAGCAGAAGCGAACGGCGGCAGTTGTAGGTTGACACGATAGAGCGTACGTTGCACACACCGCTGAACAAACGGCCAGTGAGATTTAATCCGCTACGCGCTTTGTCGCCCACTACATTCACCGAATCAGGATCAGCCTCCCATTCAAAATAATGTACAGTCGCCTCAAATTTTTGAAATTTTCAAAAACACTCACAGACCAAATATAATGCGCGACTAAGAGAACAATCAGAACTTAAAGGCAACATGCCGGCCATCAGGTAGAATACCACCGATCGCCTGTGTCACGTGCCGCAAGTTCATATTTTGGTTTGATTTTAAGCTGCGACAAGAGAAAGTCGAACCGCGAGATCCCGATAGGTCGAGGCTATTGTATTTGCGGATTACAAAGCTATGTTAGTCTAGTTGTTGCGTGGAAGCAAGTCCGTTGTCATAGCCATCGTCAACAGAGTCGTAGATATGTATATGACCTACGGTCAATACGATTCAGAACGATTTGGCATGTTCTAACAGGCTCAGGTTGTCGGCATAACGATCGCTTCTGGGACACCTTTTAGAAGTTTTTAGTCTTAAAAAATGTTGTGAGTGACAAATCGGTAAATCATTGGTCGTTTTAGCACGTTCAATAAGGGTTTCATAGCTCCATACATAATTCAAAGGTAATACTTTACTTTAACCGTCATACCTTTCACTGTCTCGTCCCTGTGAATGACTGGTGGTGAAACAGTATATCTTCGCGAGATACTAGATCAAAATAGAGTAAATTGCGGCGATCATAATCACGTTTATATTCTGCTGTGATATAACAGTGAAGGCATTTGCGTAATATACTGCAAGTTGATTTTAACTGGATAACAGTGAAGAAAAAGAACGTATTAACGCAATCAAGTATAAACGTAAAAGGCCGTATCTCTGTACGTGTGTTCTAGAGTTGTACGCAATTGACAATAGAATCCGAACAATAGCACCGCACGAGAAAAAACTCCAGCACGAAAACAACTCTCCAAACGTTGAACAACTTCCGTACAGCTGGACGTTTCTTCTCGTGCACGTGAAATGACCAAGATTAAACCGGAAATCCATTGAAATAATGACGCAACAATTGATGTTTGTAGCGACTTTAACTTTGACTGCGAGTGTTTGTGCATTGTCGCTGGTTCATGCATTTTTAAATATCACACGTCTAATTCACTTAACAATTCAGTGGCCTGGGATGGGAACAACTTAACAGGGAGGTGGGAAAGGGAGTTTTATTCTTTGAATTAATCTCCTAAATAGCGCCACGAATTTTTCTCTTCACAAATGTGAAGTGTCCAATTGGCCAAAAGCAAGAAACGTTGAATGATTCCGATATCACGCTCACATGCTATGCGTAAAGGTCCACGTCAGGTGCATGCGCCATCAATCTTTTCCTTTTACTCATTCTTGTTTGTTTGTTTCCCCCCTTTTTTTTCTTATTTGGGAGGGGCAAAAGTTGTAAATGGGTAAGGGGTAAAATGTAAAAATTTCCACTATTTAATATTCAACTCTTTAAGAGTCATAGAGCCCAAAACATAAAACCGTCAATGTTTCATTACTAATATCACTCGCGCCTCGAAAATCCCTACATCTATCAAATATTATAAAATAAGTAATGGACCTTTGAAGAAGGAGGATTTTGTTTCCATCTCTTGTGTGTATTTTTTTGTGACATGTTGGTATGTATGGTATGCTCGCGAATTTGAAATGGACGGGAAATTCCTTTATATGTATGAAAAATGTAATCATGCTTAACAAGGATTATTTCAAAGCACGGATTATCTCTTTCTTGAGAAGCCTTAGCGGTTCCAGGTTATGCGCTGACATACGCACAATGAAACGGACAAAGTGTTCAGACTTCAGGGCGGAACCAAATTGGCCTGAATGAACTACTCGTTCAGTATTTTGAAATCCAATTTGCATAACTATTTTGCTATCATGAAACACGTTTCTTGTCTCCATGCTAACAACACACAATATATGCATAAGAAAGGAAATCGAGTGAGGCCCTATTTATGTCAAGTGCCATAATATTCAGTAGTCTTGAAGAAAACATTAGTTTACATTCCAGTTGAATATGATAATGGTGTTTTTTCTCTCGCTGTTGAATATGAACGTATAGGTGGTATCTGACGTCGCGGAATGTCTCTGAGACTCGAAACCAATGCGGAGGACGTCTCGATAATTGTTTACTGTTCATTCAGAATAGACGTCTAGCCGACAGAAAAAAAGCACACATATTCGTAGGGCATTTCTATTTTCCCTCGACTCATGAGAGTCGCGGAGATTCATACGAGACATCTGTGCGACCACTTTTAATTCTTTCCCCGACGAAATCAAAAACCGTATACACCCGTCACCAAATCAGTCCTCATAATAAGTCTCATGGCAAATACCTGAGATACACCGATAAAGGTGGTACTTCACTTTGTCCCCGCGACTCGGATACTCCAGGACGATCCTCCGATATAAAATATTTTTTTCTGTCGCGAGCATTCGCGGCGATCCCGGGGAGACGGGGTGGACTGTCCCCCCTCCCTCGATTTTTTAAGGGGGATCGTCGCCCTTCGATTTTTAAAATGAACAATTTTATTTAAGTGTGATTGCTTGTGCAAGCTAATAAGGAGGTAAAATTATGTTCAAAATAAGATATGCTTAAAATGTTATTTAAGGCAATAATTTCCTTGCCGCAGCTTGCGCGCTTCGCGTCATCATTTTCAGTAGTTCTGCCCTATGTGCGAAGTATGCAAATTTTGGATGTATATGTTTCACTTCGGGTGTTTTGTCCCCCCCCCCCCCCCGCCTCCCGTCGTACGTGAAATCGCCGCGCTTGCGTCTGGTGGAATATCTCGGAGACGTCTCTTGAGACGTCTGCGCGTACAAAAAAAAACACATCCAAAACAATTTCAACCGCATTCTCAAATTAGTATAACTAGTTCCAATCCGTGTTTCCAGGTAAAGACCGATGTGACATTGCCATGCACTATTAGTTTATTGTTGGTTTTTGCGTCAGGTTTCCTTTCTACAAAATGTCGGTCAAACAACACTTCAATCGTCGTCGGAAAATTCATTTTTGATGATTAACATGCAATTAATCAATCGTTGTGGACAGTTCTATAGCCCTCATTATTAAGCAAAGTTTACAACCTTTACACTTCAAGTTAACGAGAAATAGATAAATTAGCTTCCCCGACATTTAAAACCGCAAAGCCATATCAAATTTCTAAACCACACTATAGCCCCTAGTTAGATGCTTGTCCGAAATGTATGTGTACATAAATGATCCCGAATGACGTCATCTGAATCTACTTTCGTAACGATAGGTAACGCACGCTTCATGACGCTTCATAGGAAGCGTGCAAATAAGCGTTGCAATTCGTCGTCTCATTACCCTACTATTTTCGTGCGACACACAAGACTTCTAAACCAGGTAAAGAATACGGGCCAAAGTGTTTAGAGAACGTTATCCCTCCGACTCTATTATTGATGAACCGGTGGATAACGACGTGAATCTAACGTCGATTAGTTATTGGGTAGCTTTGATCCAGGACCCAGGTTCAAACATGCCTTTTCTTTCGGATTTCTTTTTAAATCGTTTATTTTAGTTTATTTTTAATATTTAAGGATTAAATTATCATGAAGGCTTGAGGGCCAACTTACAATAAGGGATATAGACTTAGAATAAACGGGTTAGTTATAATAATAAAAAAGGGGGACAAAGTGGTGTAGTGAAATAAAGTTTCGCGTCCGTTATGGGAGAATTTTTGGTGAACATTATTTAGGATCTTTATCCAACAACCAAATGTGGTTCCATCCCTATCTGATTGGTTTTATACCTGGGTGGGGGAGGAGCCGATACATATCAAAAGCATTGTTTTTAAAATATGGCACAATGTTCATGAAGTTGGGTGAAAATGCGTACATGTCAAAAAAATTGTAAGAAATGTACATTGTCACAATCAACATCTCTAGTTTCTTAGTAGTAAGTAAGACAGTATAAACAGTATATATATATTTGAAAGCAGACGATTGAAAGGAGATGATTAACAATTTTTGGTGCCTGTATAAGGTTGTGTATAAAGCTATCCAGAGTGTTACAGGAAAAAATGGTTTGAAAAACTGTCACAATTTCGGCGAATAATTTCTTAATCTTTGCCCAATGAAATGAAATCATCGTGGAATTGTGTAAATAAGACGCTATGCTTCTAAAAAATATTAAACTTGTAATAAAATTATTTTTTCTACCGAAGCTACAGGGTCAAGAAGATAGAAAAAAATATTGCCAGAAAAAGGCAGAATCCTGTCTTTTTACACTTGGATTACAACTCAAACAAAGTTTATTGCAAGTAATGATTGTTTCACTTAATTGTGTTTTTAATGCTGCAAAGAAAATGGCGAAAAAATGACAATTATTGTTATAGAAGTGCATGTGACATGTTTTAATGTCTGCAATTCATTTGTCTATGAGGATGTACCATTAAGTTTTTTATTGATTTAATTAACTTATTAAATTAACTTTTGAAAATCTTCTCATATTTATCCTTAGAAACCACAATAATTCCCAAAGAATATATATCACTCAACATAAAAACCATTGCTGCAAAAGATATAACGAGCAAACAATAAGAAAGTAACAAAAATGGGAATTCCGCTATAGCTTTAACACGTGCTTCCACCGGAGATCCTGCCACCGTTAGATCCTCCACCCTTACCCTACTCCTCCACAAAATTATGCTTTGTATTAAAAGTATAGCATAAACGAAGTCTGAAACTTCACTAGACATGTACCTGATAATTATCTACCAATATAGATTATTGCACAGCTTATGACTGTACATCATTACGCTATGTTGAAAAAATGTGATAATTTTCCCTCCAAAATGTAACGCCTCACCCTTTACAATACCCCAACTTGTGACACATGGGCCATATTAAGTTAAGACCGATGGTTCAAACCGGCGATCTTTCATCTCTGTCAAATGAATCACTCTGTAGACGACACCTCATACTACTCCATCTCTCATCCGCTTCCTTTCATATCTCTTTCTCCCTTGCCCTTGGAAGTACAACTACGAATCTCTGATTTGAAAAGTTGTCCAGGCTGTAGCATTCGGCGTCTCGATTGGCTCCTACCAATCATTTTAGTAACAGGTGACAGCAGGCACATCGTCGGATACCTCATCGTGGACGTGAGCACTTTAAGAATGACTAATGACTTGTTATCTACATACACAACTAGGCGCTTCCTAAGAGTAGCAGGATTTGTCAGCCCGTATGACGTCACTAAATCGCATGTTTTGGGGACATTTTGTCAAAATATCCCACGAATGATAGATGGGAAAAACATTCCTAATGTACTTTATTTAAGGATGTCACCCTATGTTCGGCATTTTTGTTACTGGCGTTTAAGCTCAATGTGAAGCACCAATACATTGTTGTAAACGAAGATAGAGCTACCACGATCATGGGCTTAGAAAGGAAACCTGGTATTGAAAATGTACAATCCAGGCGCGGATCCAAGAAAATCGAATTGAATGCATTTCGGGGGCCCAATTGTCTGGGGACAAAAGCGGCTCTATTATGTTTACGCATGGGCCCGGTAAGTTCATTGTGTGATTCCGGTCTGCGTCCGCCACTGCAATCTACGTTACCTTTATATTAATTATACGGTTAAGATTAACCCATATTCTGCCTATCATACAAAATTAAAAATTGTATTTTGACAGATGAATTATCACTCGAGCTGAAAATCAAAACAAGTGTCAAAATGTGTACGTACCAAGTTTGGGAAGAAGCATCCCGTGTATTTCAATAGTCCAATTAACCTTATGCCCTTTATGAATGGAACTCAAAAGTACTTAGTTTAAACCATGAATGAATGATCAGGAAGCCAGGGTTTGCGCCTGCCAAGTACAAAGTGATTTTGACAGAGTTTTTAAAAGCTTTAGTGATCAGTCATCCTGACACCACGTATCAATTTGGTGTCATTGGATAAAATATACGTTAATCGTCACTGAAGTAATGCAATTCTCATAAAAAGCTCTCAAACTTGGGCTTACTTTTACGCACTGTATAAAACTGGGTGGAAACGAGAAAAAAAATCGTGGCTGTCATGTTCACATGGATTTATTTCTAAATGTATCGTTTACTTTCTTTGCAAGATTCCTTGGGAAAGATTAAATGAAATTTCAATTTTTGTAAATTATTTCGGTAAGTAGAATGTGATTACTCAATCACAATGGCTCCATATACTTTATGAAATAAATGCAATTTAGTAGCCATCCAGTTAAACAGCTGAAAACAATGTACACTTATAATTACATGTATTTACATCTATTCTCTTATAAATAGACAAGTTACTTCCTTTCTGAAGGACAGGTCCCCGCCTTCAAATGCACCGTGAAATTTTATGAGGCAGTCGTATATTTAGAGTTGTAGCAGGCACAAGTGTGTGATTAATGTCGACCCATCGTGCCTAAGGCTGTCCAACTACGTTAAAGGAGGCAGCTACGTTAAATTTCGTTCTCTTTTTTGTCTTTAATGAAAGATTACCATATCAAAATATATTTGATGATTAAAACTTTTCATATTGCACATTTAAAGAGTCTGGGGAAAATCTCCATCCACTCACCCTACCCACATACAGCAAAAACGGGTCCGACACACATGGAAATTGTTTTTTAAGTGTTTCTTTTTTCTTTGCGTTTCTTCTCTTTGTGTGTGTGTGTGTGTGTGGTGTGTGTCGTGTTGTGTGTGTGGTGTTTGTGTGTCTGTTGTTGTGTGTTGTATATCCTCGTTGTACGTTAACTAATTAGTCAATATGTGAGTTTTTTGCTTATTCTAGCGGTTGACATTTCATGCAACAAGCAAACTAAAACAGAATGATGTGTGAGTGGTGTGTGTGAGGGTGTATGTGTTTGCGTGTTTATGAATCATCCCCTTTAATCATACTTTATCGAACAGTGTTAGTAGTTCAGCATAACTTTCTTAATGTTATCTACTATGCATTAGAGCAAGGAGGTATACCTCTTTGGTAAGAGGAGAGGTGGAGTAAAGTTGATCATTAACGACATCTTGTGACTTGATTTATGGTGAGATTTTCTTTTTGTGTCCAACCCTTATCCGTGAATACAAAAAAAAATGCTATGCGTATTGCGTGGATATCATGACAACATGGATTTCACCCATGATATCTCGATAAAACCTACTTAAATGATTGCAAGCTTTTCCCCCCTTAAAAAAAGTAAATAAAATAACATTTGTACGATATTGATGTTGGTTTCTTTATATTAAAACTTGAAATAAGCAATATCTAACAGAAAGTACAGAAACTAAAAAAAAATAAATATTACTTTAAGGAGATCACTATAATCAATTTTGTAAGCCATACTATCTCCTATTGTGTTTTAAGAGAATAAAAGCGACGATTTATGAAAAAAAAAAGTTGTGTTTCTGAAATTTAAGCTTGCTCTCCTTATCAATATCCATTTGCATAGATTAGATTTTCATAATATGCAGCAAATACTTTACAAAATGAAAAGTTCAATTTCTGGTCATTTCAGATCTTAATCATTTTTTAATCAGACAGCCTTGCATTGAATAACTCTGTTTATCCGGTCCTGCTTACTGTCCATGCAAGGACCAAATTCTTTACAATGTCAATTATTATTAATTAATTATCTTAAAATTGACCTATTGAACTCTGTAAAACAAGACACGGCCATTAAAAAAAAGATGGGTAACATAAACTATTGGGAATGCTCTCTAAAATCACCGTAGGTGCTAGTGGAATCCCACAACACTATCGGTCACGTCGAGTTCATAAGGTGTTAATCATTCAAACATACTTTGGTGATCAAATCTTGTGGCAATCGCAGAATGTCCTGTAAGTTCATGAAAGGACATCAATATGGGATCACTTTAAAGTTACTATACCTTTTGTCTGTACTTCAATCGCTTTGAACATTGTCTGATGGACAATCTAAACGCCAGGTCACAGCATCCAGCATCCACTAGCTTTCGCACGTTCACCAACATGTGACGTAATTATCGATGGTTCTTCAGTGGTATTATAGCGTTAATTCAAGGTCTACCAGACTTTGGTCAGAACGCAATTATTATGCCATTAGAGTACATATCCTTCGTATTTAACTTACTGTTGGTTCCACACTTGATTCTTTGGTCGGTTGTAGCCAAGATGATTTTTTTTTTTTTTTTTTTTTTTTTTTTTTGTCTTGTCTATATTTTGAAAACAGGACATTAAGTGTCACTATTCAACTAGTCATCGTAAAAAATAAGGTTACCTAGTATGTATGCAATGACGGCTCATAGCTTTGAGGTGGATTCACACAGGTGGAACATTTTTATTAACCATATTCTGACTGGGCTTTATGACGGGAAATTTGACTCCGGGGTCGACTTACGAAACTCATTTTAATAAAATTACGTTTACACCCACCCACCTTGTGGACATATGGTGTCCAAATTTTTCTTTTATTTGATTTTCGAATGTTGTTGATTAGCTTTAAAATAATTTAACACCTCTTCATCCCATTGCAATGAGTTTGCATCGGGCTCGTATGCGCCCACATAAAAAAAATCATCTATTCAGTTAGACTGAGAAATTAAACTTTACCATTTATCTCCCAGACGTCATGTTGTACCGATGGTGCGTCTTCTCCGGGCCTTTAAAACAATAATTTTATTTTACGGGCATGTCGCAATTATATTTTTAAAATGATTTTCGCACACTACATCTTGGAATTCCTGCTATATGCAGTAAAAACGTGCGGATCCACTTTTAATTTCAATGGATAAACCAATGATTTCATGAGTGTATTGTTATGGTGAAGATAAGCGTGGAGGAATGTGGTGGCACTAGGGAGACCTGGGGCAATTGTAACAGTTTTTCCAAATTTGACCTATCAGCTTTTATGAAGCTAAATACTTGCTTAAAACTAAATAAAATGAAAATATGCATATCTTAGCTTGACATATGAATAGGTTTGGGTTAAGTAAAACAAAGTCATTTTGAAGCCATTACCATTTCAAAACAAGAGGTCGAGTTTACAATTGCCCGTGAGGGGCAATTGTAACAGACGTGCGGGGCAATTGTAACACATGAACTTGTAACATTTTGTTTTTCTTTATCAAGCTATGCACATGACAAATTAAACATCTTTAACCACATAAACTAATTATAATGAAACATGACAATGCTTGACCCATTTATATACATTTCCACTTGTTATATGCATGAAATGGGACAAAAGTTATGATATTTTTTTTTTTTTTTTTTTTAGGTTGTTGTGGCTTCACCCTTTAACTGTAGAATTATAGAACCTTCATTAATTAATATTTTGGTTCTTTATCTACTTTGTACCTACACAATATATCTTTTTAACTGACAACTGTTGTATAAACTTTATGTTAGGCTTACGCCTTTGACTATAACGCATTCTTGCAAAATAAAGTGATACATTTCTGAGAAGAAGTAAAAATTACAGCTTTTTTTTGTTGTTAAATCAATCTTCAAAATTTAAGCCATTTTTTTCTTCTGGCAAAATCAATATGTCTTTGCCCTTTTAACAAAACGTATGACATATATTTTCAGGTATCATATTGAAAATATATTTTTATTTTTTTTATGGGGCTGCCATCCCTCCCTCTCTCTTTTCTCTCTGTCTTTCTTTCTTTCTACTCTTTTTCTTCATTCACTCCCTCTTTACTTTTTTACTTTCCTATCTGCCCTCCCCTGTCTTCTCTCTTCCGCCTCCCTCTCTCCTTCCTCTTTCTCTCTTTCTCTCTTTTAATATGGCGTTTTTTAATAGAAAAAACAAGTCGGGGGGGGGGTCCCTATTCTCTTTCCCTTTATATGACCCCATTGTAATAGGCCTTTTGGTTTTCATGGGGCTATCCTGTCAGTGTTTCTTTTATTGTTATACCATGAACACTCGACGAATAAAATGAAAAAAAATCATATGTTCACAGGTTATTATTTCCTTCATGTTTGAGCTCATAGATAAGGTTACCTTTGGGCCTTGTAAAAAAAAGAAACTATAATTGATTATACATTCAAGTTATGAGTTCTGAAGTTCTCTAGTAAGTGAATAAATTATAAAAAAAACAAGAATAACAAACTTGAGGCTCTGATTACAGTGAAACAAATGATAAACAAATAAAGGCACTTTTTTTCGGAAAATATCAATTTCATTGCATTTCTAAACAAAACGTATTAACAGATATGTTCAAAGTTTGAATTTCATGTCTGAGATTATAGGTATGGTTACCTTTTGTTTTTGTAAAGCATAATAATCGACAATACGTCTCCGCCACAATTTATGGAAAAATCCGTCTCCGAGATTTGGAGACGTCTCCGAGGAACGTCTCGGATACGTTTCTAATATTTATTTATCCATCGCGGAGACGAAATTTCTATCTCTGTCGTGGAGACGTCTCCGCGAAGTGAGATACCACCCTAATTTTAATGTCGGGAGGTTATAGATGTTGTTACTTTTGTTTTGTTAAAGCATTATTTAATTGAAATATACATTCAAAGTTATGATGCTTGAGCTAAGGGTGATATCTCACTTCCTCGGAGGACGTCTCCGCCAAGGAATAGGAATCTTGTCTCCCGACGGATAAATAGTATTAGAGACGTCTCCGAGACGTCTCCTGAATTTCGGAGACGGATTTATTTTAATAAATTGTCGCGGAGACGTCTTGGAGACGTCTCAGAGAGGTCTCTAATATTAGCTCCATGGTTCAGAGGTTTCTGATTATGTTTTAATTATGTTTACAGGAAGCAACAAATTCCGGGACAATTGTAATTTGCAGGGGCCACGGAGCCTGGGAGGGCTTCGTCAGCGAACGTGTACAAAAACGGAAAAAAATGACCATACATTTGTGATTTTTAGTCTGTTCAGCCCCCCCCCCCCTCCCCCCACTCCCCTCCCACTTGCCGCTCAGCCCCTCCACTTCCAAAAACGCTCCGCGGCCCCTGATTGGTTATTTAATAGCTTGGTGTTGATTCAGCGGAAATCTGCTTTACCGAGTTCCTACGGGAGTTACTTTAACAGAAACAGGGGCAATTGTAACAGCTTGTTACAATTGCCCCAGGCAGTGGTGACCACATTTGGAGAGATTTTTTTCTATCTTAGCTTCGGTATTCGTCGTTGAAACTTTAGCAAAATATGGCCTAAGAACATAATTTCTAAATATACAAAAATGACAGCCGTAGCTCATTCACATATTTGTCCAGAAGAAAAACAATGGTAATGTGAAATATTACTTTTATGCTCAAAAAACGGGTTTTCCGCTGTAGAAAGTTCCACGAACCGTTAAATCTGCTAACGCTCATACAGCATGTGGAGCGATTAAATGCGCATGTTCTCTACAAATTTTGAGTTTATAGCGTGTTTCTGCTAGGAATGGGAGCCTCTGTTACAATTGCCCCGTGTTACATTTGTCCCCGGTCTCCCCTACACATCACGAGTTTCCCTACACTTACACACGTGATTGTGAATCTTTGAATACAAAGCATTATTATTATTTCCTATGATTCCACGACATTTGCTCCGGCGAGAAAAGCTCCGCCGTAAATTCCATGAACTAATCATTTGACCATTACCCTACCCTGAACTTAGCCTAGAACATAACACACAATCATATTGCAATCTATAATCCCAACCTAACCAATATTCAAACGGAATTCCTACTCATTCCAGTTAATCAAACGATATGAATATTCAATATTCCTATGAACTTCTGATAGCTTTGGATTTAGCGTCACCTGTGACCAAGTGGAGAATGAAGCGACTATTTATACTCAATCGTTCCTTTTCTCCCACGAAAATATTTAAAATTGACAGGTGTAATCTTCTAGGTTGGCACCATTATTTTTATGATTACCCTCCTATTCAAGGACTTCCATTTAACGTCTTATCCATTGGACCGAGTGGCAGTGAATGTACACGTATAGTAAAAAAAAATAAGTGGTAAGAGCACATTGTACACCATGTCTGTCACTTGAAGATATTTATTTTTTTTTTTATTGTCAAAATAGTCCTAAGATACACAGATATTTTCAGATGAAAAAGTGATGCCTACGCTGTTACGAATCTTAGGATTTCTTAGTAATTTGCCGTAAGATTGTGCCTTTGTTTTCCACTTTCCGTATAAAACCCACACAATCTTATTTTGTTGGTTGTTAACGAAGAAATAATTATGGACTTTGTACATCGTGTGTGCAATAAAATATTTAGGTAACCGATACGAAATAATACCCACGCTTGAGAAGATGAAAGGTATGTTTTCTTCAACAAAGAATGGGTTCGCTAATTAGCCGTCGTGAAACAGGTAGGATCACCCCCATCAGGTCGGTCCCTGAAGTAAAATTATTGCAGCCCACAACCTTTTTACCTAAATTATTCGGATATTACGAGAGTCTAAGATTACAAAAACAATTAGCCCCCGAAATTTACTCGATGTGTTTCACGAAGGTTGAAAATTCCGAAAAGAATAAAGAAATGTTTGTACACGTGAGACAAGAAACGTTATCTTCAATAAATTACAAGTCTTGTAATTGGCATAATTTTATTTATCAGGAAGGTTGCATACCCTCTCAAATATTTTAAAATCACTTTTCAAGTACCGTATCCCCCGCTCTTCTGCACGTGATATAAGCATGTCTTGCATGTGGCGAGATTGTTTTATCAAATTTCAAGTGTTTATAGGTAATTGCAATAATACTGGTGTTTTTCCCCTTTTGTTTAATGTGAAAGATAATTCATCGTGTTGATAGGAATACCGATACCGATGAGGACAAATCACAAGTGCATTAAAGTTCACATAATATATCTCACTTTTAAAAGGTTTGTCAAACCTCGATGCAAAAGCATGTAATGGGTACCGCTGATTTATTTTATCCCTAAAAAAAAATCAATATTTTAATACATTATAACTAATTTCATGCAACGTGGATGCATATTTCCTTATATATATATACATTGATATTTCATTAATCAGTTAACATAGATTATTTTTTCGGTGGAGAATAGAAATTAGGACATTTCAATTTAGTTCCTTTGATTTCCTTTTGTTTTGTTAATTTATTATATATTTTAATTATATTCTATGATGGCCTTGTCTGGTCATCACCTGCTTTCAAAAATTAAAAGGGACAAGCTTCCCCTTTCAGATGATACGAAATGATTAAATACACCATGTAGACCCCGGATCATGCAATGAATATCCTTAGACTGGGCGATTCCATATTGTGTCGTACGGGACATTTTGACAACATTTTGCATCTTTTTGGTATGAAAATAAAAGAATAATTTCTTGATTGATGGTGATCCTCAATAGTACAAAGAAGGGCACAAGAACCAATACTTAACTTAACTCGATCACATATCATTTACAATTGAAATGTAAATTAGTAGTGTGTCGTACGGGACACAAAATAACAGAGAAAACAAAGAGACAAAAACAACAACAGTATGGAATCGCCCTTCTAGTTTTGACTTACGTGACCCGCTCCGAAAATATTATATTCTTTTTATAACAATGTATGAAGGCAGATGAAAAATAATGGAATAAGGTTTGAAAACTCGGGAAGTCCAAAAGTTGACTGTTAGGGTGCTATCTCACTTCGCGGAGACGTCTCCGCGACAGAATAGAAATTTCGTCTCCGCGACGGATAAATAGTATTAGAGACGTTCCGAGACTCTCGGAGACGTCTCCTGAATTTCGGAGACGGAATTTTTTTCTAAATTGTCGCGGAGAACGTCTCTAATATTATTTATTCGTCGCGGAGACGAAATTTCTATTTGTCGCGGAGACGTCTCCGCCAAGTGAGTAGTACCCTTAGTTTATAAAATGATATTTTGTAGATTATTTTCGAGTAATTCCAATGTTTATGCAGAGGCCAGTAAATATGTGGAATGTTTAATTGTTGAACGTTAAGAACACAAATGCCAATTAGTGTTAAATATGTTAATATATGGAGGCAAAATATGTCTCTCTCCTTCGAGGTGTCACCGAACAATGAGCAATTGAAGCACATTCTACCAAACACCTTTTGTAATGCAGACCACTGCATTTTATGATCGACTCAATAGAGCACATTTTTCGTTTTGCCATTTAAGAATGAACAAACCGTCTCGTACAATAATGGTTTCTCGGTCGAGAATTTTTAAGATTACATTGCTAAAAGACATGTACGATTGTACAGATTTCATTATTAAGGGTGCTATCTCACTTCGCGGAGACGTCTCCGCGAGAAAAATAGAAATTCGTCTCCGCGACAGATAAATAGTATTAGAAACGTCTCCGAGACGTCTCGGAGACGTCTCCGCGACAATTTATGAAAATAATTCCGTCTCCAAATTCAGGAGACGTCTCCGAGACGTACGTCTCTAATTCTATTTATCCGTCGCGGAGACAAAATTTCTATTCTGTCGCGGAGACGTCCTCCGCGAAGTGAGATAGCAACCTAAGACACGATAGCCTTATATTTTAGTCAGAAAGCAAACAAAAACAGATTTGTCCACCCTTTTCAGAATCGAAATGTGACAGATTAGTGAAATGCTAGCTGTTTGGTGGGGAAAAAACACAAATTTATTTTGTGATGGGTGTCGTCTGCTACAGAGTTAATTGTCTGCTCCGCGATTAAAGAACCGTCGGCACAACGACAGCTAGTTTTGTAATGTTAATATAAATGATCTGATTCGCTGCAGCATACGAAATCAGGATATGTGATAATGTCACACGCACTGTGATTGGATAATTTTCTGAGCCTGTGAGTAAAATTATTTATGATTTTTTCATCTTTTTGCAAAAAAATGTGAGAGTTTTATTCTTGACGACTTTGACGACGTTTTTGCAGTATATTTTCTGACAATATCGTAAATCATTAGGTACCAGCCATCGGCCTGGTACCTAATGATTATAAAGAAATATAACAATATACAGTAAGACTGTAACTGTTTTCAGAAGTGGTTATTGAATTTTGGTCAATAGTACGAATAATGTTAAGATGACTATAAATCTTGAATCTGGAATTTGTTGCACCCCAAAAGAGCTACGTTGACAGCTGTACAGGGTGGATAGGGAATACTTATTCATTAACGTTTCGTCTTCTTCATACGCTCTTTCCGCTAAATGAAATAAATTTTATTCAAGCGTGTGGTTGGCTACTTCGTGTGATTTTTATAAGATTGAGGCAAATTTTCTACTTAATGTTTCTGCTCTTCAATTCTTGAATTCAGAATACAGTTTTTAGACAATCATGCAAAGCCAAAGATTTTTTTTCTTTCTTTAACTGAATCTTTTATAATCAAAATAAGTTAGCTGTCGTAAAATGGTGTAGATGCGCGAGGGTGCGTGAGGGTGAACATGCGCGTGTGTGGGTGTGCATGTGTTGTCGTGTTGAGAAGTGCGAACTGCAAGGTGCGTAATAAAGTGTGAAGTGTGTGTATGTTTGTGGGTGTTTGGTGGGTGTTGTGGGTCGTGAGTAATGTGAGAGTATGTGGTAAGTGTGTAAGTATGTGTGTGTGTGTTGTGAAGTCGTGTGTTGTGCTGTGTGTGTGTGTGTGTGTATGGTGTGTGTATGTGTGTTGTTTGTGTGGGTGGGTGGGGTGGGTCTTACGTGTCACGTGGTTAGATTTAACATTTTTTACACTATGTAGAGAGAAGAATTGCTCTTTTGCTACGAACATTTGATAAAAATAAAAGGGTCAGGGAATGAACAAAATTCATGATTCACTATGAAAGCTTTAGGTAACGCCATGTGGTAAGCCTTAGTGAAAATCTGTTTGATATTTCTGGCGTTACCGAAGCTTTCAATTGTGAATACTCAGTCATCATGGAAACATACAGAACATTTCTTTTAATTGTTAAATTCTTTTCAAATGTAAACAGATATTCAATAATTTTCGAATTAAAAATGTGCATGTGAATTACAATGACATACTACATGGATGTGATACGGAACAAAAAATGAAAATCGGTCATCAGAGTAATTCAAATCTTTGCACAGGGCAGTCACGTACGGATCGTATTATCTCCCATAAACGGACATTGAAAATAAAGCCGCTGTAAAACAACCTGAAGCAGTACAAGTGGTCCCTAAATGTACTCTGACACACGTTGGGATGCACAATTAATTACCTTCTCCCTTTAACTAGAAAGAGAGAGACAGAGACCTTTGTGCGTTTCGTATTCCGACCATCGTCTTCATTGGCTTTCCCTGCAGAATTGCCCGGGATATCCGACACCCATTTTGAACCTTTAGAGAAAGTGTTTTGTTACGTGAGATTAAGAACGGGTAATTGGTCGTCGGCTCTGGTCGTATTGTTTTTCTTTTCTTTCTTCTTCTTTCTTTTTTTTTTTTTTTTTTTTTTTTGTAGTCTTATGATGAAGTATACATGGGCGCTCTTATTCGTATTGTCTCGCCAGGTTATCAGAGCATACGGATTTGACAACGAAACAGAGGGCTATTAATTGATATTTAATAGCAAAGTATGATTTAATGTCAAACCTTAGCAGTGCAAGGGTTGCAAGAATGACTCTTAGCTTGCTTTGTAATAAAGCTGGAAAACCTTTGAAAACTGAGCCGGTTTGGGTAAGAAATTCCCAGGATATGTTTCTAAAGTAGCCATGATCCTTCTAGATACATATCAAAGAGAAATGAACAAATAAAGCTTTATGAGGGCGCATTGAGTCGTTTAGCTCAGTCGTTGTGAAGCTTAGTATAGACGGAGCAGGTATAATGCTTCTCGGCTTTTGGTGTTAACACTGCCACTCTTTCTTGAACCATCGACGGTTTGAGAGTAAGGTGTCTTCAGGCACGTCCCCACGGCCTCGAATCATAGATGCATCAGGAACAAATACAATGAACCCGAATAAACTTGTTTTGCCTGGTGGAAGTTTACTATAAATCAAACGCACAATTTGCAAAATAATTATTTACACCTATAATACGTATACCACTGTGTTCGTGAATTTCATGAAACATCGCTGGATAATGTTTTTTTTTTTTCTTCTCTTTTAAAATTTGTATTTATAATTCGCAAAGTTTGGGCCTCCACATCAAATGTTCCTGTGTTTACTCCTTGTCGAGTATAATGGTGAAGTATAGCTATCAGCTAATGAATAAATAAAATGTAATTTTCTTGTATTTATCGATCATTATCATCATCACTTTAAAAGCAAAATAATCACTATAAACAGCAGTGACATCAAAAATAAATATTTAAGAAAAATTGCCAATCCTTTAGGATGAATTTCATTAGAGAATTGTCGACCTCAATCAGTCTCTTGTAGAACTTTTGCTCAAGGCTTGTAATCAGTTACAGTCAAATTTTGTTGAAATGTTGGAGAAAAAACATGCAATGTTGGTAATTATTGTGAACCCCTGTAGAACTTTTTTGTTTTAATTAATGTTCACTCTTTTATAAACATCATTGCAATACATTTTTTCTTTTTTTTTTCACTAAAGATCACTTTTTTACAAGGAATATGCTCTAATATACACGGGTGACCGTAAATTCCCATTAGAAAGTGGTTCGGGTAATAAAGCCCCCTCTAGATCCGTCTACAAATTAGTTTATCTCGATTCACCAAAAATCCTTTCAGTATTAGTACATCTGTTCATGTTCGTGCGCCTATTAGTCTTTCTTTCCTCAACTCATAATACATGGACTAAACCAGGCAAAACGGATAATCGTCGGCCTGTAAATGTATTTAGATATTAATTAACCCCATCGAGAAACTAACCGCTAGTATTGCAATACTAGCAGTTACTCATGGAAAACGGAGCCCGCATTATGGAACCAAATATTAAGTTCATTACCGCCAATACAAGCGAGCTGAAATTTTATTCGAGTGCGGGTTGCAGGAAGATGCATTGGTTATATATTATGCGCGGGAGATGAGAATGCAATGCACAATTTATAAGCCACATATAGACATGATAATGAGCAGTGGCAGAGGCCTACAAAGTAATATGATTGTGGGCAGCGAGAGGGGGAATTTTGCACAATGACAAATAGGTGTGCCCGTGTGAGTGTGAGTGTGAGGTTGAACACCACCTCAATTGAAAAAAACCTGCATAAAATGAGTGTGTATTTAAAATAGTTAGAGCATAGTAAAAGGACGGATCGCAGATTGCAAAAAATTTATTGTATTCATCCTAACCATGCTAACACTGTATATCAATTGAAAATAAACTTAGAAAACGTAAATTCTAGTTAATCCACAATAAACAAAATTGCAATTTCTATTGGTTTGTGTTGAATCAAAAGATGCTTATTTTACTCAAACTTATTCTTAAACCTCGAGGCATTTGCTTTATTACTTTAATTTCATTTCCATGTATTAAAAAAGTTGGGGTTAGTTAGGGTTACTTTATTCTGAAGAGTTTATTATTATAATTGAAGGAAGGAAACGGGCGTGTCAGTCATTCTAGATATCTGTTGGGCATTCAATATGAAAAGAACGCGCTTATTTATATATAAACTAAGTGTTTATATATAGTAAAAGTGTTAATATCATTACAATGTTGAATATATCGTAATAAAGCTTTAAAACCCCATTATCAACAGCAAAACTGTATACCAACTAGGTCCTACACAAATAGGAAAATGAAAAATGAATGATTATAAATCCTATTTTCAAATTGTCAGAATACACATCAAATACAAAAGAATATTAAACAAAAAAAAGACATAATTGAGGGAAATATAATTAAACTTAAACGCGTCATATTTGAATACATTTATAAAGAGATTTTCCCTGTCGTTAAAAAAACACAGTGTCCCACAATGTGCACACAATGTGAACACAACGGACACAGTGGCCCGAATTCACAAAGGTGGATTCTGCAAAATCCATGGTTTCAACCCTGGGTTTAACCTAGGGTTGGACCTAGGATTTTCAA
>CALNVZ010003433.1:9544229-9566816 GCA_940671915.1 Paracentrotus lividus
TTTTCTTTGCATCTTACAATGCTTCATTCAGCTTTGCAGACTTACACCGTGGATCTACTGTCTAGGTATTTTTTAAATCGACCGGCTCACGGATCCACCAGTTTATTCCCAATCATGTTGACCCAAAATTATGACGTATTAATGACCTGGGTGATCTGTGGATTCAGCGAGTGCCCATTTGTGAAGCAAATGCAATGCGTGCGTGCGTGTGTGTGTGTGTGTGTGTGTGTGTGTGTGTGTGTGTGTGTGTGTTTGTTTGTCGTGTAGATTAGTTCATTTTAAAATTTGATATCAATTTAATAGGTATATCTACTGGAAATTGACTCCTTTACCTAAACGAAATAGCTTTCTATCTGACACTGGTAATGGAATGTAAAATCTGCTAATATCAAAATCATGGATGATATTTATATCAGAATCATATGAACCTAGTTTAGATTTTACAATGTAATTTTGCAAATGATGCAGAAAGAAGCAGTAAGGTTTGATAATTATTCATGATAAGAACCCAAGTGCGTGAAATGGAAATTATTACTACAATAAGAAAACCCATTTTAGGGGGAAATTTTTCCAAGTAAACATCAAAGTCCTACAGAGTGTATGAAGCCAAAATTAGGTTTATGACTGAATGGATGTATAAATATTATGCTCCAATTGTTTTCTGATTTATTAAAGTTCCTTCGAGTGACCTATATGAAAGTATTGTGGTGTTCTTACTGAATATGCATTGATTTGTCAATAATGTTTCGCTTTTCAAGTGAAAAGGGCGTCTACATCTTTTCATTCATCTTTTTGGAGGGGGATTACTGTACGGTTTTTGTCTGCTCTTAGAAGCTTTCCAACAGCATTTATCATAATGTTAATGACATGCAGTATCCGTTGTGATCATTGAAATGTACATGGAAAAGCAGAAAATGCTGTATTTTACAAGGATACATTACGAGTATTCCCTAATAGAGTAGAGGTTAATGATATGTTGGAATTATTATTTGGCGCCCACATGTTATTCTGACTTTCCATTTTTGGTCTCAAAACCACATATTGTATGTGTACTTATTCCATCTCCCATTTCCTCTCAATATTTCTTTTTCTCCTATCAATATGCGTGTCCTTCATTGACTTCCCCTCTTAAACTTTTCGTTACAAATGCGATATTTCTTCTTGGATTTTCCTTCGCTTTCCCCATATTTACTGTGTGATTTGTGCTTCTGCATGAAATGAAAGCTGATGTTTATAACCGTCAGCTACTACTGCCTTTCAAAGTAAAAAAAAAACCGTGCATTTTGTATCAATACAGGCAAGGCAAGCTCAGAGGGCTTTTGAAAATACAGTGCACTTCATTTGTTAAATTCACTCGGGAGACTGCACAGAATCTTATTCTCGGCATAATCCTCTCTTTACCCTGCATGTCTTATGTGTTTCTTTGTCTGCCAATGTGCTTGCATGTTGTATGTTGCTCGCAGTCTTTCCACTGTTTTTATCTCCCTCCTTACATTATGATTTCTTAAACATCAATAGTTAGGCACGGGCTCTTGCACGCTCAGGAAACTATTTGTCTTTGAATTTTGCGCTCACTGCAATTCACGTTTCTTTATTTCCCTGTTATTTTCATGTTATTATGAAAAGCCTCTTTCTCTCTCTTCCGCGTTCATTAATATTGAATATATTTTACCTGTTCTACCCTCTAACATTTTTAAAGAACTTATCTGTGAAATATCAGAGCTCACTCAGAATGCAAATGTTATCTTTAAAACTGTGTTGGCATGTTCACCGCAACATATCCTACATTACGTTTGCCACACGTACGCCTCTGTTTCTAGTCTACATCGGATTTTGAAGAAGAATCTTTGCATTTGGCGGGGTGAAGATTTAATGCACAATATGCATCTTTGAAAATATCAAATTGTTTATTATCTAAGCACCATGAACAACGGGCGACTTTTTTGAAATATAATAACTCGTGAGATAACAAAGATATACCCGAAGGAGCAGATGTTGTAGTTCGTGGCATTTTCTCGCAATCTTTATTTACATATTGGAATGTAAAAGAATAATGAATGAAAGCGCCGTAAAATATAAAAACAACAACAACAACAATGTCAACCCCACGATGTCTTTTGTTTTTTTTTTACGTTTTTTTTTTTTTTTTAACAACGCGACGTTTCGAGTCCGCAAGACGGGCTCTGGGACTCATTTTCTGTGTGACCCCTGGGTATTGACCACTACCACCATCTTCAGAAGAAAAATCGACCCAAAAGGACATGATCCTCGAAGCAAAAATGAACTAAGAATAAAATCGATATGAAGAGAGTAATGACGTTGGGGTAGCTTAGGATATTTTAAATTGGATGGCGCATAGATATATCGCACTGAGACGTTGCAGGGGTATTACTTAGGCAGTGTCGGAACGGAAAATCGATTCACGAGCCTTGTGGAGTATGAAATGATTTCATTAGAAATTGTACGACAATCGTAAAATATGTGAATGTATAATGTACAATGGTTACGTGGTCGCCAGTGGTCTTGTAATTGTGAGATTCCTGGTTTAAAACCAAGCTTAATTGTTCAGTGCTTTTGATGAACAACTCATTTCCAAATGACCTGAAGGTGAAGTCAACTTTCCAACTTTCCCTATATTTATCGTGATGTTTTGTACTCTAAAACAAGCAAAGAGAGAGAAGAGAGAACAATGGTAAAAGGAAGGTCATTTGATCATATATAGGCTTACAATGAAATGCAATTATCACAGTTGATTATTCGAAAAGAAATGTGATGTACGTTAATTGTAATTAATAAGCCATGTAATAAAGGCTGGTTGATTCTTTTATTTTGTGCAAAATAAAATCAATTAACACGTCTTTATAGAAGAAAGACCAGATCTCCCTTTTTTCATTTTTTTTTCAATTTCATATGCCTAATTATAGTGTGAATCATCTCCCTCAGAATACAACCCTATGAATATAATATCACAATGCCTATATTCCTACAGCAACCTAGTATAAATTGATGATGGACATATTCTATACAGCTTTTGAGCCTGATTACGTTACTGACTCCCATACGAATTTGTGAATGTTTTATCGATGGGACATTAAGAAAGGTAAACACATTACTTCATGCTGAATGTTTATGCATAGCCGCTCCTGCTATGTTTATTTTTTTACAGTTAGGCGAGATAAAGTGCAAATGCAGACACGCTAATGGCAGAAACATGACTCGATGATTGCAATGACATTGCTTACATAAATAAAGCCGGAACCTCCTCCACCAAACTCAAATCATGTTTGAAGTAGAGCACACAAATTGATGTAGCATACATATGACAGTCGATTTCTGGTGGTGACACATGATTGATGTCTTTTGCTATACAGATTTAGATCAAAGACGGAATTATTAAAAAAAATTAACATTAAAAGCAGTATCTCCACTTTTAGTAGAAATATGTTTTATCAAAATAAATTAATTAATTAATAAAGAAATAAATGATACGATTATTCCTTCTGACATACAAGTGATTTGATAAATCGTTAGTATTATTATTATTATTATTATTGCAATTATTATTGAAAAGTAAAAACATACAATTAAAGATTCTAAAGCTTTTATTTATTTTCAATGGAATTAACAAGTTCACATCTCCCATAGATAACACAAAGTCACTGGACAGCTGCTTAATGCTGAAAAACACGTTTCCATTTATCTATATCTAAACTTCAGCATACACACATTGTAGTTAGATGGCAGACCTACGATAACTAATCCCAGTAGTATAGACATGCATTCGTTTGCAGTAAAATTGGTGTGCGATAAAAAGCCAAACAAAATAAATCAAAATAACAAAATAACAAAATAGCGACAGCGGCGGGATTGACTACACGCCACATAAAGCACACAGTACCAGTTAGGTGGTTTAGCAGTATTATGCATTGAAGCGATAAGCAAGAGTGATTTGAGAACAGCGGAAGTCAACTTTCACCACGTTGGTTGTCAGATTCTTTGATAAAGGTCAAATGCAAGATTCAATTTGTCACAGACTTTGATGCTGTATCGTTGGAATGCAGAATCTCATTTATTTGGATATCTTAATCTGATGACAAAATGGAAAGATTGAAATATTCAGAAATACGTACAACTGTTATATTCATAAATGTATTCATTTTCCTATATTTTATTTATAATATTTTATGAACAATCGTTTATCTTGCGCTTTTGATGTCCTTGTGGTTTGTTTCAATTAGCTAATTGACATGAAGCAAACTAGCTAAGGGGTATCTCATCTATTCTGTTGCTTAAAAGCGATGACATTTCTGACGAATTGCTCCTGAATTAATTTATGCATCACAAAATATAATTTTCAAACTGAAAAATTAACTTATGTATATTTTAAGCATTTCCTGAACATCACTCTACCTTTCAAGCTTTTTACGAGTAATTTATCCTTTATGACTAAATGTTCTGATTTACCAAACGGTTTGTAATGAGGATTCTATGACAATTGTTCCGGTGACAATTGCTCCGCTGCAAATTATAAACACTGAAAGAAGGACAAACTTGAATCTTGAACTTAACAATATAGCCTACCCTAAACCTAACGTAAAACCCTATTATACGAAATAAAGCCCAGAGCAAATGTGTGTCACCGCAAAGAGCCTACAACAAGAATAGGATAAACCTCCGTTTTATAAAGATACCAATAACGCGCCTCATCATGCTCATCAACAATATTAGATGTTCAGAAGACGATCGCGAATGAATTTCAATTGAGCACAATCGGACAATGTTGTATCTTTTGAATGTTTCTTGGTACATGTGCAGCGATAAACTCGATATGAAATTTCTGCCGGGCACAAAGTAGAGTTCCAATTACCAAACCGCTGTACATACAACATCAAACGTCCCAGGGCCGATAGGGAACTAGACCTACGCACATCGAAAGTTTAATGAAGTGTATTTTATAACCATCGCAAATGGTTGGAGCGTTAAAGTGGTCCTGTTGATAATTAAAATGCATCCCTGGATATACGTATTGGGTAAGTGATGAGGGGGCCTGGGGACAGAGGAAATGATTTACCTTGAAAACTCTTTTTCCACAAAGAATCATATTAATCACTTGAAAAACAGGGGTAGCTTCCATTGATACCTTTTAACGTGGGGATTCAAATTTATAGTAAATCTTCCCTCAAGCATTTTAAACTTCAAATCTGCAAACTCTACTAATCTATTTTTTAAAAATGACTATAATACCAGTTTATCTGTGGTTCATTTCATTGGCATGGTAAATAGGAAACAAATGTGTTAGTCCTCTTAATAATTCAGACTAATTCATATGCAAAGTCCCTAGTCATATAGTAAGAAGACTTTTATTCATTTTTTTTATTTATTGATTGCCATCCGTCAATCGAATTCCAGAATCGGCCACTTTCATTCTCAAGTAACAAAGTGTCTCAGTGTCAAATGTAACATGTTTCTGCAGATGCAAGTGATGACGTTGTCTGAGTTTATTACGGGTTGGTCGGTACGTGCCGAATATAGGTAGAGTTGGTGGCGCCTACTCCGATAGACCTCGGTTCATGTTTCCGCTTCTCATTAGGGTCGAGTATCCGGCATAGATCATGCGACAAGTCTTCCGTATCCTGTCATAATCCCTCAAACTGCTCATGTCTTCTTCTGACTCAAAGTTTGTTTCTTCAAGAAGTAAGATTTGCGATAAGGACGTACAATGAAGCTTGCTCGTCGAATATCACGATTTAGTTGTACTCTTCTTGCGCAGATATTTTTAATGTGTGTGACATAACATGTTGCTTGTTGTATGTGAGATCATTTGTATCTATCATGCTTAGGTTTTTAGTTGCACCGCAAACAGTGGAGCCTTTGAGAAATAGGTCGTTTGAATAAACAACAATCACGAGGGAGGAATGAATGGTTACTCTTTTTACTCAATTATTCACATATGTATAAGTTGAAGAGCAATGATTATTACCTTTTTTTTGTTGCCATGTTCTTGGAAATATTCTGGATAGAAATAAAAGATGGCATTCCCTCTGAATTGACAGTTAAGCATTAACTTTGTAAACGCATTAAAAACTCCCCTAGTTTCCCTGAACGTGAGCCCCAACTTAATCAGTATTAAATCTTAGATTCGTACTCCATCCTGAGCAATGATGACCGGTGGTTGCATATAATATTGTTGAAGTTAAGAGACGCGGCTCTAATCTGTACTCCCTGCTCTCCCTCTCTCGCTTTCTGTATCTATCATTTGCTTTATCCCTTTAAGTCTTTCTATGTTATTTGTTGATCCCCTGTCTGCTACTAATCGCTTAATATTGTATGCTCTTTATGCTCGATCTCAACCTCTCGAACTCTTTGTAAAAACTTGCCTAATTAAAACTGAGACTAAATCCTTCTTGCAATTCCTTACTTGTTTTTCATTGCTTTCCGAGAAATGTTCTTAAATTTTGTCTTCACTCGCTCATCCGGAGAGCTAGAATACTACCTAGAAAGCAGTAAAACCTCATCCCCGACTTCCAATGATCTTTTTTTCCAAATGCACGTCCATTTCTCCATCTCACCCAATGTCAACATCCCATTCATCCTCCTATTTCTCCCGTTCAATTTTCTTTCTCCTCCTTCATCTCCTGTCTATGGCCCTGATTCATCGCTTGATTATCATCATTTTTCAGCCATGTTCGCCCCTAGGGAATAGTGAGGTCATGGCGGGAATTATGGTAGATCTCAGAGTACTTGGCGCCCGAATTATTGCTTCCTTTGCACGCAATGGTTGTGGGACCCCTCCTCCTTTTCGGGGGCCCCATGAGCCGACTCGTGAGTAATCATATCTTAGAATGCTTAATGCCAAGTGCGTGAGCTTTCCATATGGAAGACTTGGGATACCCGTATAGAGGAATATGCGAAAGAACATTTTGTCTCATCCTTCTTGAAGCTATGAAATTGAGTACAATACGATTTAAAAACATTTTATAAATAGATTTACTTTTTTTTTTCTTAGTTTGCTGCCTTGTGAGATGTGATAAGGATATAAAGTAAAATATTATCAATTCTTATTTACGACTAGGATCCTATATTTGTTGCCTTGGTTTGGTTTGGTTTTGTGTATTTCCCTCTAAACTATGTACGAACTTTTGTTAAGAGCATGGATTTCAAATACAGAACCAGCTATACGCAAAGTGATCTTTTGAGAGACGTTTTAAACAGGATATCAAACATGTACTAAAAAACAGTAATATACCAGAGTTTGAAACACGATATAATATGAAGAAATCCAAGCATGTTACAATGTATGTTTATAATATAATACTTATATGAACCATTAATAATAACTAAATAATTGCTGATCTTACTATCATGAAAAGGAATCGACGTACATCACGTGTATAAGATAATTGTCATGATTGTGGAAACGAAGACTCGAAGAGACAAGCCTTATTCCACGAATTTGAATGTCAGGTAGGATAATCATTAATAAAGGATAAGGATATATGACATTTATAAGAATGGGGACATCCCTTCGCATTCGCTCTAGAATCATGGACGGAGTAGAAAGAAATAGCCCAGAGAGAACAATTGGGATATTTTATTCTCTTTTGTTTTTAAAGGAAATTAATGAAATTTAAAGCCCTTATACCTTTTCGTGGCTCCTTCTTTTGATAATATTTATGGTCTAGTTGACAATTTTAAAAGAAAAAAAACTTTCTAATAATGTTTTAAAATGATGGTTTAAGATTGACATGCTTCCAAATGGTATCCTCTTCTGAGGACACGACTATGGTAGCGTTTTGCCATCTTGGTAACATTAAAATACGTTCTGTAAGATGAATAGAAGCCAGAATATCTAAGAACCACTACGAATATCTTACAAAATGACAAACGATACACATAATCTGTGTAGCTTGGTTATTTAGCGTTTTAGATATCAGTATATAATTAATAGATACAATTCTTACGTCGCCACTCTCCTTTAAATAAATGGAATAAATACCAACATGAACTTAAAAAATTTAAAATCAGCATATACGTTCCACTGGGTATTAACAACCTTGAGCTGGAAACAAGCCTCTGTTCGGTTTTTTTTTTTTTTTTACATGTATAGTTCATCCATTTGGTATTCCCTGTTTTTCTTATTCGGTAATTTTACCGTCATCATGCCACACAATATTGCAGTTATATTGTCAGTCCAGGAAGGTTGGTTGGTCAAAACAACCACTAATATAGCCATTGTTCTGGTCTGGTGATTGAGTACTAGAGATGAGGTATATTATTCTACTCAACTCAATTATAATACTATCGTGAAAAGATGACCTTCAGTCTACCAATAAGATATAAATTCGCATTACACACGCATGCAATGATCCCTCAGGCAAAAATCACGAATTTTTTTTTTTCTGGGTGTAAAGGTAAAAATGTTAGTCCTTGTAATTAGTATGATCTTTATGTGGGAAATGTAAAATTTTCCCCTCTCCAGAATTTCCCGTGGTGTTGCTAGGTTCGGGCAACACCATGGGGTCTAAGGTCATTGAGTTTTCCACATACCGTGTTTACATATAAAGGAAATTATCTCTGGACTATGTTGTATTATACCTTTAAAAAAAATCAGATAATTTTACTGAGAGAAGCGTATGAGTGAAAGCTTGACAAAATCCATCAAAATATTGCGAGGAGTCAAATGAATATTATTTTTTTTAACTTTACTACGTCACCTGTGAGCCTCCATATATTGGGCATTGTAAATTCCATAAATTGCCCCTTTCAATGTCTTGATGGATGAAAGATTTATTTCATAGAGGTCTGTATAAAAAAAAAAAAACATGTGTATGAAAATATTTAAAGTGCAGATAAAAATTAATGACTCGTATTTTTCTAACATTATTTGGAGGATTTTACAGTGCAAAACATAATGAAAAAGCAGCTTGCTAGTAACGTTACAAAAATGTAACCTGTTTGTATACGCCTATATAGGCCTACAGTATATCTATATATATTTTTTTTTAACCTATCGTCATTTTTTATTAAAACTCTTAGAAAAGACAACTATAATTTCCGATTTTATTTCGCCTTTAAGGACAGAAAAAATGAACTGTCCTGATGTCGTACTGGAAATTTTCATTTCGTCTTGCTGTACTAACAGTTTATTTAGCTGTTGTCATGTATCCTGTCCTGACCCTTATTTCCCTCCTGAGATGCCAATAAAAGTGTCTAATAAAATGTCAGGCACAATTAGTCCATGATACATGACCAGACAACGATGTCTCGTATACGTGCGATAGAAGCGATATTTGAGGATGGTGTGGCGAAAACCGCATACACCTCCCAATAGAAGTCCAGGGAGGTAGAGTGTAGATTTTGTCGCCTCTTTGAGCCCTCTGGACGCATTCATGAAGCCCTACTGGTGTCGGGAGGTCATCACCGAATCCAAGACCGACCGACATGAAGCCAGGTTGGAAATAGGCTAGAAATGCAGACAGATAGACAAAGTTACTGCGATGTGCATATTTAAGAGAAGGAAAGAGTAAATAGGTAAATAAGCAGAGGGGGCAGTATTGACGCGCATTATACCTATAAAAATATATATTTTGATATGTAAAGATATTCTACAGATATCATGGTAAGACGCGGAAAGAGAAGTAATGTACGTCATATTTTAAGGCTTATATATTATTTTTACTCTTTATAAACATTATAGATGAGGAATATTATTAATACATCATTTTTCCATTTAGCATAGGAATAAGCCAAAACGGCGTTTCTATTGTAACCTCCAGTACCAGTTCTTCTCGTTAAATTATTTATCATTATAATAATAAAAGGTAATGTGGGGGTATACAAAGGGAATGAAGTAGAGAGTGTGTACTTTGAGAAGTATTGGGCCATCGTCTTTATAATACCCACAGGGAATCAATTCGTGACTACGGAATGATTCGGTGAGTACCTACGCTGAAATTCGACACGTTTTGGGAAAGCATAGTACACACGATTCCAAATATTGAATTGAAATTAATACCGAAATTTGTACATATGTTTGATTTGTACGCTCTTTTGAAAACGATTGGAGACGTACGTATTCAACTTGAAAGGGGATATCGATGTCTATTTAAATCAAGTTTTGCTTACACATAGTGCAATACAATTATATTGTGAACATGCTCACTTTAACTATAATGGACATGATAAAAATTAAATATGAGAGTATATTATCGTCCAAGCTAAGTGGCAAAATATTGCAGTAAAATTAAGTACTAAGTACAATCTCCATCGCCTGGGTTTTATCTAATTGTGGATTATTACTTTGTCCTTTCTCTCTTATCTCTGTATCTATCTCTCTCTCTCTCTCTCTCTCTCTCTTACCCACATAAGTCTCCCTTGCACACTCTTTGTACCTTTTTTCTCACTTTTTGTTAATACCCAAAATGAAATGTTTCTTTTTGTTTCTGTTATGTTTACAACATTATGTCACAATTTTATTTAAAAGGTATTCAAAGAGACAACAACAAAACACCTAAACATTTGCGCCGTAATATATTACTTTTCAAAACACATTTAGATAACATGCACATTGGTTCTACTTCTTAAAAAGAGTATGCAAATTTATTTCAAAATCATGTTATGTATATTTTATATGGCTGGTTAGCTTTGGTAAATGCCAATCCAATGCAACAGCGTTTCATAATATGTGAGTGACAAAACAGGAGATATAACCACCCCACAAACAGATATCCGATAATACCGCATTATGCGCATGGATAAATGTATGCACGAAAGGCACTTATTTCATCACGTTTATTCTCGCATGGAAGCACATGACATGTTAGTGTTTCGGAAACACTGAAGAGAAGATAAAACATGGAGACAGTGTATGCTGCTATGCACTTCAAACACTCCAAACGCAACCGGCGAACATTGATCAATTTTCGAGCACGAATCAAAGAATTGAAAGGATGAAAAGTGCAAGCGCATCTCTTTATTCATTTTTGAGATGAAACCGTCTCAAGCAAAGCGTGAGCATAATCAAGTCTGAGATGCAGTGGAAAACGAATTATTTGGTTGTTGTTTTTTGGGGGGGGGATTGTTTTTGTTTTTTTACAAGTATCTCTTTTAATAAATGTCAGCTCATAGTCTTCCAGATAGATATTGAGAGCCTTTACTCTTAGTGCTTTTCGTTATACTTATTGTACAGATTTGACTTTAAAAAGTACGACTTAGGGGCTGAGTTAATGACTACTCGCTAAGTGTGTCATTTCGGCCACAGTCTTTTGTAAATGGCCTGTCCCACAGAAGGCGATCGTTGTGGTGACAACCTACGAACTACTTTTTAGTACCCATCGCCACCATGCGCAGGTCCAATCGCCTATAAGATCGTGTATTATCTCGTCTGTCGCCAACAAATACATCGCAAACTTCTGTTCGCCGCTGGTTTCTCAACAAGTTAAACAATAGCCGGCGTCAGTTGGGTTGACGTCAATGACCGTAGACTGTCTTCTCTTGTCGCGACAAGGTGTTATCGTAGATTGTCGCCAGATAGAACATGTTTAGCAGTGCGGAACGCGGCGGCCAGTTGTAGGTTGCCGCGCTCCAACGTACGTTGCACGCATCGCTGAACCGAACGGACAGTGAAATTTAAGCTGCTACGGCCTTGGTCGCCACCTACATTCACCAAAATCAGGATCGGCCTCCCATTCAGATACTGTACAGTCGCCGCAAATTTTTGAAATTTTCAAAAATTCACTCACGACTCAAATTATAATGCGCGACTGAGAGAACTATCACGAACCTCAAGGCGACAGGCTGCCATCAGGTAGAAAATACTCGATCGCCTGTGTCAGCCGCAACGATCGCACAGTTCGCAAGTTCATAGTTGGTTGATCTTAAGCTGCGACAAGAGAAGTCGAGCTACGAGATGCGCGAGGTCGAGGCTATTGTATTTTCGGATACCAGCTATTGTTAGCCTATTGGTTGCGTGGAAGCAAGTCGATGTCGTAGCCTATCGTAGATAGATTCCAAGATACGTATATGATCTTCGTCACCTACGATTCTGACACGATTCTGGCAGGTTCTAACATGCATAGGTTGTCGCCACAACGATCGCCTCCTGTGGGACAGGCCCTTTACGTTTAACACTTTCCCTTTTAGAGTGCAAGGAAATTGATCATTCTTATTGGAGCATAGCATGAATAACCGTTGTACCTCAAATTCTTTTTATCGTTAACATGCTTAAAACTCCTACATTATTTATGGAGCATGATATATGAAGGTGGTATTCAAAATGTAACATGCCTGCATGGTAGTATACAGAGTAGAATACTTAGTTTTGTGATTTAATCCCTGTTAATGAGATCGTTTAGACCGCAAAGGACTTCGTTGGAAATCTAGGGGAAAGTGGTATTTCATTTATTTGCAAATCACGAGGCCATCGATATTAAAAAGACTCTTACATAATTATAAAACTCTTGATATTGATGTCGCAGATGATGCTAGTAAAAAAAAATGAATACTAACGACTGCCACCGGACAGGAAACCTCACAGCGAGGGAGGAATACATTGTATACTTTCATGTTACATCACACAAGGAGAACATTATTTCCAAGCTAAAACAATCCTGTAAATGCTTCAAACGAATATTGGTGCTATATAAAAAAAAAATAAAAAAAAAAGGAATCTCTTCACAAAAGAAGTCTGGTTTTTATTGTTTAAGGTCATCCGAGGAAAAACGTGCAGAAGAGATATAGCAGTAATTGGATCCCAGCAGAAAATTGACTTGCTGAATGAAATTACATTAGAATTGCAAGACAACACATCCGCGCAAATGCTAAAACCTCTCTCTCTCTCTCTCTCCGTATATTATACAACATATTTTTATTTTGATGCTTAATCTAATGCACTTCATACAACCCTATATATGAGTATGTGAATTAGAAAATGCCGGAGCATTTAGTATCTATATAGCCTGTCACATTTTTTTTTTCCTAAATATAATCTATATAATACAATGGTGGCCAAAATAAATGATTTAGTTATTTTCAACCTATGAAATGGTTGAAATGTCTCCGAATGTCATCATTATGCTTTATAAACTAAATAACATAGCCATGAGTTGGGAATTCGCCCCTAGGTCGCCCTTTTTTATGTTACGCCACCAATTGGAAAAATCTAAAAAATCTTGCCCCTTTCAGGATCAAAGTGTCATAACGTTAAATATTTTAAGCTTCTCCCTACAAAAGTATATATATTCTGAAAAGAAATTTCCTGAGGATGACAAAAATGGCATTCATAATAACGCAGGGTGAAGTAGTAACATGTTGTGTGGTGATTTTTAAATTATTTTTGAAGAGCCTCAAAGTTTTAATTCAGAGCCCCTATTTAAGTTCCCCTTTCCAATGACCCTAAATTTTTCAGCATATTTAAATTGCTCATGAAATTTCCATTGAAATAAATGCATTTATAAATAAATTTCTTCACTTCCATGAAAAATAATCTTAACCTTAAATTGGCAGAGTTATTTATGGTTATCTCAAGACCAGGGGATGGGCCAATCCACCCCTCCCCATACGACCAAATTTTCTTAAACTTGGCATGTGTTTGGGGCATGTAAGAATAAATAAGACTGCAAACTTTGACAACACTAGCTCAAACACTTTTTGAGCTATCGGCATATGTAATTGGCATTTCACGTTTTTGCATTTGTACTATATGTTGTTTTGTTGTTTGTTTTTTTTTCAAAATATAATCTATATAATACAGTGGTGGCCAAAAATATTAGATCCCCAAGCATATTTAAATGATGTTAGTTATTTTCAACCTATAAAATGGTTGAAATGTCTCCGAATTTCATCATTTTTGCTTTAAAAACTAAATAACAATAGATTCCATATCACAGGCATGAGGAAACTGAAATCGCATAGCGCAACAACTTTTAAAGCTGCGCATTACCTAATGGTCAGAACTGTATATATGTGGTATCACAAGATGCATAAGACTCTACGTCGGCACTAAAAAGTTATCCTTAAACTTACTTCGGCAAATGTACTAGGGCATTGAGAATCCCATAGACTTTGTGTAGCTTCGGGTGTTCTAATAATTTTGGCCACCACTCTATATATAACTTCGTTGTAATTCCTTTGAGCATTTAAACTTACATTTTGCACATAACATTGAATTTACATGTATATCCTTCTCCAACAACCCCAGTTCCAGTCCGTTCCGTCATACGCACATACACACACGCACACTCACACACACATACACAAACATACACTCACAAAAACACACCCTCAAAGGAAATAACCACACATCCACACACCCATTAATACGCTCACACACATCCTCACTTGCACCCTAACGAACTTACACTCATTTTATAGTAAGGGACTTTTACTCCAAGCTTTACGTAGGCCTATATCTCTTCACAATAACCATCAAGGTAAATCCACCACCCACAAGCGCACACGCACAAGCCCACACACTACCGTGTGTTCTCTCTCTCTCTCTCTCAGTTCAAGTCAGAGGAACAGTACACATACACAAAACCCCTTCCCCCACCCACAACTCACACTTCGACGCAACTACGTAGGCTACATTAGGTGTCTACACGTACGGCACTTGCTTTACACACGCATCCACCCTCACCCTCACTCTCACCCTCGCCCACACTTGTCTCCAAGACTTGTCTCTTTCGATTTTAAGTCTGTGTACACGTTCCTCCCTCAAGCTAATAATTCTACCTCTAGACAAGACCCTGACCTGTGCTCTTTATAGTCATGTATATCTATTTATTTCTTCCGCGGCGGATAAAGATATGAATGGCTTTTCATCCAGAGACCCCACGTAGCTTGTAGCCTTTTAGATTCGAGCTCTCTTTTCTTTTTTTTTGTCAGCTTGCTAAAAGTGCACCTGCCAATAGGTTTTAAGGCAAAATATGCACTTGCACTCTTCTTTTAAAATAGCTGACAATGTAGGGGTTCCAGGTTATCCTTGAAATATCTACCATTGCAACATTTTAGACTTTGTGTATTGGAAGTTTGTTGAAATGTGCGATGCAATCGGTATTCACGTTAGGAAATGTCACAGTTCACTACAGAAAACTCACCTTCAATCCATTCATCTTCTTAGAAGAATCTAGAAAACAGAGGACTATTTGTGATTATTTTATTTAATGTAATGATTTCATGTAATCCAGTATAAACATATTACACTTATTTGGTTGTTTTGTTTTGTTTTCAAAAGTTGGCAATATGAAATCTTACAGTAATTAAGTACAGATGAAATAAATAGCTACAGTTCATAACACCTTGTCCAAGCCAAGCTGGCCTTACCTAAATAACTAAAAACTGAATTTAATTATTTTTCAATATTATTTTACGTTTATTTTTGTCCCTCTGCCACGGCCCTCAATTTAAACATTTCATCTTATAGAATTATACCCTCACCTCTCCGATCATACCTGTGGATTTTCCACCCTCCCCCTCAAATGTACCTGCAATTGAAAGAGGGACGATTTCTCCCAATGTCCTTGCATGACTTTCTCTTTTCCATTTAACATAATTACTTATTCTTAGTGGGGTTGAAGATGTACATGTATTTTCGTAGTTATACAATTATGTGTGGGTGTTTGATGGTGGGTGTTTTAATGTGTGTGTTATCTAATGCGGCGGTCACAACTCGCCGTACCTTCGACGTGCAACTCCCTACGATGGATTTCGTAGAAAATTCGTGCAGCGGAGGTAACCTCACAGGACAATGCATGTACGACGTGCAGAAAGTTTTTACAATACCCTTACTATAGAATTGAGGAATCGCAGAAGTTGAATTAGGACCTGTGCGTGCATTGCACATGCAACGCAGGCTACGTCGATGGCACGTGCCCCGTAGCCTACGACGAGTTGTGACCGCCGCATTATGCGGCGGTCACAACTCGCCGTACCTTCGACGTGCAAAAATCGTGCAGCGCAGGTACCTCGGAGGCACGTTGCATGTACGACGTGCAGGAAGTTTTCCAATACCTTTATACACAGGCGCGTATCCAGGATTTCGCACCCCGGGGGGCCCGACGTGAATTTGGCGCCCCTGTGCACTTTTCAAAATATGGCGCCCCCCCCCCCCCCCACCAGGCAAACATAGGCCTACGCTTAAATGTATGTTTGAAGGATTTTGAATAATAATTTATTTGATTTTTTTTATTTTTTTTTTTTATTTATTATTTTTTTTTTATACTTGCCTATGGTGAGTTCATGCAAAAGAATTTCTAGGTATATGAGGTGAAAATACAAATATTTCTAAATACGAGCGCGAAGCGCGATCAGATTTTTTCCCCTCTACTTTATGATCAGAAAGCAAAAAATTCTAAGCAATTAGGCGTATCAATTTTGTTTAGCTCGTCATCAGAATATCATATGAACGGGAGCTGTAATTTGTCCATCAAAACGATTTGAAAGCAAGCCATATAAAATCATGTGAAATTTTTCCATCAAGTAATGTGAAATCAAACAAATGTATATTGATGTTTTGTTGTTCAGAATCCTCATAATCTGGTTACAAGAAAGAAAAAATAGGCGAGCGTGAATCGCGAGCTGAAATTTGTTGTATCGGAATGATCTCTGAAAACGTGACATTTTATGCATTCCTCAGGAACACAATGTAATAACTCTTTGGAAAATGAAGCGAGCGCGAAGCGCGATCGAAAATTTTGCTCTATGTATAATAGAGACCTGAAGTTTAGGATCAATTTTACATGATTATGAAAGGGAGATGAATATCTATCTATCTAGCTGCTTATCTATCCTTCTGCTTCCCTCCCTAATTTTAAGATAAATTTGGCGCCCCTAAGTTTAAGCTCAATTTGGCACCAACTAACCATTTGGCGCCCCCTAAATGTTAGTTTGAATTGGCGCCATACATGTACGATTTAGGTGATTTGATGCCCCTAGGAAAATGCAAAAACAAATGTAACGTGTATTCAAATAAATTGAAATGTCTTGATGATTAGTATCCTATAATGCAAATTATGGTCAGCGAACGGAATTTGATGTCTTTGTGAATGATGACACAACATGGCATTGCATGCGTTCCTCAGGAACACAATGTAATAACTCATTGGAAAAAAAAAATGATGCGAGCGCGTAGCGCGAGCCAAAATTTTGCATATGTATAAGACCAGGAGGAATTAAAAATTTTAGAGACCATATTTCAAATACCAAGTTGTTGCCCTTCTTTCAGGTAAATTCCGCAACACTCCCTAAGTTCAAAATAAAGTGGGAGCCCCAAGTTTAGAATAAATTTGCATCCCTAAGTCTCAGTCAATTGACACCCCTACGTTTAAGCCAATTTGGCGCCCCCTCAGATTAGGTCAATTTGAAATGCAAAAATGAATGTAACGTGAAATCAATAAATTGAAATGTTTTGATGGTTAGAATCCCATAATGTAAATTTTGGTAAAAAAAACACAGGCGACGCGAAGCATGAACGGAAGTTTTGATGTATTCAAATGATTAGAAAACAGGACATTTCATGCGTTCCTCAGGAACACAATGTAAATACATTGGGGGGAAATGATGCAGCGCGAAGCGCATGCGAATTTTTGTAAATGTATATGCAGATTTAAAATTTTGCTATTTCTAGATAGAGACATTTTAAAGACCACTTCTGTTTTTTTGTGTGTTGTGTGTTTTTTTGGGCCCCTTTAGTTTCAGATGGTAAATGGATACAGTTATGCCATAAAGTTAGAATAATATTTTGGCACCCCTAAGTCTCAGGTCAATTCGGCACCCTACATTGACTCAAATTGGCGTCCTTAATTTAAGATTTGATTTGGCAACCCCCCTTAACTTCAGGTTAATATTAGCGCTTAAGTCTCAGGTCAATCCAGCGCCCCCTAAGTTCAGATCAAATTTTGCGCCCCTACATTTGATCTAAATTTGGCTCCCTTTATACGTTAAGATCATTTTAGGCGCCCCCATAGGTTTTAAGTTCGGATTTTGGCGCCCCCTAATAATTTTAAGGATCGATTTTTGCCCGCCCTCCTAAATCTTGAGGGTCGACTTAGCACCCCCATCTAAGATTTGAGGGTCCAAGTTTGGCGCTCCCCACGGTTAGCTCATTTGCGCCCCTCTAATTTAAGTTTGATTTTGGCTGCCCCCTAAATTTAAGGTTCGATTTATAAGCAGATAAGTTAAGGTCGAACTAATGCGCCGTTCTACTCCATGTTTCGGGTTCCAATTTGGCCCATCTTAGTTAAGGTCCATTCGGCACCCCTAAGTTTATTGGCGTGCTTAGTACTTGTCGATTATGCGCGCCCTGATTTTTTAAGGCCCCTACACCCTTTCCCCCCTTTTTCCAATTTTGGCGCCCTTACGTTAGTTTTGAAGTCGATCGGCGCCCTAAGATTTAATATCAATTAGGCGCCCCCTCAGCTTCAGCGGTCCAATTTGTCTGCGTCCAATCTAAGTTCGGGTCAATTTTTTGGCCGCCCCTGACGTTTAAGCTTCAATTTTGTTTCCCCCCGTAGTTTTAAATGTCGATTTGGCGCCTCCCCTAAATTTACTGTGATATGGCGCCCCCCCCCTAAATTTAAGGTCCGATTTTGGCGCTCTTATAAGTTAAGTCAATTTGGCGCCCTAGTTTACTGTCGATTTTGGCGCCCTAAATTTAAGGTCGAAGTTGCGCCCCCTAAGTTTTAAGGTCAATTTGACCCCTTAGTAACTGTCGAATTTGGCCCCCCAAGGCCAGAACCCCCAATATAAGGGTTATTGGCGCCCCCATATTAGGCTTAATTGGCGGCATATGGTTCCGGGCGCCCTAATTTAAGGTCGATTTGGCCCGTCCCTAAGTTTAAGGCCAACATTTGGCGCCCTATATTAAGTTTTATGTCGATTTGGCGCCCCCCTAATTAAAGGTGATTTTTGCGCCCCCCTAATTTTAAGGTCCAGTTTTTGGGGCGCCCCTAAGTTTAAGTCAATTTTGGCGCCCCTTAGTTGACTGTACGATTTGGCCCCTCCCACCCCCATTTCAATGCGCCCCCTTCCCCCACTCTCCTTTTTCCCTTCCTTCTCTCTCTTCTCTCTCTTTTTTTTTCCCCTTTTTTTTCTTCCTTTCCTCTGTTCCCCTTTTTTCCCTTCCTTCTTTTCACCCCTTTTTTCCCTTTCTCTCTTTTTTGTCTCCTTTTTTCTTTACTTTCTTTTTTTTTTCTCCCTTTTTTCTCCCTCTTTTTCTTCTTTTCCGCGCCCCTGGAGCGCCCCGGGTGCCCGGGGGCCCGTTAAAGCCCCCCCCCAGAATAGCGCATGAATACCAATAACCAGGAATCGCAGAAGTAAACGGACCTGTGCTGGCATTGCACATGCAACGCAGGCTACGTTCGATGGCACGTGCCCCGAGCGCGTGCCCCGTAGCCTACGACGAGTTGTGACCGCCGCATTAATTGTTTCATTTCTATTCGGTACGAATTCATGAAAGTTCAAACTGGCAAAAAAAAACTCTAAACTTCCCACGACATCGTGAGATAAGGTCATCTCATTTTGCATGGATTAGAGGATGATTGTTTTTTAAAACCAGATCTTAACCATGAAGATTTCAACTGATTGCCTTTCTTCGTAATATTTGCTAACATTGTCATTAAAAATCAATGATGAACTTCACTCAGTTAGCCTTCTTCCTCCCACGTTTACCTCTCTCAATTCCTCACCCAGTGCCGTACATAGAGATAACAACATTGTACATCTTCTTTTGTATTTTACTAGCCTGACAAAGCACTCCGCACAATGGCCTCACCGTGTTTCTCACCCTCTCCAATGTTTTTTTGTTTTTCGAATTACTATCGGAGGTTCAAATATATACAAACTCAAAATAAACGTTCGATGATATTGCAATATTTCAAACCCACCAAAACACCTTTTAAAAAAAATTAAGGTAAAATTTCAAAAAGGTTCTCTTTGATTACTTTAAAGTGCGAAACAAAAAACTGTACTTGTATGTGTATATTGTGCTACAATAATAATTTTTTTTAAAGAGCACTATCTAAGGAGCCTTCCTTTTTCAGTTTAAATAAAATAGTTTCCAAAGGTTGCCAGTAGAATATTTAGGTCGTATTTCCAATTAATCATATTTACCTAATGAAATGCTCTGATCCCCGGATACGAAAGTTGAATAATGTGTTCGTGTTTATAAAAGACTGGTGTTATCCAAATGGACGCCAGTTTACCCGCGAAACAAGTTTTCGAGGCTTGCATTTAAAACCACTGTATTTTATCTTCCATCATGACCTTATCCCTTTTACTTGGCGCCTTTTGGTGGAAAATACAGTGCAACGGCTCAACACGTATCGGCAGACCCTTGCAGTTGACCTCTTAAATTCATTTCCATTAGGAGGCGCGATGCGGCCTCAGTTCATTTTCACCGCAATTTCCTTCTATTTTTTTTTATACATCACCCCCTTCCTTCCCGATGAATAAAATGTCATCCAAATGAGGAATTAAATCAGTGTAATGGACTTGCGGTCAACCGAGTGGGAAAGGAGATGATATTAAGATTTTTTTTTCGTTTGCAACCCCCCCCCCCCTCCCCCTTTCCTCTTCTCTCCCATCCCTCACGTTTGGGATAGCATTTTATACCTTTCTGAGCGCAGCACTTGGAGTGCGAGCTAGCCCCATATTCCCTCGCCTTTCTCCGCCTTTTCATGCCTGGTAGTTTGCACAGCCGTGTTGCTTTGCCAGCACCAAATTAAAGGTAAACATTCGCCTTTCAGCGAAAATCAATAAAATCAGTGAAATGACAAAGGAAAGGAAATGGAATGTCGAGGATGTAAAGAGACGCCATTTTCTTCGACACTTTATACAGGAAACGTCTGGATGTTTGGCATTATACCCGTATTTGTTATAAGCTTTATGATCATAAACTACACGTAATACCATGTTGTAGTTAGCCTTTTTACAAGGCCCTTCGCTTTATAGTAATGAAGTACTGTATCTTTGGTTTGATAAGGTCCTTGACTCCTTGCAATGGAAATTCGTAACAAACGTTAGTCGAAGATAGAAATAATTATCCTCTAGCAACAGCTATCGACAGATTCACAATTATATATTGAGTACTGGGCATCATCCCAACAAATCACTTGGCTTTATCATTCCCCTTGTACTTACCATGTAAACAAAATTCATGTTCTATTAACATGTATTTTAATATTTTTTTAAATTCTAAATTAGATTTAACTAATTTGGGTAGGTTCTATATTTACTATTTTCTTTCACTCTTCAAACTAAATGAGCGATATTCAATTCAATTCAATTAAAATGGTCTTTATTGATAAACATGAAATATATTATTGTACATGAAAAGGAACTTTCATGTGTACATGTTTACATGGCACATTATGAATACAATTTGAAAAGTTAAAATGAGAAAATACTGTGTACAGTGATTACAAAACACATAGCATAAAATTCGGTAATATTATTAAGTGTGTGCATTTATAAGATCAACAAAATAGATTCCATAGGCCTGACTTGAGGAAAGGAGACTGTACATACTTGTGACATCAATAGAATATATAGAAAGATCATCTCGTTTCTATATGGAGCAAGCGTCGTCATACTTTGATAAATGCCATATCTTCTTGCCGAGTCTGTTGCATTTGGCGGGAAGATGAAGGGTATCTTTTTTCTCTTGGTCGTCTGTTCTGTAAGCCAAATCGGAAATGAAAGAGAAAAACGGCTGGAAAGCGGAGTGCAATGAAAGCGTGCTTCAAACATCAGTCTTTATGTATCCACAAGCTACCTTTCCAATGGTAGTATAAGACTTTATGCAGATAAATAACATACTCATAACATCAACTGACTTCGATAACATCATAATTAAAGAAAATTATAAAAGCCCACCATATCCATTGAAACATTCTAATTACTTTGTTTGAAACTGATTAAATTGTGGGGCACAATCTTCTTCTCATTTTTTCTTCAGTTTTTGTGCCAATTTCAGCATACCTTTTATTGGTTTTCATCTCCCCTAGGCTTTCTAACTGTCTCTTATGTTTGATCATGGAGGTATGGTTTGATGGAACCTATGTTTGCCCAGGGCAGCGACAAAGAGAGACATTTCCTGCATTGGTGCCTGGATGATATCTCTCGTGACAGGAGTAAATAGAGGATATGATTCAATTCATTCCACATTCAATACTTTTCGTCAGAAAACGTTTTCGTCATCGTTTAATTTCTTGTAACAAATGCTTGCGATCTGACTAAACAATTCAGCTTTGAGAAGAAAAAGTGAATTTTTTTTTTTTTAGAGTTGCTTGGACTTTAAAGTTTCATTGTTACAAAGAGAGAAGTGTCGATGGAATTGTGGTTGACGTGTAAACAGATGCTTCAAATTTGATGTATAACATCGCTACGGGCACTCCGGTGTTCTAGCGGTTATGACGGTGGTCTAGCAATCACAGGTGGTTCGAATCCCGCCCGGGCAGCCTATGATTTTTTTCATAGCTGTCTGGTTCCAATATTTATCACACAGCAGTTGCGTGTGTTTCTACCAATTGCATGGTTTCTACCGTTGGAGACAAATGAATAAATTAATTGTCTATTTTAAAATCAATATCG
>CALNVZ010003433.1:9567532-9578898 GCA_940671915.1 Paracentrotus lividus
AAGCCGCCCACTGACGGGAGGATTAATTGCGCATGATTGCGTATACAAATTTCGTTCATCCGCAACAAAAAACAAAAACAAAACAAACAATCCGCAATTCATACCAAATCATCCTAAAGAGCCAGTGGACCGCGCCTTTATGTTGAAGCCTCTCAAAACATATAAAGACTGGTTTGAGTCTTCAAACGTTACCTGGAAGAAGATTGCATGGACAGCTTGCTGTTTAATGAGAATCTACAGTCTGTGTAAAAAAAAATTGTACAGTCGGAAAAAAAATTTTAGGTGTGAAATATTTTCAATAATATGTGTTTTGTGGTACCACAATAAAGCCGAAAGATTTTCCTTTGCCGATGCGCTTTGTTTTGTATAATTTGCTTTCGTAAAACAAAACTTATGCTAAATTTTGTGCGACGAGGAACAAATCGAAATTGAGCACTTCATGGCCATTATGCGAAACCTATACACAAAGGCATGGAACGGCGTGCGAAAATGATTTTTCTTGATTGTAGAAAACTAGTCATATTTCAAAAATTACAACACCAAATGTGATGAAAGTAATTGCAGGTGAAAGTCTGATCTTCCTGCTTTATGAAAATACCAAACAATAGCACTGTAAATTAATCTTCATACTATAACAAAATGTTTTCCACTTGTACCATTTTATTTGACACAGACTGTAGTGTAGTGGGAAAGGTAAACAAAATTATTGTGAGCTTTCAAGGTATTTAGAAAGTTCTTCTGCAACGGTTTGGTCTTCAAATGCCCTCGGCTCACATTCATCACTTGACAGAAAACATTCTAAATATTTGCGCCGAACATTTGTATGTAGCCCTTATATGCATTTTGTGCACAGCCACGATAACCTCAGCAGAATTGGGTTAATATCTTATCAATTTGTTGATTCCAAAACCTTGCCTCACAACAGTTCTTAGGTGAATTGTTATCATCCTTCCCAGTCTCTTTGAGACATTGAGTATAATAAATTTGAAAACATATAAAGTATTGCTCTCCTAAAAGTCCCTTGACAGTTTTTTACCTTTCTTTTGTTGTGCCGGGCATCCGGTTCGATTATTGATCAAGACATATCAGTTAAGTTCCAAGGGCAAGTCATATAAAGGGAACATATATAAATGTCATGACTGTCTAATCTCTGCAGCTGGTTTATACTCGTGTGGGTAATGTTAAGATTAAACATACGATTTGAAGTAATACAATTTGATTTCTATTCTGAAGCTTTTGTCTCCCACATATATAGATTTATTCGTACTATTTCCAAATTAATATTGAAAGTACTTTTGTCAATTTCTTTCATCACAATTTTTTAGATTAACAAAATACAAAAGCATATTGCAGTGTTTTTGTTTTATTGTTGAGTTTTAGGGCAGATGCGACACCCCCGTGTCGAATCGTCCAATGGTAGTATAAGACTTTATGCAGATAAATAACATACTCATAACATCAACTGACTTCGATAACATCATAATTAAAGAAAATTATAAAAGCCCACATATCCATTGAAACATTCTAATTACTTTGTAAACTGATTAAATTGTGGGCACAATCTTCTCTCTTTTTTCTTCAGTTTTTGTGCCAATTTCAGCATACCTTTTAGTTTTCATTCTCCCCTAACTTTTTTCCTTTTTTTTTTTTTTTTTTTTTTATCTTTTTCTTTATCTTTTCACTTTTTTCAAATTAAGCATTATAGGGGAGGTGTTCTTTGAGAGACCAAATGGCATATGACATACTGATTAAATTGATTCCGTAATGTCTATGTTTAATGCAGTTTGGTTGATAATGAAACATTGCCGTAGTTGTTTACATCCTAGAAATGAAGCATCGGCTGTTATGCCGAAAGACCCATGCAGCCCGTTAGACCTGCTAAAAGTACTAAATTATGAACGAATTTATGATTGTGTATATCATTTGAGACATGGGAAAGCTTGGGAAGCGTACACCAGAGGCCTGGATATTATATTCCCATTACTGGTGTTTTATTAACGACCAAGTTATTAAAGAGGCCGTTCGCGCTGCTCATTCTATTCTCGCAACGCCCGCCGATGCAGCATTAATGATGCACTTCGACGTATTCTGGGGCACCATGCTATATAATACATGTAGAGGAACCTGCATGGAGGAACCTATAACACGTCCATTTGTTGTTGTTGGTGGTGTCATTGTGGTTGTTGTTTTTTGTTGTAATTGTTGTTGTTTTTGTTTTCGTTTTTTTGGGGGGAGGTATTTTGAACAATTGTGATTTGGAAAAACAATATTATGTTCATTTTCTATGAAACATCTCGGACTGTGTTGATTTGTAACATGGCATCCAATACCAAATAATCATGGACATCGGACGTCGATTTTGTAAGAAAATAAATACTAGCTTCACATAACGCAAGACAAGTAAATAGTCATGATAGTGTTCAAAACGATTGGAAGCAAAATTTTAAAAATATCCATGGGGAAATGGGTTACAAGAAGATGAAACGCGCTTATGGATATGCTGCCATTTGACATTTTCGTGTTGCTTGTTCAATTCAATATACACCTGTACGACTTTTGAATATTGTACTTTATTACTACTCGTAGAATAAGCTACACGTAAATTAATTATAGATAAAGGCGGAATCATGAATAAACTATATTTGAAGGTAATAGTCGAGTCCCTGTTCAAGATTTAGATGGAAGCGATACATATCGTGATATTTTCACCTGTTGTAAGTCAGCCCAATAATGGAAAGGGTAAGGTTTATACGGGAGGGAGTAATACATTTTGTTTGAATTACTGGTGGCGGTTTGGTAGATAGTATAACATGTGCTCGGCTCTTAATGCGCCACCAAGTTTGTCGTAGTTGTAGGAACAGACCTGGTGATGTGGATTAACGAGTGGGTGTGTGATGGAGAGATGGTTTCAAACATCGTGTTCTGATCGTGATATTAATAAACGAGTGACGTAGCTATAAGGTGGTGGGGTGGGTGGCCACCCATAACGACTTCAAGATCAACTTGATTTAAGTCAACAAGAGTGAAACGGATAACTGGAACTTGGTGTAGAGACAAAGAAATATACTGTGGTATAATAATAATAGATATAGGAATAGCTCTCGTACATCTCTTACTCCTCAGTCACCTCACTGAAAAAAAACCTCAATCTTTTTTTCAGGAAGGTGCTGGACCACACTCAGTACAAACGGGACAATTTTCATGCAACCACCCCCTTCCCCTCTCTTAAACTACCCATCTCGTATCCGGGTTGGTCTGGAGGCAAAACGATCCTTTCTAAAGGTTAACGACACACACGTAGCATTGACAGACTAGCATTGCATCCTGGAAGGCAGGATGACAATCGTAAAATGCTAGTTATTCCGTACGACACTCGCGGTAATTGATTTGCTAGACACTATCCTGCAATGAGATCCCAGGTACCGAAGCCTAATCAACAGGATACAGTTTCTTAGGATGTAATGAAAGGATCTGCCTACAGAATGATAATGAGAAGAAAACATCTCCATGTGAACCAAATTGTATTGCAAGATGTTTGGAATCATTCCTTTAAGTTTGTCTATTGGGTTATATTTTCGTCTTCTATACCAGGTCTCATTTCGCCATTATCACAATGATTTTACTGGTCAATGATTCTTGTCAGGTGCTTGTCTGGGCTTTCTATGATATACAATCGCTACAAATAAGCAAAAAATTGTCTGAAGGTGACCATGGCGTATGCATTGAGTCGAGTGCATATTTACTTCGTTAACGCGGATATGACCTTACCATCTTCTTCGTCGTGACTTATGCATAGGCAAGAGACTGTCAAAATAAGCTTACGATCATCAGTGAAGCGGTACATAATATAATGATTTAGAAAATTAAGCTGCGGTGGCTTCTAAGGCTGGGAAATGCCAGTGGGGATTACCTAATGTGTAACGTTATTACAAGTAGGCCCTGAAAATGTCAATAGGCAAATTCTGAGGGGAGAATCATCGCTGATGAACCGATTAAAGCCCCGTTCTAACCAGGTTACATTTCCGACATACCTCTGCCTTGCAAGTCCATATTCACGAAATAGATAGCTTCAAAGAATGTCACAGTTCTTTTTTCCTCAATTTTTTAAACTTTATCTGTTCATGGTAAGAGTAATGACTGAAATTCATTATTCATGAAAAGTCGGATTTGTTTTCTTTGTTTGGGTTATAACTTTATATTCTCAAAAGAAGGCTTTTTGAACTTACCTGATTGGACAATCTGTGTGAACATTTTTTATGCATTGATTGTATTCATACTAGATTCAAGCAAATAAGATTTTTTTTTTTTATGACTTTGCCCCATCCTTAACCTTTTCTCTTCTTAACTTCTACATACAAATTTCTTTGTCAGCATATGCAGCTTCGTTTATCTCGTTTTTCTCATACTGTAAAACCTTTTTTTCTCATTTCCGTTCGTATAAATATGTTTTGTACTTAGGAATTTTTATATGACACCCCAGGTCCGAAGGCAATACATCGAGATCTCAAATCAAAACCAATAAAGATATATATTATCCAGACAAAAAATCCATAAACCTTACTTTCTTACTCATGAGAAAGATAATACCCAACTATATTCAATAATAACTTTATTTCCTTTTCACAATATCGTATTTAGAGTCTATAGATGAAAATTAAATTGAACTAAAATTGTGAAACTTTATCTACCCTCTGCAAGAGATTGCCGGAGGATACGTTTTAATTACACAGGATGAAGGAGATGTTGTCTCCGTTGTTTCGTGTGTTCTTTTTGTAAGACAAACGAAACGTGTCCGGGAGGCGAGTCGTAACTTAAGAGGTAGGGATGAATTTATGAGCACCGCGAATAAGACATCCTGATGTCATTCTATAATATTTTTAGAAACTGCTTCAAGTTTATCTGAGGCTTCTACCTCTTCAATGATCTTATCAGCGCTCGAACCGCATGGTCTTTCTTTTTCCCCTGCTTTTATCTATTGCTTCAGTTCCGTTTTCGATGTTCCTCTCCTTCTTTGTGGAACATGACTTCGAAGAAGCCACCAAGATTTTTTAAGTGTATAATTTATATAGTCTAAATTCGATAAGGTATCCACTTCGTATTTATATAAGCAGTTGTCTTGCTCATTTTAAAGACAGTATTTGCTGGAAAATGTCAATTCTGTACATTGTAACAACTCTCCTATCACCCCTCAAAATGGTGTATACCCATAATATCGCTTTTCTGCATAAGTGGAAGGACAATTATGATAAGCAAAAGAAGCCAAATAAATGAAGAAAAAAATGAACTCTGGTCGTAGCTCCTAATGCTCCTCTTTTTAATCTGCCAAGCTTTTGATTCGGTGAATCTTTTTCAGAAAATGTGCAAAATATACATATGCCAAATTTATAACTAGCAATCGGATATTCATCTTTGAAATCGAGAATAATACAGATACTGTATGCCAAAATATTTACACACTAAAAGTAAGAGCAATCCTGTAATGGTAATTAGATCATTCTGGTAGAGTTATCTTTAAATGAGAAAATCGTCTTTAAATTAGACAATTTATCCTCTTTTCGTTCACATTAATTATAATACGAGATTACGTTACTCGAGTTTTCAGCTGTAAACAATGATATTCTATTTTGCCCTAGCGTATATTACTCGCAACTCTCACGAAAAAACTGATGGTTTTAATAAGTTTTGTTAAGTCAAGTTGATTGTTTTCTAACTGACTAGACATAGCACTATTAGACAGAATACATCTGAATGACATAACATAATAGCTTGGAAATTTTAGACGGAGAAATAGACCTTGAGAACATCGCTTTTCTGCATAAGTGGAAGGACAAATTAGTAATTTAGATCCAATTATGTATCTTTGCATGTTCGAATTTAATGTCAGTCTCTCACTATCCTCTTTCCCTCGCCTTCTCTATCTCTCTATATCCTCTCATTCTCATCCTCCCTCTACACCTCTCCCTCTTTCAATTTATCCTATTAAACTGGTTATACACAAACATAAAGAATAATTGGAGCAAGGACGGTCTTTATTTGGTATCCGGTCTCTTGATAATATATTTATATCTTACTCCTTGTTCTGAATTAGCCATCAAAGACCGTATGATATACATAAGTATTTATTGGATGACCTCGAATAGGAAACGCTGAAATATTTCATATCCGAGCTGAAGAAAAATGTAGCTCGAGATGAATTGCATGTTAGTTGTATTTTAAAAATATGTATACATAAACTTCTTCCACTCATCACATCCGGGAATAAACAGAGTTATAAAGAAAACATTTGCTGTGGTATCTTTTAAAGCTATTGAATTCTAATAAACATAGGATTTGCTTCCATCAGGTCAAATTTTGTAGTGTTATTTTGACAATATGGCTCAAAATTTAGCCTGTTTCCAATTTGCTTTTAATGAGCTTTTTTATGTTATTTGCATGTGGTTAACCGATGGTAACAGGACACTGCAATTTTGAGATAAATTTTACCACAAAGCTTGAAGCTTGGATCGCATTCCACCTGTATGAGCATCGTGGCGTAGAATCCATGGAAATGCAATTAAAAACGGCATATTATTCAAACCTTGAATGATGGAGTATTTTGTGGGGAAAGCTGAGTTTAGAAGTATCTCTCGTATAAAGTAGCCCATTAATAGTAGTATATATGTTTTTTTTTGTTTTGTTTTTTTTTTTTTTAATATTTAAATGTGCTTTTGAATTGGTAGGATTATTTCTGTATAAATTGAACATCGTTATCGAACGTCCCACCTCATTTCCGCATCCTCTGTACCAGAAAGCCTCATCAGTGTTTTAAATTATATTGTGATACGTTCTTAATGTTTAAATTCGTATTTACAGACTTATGAAGGTAATAATTTGAATACAACTGTCATGGAAGGGTGATATATTTGTGCAAAACAATTCTGTGCAATCATCGCACTAATAGGTTTGTTTCATAGCACGTTAGTTCTTCTTCTTTCCCCCATGGTTCTTTCGACAAACAAATGGCGATATAATCGGCCCGAGCAACCGTCCTATCCCTCATGCACATACATTTGTAGGCCAATTAGGAAACTATGAACTTAATCCACTCTCTTGCCCTTACAGTTTTGATTACCTGTAGCATCGACGGACACATCGGCGGATTTCTAAACTTTATGAAAACATCTCCTTCTATAATAACCATTTTTCTGTTTGTTTGTTCTTACAGTCCCCGTTGCGGGCATCATCGTCGGGTCCCTCTGTGGTGCCGTGGTCTTAGCCGGCCTCGCCTTCCTCCTCTATCGGGTTTACAGGAGAAAGTGCGGGGCACGGATGCGCGTATGAAAGGTTGGGTGGCATGCAAAAGCAGCCGGCCCCAGCCGTCCAGATTGACGGCAAGAGTTTAGCCACGCCATCTGTAAGGTATGTATGGTTAGTGTCCCATTTTCCTGATCCGGATCACTCCTGTGTGCTGTGCTAGTATTAACCTTTATTTTTGGTTGTGCGATCGGCACATCCGTTTCTTGCCATGCGTGTCGATCGGAAACAAAATAAATAAACTAATTGAAAGGTTCGTTGATGATAACCTATTTAGAATAAAGCCAAGTCCACAAAATAAGACAAAGAAAATTAATCCTTCAAGCCAGAAAAACAAATTACCAACTGTGGAATAGCTCCATCTCTACACTAAAATACCCACTTTGTTCTTGCTAATCTGGGATACATGACTTTAAAATAGCTTTATGTCGGAACCTTTTCAGACTAACAGGCATATTTAATGATATGGACAGTGGATATTAAGGCCTAGCAGTTGGCAAGTATGACGAAAATCTAAGATATCAATCCACAGAATGAGAACAAAGAAACATATTCCTTCGGCCGGTGTTAGCAACTCTCCATAGCATCCATCGCCGCCCTACAATTCCAACATTGTTCTTACTCAAGTAAACAAAATGGAATGGAGAAGGGAAATAATGGACAGTGAATATTTGTTTTTATATATATATATATGTTCCTATTGAGCCTTTCATTTTGGCAATATGTTTGAAATACAATTATAAGTGAAAAAAAAACAAAGCTGAGTATTCTATACGACAATAAATAATTACTGTTAAGTAAAGAATATATATATTTTAGAGAACGGTTCTTTTTAAAGCAAATAGTTCTGTAGGGATCTAATTTAAATTGAGATATATGGTGCTTTCAAAGGATTAGCGGCGTGTCACCCAAGCTTCCAACATGTATTTTGTCAATTATGAAATATGTGGTCCGAAGATGCGCTCGAGGCCATGGCTCCCACAATTGAAAGTGCAATAATTCATTTCACCAAGATTCTGTGCATGATAGGTTACGAAGATGTGCAGCACGAAGATTAATTCAGTAAAATTTATATTCTTTATCGATCTTCCTGAAGAAAACAACAGTTGTAAAGGTTCAAAACACATTTCTGTTTATTTAGGACACGAAATATGAAGACTATGACCATCACATCCTTCGAAATTACAGGACTTTAATCTTTATCCAAATATGATATTCACAAAAGAAATCGACATCATTTTGCAGGATATTGTTAGGACATAGAAATGTATATACTAAAGCAGAGTTTGCGAGTTTAGACAAATGAATAGTGTTCCTACCGTGCCTTCCTCGTTGAACACTATTGTCAGCTCTTTAATATCGGCCTATAATCTGACATGGATTGGGCCCAACTCATAAATACTCAGAGTAAATGTTTAGTCGTTGCTTTATACCCAGTACTCGAGAAGCTACGAAGATGGATTTTGCAATTTAAGTCGAGAAAATAGCTAACAAATTTTTGATTTTGTGAAATACTCATCACACAATTTTGTCGGTAAATTTACGCCATGTGAAGGTCAAGGCGTCTGCTTGTTCGTCATGTGACCTTTTCAGTGTTGTGCGCAAATCCCTCCTGCGCATATCTGTATAACCCGAGCAAACTTTTAATAATATTCAAGACTCAAGCGACAATCAAGACTGACAAACTCGCCATCTTAGGTTTCCTTCCTGAGTATGCATGCTTTTTAATATCACAATCCATATACCCACGCCTCTCGAACAAGTTGGTATTTCTTAGAACTTCACTTGGCCACTTCAGAGAGCATCAAATTTCGCCCTTCGAACAATGTTAGAGACAGTCTCCAAAATATTAATGAATTTTGAGGAGATTTTGATTGGAAAGAGCGGTGGTCACTGGCGTAGCGTACCCCCCCCCCCCCAGATTGTTTTGTAATATTAGTGTATGGCCCTTGTGGTGGATACAGGGGCTCAACAGGTCTGTATCCCCACGGTGCACATCCTATTTTAAGTATTTCTGTTTTTTGAAAACTACGCATTGAAAATACGTGTCCATATGCCCACCGTATTTTTCGGATCCAGAATCCGCCTCTCTCATTCTATACAACGTACAAAACGTGTTGAACAGTTATTGAATCACTATTTCCACTTGTCAACCAAAAATGGCTTCCGTTCGCTATAGAATTATCCTCTCGAAACTACACCAACGTATTGATTTCAAAGATATATAAAACACCATTCTCTTGATTTTGTGAGCATGGCACCTGCCTGTACAAGATATTAAAAGCTGGTGTGCCACAGGAATCACTTTGCTGGTAAAAAAAAAAACATAAGGAGAATCAAATGAAAACCGTCATACAAATCAAATAAAATGGCTATGGAGAAGAAATGAATCAATATGACGCAAAATGTATTTACTTAAACACTAAAGATTGTTTTGTTTTTAAAATTTTCGTATGTAGCCATTCAAACCATCTTTCGGGATACACATTTGATAGATAAAATGTATCAAATAATTCAACAATTAGGTATCAGGGATTTTGTAGGAAACTTGATCTTGCAATTTTCTCTTATAAAAATATTCATCATCTAATCATTATCAACGGGAAGAAATCAATGACCCTCAAGCGGTAACGCAGGCCATGTATCAGGTGTATTAATAGTCTTATAAATAACACACTACAATTTGAATGTAACGGATACGGTCTAAAATACCTATCAATTCATGGTACATTTCCAAAGTCGCAGGCAAAAGACACTTTCTCATTGACGTCAAAATGCTAGTTGCAATGATAGCAGGAAATGCGTGTTCAATCTTCCGACAGAGTCATATTTCAACATTTCGCTTCATGTCTTCTTTCATTTTTCTTCTTCTCTATTTTTTTTTTTCTTCCTTTCTTTTGGTCATCAACCTTGCTTTTTTTTCCCCTTCTGACGGAAGCCGATCGCCGATGGCTGTCGCACGAAATGGGTCAAGTGTTTCATGTGCAAGAAAATTTTTCTCTTTCTTTCGCTCCATTTTACGATGATGGTATTTTATGTTTGCACTAGGTGCGCGATGCGTGTGGGTGTCTGTGTGTGTGTGTATGCGTGTATGTGCGGTATGTGGGGTTGAAAAGGGACCGGTTAAATAAGCTGCGAAACGCATTTGGCGTTCATGCACCAAAGATGCTCAAAACGGCGTAAAAATCTGGAGGCATTCTAGCGAAGCATGCTCAATTTGTCGGTAAAATAAACATGCAGATGCTTTCACCAAATGCATCTAAATTTCGCCTTTAATACTGCTCTCCCTGTCGTAAATAGTTTTCATTTTAGGTTGGCGTTGCATGCATGCCATATCAAAGTAACATGATATGCATTTATATGTGTGGGTTTAATAAGCCTTGTTAGCATTCGAACTGAATTTTAAAAAGTAAACGTCCGTGGAAATTACCACTTGCGACCGAAAAGGTTATTAGTCTTTTAAGTAACCGCAATCAATTAATTCCTGTATTTCTTCATTATACAATTTGATTGTCGTGACGAACTTGTCAAAAGACTGGCACGTTTATACGAATACCCTAAATTTGCTATCCATTTAACGTTATCGTAGAAGTCATTTTTCAAACATTTGTGAATGCATTTTGATCTGTAATTGTGACGTACTGACCGCTAAAAAGGGTTGGTTGTTTGTGGGGTGGGGGGTGTGGGGGGGACACTATTATTCTGAGGCATACATTCAAAATATAGTTCTACACTATCTCATTTTTCTTTCTCTCACACGCACCCTCTCTTTCTTTGTTTATCTACTGATAACATAATCTGCGCTACTTAATAGATAACTAGATAGTCGGTGCATTGTAATTGCTATATATTATCATTACTGTGCGAAAGTTCTGTCTTCTCCTTTTTGTCATTTCATTGTCCTTTTCAATCACTATACTATATTTAACCTTGTTTCAACTTCCTTGCTTATAAAATATTCTTTCACTATGCCGTGCATATTGTTTTCAGTCAATATCCTACTCTTTCGCCCTTTTTATTGCCCACTTCTGTCATGTCTGTTAAATACTCAAAGTTAATGCCCTTATTCAAAG
>CALNVZ010003433.1:9579362-9625010 GCA_940671915.1 Paracentrotus lividus
CTAATAACATAATCTGCGCTACTTAATAGATAACTAGATAGTCGGTGCATTGTAAATGCTATATATTATCATTACTGTGCGCAAAGTTCTGTCTTCTCCTTTTTGTCATTTCATTGTCCTTTTCAATCACTATACTATATTTAACCTTGTTTAATTCCTTGCTTATAAAATATATCTTTCACTATGCCGTGCATATGTTTTCAGTCAATATCCTACTCTTTCGCCCTTTTTATTGCCCACTTCTGTCATGTCTGTTAAATACTCAAATTTAATGCCCTTATTCAATATCAATTAGCATTCATAATCAAATATTTGAAGCTTTGAATGATCCGTATCATACGATATTGAGACAGAGGATAAAATCGTCAATTTAAGTTTTAAGGGATTGAGTTCCCAGGTCCCGTGAATTTGTTTGTTAAATCTTGTACACATTCACCCCGCACCTTTTTTTATCACATAAAATAATAAAATGGCGTCTATTATTGTCTTCATCTACAACAAGAGCAGTTCAAGGAAGCAAAAAAAAATAAAAAAATAGGTACCTCGATATTGTTTGTCTGTATTTACCACTCCATCTCACTTTCAGAAGTCAATATGCGCCAGGTGTCTGCATGATAGAATGATACAAGACGCTGTCTAAAAATCAAATTTAATCTTTCCTTTCCGAGCAACGGCACTTAACAACTGAATTGTCGCGATACTACAAAGGTGTTCTGCCCGGTTGTACAGAACTATTTGTGGTATTGAAGAGGTATTGACACGCACTCACTCCACTTTATTTATTCTTGCTTTTCCTATCTGTTCTCCTACTTGTACTACTACTTGTTTAGCACCGAAACGTAAATTCTGTATAACATCTTTTTACTGATTGCGTACTAAATAATCGTGATGGCAAAGTGGGGGTCTTAGTAAGAGAGGACGGGTTTCGAAACCTGCAGAAGGCGTTGACGCTATTTTCGTTTTAATCAAATCTCTCGGATGTATCGTACAAGAACCATAAATTTTGATCAATGTATTTAGGTAACATAATTATCACTAACATCATTTACCTTAATATCCTTCTGTTAAATATAGTTGTTCTCCTTCAATTCAATTTTTGCTCTTTTGCCGAGGAGACGCTAATATGGAACTGTAATAACTTTTGCCTGGTGGCGTCGTTCTTTTGGGATAAAGAGGGGTAATGCATAAATCGAAATTAAGAACATTATTTTGTACACATAATGTTGCTCCCTGACCACATTTCCTTACCCATCGTCAGTAAATTGTAAAAGTGTTATTTGTTTATTACAAAGAGAAAGTTATTATGGATGATAATCCAATTTAGATTTGATATTTAAAAACAGAAATATAATCAATTCACCGCAACTCGCCAGTACCGATTTTTGTCACCAAACCTGGTCTTTGATATTGACGTTTGGTCGGTCCTTTAGTAACGTGATTCGGAGAACGATTGAAGCCGATTGGCAAAATATTGATTCGTTTCAGCTGAAGACTCGTCTATTCTACAAGATTGTGATGGGATAAAAATGAACAACATCTCTGATTGAAATTTGCAGGAAATGGCATGCATTGAACTTCATGGTGGATCTTTATTCAGTCTCTCTCTCTCTCTCTCTCTCTCTCTCTCTCTCCCTCTGTTTCTCTCTCTTCTCATCGATATGACAGTACTGTTTATGCGAGTGAATAGTGACATTTCAAGGTTTTTGATCAGCTACTATTTTTTATTATTATCTTATGAAACTGATTGGAAATACGAAAGTGAAAAAAATTTATGTCATTCAATTATCATTGTTTTTCTTTCCCTTAACCTGTATCTCATACCTGCCCCTCCTACCCCATGGCCTTTCCATCCTATCTACTTTCCTTGACTTTATTTTCGACTCTCAAATCTATTATTATGTTATACCCCTGCCCCTCTCACTTGCTCTTTCTCTCTCTCTCTCTCTCTCCATCTTTTTAACCTTCATCTCCTTTACTTTTCATTCCTAATTCTCTTCGAATCTCCTCTTTTTACGAAATTTCACCTCTAACCCAACCCTTTTTTGCCCCGTACTACACCGTCTCTCCGAATCATACCCCATCTATACAGTTTAAAGACAGTTCCGTTCACCCTGCCACCCGCCCCCATCCCCCGGGAGCGCATCGGGGGCTTCACATTCCCCCCTCCAGCTTCTCCAATGCCAGACATGCTGGAACAACCCGACATGAGGGGGTCTGCTGAGCGGAGACCTTCAGTTACCATGGAGCGACGGCCATCCTATGCAGGTAACCATGGCAACGTATTAGCTAATAACAAGGATTACATCACTCTAAAAACTGAAGTGCTAATTTATGGGTGATCGTATAGTAATTGCACTTGAAGTGCTAAATCAGCACCTGAAGTGCTGTTTTACCCAAGTGCTAATTTATCAACAAAAAATGCTCATGGTCGGTATGGGATTCGAACCGGGTTCACCTAGACATTGAAGAGTACCGCTGACGTTACCAATAGACCAACAGAGATCTCGCTAACTGGCTTTAAATATGACAGCATAGTAGATAATTATGGCAAATTTGAAGAAAGTTCATCATGCAACAATATGATCTGCTAGCAACCGTGAGATGTGAATTGGTCTAACGTGCTCGTCAGCGCTTCTCATGCAGGGGACCCAGGTTCGAATCCCAACGAAGTCAAGCCGTTTTTGCCCATTTTTACTGAAAGTTCAGCTCACGTGAAAGTGCTAAAACAACACTTTGAGTGCAGTCACTATGCAAGCACTTAAAAAGTGCCGATTTCAGCCCTTGAAGAGCTAAAAACAGCACTTCAGTTTTTAGAGTTATGTATTATGTAATGGGTTTTCGGGGTTATTATGTCAGCAGATCAATTATAGATTAGACATTGGTCATTGAAACAAGGTCATCGGATTCGAATTAAAAGTGATTCATTATATTGCTATCCATTATAGTTCTATACAAAAGGACTAGAATTCACTACCTCTGGAATCGTACTACGAAATATCTGTCTATTGAGAATTTCCATAAATGTTACTTTTACTAGGTATGTTCCTCAAGCTCAATAATTCACAATTTAATGCCCCAGCTTCTTTTGACTCTTAACAGTATACAAAATTCATGGGCTAGAATACAGAAAACCTTTAGAATCACTGGAATCATACGATGAAATTTCCGTCTTTTAAAACATTTTCATAAATGTTACTTTTACAACTGTGGACATTCTTCAAACTCACTTATTCACAATTTGATGCCCTTGCTTCTTTTGACTTTTAAAAGTTGATGTTATCCTTCTATGAATCTTTGTTTGGTAATAATAATAGTGATGACTTTAAACCCATAACATCAATACAAAATGCAACTTATTCTTTGAATGTTTCACTGGTGGTAGAACAATTACCAGTGGAGGGCTTCACGGTGCACCAAGTATTCTTTCTTGAGGTTATGAGCGATCCTGAAAAGGACCTTCTCACTCCCAACGTTTCGTGGAGCATGTTCTCACTATCCTTCTCCCGAAGACGGTGAAAACATGCTCACCGAAACGTCGGGATTGAGTAGGTCCTTTTCAGGACCACATTCTACCTCTAAAATGCTACTTGTTTTCATTATATTTACGGTGATAAATTTAAATGTATTCCTTACGTATCTGAACGTCTCTCAGGCTGCCAAGTTCCCACCATCAATCAGGAACAGCAGAAAGGAATCTCCTCATCGTCATCGGCCTACGATCAGGACAATGATGGTCGTCGTGATAGTGTAGGTACTCTAAGCTTATGCAGTGCCGATTCGGCTGAGGGAGGGTCCCCCACCCACGCCACTAGCTCACCAAGGACCAACTCCCGCAGACCGTCTGCAACAGATATTATGAGTCCGCCAGTTGGTAAGCAAAACTTGATATTTAAAAATAAATTACAATAATGCTCTTTTTTTTTTAGTGTATGGTATAATGGAAATAGAAATTTGAATTAAACGAGTTGAATTCAACGGCAAGTATCAAATTATGCATGTACAACACATTTCATTCTCACAATTTGTTTGTTTTTGTTTTTTTTTAATGAATGCATACGATACTATGTAATCATATATGTATATTGTAGAGACAGAGAGAGAGAGCAAAAGAAATTGGTTTATTGTTCGTGTTTTTCAATCATTTCACTATATATATATATATATATATACACACACATATATATATATAGTGAAATATATATAAATATATAGTCGAAATTAAAAACAAGAGTGAGATTGGCGTTGCTGAAAAACCACTCTAGTTGCCACGTTTTCGGCGTATATAAAGCCTCTTCAAGCGAAAGTTTGGCCAATAGAGTGGTTTTTTTCAGCAACGCCAAATCTCCTCTTGTTTTTTTTTACTACATTGCAGCAAGAAGCAGTAGCCATGTTAAAGATTGTTCCCTTCTCACACATATATATATATATATTATATATATATTATATATATATATATATATATATATATATATATATATATATATATATATCATATCAATTCTACTCTTATGTAAATGTAAGTTAACGTATACCAAGGTGGCATTGAATCGTAATTAAACAGGCGCGTCCATTATTAAGAGCCAGACGCAACAAAGTAACGTTTGGAAATACGGCTATGAAGCGCAGAATCTTGTACAGCTTGACTGCAATAACAAAAACTCGCGTAAGAGACTTCCCTGCATTCGAATGGTATCGCCCGTCCGGTGAGGAGCAAATACTGCGTGGAGGTGGAAGAAATTTATGAACTTTCTCATGGTTTTATTAGTAGATGCTTCAGACCAGATGGAGGAAAAGATTTTGGAAGACTATTACAATGATGTGGCTGAAGTTGTAATTCAGAACCTTATTTTACATAGATTGATGCTCCAAACCAAGAGATCTCGCCAAGACGCCGTTTGCATTATTTCTATGCGATATGCATGTGATTTGCGTAAACATTGACCAATCGAGAAAAAATCTTCTTATAATAGTTCAAAGTGACAGGACTTTTTTTTAACCAAGTGAATAAAATATACATTAATGGAAATGTAGAATTCAACCTTTAAAAACCGTGTGATCATTAAAGTGTAATATAATTATGCGTCATTGAGGAGCAAGACTTTGAAGCGCATGAGCTGTTCTGGGCTCAAAATTGGCAATATTGTACAGGAATATGTTCTGACCAGGCTTTCGAATTGATTCAAGTGACAGGACTTTTTTTCCCTTTGCAATAAGTATCCCTATTTCTGAAAAATTCAGACTGTGAACGTACTCAATCAAACTGATCATTTCTGAAAGGTAGTTGCTCCCACAATAAAGAAAAAAAGTGAAAAACTGTCCAAAAACAGAAAAAGTAAATGGGAGCGTTCGCTTTGATAGAATGGTAGCGCCTCTATCTCTTAAGTTACAACTAGAATTGATATAGATATATATATATATTATTGTTTTGATATCATGATATTTTATATTTTATTATCATTTATATTGGCTCACGTGAACACAGTCTGACACGATATTTTCCAACATTTAAAATTACGCAATTGTATCGAATTTAGTTCAGAAGTAATTATAATGCAGTCGCTTTTAAAGTTATCTACTAAGATGTGAATGTATTTATGCGCTCAATGACACCATTATAGTAACATTTAAAAACCGTTTATCCAACCATCTCTTGAGGAGTTTATAAGTTTTACAAAAACATGAAAATACGGCACATTATCCTGGGTTTGATCTCGTGTTTTGAAGGAATATAAGACATACAAATAGACGCTAAAACGGAGTTCTAACCTGATCTTTAGAGCATTACAGTATCGCAATGATGTCAATTAAACCAATTTATGAGCTTTGATAATTATGTTCCATGGTAGTTTAGCAGTGCATCGTTAGAGTGTTTAGAACTTTTACCGACAAGCACACATTATACTCGTGTAATGGAAGTATTTCTACATTACATCACTAGGGAGTAGGTATCAGGACCACGTTTGGTTAAACAACACAGGGGTTACGTTTTTGCTTCTATTGCGTGTATTCTTAACCGAATGAAATCCGGTTGCTAGAGTAGATGGCTATGGAATTTTAGGGACAACTTTTAGAAAAGAAATGCTCCCCTTGCCGACTTTGAAGAAAAAATGTTTTTAAGGCAAAAAAAATGACCGAATGTATGAAACCAGTTATCAACATTTATTTCAAATAATGCAAAGAACAGCGCTGAATTTTTCCAAGAGTTATATTCCATGCAACCCGAAATCTGTAAAAGCCTTGAACTTGTTTACAGTGTAATTTAAAAAGCGCAATTTCAAATAATTATTTTGGTTATTGCAGAAATTCCAAAAAGCTGATGATTAAATAATTCTAGTGTGGAACCATAAACATTACAAACCGACAAATTCCAATTAGATACTATATCATGACAAAAAATTAATGTTGCTTTGTCATCAATATTAGAATCATTAATTAACGATTTAAATCAGTGACGCTCTCCATAAGAGTTGGAATAAACGGGTGTTAAAGCAAATGATTTGGGGGGCACGGTAATAGCACGTCTTTACTTTACTAATACCACTGTAAGGGTACAGTGAGATAGTCCTTGAGGCAATCCTATCCACATTTTCCTAGTGCAGAACTTGGTAAAGACTGTATAACTGTATTTCTGATATCACTGATTTCACCAACACACCTAGGCCAACCAGCCGTAATGATGTAATAAACAGTACATATGAACCTAGCCATGAAAATAATCTCCACTAATAGTTAAAGGAAATAGGACTGCATGCGGTACCGTCAGATCTCTTTATTACGGTAGACATGGTGGAACAGAATAGAAAGGATGCGTGCATCGATGCATAGGGCAAATGATTTGTTATTTCTTTCTTGTTTTAAAAACTTTGATGACGTATGTAGTCTGTGGTCACGTGTGAGAAAGATTTCAACCCCCTATCTAACACTCTCTCTCTCTCTCTCTCTCTCTCTCTCTAATTTTCACTCCTTTTCCATTTCTCTTCAGACAAAAATATGATAATTTAATCAACGTCGTAACCCCAAAATGGTGCAGCTAGAAAAACATGTCTAATGCGAGGCAGTAGCAGAAATGGCAAAGATTTTTTTTAATGCAATATTATAGAGGAATATAAGAATCCGCCTATAATGGAAATTGCTTTCATTGTGATATATATGAAAGTCATTATTTTTCATTAGGAAAGACTCTTCTATTAGGTCTAGTACACTCGACACTGTTTAGGCAGAAAACGTGTACCAATATGAAAATAAAACCTCAAAAGCATCCAACGGTAGCTCGGCCAAGTCCAATAATGATTTTAGCACTATAAATCCTAAACGCTGGAATTGTGTTTATCATTTCAATTTTTTATTATAAAATTACACACTAATACGGAATACCGTCTAAGCATGCATCTACATCATTATAATAGGTGCATACAGTTGTAGTTGCATGCTCTTTATAAGCATCGTTACTAGACCGTGAAGAGCATCATTAAAAATATTACACGGAGATGTGGCTTTCTAGCACCTCTTAATGCCAAGGCCATCCGATCTATATAGATCTACACAACTCATTCTTATCACAGATGTAGTTCAGGAACTAGCATGGATTATTTCCACTGTATCCGGGCAATGCATTACAACTTGACTATAGTATAGTGCGACGATGAATTGAGATGTACAAGAACTTATGATAATTGACATCGATTAATGAATTTTCATTAAAAATAATCATGGCCGATTGGAAGCTAGACAAAGGATCATGAACATTCATGAGTGTCTGCTTCTATTCAAAAGAAAATACGAATTAATTTAAAATCGACACGAGAGCACTAGGCTAGGAATTAATTGACATGATGTGAATTTCGTCAAGCACATGCTATTTTACACTGATAGATAACATTTATGTAGCGCTTAATGCAATGTTTGGAAGCACTTAGTTTAATTAATTTGTTGTTTAATGTCTGGAATTTGATACACATTTCAGCGTAAAAATGAAGCAATTAGGCTAGGCACAGCTGTTTTGAAAATCGTTTAAAAATTCAAATATGTCATCAAGCTAAAGAACATTTACACAAAACACAAACAGTAACAGTAGTAGTTAATATGTAAAAAGAAAATTTCACTGTCTTTTTATCTGACGACATGGGAAGCTAGACAATGTAAGGGAATTGTCATGTATTAACCATAGCTTTATTCGGGATGATTTGGATGCATGTAAAGAGGTATTAGAGGGGGCGGGGGTTCTTACTATATCATGCATGTATACATGCTAATGTATCTAGCAATCAAGCCGTAGGGGCCTTTTTGACAAAGAGTTATAATGTATTTTTCACGAAACATATATTTCATTTTTGCCTTATCCTTCATAAAGCAATTCCTTCAAGAAAAGCATAGTAAGATCAAAGAAATAATACGTATTTGCCGCATCCATTATCCAATATGTCCATATTTCTCCCAGCGGCCATGATACTTGTTGACACCATTCCTTACGGCTGACAAATTCAATTAATCCACAATGAAGCTATTTTTCTCTCTCTACTCGGCATTGACCCAAAAAATTCACAATTAGCTTTCAGTCCATTTTATTTGCACTCTGGATAATCCGACATGTGCATCCCGTATCTTAATGGTCATACCTTTGTTTGTTCCAAAAATAGATGAAAAGGGGTTATGATACTATTCCTTTCTATACTCTTTTGTTTATGTAGATTTATCCAAGAAATGCAGCCCTCTGTTGGACTGAAGTAAAATATAAATTTCTTTTCCTTTTGTAATATTGGGTGCCTGTAAAAGGGCGTCTCCTTTGGCGGTATACACTGTTGGTCACGTATTGTAGAGAACAATCAAACAACGGTGGATTAGTTGGACGGTGAAAGGGTAATATATGTTGTTGTTTTTTTTTTAAACCTAAATGAAGCAGTAGGACTAAATAAACTGATATACTATATTCTATAGAAAAAATCAGAGAAAGCACTATGACAAACGCATTTTCCTTATAATAAACCAACAATCATTGTTATTTTGGACAAACAGGGAAAGTTTGGCTGTGATCGTGTTGATATTTGATTTTATTTGATCCAATAGGTCTTCTCTAAGACAAGAATTATTACTAAATTTTAACAAAACTGTTTCATCGAGTCCTTCTGGCGGTAGACTGCGTGTTCTATGAAGATCAATCATACAATGGGGCTTGTCTACGGTAGATATGGACTTAGCGAGGGACAGAAATGAAGAAAAACACACCTTCTTGTTTTTAGTAGTGGGACTAGAAGGCTAGGTCGATGAAATAAAGTATAAATTAAGCCAGAATTCGCCCTGTAAGAATAGTTGTTACTGTTATTTGTTGGTAAACTAAAAGATTTTTTTTTTTTTTTTAAATACTTCAAAGATCCTTTGGAGGTTGAATTTGTTAAAATTGTGTGTTCAATCGTTAAAAAAAAAAAATAAATAAAAATGCCCTCGGGTCAGAAGGATTTTTTAAATAACTCTCTGTTGAACTATAAGCCATGAATTATTCATAAAACGGCATCGGGTGTAATCATTTTACAGGTTTTTCATAAAGACTTTACCCTCTTACGAATTATTATTTAACCTAATACAATTTCCCTCTCGTCACCACATATGTCCAGGAAAATGTGGCCTGCATCCATTCTTGGCTTTATCCAAGAATTTTGCCTTGCAGATTTTGCAGAGCTGCATCAAATATCTTCATCCCGTTTCATATAAGCTATGTATTGACCTGTAAGAGATCGTATGTCATGCACCCGCTTAAACTCTTTTCTTATCCACTTGACTTTTAGTCCAGAATTGAAAAACGCTGACCTCGATTTCCTGCCATTTTTTTCCGTATCGGTATCTTGGTCGTATTGGCTTTCATTCAGACGGAGAAGTAAATCAGTTCAACTGAGTCCATTATAGAGGTTAACTTCCCTGGTGCCTCGTATGATGATTCTTATATACCTCGCACGCTTATTTCAGACGTGTTAAAATATATATGAAGGCACATTATAATGGAAAGAGATGTGAGTTAATGCTCTTTCTATATGATTTGCTGCCAAAGAATGATGCTGACTTTCGAATTCCTTTTTCAATCTTGAGATGTAAGTGTTTTAGTTTGATTTCTTTCCAATCCAAATGAGACCGTTCATGAGACTATCTATGACCATATTTAACCTGGATATTAGCACCGCCGCTGGCATACTAGGTTTCGGTTTTGTATTTATTGTATAATAAACCAGGCATACTCCCAAACAAACTCCAAATCGAAGGATTCCAACATAATGTCATCCATTCTGTGCATTGCCATGTTTTGCTATTAAAGTATGGTGTTAACCAAGGATCATTTTCCCCGTATGTGACTGAACTATGTATAGAACTCCATATTCCCAAGACATTGCATGCATCATTATCCACGTTACCCAATCCATGGTAATTCTCAGAAGAATAATGCTCTTCACGTAAACAATCTTGCGCAACAGATTTTATGAAGAGGCCAATATCGCTTTAACATCTTTGAACTAGTATACGCTTAAATGTGTTTGCCGATAAGATAAGACGCCGCGCCATGAAAGGGATCCAAAAATTGCCGGAAAGTGCTGTATTATTGCTCCTTGTATGCAATTTTTGAAAGCTAAGAACTTCCATTCAACTTAAAGTGGTTTCGCAAGCCTTCTTGGGTGACTATTTTCAGATAAATGACAATTCAAGCAGATTGAAGAAGTTATCCAGGTTCCAATCTGCAGTGGGTCTGTTGGTAATACGTAATACTCAATGCAGATACTAATCACATCCAAAGGTGGCTTTAAAACAATTATTTCACACACTGTATTTAATCCCTGCATTAGTTCTGATGTTTATCATGTTTATGATTTATCAGCTTTGGTTTGTAAAACCAATCGTTTAAGCTACTCTATTTACACCAACATAATTATCTTACAACAACTCATACTTTATTTAACAAAGGTTTCCTTGAGTATAAGCGACGGCGTAGCGGTGGCGGGTATAGGGTTTTAAAAAATGTTGGTTTTGTCGTATTGATATCACACTTAAAGTAATAATTATAATATAGCAATTCTTATGTAGCGCAGTATACCTTTGATAAAGGTCTCAATGCGCTTTTAGGAGAAAGGGGAGGAGCCAAAAAGTAGGTATAGGTTGATTTTCATGTCGCTCTCCCATGACTTAAAATTGGAAAAATTTGAATTTTAAAGAATTTTCGTGTGCATTTCTTAGTGGTAGTTTTCTTTTGTCATTTGAGAACTTCCTACGTTGACCTTTCACTAAAATTGGATTATGCTAAATCACTACAGAGATTTGTGATGGATTTATCCCTTCTATATCTCTCTGTCTCCTCCGTTTTGTATAATTCTTTTTCCTAAATATTCGTATTTCTTTCGCCCCCTCTCCTGCTATATCCACGCTCACTATCATATCTCTGAAATCCAGATGAAATCAGAAATTACACTGAGGGTTGTTTTTAATGATATGAATATGGAAGTAGATCGACAATAATATTTCTTCTCTGCTGACAGGACAAAAACTGGGTTTACGTATGAGATCTCCCATGGGAGTGATCATATGGTGAGATATGAGTTTAAGTGGGTCGCTGTATCAACATATGACAGGCGATTAATGCTATAGTCATCTAGAATACTGACAAAAAATAATTATAGATAGGATTAAAGAAAGTGTGTCGGTTGAAATACTTGGTATAGCAATCGTTGGGGAGCTGATAAACCCTTAGCTGACGCAAGTGAAATTCAAGACTCAAATCAATTTGGGGTCATACTTGGATCTAGTTTTTTCAAGAAGTGCAAACCTATAAAACGTGTCACTAGTTAAAATTGACTTTACCCTTTTGCAGTCAACTTCATAACAGCTGTGATATATTAGCGTCATACTCCATGGAAACTGTTTCTAATATCGGGTCATAAGAGTTTAATAACTATATCATGAAAAGTGATGACCTTACCTCTTTTTGAATTTCAAATGTATTTCCATTAAAAGAAGAATTCGTACTTACTAAAATATTGATACCGATACATGAAATGCAACTTTTTCATGTTTTTAGACTTTGAGAGATATTTATCACCAATCTAGTAGGAAAAAAAATGGCCATAAAAAGTCAGGGCATGATAGTGGGTAAAGGATCGTGTAAACGTAAGTTTGTCTTTAATATTTGGCGGCTATGCAATCACGAGGGTGATCGGACGGAAATAGGGGCAATGAGGTTAGATAAACACCTTTTGAATCTGATCGTATGAATCGCCAAAAGGCATGCCATAAAAATAACACCGCTTGGATAATTATAGCTGCTCAATCTTATCGCTATTTCTTGTTGAGAAAGCTTTCTTGGCGTTTCATTTTATGGGAGATTATTCCTACACTGTCCGTCATAAAGGTGGAATATTTTTTTGCCGCTATAGCGACATGACTTTGCCCTGACTTTAATTTCTTGAATATGTTTGTCCCTGCTTTTACTTTTTGGGACCCTGGCTATATCTTGGACATTCTCCCAACCCTTCATGTGGACCTTTTTTCAAAAAGGTTTGGTCAACCCCCGTGATGCCCATTTTTGTCATTTTTGCTAATTTTGGGGCCTCTTTTTGTTTTCCCGGCCAATCAAGCCCCCCTCAGTCCTACCCCCAGGAAACGCGACTGAGGTGTACTGTTTTATATTGTTCTTTAAGTTAAATCTATATTTCTTGGGACAGGCTTAGGTCTCTTGTCTAGGGGAGGGGTTGAAGTAAAAAACGAGATTAGTGATAATTCGGAATATTTTATTCCATCTTTATGCTGAAAACAAAAGAAATGAAAAACCACCTTTAACCCTTAAATATCATAATTTTGCCCTTAAATTTTGTTTGGCCTTAATGACAAGGCTGCAAATAGTAATTATTGATAATATTTTATTTAGATTTATGTTTGGTTGAGATTTTACAATACAATTTAGGGAAGATAGAAATTTCCAAGGTGTAAAAATGAATAAAATGAATGTTGAACCCCAATCAAAATAAATTTTGACCCCTCCCCTAGACAAAAGAGTCGAGCCTGTAACCATAAATCTAGATTTAATTTAAAGAACAATAACAAGTCTCCAACTCAGACGTGTTTCCTTGGGGTAGGACTGAGGGGGCCTTGGTGGGTCGCGTGAACAAAAAAAGAGCCCCAAAAATAAGAAAAATGACGAAAATGGCCATCTTCTGGGGGCGACAAACTTTTTTGAAAAAAAATCCCCGGGAAGGGTTGAGGGAGCGTCCAAAATATACCCAGGATCCCAGAAATTAATAACGGAGCAACATAATGTCGCTTGAGCCAAAAAAAAAATATTCCACCTTTATGACGAACAGTGTATTACGCCATGACGTGCATAGCACTGCGTTATATCATTGACAATACGGTTATCATGTGTAAAGTAGATTCGTCAATATAAGCTCAATTTTACCCGAACTAAAATTTACGAACATTGATGTAAAGTACTCTTTGTATGCTGATGTATGCAAGAAGATGACGTTTGTAATATTAAAGTTGTTTACTTTATTGTGTTTTTACTCATATTTTTTAAAGAAAAAGAAAGGTGTCAATGAGCCTGATTTTTTTTTTTTTTTTTAATCATTCAATTTTTCAAATCCCCCCCCCCCTCTCCTCTTCATCCTCTTCCCTTCTTCAAACGTATACACGTATATCATCAATTGTTTTAGAGCGACTCTGTGTTACAGCATATATTGGAATGCAAAAAAAAAAAAAAAAAACACACATTGACATGTATCTATGGAAAGGTTGAGAAACTGGTAGAACAAGAGAGAAGACAATTCGGTTGACAAATTCCCTCCAGTGTAAATCTGTTTCACTTGTTTATAAATTTTACTTTACAAGACCTGAAAACGCCATTTAGAGTTGAGCGCTGAGTATAAAGATGAGAAAAGATACAAGAGTCTTGCAAATGCGAGGTCAAGGCTTTGGTATTTATGTCGCTTCATTCTCTTCATCTAATGCTAAGGGTTGAATATAATATTGCCTCGAGAATGCTCGATCAGCGTGTGTCTTAGTGCAATCGTTTAACAGGTTGCCTTCAAGATTTTGTGTATAGCCATAAGGGGTGCTTGTGATAGTGATAAAAGCAAACGTGGGAAACAGAAGATATTGCTATCGAATGTATGTGATACTTTTCAGCACGATTATCTAGCGAATGTCAGCTGTCAACTGCGCAACAGCTTTTCGTGATTCTGGGCTAAATATGTAACACTATTCTAAGCTGTATATTGTCTGAGGGCGACATCAGACGTCTTGGGGATAAAGGTTATTCTTATTGAGCTGAATTTATGTCCATTTTTTTCCTATAAAGATGGAATCTGAATCAAAAGCACATATTTTACATGTTGCTATAACTATATCATACTAACGACAGTGAAGACTAAACTTTAGAGGCGATGTGAACGCTTCACATTCTGGTGCATGCTTTTAGAAACAGATACCCGCGCAGTCGCACTGAGATGCCCAACATCATCTGCCCAAAGATTGAAGGGAAAAGGGCATTAAGACAAATGGCCACACTTGCGTCGGTTTGGAATTGGTGCTCCTATGTGACTGAGCTGTGGAGGAAAATGTTCACCTTTTGCATTGAGTGGTCCTCAAGGCAGTTCATGACAGTAATAAATAATTCAGGGAACGTGGTTAATTAGGCTTGCCTATAATTGCATTTAGATATCCTTCGATTAATTTTCGTTCTCTCTGCGTTGGCTTATACTTGGTGTTTGTAATATCTTGAGTACCAAGATAAGATATATTAACATAATTTCGTTTCCAGTAAGTCTCAATGTATATGATATACATGCAATAATACGAACAATACGAAACTCTATTAAGCGATGAGAAATGAAAAAAAAAGAAAATGAAAATGATTAAACATTAAGGCAAATTTCTATCATTTCCCAGTCCAACTACATTCTGGAAACGTTTTTGAATGAAAAACATATTTGTTTGTCGATAGGGTTACGGATATTTAAAAAGAAAAAAAAAAGTAAAGAAATGGAGATTGGGATTAATTGGTAAATACTTAGAGTTAACAGTTGAGTATGTATTAAAGCTTAATTGTTAAGCTTTCTGCAATTATATTCGATGATGGAAATTCTAAAAATTGCATGCAGCCACGATCCACTTCTATCAAACATACTTAGATGAATAAAGACAATAAATTCCCAAGCCTATTGCCAAATAACGATAAGACAATAGAAATCAAGTCTAACAAATTAAATTTTACCATCAGGTGCCTTCGTACTCGGTGGTCTAAATCCCGAGCTCTACAAGCTGCAAGACGAGGAAGAGGAGTCTGATTTCACTGACGAACACATCGGCCGGATATGGTTCGCTGTGGAGTACGAACTTGAATCCGAACGCCTCGTCGTATCCCTTATAAAGGTAGGATAATATCTTTTTTCTCTCTTTCTCTCTCTCTCTCTCTCTCTCTCTCTCTCTCTCTCTCTCTCTCTCTCTCTCTCTCTCTCTCTCTCTCTCTCTCTCTCTCTCTCTCTCTCTATGTCTGTATGTCTCGCTGTCTCTCCCTAGTTCCTTTTCCATTTCTTACATATCTGTCATCTTCTCCATGTTATCAACACTATGAAAACTAATTTTGTGGATTTCATTTTCGCATCCTTTAGTACTCCCTGTGATTACTCTCATTATCATTAAGTTTTATATCTGATATTATTCTGATATTATAAGCATGCAGGGTACTGTGAAAATAAAACTTTGCTTGGACATTGTTCATTCCGTCCTGCTTATTATGCGGTATTAGAGAAATAAAGACAAAATAATAAATAAAACATGCACTCTCCATCTTCCCTAGATCTCGTCGTAATAATTCAGATGCAATAAATATTATTCTGTGTTTTTTTATCGTAAAAAAATATCAATGCCCTGGACATGATTATATCTCTAATTAGCACGTGAAACAGATGCGTGCTGATTCAAGGCCAATAGTCACGAAGCTAAACACGAGACTTACATGTAGGCCTTTTACCTGGCAAAACAGGATAGATAGATAGATACACACATTAGTTATACCGTAATTCTACTATGTTATGAACGGTCGGAAAGGTTACATATTAGATTTTATAATCTAGTTTTCTTTTGTGTTGGTTTTTTTTTTTCATAATTATTTGCATAACGTTTCCCTAACGTTGATGTAGACGGCATTTGATATCAATTATTACTTTCTTCATATATAAATATGGTACATGTGTATGGGTCGATTATGACATATATTTACACATAACATTAACTATTAAATACATGTGTATACGGTGAGATATTATTATTGGATGGTCATTAATATCACCCTCTGAACTTCTTCTTCCAATATGGTACAGTCCACCGCTGGTGTATTATCGTACCTTGTGTTCTGAAACACGTGACTAAGATACGAACCAGAATCAGTTTGTAGATGAATGTTGGGAGTTGGCCATAAACGATTCGTTAGATACCGACATGAACTTTAATGGGGAAAAACTATATCTTATATGTCTTTATCAGAATCATAATAATATCGAGTTTATGTTCCCATCTTCTTTTTTTTTCTTCCAGTCCAAAAACTTACCCAGCAGGACATTAGGCAGTGCTAATCAGTGCGACCCCTTGGTGAAAGTTTTTCTGCTTCCTGAAGAAAGACGTCATCTTCAGTCAAAGGTCAAACGGAAAACTTGTAACCCCAAGTTCGACGAGAGCTTCGTCTTCCAAGTAAGTATTAATTTGCATAATGCCATTTAGTGAAAATATTTAAATTGAAATTGATCGATGTTGATGTCCTAAGGATGACCGATGACGATGATGATGATTATGACGATGATGATGATGATGATCATGACGATGATGATGACGATGATTATGATGATGATTGATGATGATGAAGATGATGATGATGGTGGTGGTACGATGATAATGATGGTGGAGATGGAATTGGTGAAATTGGTGATGATGATGATGATGATGATGAAGATGATGATGATGACGATGATTGTGATGATGATGATGATGATGAAGATGATGATGATGACGATGATTGTGATGATGATGATGATGATGATGATGCTGATGATGATGATGGTTTGATGATTGTGATTTTGACGGGATTATGATGATAAATATAGGGTGATTGCGATCGATGACGACAGTAATGGTTTTGTACGAACTTTGCAATAATGATAACAATAATAATCGAGATGATTAGAGTATTGGAGTTGATGACGATGCTGCTGGCGCTGATAACAATGATAATACATGTAACAATCCAAATTATGTACATAATTTGCGTGGCACCGTATCTCAAATAGAAATCTTCTCGTCTCTTTTCTTGAAGGTCACTTTCAAAGCTTTGCAGCAGCGCACCCTTCGTCTCTCCGTCTATGATGTTGATAGATCAAAGAAGCACCGTCTGATCGGGCACTGTACCTACCCTCTCAAGGACATGGACTACGAGGCCCATCAGAAGGTCGTCATGTGGCTCGACCTCGAGAAAGAGGTCAACGAGGTAGGTGTAATAGATCAAGATTATGATGATGGCTCGAATCTGCATTTGCCGCACTCGATCCAGGTGATAAAGATAAGTACATGACAGTAATTAAATGATTTAAATGCAAGGGAGTCTTAATGACAGTCTTTTGACAGCGGAAGTCACATTATAAATTATTTGTCAATATATTGTTGCGCCAGGATCAAAGGAATTTAAAACTTGCAAATTCATATTATCAGCATAAATTATTGTATCATCTCCCGTCATAATGATCCCTGATTTCATAAGGCGTAGCTCCCATATTGATGACCAACTTTACAAATACTCATCCTTTTTACTAGAGAATACGGGAATATCTCCATACCAGTACTAATTTACCTCATCCAGAGTCAAGTGGGGCAAATTTAGATTAAACAAAAAATGTCCCGCACAATAGTAATGTTATGACAGTGTTTTAAATCAAATTTATGACTTATCACGCATTTTACAATATATTTTCGATATCCCCCCTCCCATTCTCTCTCTCTCTCTCGTAATTTGGATTTTGCAGATTTTGGCGCCTACCCCCAGCTAACTGTTCCTTAAATTCCCCATCAGTTCATCTCCCATGTTCTCACCATTCTCCATTTCTCTTTCTTTTCAAAGACATCAAGTTCTAAAAACTTTATCAATAGCAACCCGGTCCTTTCTTTTTCCAATCCTATCATCATGGTCATCCTCAGTTTTTTTTCCGTTTTTAGCGCAAGATTCTTTACACCACTTTATGGACAAAATATTTCGAAAGTGCCCTTTATCAGCTTTCTCTGCTTTCCTCCATGTCCTCTTATTTGTATCTCACACTCCATCTTTGATAGAGTGCGTTCAGTGGCCCAGACCTTTAATGTTGAATAAAGTTTGAAGTTCGTCTCCTGCCTGCGTGTACGTCACATTGACATGTATTCGATACAATCAGCATTAGGGTGAAAACTGGTGAAGGACATCTACTCCCTAGACCTTACTTCGGTCCTTTTGGTTTAAGTCTAGGATTGAGTGATCCACTCACAGTTATTGAGTTATACTTGGAAAAGTTAAAGTGACGTCAGATGTTTCTAAAATAAAGTAAAACAAAGATTCCCCCTCGGGCCCACTCTCCCCTCCGCACATCGAAGTACTGATGATCAGAGACAATTACAGGACAGGGAGGAAATATTGTGGCACAAACAATATAATAAATACAGCATGGCAGGTGCCAATACTTACAGGGCGCCATCTACGACCCAACCAACAAAATCACTGTTCAAAACACACTGTAATCACCAATAATTAAACCTTTTTTTAGGAAGCCACTTGAAACTAAAGCAGGTGGTAGCATTGAATATTTGATAGCAACCATTTTAAGATGGAGAAGCAGTTTGGCTTCTAGGAATACAAGTAAATCGTGACTTATTTAAAACATCGTCAACATGGAAAATCCCATGTTCAAAACAGGTTAATAAAGTAATGGTTTAGTTTTCTATCACGCGTTATGAATGCATACATAATGAAAACAATCTGATAAATGAACCAACTCTCAACGAACGAGTTCTTATATTTTTGTTTTAGTGTGGACTTTTATTTTTTAGTTCTCCTCTAAAAGAATTTCGAGAAATAGTTTTTAAAGGTTTGCTGGTATTTCGTCACTGTATCCTTTCTTACAAATCAGAACAACATCATATATCGTTTGAATATCACCTTCCACCTTAAATTATTTTTAGAATCAAATGTTCCCATCGCAATAGATTTAATGTCATAATTGCCTCTTCTAAGCACATCCTGATGATGGTGCTTTAATTTACTCGAAATTACTAATAAAACCAATTCCACTTTCTCCATTATGGATCATTCTTAAACGCAATGCCCTCAATTCAGTAAATTACAACCCATTAAATGTGCATGAGGAAATAATCCCTTCTATTACATCGACCTTTGGGGATTAAAGGGAGGTCTTTTAACAAGTTCAGCCCCGTTCAGGCTTAGGGATTAGATTGGAAGGCGTGCTCCAGGTTAGGTTGAAATGATTTCTCCATCACCCCCATCTCCGTCCGCCCATAAAAGCATTATCCCACTGCCCCGATTATGTGTCGCTTGAGGTGCGCATCCCGTTTTGGTCAGAGCAACGTATGGGAGCCTGTCGTCGATTTGGGATTGGGGATACCACTTGGGAAAATTCATGGCAGTGGGACGTACCCTATGTCGAGCATGATTCAACTCCAACTGGAGGGGATGATCAGCAGCGGCTTACTGAGACAAACAATTCCTGAAGGCGGGTAGAATTATTCATGACCATGCACGTCCACAGAATCGATAAGATGGCCCAGAAATCTAGGGATTCAGCCGTACTGCTTGAGAGAAGACAGAGCATAGGCGATGAGCGTAAGCACGATATGACGGATTTATAAACACGACAAGGGATCAAGAAAGAAAGGAAGACATGTTGACGGAGAAGAGAAGATAAAGAGAAAGGGACAAAATAAGATGATGGACCGAATATGATATATGGGGCGACGATTTTTTAATAAATGATTCTCAGGGTGCGCTTTCACACTGTCTAAAAGCGTACAGTACCATGATTGACGCCCCAACTCAATCATGAAGAAGAATATGTACCCATTATGACTATGATAATCAATAAGGAGGTATTGAAAATAAAACGGCATGCTCAAATTGAAAGTATAAAGGCAGACTTACGTCCACGAATCCCAAGATAATAACCAAGACCGTCAAAAATAAATTACATTGGCTTTGCTTCTTTCCTTTTTATTTTATTTACTTCTTTTTTTTTCGCTTACAATTAGACTGCTAGGGTTTGAAGCGCGACTGAATGATGGAGAGATACATATAAGTGAGTTCAACTAGAGTTGAGATTTGGAATAGGAGACGACAGGATTTTGCCGTAATAATGAATTCAATTGATTATAGGCATCTATACAGACACATTTTTCATCTTTTGGTCACGCCATGATTCTGAAAAGAAAGAGAGAATTAAAACAATATAGACAGTAAATTGTCTTCGTTGCTGAAAGTCTCAATTACGATTTCTGTGTGAAAAAGAGTCTATCATAAGGTTCAAGAATTTTACATTAAAAAAAAACAAACTTGTCTAGAGAATCTATGACTGGCAGGAAAGATTGAGGGGAAAGGGAGAAGAGAAAGAAGAAGGATACTATGAATGGACAGCTTTAATAGATGGTTTGAAGAGAGAGAGAGAGGAGATGAAGATAGAGAGTCACAATTTGTGGAAGGCTAGATGTGGAGCAATGTGATTTTCAAAGCTAGTCATGCTAGTCTACTGATACGGCACCTGAAAAGAACCAATGTTGCTTGAAAAAATACCATCTTGTTCCATTCAGTAAAATACATATAATAAATAAAAATAGAGATCGATCGGAAGAAAAGTGAGGGAGAGGAGTGTATGAATAGTATACAAAAGCGACAGATATGAAATAATAATTTCATATAGATCAGACATTTACACACAAAAAAATGATAACGCCATGTGATAGCCTTTTAGGAAAGCATGTTAATATTATTATTATTATTATCAAAAGAAAGAAAATGTGTGGGAGGGAGAAGGAGAGAGAGAGATGGTAGGACATTTAGTAGTGAGAGCGAAATATAAAGAGACGGAAGAAAGGGAAGGGCGAAATGAAGAAACGATAGTAAGAAAGAAAGACAAAGAAAAAATGGAGAAAAAAACAGACACAACGAAACACATCTAGTGAGATGTGGTAAAATAGGGAGAGTGAGATTCTACTTTTTCTGTGAAGGTATTCTTGGATTAGGTTGAGCGTTCACCGACCCCATCTCAATCCATGCATTGACGTCATTATAACTATCACCCTGGGAGTCCGCCATTTTGGTTTTTCTTTTGACATTTCTCTTTTTTCTGTCATGAACAATGCACAATGATATAATTCATATTAGTGGTTTGTTTTTTTTTATACATCTATGTGCCATCTTCATATAATACTCTTGTGGTGTCAACCCCTTGATATTCCCTGACCAAAACTTGGCAAGATTTATTGCTTTAGCCTTGGAAGCGTTTACATTTACAGGCTGGATGTCGAACTCTTTCGTTTCTTTCTTGTATTTTGTACTTAAAGGACTCTTCCGGGGTGGAGTTTGCATTATAAGAAAAATAAAGTAAAATCGAAAAAGCACAACACTGAAAATTTCATCAAAATCGGAAAAGAAATAGCAAAGTTATGAATTGTCTTAGGTTTTGAATTTTTTAGGAAACAGTTCTTCAAATTGGTAAACTGATGATGTCTCAGTCCCCCTACTTTCTTTGTTTTTTATTGTATGAAATACCAATTATCAAGATTTTCTGCCCCAAGGACATGAAAACACGGATTAATCCTTGTGGAATGTTCAAGGTCACAAGTGCTTTTACTTATTTCAGTATGAGGGACAGATTTTCTGTATACGCAATATATGAAAAAATGAGATAAATAGGATTTCATGTAATAAAATACACCAGAAGTAGGGGGACTGTGACATCATCAGTTTGCTCATTTGAATATTCAAATATTCAAATGAGACAATAAGACAATTGCCAAGAACTGTTTTACCAAAAAAAGTCAATACCTAAAAAATGCATAACTTTGTTATTTTTCATCCGATTTTGATGAAATTTTCTGTGTTGTGCTTGATGAATTTTACTTAATTTTACAAAACTTTTTCATTTCAGCCCGGAGTCTTCATTTAATGTTGCTGCATTAGCCCGCCTGGTGCCATTATCTGACGTGATTATTGTATTATTTATATCATGGACGTACTTGTTGCTTTAATACGAAGGTGAACTCTCAAGCGTGAATTAAAAATCATAAATAAAAAAATATGCTCACGTTGATGAATATTTCAGTGAATAATCAGTAATAGGAAGATTAATGGTTTTAGCTTGTTATTTTATAATACATTTGCTAAAACATCTTCGGGTACAGAATGAAAGGTCGAAATGATCCCTAATTTTGTTTCATTTGCTGTCATTTGACTTTGCAAATTGATTTCAGAAGATATCACAACTTATGAAAAGTAATTATTATAATAAGAAACACCCTTCCAATTATGCCATTGTCACATTGAGGAAGTTTTCTAGACGTCCTTTCCCGTTCTTTAAAGGGATTTGTTAACTTTCAAAAACAAGAGCAATTAGATCAAGATTAATAAAATTATATTGCTCCAATAGTAAAAACAAACTACTGAAAGTTTCAGATCAAATGGAAGTCATTTAACAAACAATGCCAAGCATACAGCCGAACACCAGTACATGTACTACCCCTCTGTTGCTACCTCAGCAGGCTGCTAGTGACGGGGACTATACAAAAGGAAATGGGTGTATTTGTGCTATGTGGAAAAGCACATGGTTTTATAAACCATTCAGGGATGGTTTATAAAATTTGAGTATGAAATCATTGATATCTCTAAGGTATAGCAAGCAATTAGCTTGCAATTTTGAAGAGATACCAGACTTACCTAAGTGTTTATAATTATGTTGGCAAAATAAGCTAAATCGAATAAAATGTGATTTGAATATCATTCAATGTTACTAGATCCATTTAAAGTTGAGATGAAGTTTCTGTTATCTAGAAATATAATCTTTCACATCATGAATTTAATTTGGGTATAATGAAAGATGAAACATGATAAAACGCACATCACTCAAAAGATGAGATCTAAAAAATCATTGTAAATGTGCATAACTAAATGCTGTAAAAAGAAAGTAGATAAATAAATTTTTAAAAATAATGATAAAAACAAATTCAAGATGAAATAAAATATAACTTACATGTAGATCAAAAGCCGGGGTCCTGGGAGATTGGTAAATTAATTATTTGCGATTGGATATGTTATTTATAATCGATTGGATTGAAAAGTAAAAGGTAAATAAAATAAAAACTCAAATTTATTTTCCAAAATATGGATACACCCAGACTCGAACCCTTAAATTCAGAGCCCAAGAGGCAATCTGCCAAGAACTTAGCTCTTGATTGAAGACAGTTCTTTTATGTACATTACATTTGTAATGATCTTTAAATCTAATTTTCAATTTAAATAATATGTTAAATCAAATAATCTTTCATTCTACCCCCAAATAAAATTCAAAATTTGAAGATTATATCTTTACATTTACCAAAACCATATCAAAGCTTTAAAGACGGACAAGGACGTATTGAGATCTATCTCAGTGTGAAAATGGTATTATTATCCCCATGGGATTCTTGATGACGCAAACTGTAAAAATTTGTGATTACGAAGATATTATCTCTCTTACTTCGTTGTACTTATTTTAATTTCAATTTGATATACAATTTTAGCAATTTCGGTATATAACCTTTTAGTTTGCATTACGATCCCTTGAGATTTGTAAGGACAGCCTATGTAATATGATGCCATCTTCTTCTTCAAAGTCTTTTAGTGTGGTTGTTTATTTTTCTTTTTTTAGATGTAGATATTATGTATTCTAATGGGTACAACCAAAATGAGTATGAATTGTTTTGTTTCATGAATAGCAACTTGGGTTATAAAAACCGTATAGTTAATTTCTATTTTACATTTGCCACGATAATCGTACGATGGATTAGTATCCATTTTTACGGGGCATCGTATGCATGGTATGTGGCTACGAGCTACGATTTTGTGTTAAAGTATCTGCGATCATCGTACGATTTCGTTTATTTGACAAGGTAGAGGGATTAATAAATGCCGGGTAGATGTTGTAAGAAGATCGAACATAGATCGTACGGGGATTGTAGGGAGATCACACAGTTCCCGTTTAGAGGCTGTGCGACGATTGTAAAGTGAAGCTATAATTATTTAACCCATTAGGCCATAAGAACTTGTAATCCACGACAACTCCAAGGAGGATGACTTTAAAAAATAAATATAAAATAAATGTTTGTCTGAATGCCTTTGTTCAACACATCGTATATCTATGTTTTCATATATTAAACGGATTTTTTTTCTTCTTTCCTTTTTTTTTTCACAGCAACAGGCATCTTCAGAGACGGGTGACATTCATTTCTCATTAAATTACAACAACACAAACGAACGACTTACTGTAGTCGTGGCGGAAGGAAAAGGTTTCAAAATGCTCGATGGATTCCAACATGTTGGTAAGCTATAAAAAAAAACCCACATATGTAGCTTTATTAAAATCAAAATTTCTACACATTATTAGGTCTGATTTTGGAAGAGGTAAACTTTCAATGTACTCAATGGTTCCATGACAATTGCTTTTGACACGATTCCTAAATGATCAATCCAGATTATCAAAATGAATTGATTACTAATAAAAATGACTGACTTCAGCCCTGGACTTAAACCTGAAATAAACCTTATTCTCACCTTACCCCTAAGTTTAAAATAAAATGTTATCCCAACTCTGATTCTAACGCTACATTTGTAACCGAAGCAATTATCGCCAGAGCAAAAAGTTGTGGCATAGTAAAAGAAAAATGTATATAAAGAGTTGCAAATTCAACCAGAAACTAACAAGCATCTTAATTTCGTTTTCTGCCTTATTCATTAATAACTTTATCATCGTAAGAGACAAACGTTTTGAATATACGCTATTTATAACCTAAATTCAAACATTCAGTGGAAACAGGTTTTTGAATTTTACGTCTATTTCACTCTTGAAAGTCTAAAACGGTGTATGGTTAGCTTTCTGTGACGTGGTACACGTACATGCTCTTCATTCTTACATCTATGAAAGAAAAGAAATCACAAGAGTCCTGCAACGCATCGCTTACCTTTGGTCCCATTCAAAGTAAAAGGCGTCTTAAAACAGTGCCGGACTTCCTGTAAATGTAGTTGGGTTCCGTACTTCAAACCGAGTAGATCACTTAATGGTTATTAAGTGCTTTTACAAAATAGGCTATCATTTGGTCATTCCCTACGTACATCCTAAGCATGCCTCTCCCCAATACACGCACACACGCTCCTGAACATACCCTCACGCACACCCTCACACACACACACACCTCCTCACACACATACACACACTACTCACACAAACACACATCCACACACAAATACAATATACAGAAAGTGAAGCGATTCCTCCATACACGTCCCTCCATTATTGCGAGCATCTTCTGACCGCTTCTAATAAGTACTGGAAAGGAAAACGACACTCGCACATCCATTTTCGGCTGCGTTTAGAATGATGCTTCTTTATATTATTTGTATTATCGTCTCTTTCAGCAGCGCTTCAATGTTTTATACAAATATTATGCTCATATAGGTATATGAATACAGTATGTTCCTGTTTTATTAATATTCTTATTAAAAGATACTTGTATTCTTTTTACTTTACATGAAATTTGTTTGCACTTATTTTCAATATATCGATTTCCTTATTTTATTGTAGGTCAAGTGAAATGAGAGCTACGTTTGATTTTGTTTTCCTATATTTTGTGACCTTTAAAAACGTTGTGTTAAAATCTTAATATCATTATCAATTTTTTCATTTATATGTTTAAATGGGATTCCTTCTTTTCGTTTCTACTCAACAGACAGTTACGTCAAAGTGAGTCTCATGAACATTGGAAAGGTGGTCAAAGCCAAAAAGACCGAGATTATAAAGAAGAATCCATCGCCCACCTTCAACGAGTCGTTTCATTTCAAGCTTCCACCCGATGGCCTCGACATGTACAGTATCTCCGTGGCCGTTATGCAGCACGCGCCTGGTGTCAAAGGTTAGTCATGATCGATGTCAATGAGTAGTGTGACGGCATATACGTTCCTCGTTAAATACGGTCCTGGCACTCTTACCCTCTGTCAAGGGCGGATGTATGGTGACCTTCATAATGTATTTGAATCATTTCTGCCTGTACACATGTTAATAGGTGTTTTTTTTTCGTAGATAACAATGTTAATGTAAGCAATCCTCTGATGACACAGTTACTCGTTTTTCTTTACTTTAATTTATTGACTTTAAACCCTTTGCTGCCAGTAGGCCTATCTTTTGGTCTTTGAAAGTAGAGTCTTGCATGGTGGATTCAAATACTGTGACGAGGTTTACGGTTCACCATGTGGTTATTCCTAAAAAGGACTGTTTAACAGAGTAGAAGGGGAAAGGGAGAGTTACAGAAAGTAGAAAGTTGATAGGCGAGATAGACAGTAGAGAATAGAATTAGAGGTATTCTTTTCTTGATTTAGTCCTGAAAAAGACTGTGGACCAGATGAGAAGACGGGATGCGAGGAAGGCTTGAAGTAGTAGTAGAGCATGTAGAGAGTTCGACATTTCGGACAGGCTGACTGTCTGTATTTGTCTTAAGGTGATGTCTTCGCACGTTTAGTATTCAGTGGGTTAACTAATCTTCTCTTTTTCTCTCGGTTTCTTTTCTTGTGCAGGTGACAAGCAGATCGGTAGAGTAGTCGTCGGTCCTTTCATGTATGCTAGAGGAAAAGAACTGGAGCACTGGAATGACATGGTCAGTCATCCAAAGGAACCCATCTCACAATGGCATTCCCTTACGTGAATCTAGGAGGGACTGTGGACTTTATGAACCCTTTAGGTACCGCCACGGATCTGGCTCCGTGTATGTCCATTGGTCTATAACCGACCACGTGAGTTAGGAGAGAGTTTGATGAGAGTGTAAGAGAGAGAGGGGGAGAGGGAGGGAAAGTGGGGGGGGGAAGAGAGTTGAAAGAGAGAGGGAGAGAGAGAGAGAGATGAAGGGGCCAAGAGGAGGATGGACAATGGAGGCTATCCATAAGGCCTGTTTTGATTATGAGATAGAACAGAGTCGGTGGGACACGTAGTGTCAAGTGACCCCCTTTGGATCACCCGCCGTTGAGATGCTATAAAACGCATAAAATTGATTTCCTGCTGATAAAGCAAATTTTCAAACAGTTTCCAACGAATCACTTTTCGAATGTAAATTAGAATTTTTGGGGTGATCGGAACGGATGTTTAGATACCACTAAAACATATCATTTTATATGATCGATTAAAAGCGTTGTTTTTATACCTAAACAAAAAGTATAGAATGATTTCTACTGCATTCTCCAAACTCTTTTCTGTCTCGTTACGGATGGTGTTACGCATTTTCCCTATATTCTTCTACGAGTGCGCCAAGTCAGTTTGCTTTATGAATACAATGTCCACTAGGTACCTTCCAGAATGGACTTCATGAATAATATTTCATCATAATTTATCTACCTGTTCGATTTGAGGAATTTTTTCAGGTGAACTTTATCTGTAGAAATGCTGTCGTTATTTGCGACAAAGAAAGACCGAAATAAAAGCAAAGCCGTGATCATCAAAATAGAATGCCTTGGATCTCGGTCAACATTTCCCAAAAGCAATTCGAGGATCACTTCTCAGTATTTCAATAACCAGAGGACTGCATTCTACAGGCGTCAGAATATAACTAGTTCATGCCAACCCAGGGATTGGTCATTTGAGTTGAAACGGTGTATATTATAATATATCATTTAAGAAAAAAAATGGAAAAGTAGAACGCATTGAGAATGTAGTGAGGTTCTGGAATTGTTCATATACCGAGTATTTGAATAACTGCTTTCGTTCAGATCACAAATAACATGTCTGTAGTCGCCATTGATTGGGATTTACTCATTTACTGGAACAAACGGTTATTTGTTATCGCAACCATAGTAACTATCTGTACAACATTCTTGAACTTCTCCCTTAAAACACCCGAGAATTTTGATTTCTGGCCAGTAATTTAGCAATCTATTTTTTCTGTGTAGTTGTGATCACGAAAAGGAAGTATTTTGGGACATTAATAACTGAATTTGGAATGATCAACACAGGGATTGTGACCTTGATTGCAAGGTCAGCCTATAAATATATAGGACTTTGAACTTTAAAAATGCTCTTTAGAAAATGGTATTTTTTATATTCATTTGGTTGATTGAACGATAAGCGAAATGTTGAAACTATGTGATCCGAGCCTCTTTTTTAATGATATCGTGATAAGTGAAGCGCTGATCTCATACTATCTGATTTAATTAACGATCAGTTTGATTGGTAGCACCAAATATATTCTGCGTAAAATAAAAGGAAACTGATACTGAGTATACAAAATTCTTAAATCGTGACAAACGCCAACGATTGCGGCAATATAAATTAAGGGAGATGTCCACCATGTTCTTTTGTGCAAATAAGAGTTTAATTATATCAATCAGCTGATTGTAAAAGAAATCTGTCCCATTATGCATTGCTGTGAAAGCACCGTAAATGCAAAGAGAATGTGCAGATTTGATTATGACGTCATGTTCATGTAATGAAGTAAAGGCCTAATGGATTGACCAATCAATTTACAGGATTCGTGATCACTGAGTGACGTAATTTTTACACATTATGGGTGTCTATTGGGGTTTAATGCAGTATAGGCGTAATGGATTGACCAATCAGATTACAGCAATTTTATGAACACTAAATTATAAACTTTAAAAGGACCCAAATTTTTGATAGCAAAATGTAATTGATTAAAACTTTGTAAATAAGATATGACAGGTGTAATTCAATTACGTAAAAGTGATAATGATGTTTAGATGTTTTCGAAATTACAGGTAAGAATTGGCATAGGTTTTGAGTATACAAATAGGTTTTTGTTCTAAAATAAGCTTCCTTATAATAACTATCAAACATTTTTTAATGTTTGTTTCGTTAGGTTTTTTTTTTTGACACGCAGTTATTCGTTTTGATGGATACAGCGCAATCAAGCATTTCTGTTTCTAAGGTTTACAAGTTTCAAACGAAAGTTGTTGGGCTTAGAAGTTTCATATTAATGTTCATTTCTTAATAGTAGACAATGGATTGTTTGTCTTTATTAATTGAATTTTGCTATTATCATGTGTGCAATTAAGCTGAATAAGTATAAGCCATACATTCTATCCGACACGCCAAATTTATACGCTAAAGCAAAGAGGATGATATGTCATATATCATTAAGAGTGTATGATTGTTTAAAGAAAATATAGTAATTTTGTAATGAGAAAAGGGGTAATAAGGAATTGAGAAAAGAGTTTTTGCGAGTTCACGTACGCGTGGTGTATTGTGTGCACATTCTTCGTAATGGCTTTCAGTTAATATGACTTCCAGAAAGTTTTCATAAGCTTGGTTATAATTTGCTGGGTCAAACAACCAATGATTACAGAATGAAAAAAATATAGAAATGGAAGTGCTTTATTGATAATATTTCAATAACACACTAGGCCTATCATAATGTTACAAAGGACGGTTTTGTTCATTTATCGTACAAAATTGATGTAGAATTATAAAACGTAAACCAAAATTGGTCAAATTTCTAGATCTCAAATTCGTATAAATTTCGTTCAAATGCCAAAACTAAACGCATAATATTGCTAATGCGGCGGTCACAACTCGTCGTAGGCTACGGGGCACGTGCCATCAACGTAGCCTGCGTTGCATGTGCAATGCACGCACAGGTCCTAATTCAACTTCTGCGATTCCTGCATTTCTATAGTAAGGGTATTGTAAAAACTTTCTGCACGTTGTACACATATTGTACCTGCACGGTACCTCCGCTGCACGAATTTTCTACGAAATCCATCGTAGGGAGTTGCAGGTCGAAGGTACGGCGAGTTGTGACCGCCGCATTAACGTAAATCTGTTCCTCGAAAATAGGTCATCATTATCCCATCTACGATAGAGTACAAACACTTGAGAAGAAAAGGGCATCGCACTGAATAACCGGTGAAAGGTCATTGAGGGCCTGGCCGAGATCCAATTGGAAAAGTGAAAATAAATTTGTAAATACCTCATTTTCAATAATTGATAGAATGCAAAAAAAAAATATTGATAATAAATTGAAAAATATTAATATGCTTTTCATTCTCCGTAGTAACCTCCCCCGATTAATGGTGATGGAAACATTGCTTAATTTTTTGAAAAATAGCACCACCTTTTTTACATTCCATTAATACGTGTAACATACTTTTCTAATTTGAAAATATAAATTGAATATACAATTTAATTTTCATTAGTTGCAATATGGCAGAAAGAGAGATTTTTAACTAATTAGAAAAAAAAAACGGTATCTAGTTGCATAGCAAATATAGAGTCGGTGCAATCAACTTCAACTTTTTTCATCGTTTCATATGTGATACTTTATTCCTCGTAATATTACGAATGTGTTGAATGTAAATGTACGACGATTACATTCACTAAATTTTCGGTGCTGGACGCTCTTAAAATTATGTCAAATATTTAAATTTATCAAAGAGATATTTAAAACACAGAATATATGAATATATAAATATATATATATTTCCTTGTATAATTTCCCCCAATTGTAATATATGTTTATATTATACGCTATACACGAAACAATATGCATGTGTGTAATATATCCGTAGTTGAATGCCGAACAGTGATTATACTATTATCATGAGTATATTGTACCTATGTTTGAAGATAAATGTAAAATGTGTGAATATTTTTACTACACTGAAAATATTATGTAAATGATTTGTGTATAAAATAAAAAGTCGTGACTATTAAATAACCCATTTGTCAACAAGCTAAAGATTGGCTGTCCGTTTAGTTTTTGTGCACCTTCGAGGGGGAGAATTATAATGCATCTCACCAAAAAGCTTTATACTTTTAAAATTTCTGTCAAATAAACAAATTTAACAAATATTGGAGAGAATTTATGTATGTAGATTGCTAAAATTTCATTCTATCATGTGACAATAGAAAGTCAGAAAACGTTGCATGCATGAATGAGCTGTGCCCACTTTTGTAATGCTACAGTCACGCAGACACCACCTTGTTGTTTTATCCTTATTTCATCTTATATTCTCTCATTTCTTATGTATTTCTTTGTTTTATTGGATGAAAGAAATTATCACCTTTTCCATTGTTTACATTGTGGGGAAGGCATTCGTGGGGATCCGCAGAAAAGAAAGGAGTTTTTGGACGCAACGTCGGACTTAACTCTACGTGAGTGTCCGTGTGACTGTAGCATAATGCTACAGTCACACAGACGCTTACGTTTAGTTTCGTTTTTGTTGTTTTGTCCTTATTTCATCTTCTATTCTACCATTGCTTATATATTTCTCTGTTTTATGGGATGACGAAATTATCATTATATCCACTGCTGACCATGACGGGGAGGCATCCTTGGGACACAACGCCGGACGTAACTCAAAGTAAAGGGCCTGTCCCACAGAAGGCGATTGTTGCGGCGACAACCTATGCATGTTAGAACCTGCCAGAATCGTGTCAGAATCGTACGTGACCGAAGATCATATACGTATCTACGACTCTGTCAACGATAGGCTACGACAACGACTTGATTCCACGCAAACAATAGGCTAACAATAGCTGGTATCCGATAATACAATAGCCTCGACCTTCGCCCATCTCGCGGCTCGACTTCTCTTGTCGCAGCTTAAAATCAACCAAATTATAAACTTTCGCACTGTGGCGATCCTTGCGACTGACACAGGCGATCGAGTGTTTTCTACCTGATGGCGGCCTGTCGCTTTTAGGTTCGTAATAGTCCTCTTAGTCGCGCATTATGATTTGGGTCGTGAGTGATTTTTGAAAATTTCAAAAATTAGCGGCGACTGTACAGTATTTGAATGTAGGTGGCGACAAAGGCCGTAGCAGCTTAAATTTCACTGACCGTTCGGTTCAGCGATGCGTGCAACGTACGCTGGAGCGCGGCAACCTACAACTGGCCGCCGTTCTGCTCTGCTAAACATGTTCTATCTGGCGACAATCTACGATAGCACCTTGTCGCCACAAGAGAAGACAGGCTACGGTCATTGACGTCAACCCAAATGACGCCGGCTATTGTTTAACTTGTTGAGAAACCAGCGGCGAACAGAATTTTCCTACGTATTTGTTGGTGACAGACGCGATAATTCACGATCTTATAGGCGATAGGACCTGCGCCTGGTGGCGATGGGTACTAAAAAGTAGTTCGTAGGTTATCGCCACAACGATTGCCTTCTGTGGGACAGGCCCTTAAGTGTCTATGTGATTTTAGCATGAAGGACTTGAAAATTGAGTTCAGCAGGAATGGCTAACGCGGGTAAAGTAAATATTTATTCCATTTAGAAATTGCTAATTGATTGATGAGTATATGATAACTCGTGATTGATATGCGACTTAGTGCAGTGAACGGCTTGTTTATTCAATTAAAAAAAAAACTGTTTATCAGGGATCATTTATTGTACTTTTAATTACAATAGTGGATCCTAATTTGCATACCCATTTGTTTTACAACAGTCAGCAGTAGGCTACTCACCAAGCACTAAAACATTTTGAGGTTTTTGGTCTCGTAAATTTTGATAGTTCCGTCTATGAGCTTTCCATAAATATTATCCCCATTATCATTTAATTCTTATTTGGGAACCATTTCAAAATTGAAACTTTTTCTCAGATGCACTGTATATAGTTGATCCTGTCGATATATTAGAGACAGAATGCAAGTATAGGCCTATTCACCGTGGTGACTGATGGAAATACTCTGCTGCAAGGGTTCTTTATTACAGAACCAAGTTCGAGTAGATTACCAAAATGGCGCGTTGTAAAATGCGCCATGCTGTAACCTACTAGGCGGTTTTTCTTGGTGATTATAATTAATGAATGTTTCTTTCATGGGGACATAGAAACGAGGTATTCAAAAAGCTATTATCAAAGAATGAACTGCAATATTTGGAATCTAGTTTGCATACATTTTCTGCTGCTATGTCGATTAAACATCGGCAAGCTTTCTGGTTGTTAAGAACAACCTTTGTTTGGAATGGTATGCATGAATTATAATAAATTAATAATTAAATGAGAAAGTCCGCCGATGAAACAAAGTTGCGGGTGTATTATGTTCACGGTTGGTTCAAATCTAGCCTAATTCGAAAATAGTGATCTGATTTGTTTTTCCTTCGTAATTCTATATTCGGTGATGCAGCATGACATATAAGAACGTAAAAGTTCTTTCTTCAGAAATAACCAATGCAGTTTCCAGGCATTCATTGCATGAAAGCCTTCGTGAGGGAGAATGACGTTCCTGATATTTACGTACAGTAGTTTATACAAGCACACTGAATGTAAGTATTACTACATTCATAATCCAGTAATATCAATGTCCGTATCCGGACAATTACCCCAGGATATACCCCTCAGTAATTGGGTTAGGGTTTGGGGTAGATTTTAGCGGAGTAGTTGTCCAAGGGGTAAATGTCCAAGGCTGTTGTTCCAGAACCATCATGATCACAGTCGGTTGTGCGTCCGTCATGCACCTCTCTGTTATGTATCTGGGCAAGTAGGATGTCAACTGAAATACCAGAACGCTAACACATAATGCGTTTCATCCGATGCTATATTCTAGGATAAAATGCGACATACATGTATGTCATAATCTCAAATACTACAGGAAACACATTTCACCTCCAAATTAGCAAATATATTTAATAGTGATCATAAAAACTCATCCACAGTGCATAATTTCTCTTTAATATACAATTTTTTTTAAATGCACTTTGTGTGAACTTTTAAAAATGAAAAGTTTTCCTCACATCTGAGTTTCTTGTGCAATTTCCTACCAGATCATATTGAAAGGAATTTTGTTAAAAAGTATCGTAGAAAATGGAATGAATTAAGAGATATGTTCGTCATCTGCTATTCATTTAGTTACAAAATTTGATCGATTTTCACATGTGCTCTACCGGACTAGGCGAAAATTTATGTTGTTACAGCATCTATAAATATCAATCACTTCAATATCGACTTTAATAGCAAACATACGAGAAGTATCGATTTATTAGTCTCGTCACAGATTATGCAGACATAAATTACTTTCAAAACCAGAAAAATTGACTTCGACATTCGGTAACTCTGACCTCATTTTACAATTTTGTTATGATTTTCGAAAATTTCCGAATCCAAAGATTTAATTAACTAGGCCTACTCGTAATATTCTACGAGTGTGAGTGAAAAATTGAACGTGGTAATTATTATAAGATATGCGGTTTTTTTACTCTGAATTTATTTATTCGGCATTATGATCAAACAAACTGTGACAAAAATAATGACAACGTTGATATGGTCATCAGCGCTACCATAGTAACACTACCTTGTAGAAACATGCTAGCCTTGCTGTCGGTTGTTGTCATACTGACTTCATCAGGTTCTATCGTGTTTAATTCTTGACCTGGCCTGAGGTTCCTGCTATCAACAGCGCCATGGAAGCAGCCCAAGATGTACGGGAAATCTTCAGTGACATGGTAACGATAGGCACCATTAACGTAACGACCGTGACACTTGTCAAGATCTGCAGAATACAGTTCATTACCGTTCTCGTCGTTTGGGCCATAGATAGGAAATCCATCTAGCGCCACTCCGATGATAGTGGAGGCTACACCTTCTTCTTGGCTGAAGACACAGAAGGGTTTGCTATGGTAATGGTAGATGCCATTCGGTGTTGGATGTCCGTCGCAGTCATCGAAAGTCGCTTCTTCTGTGATCACCGCGTCTGTTCCCTCGATTGCGTACGGGTTGAAGAGAGCAACACCATTGAGCGCCAAACCTACTGGACCCATTGGTAAATCATACTTCACGTCTGACGCAGTCGGGTTCTTCGGGATGTAGAACTCGAAATCTTGTTCGATGATGTCATCAACGTCCGGTGGGAGGGCAAAGGGTCCTGCTGTGTGGTCTGGGATACCGTTCGCTGTCACGACGTAAGTCTCTTCGTTATGTTCACCGATCGCGATGAATCCTTGAAGACCTGTGTTTGGGTCGATGTGGGTCCTTGCTCCGAACTCGCTTATCTCATCATCGGTTAGACCATAGACACCAGTCAGGAATGATGATAGTAGCATGCATCCTGATAGGATCAAGAAGGTGTACCTGTAGTCTCCCATCTGAATTGATTAGTATGAACATGAAGAATGATAGATAAAATATAGACCATTATCAAAATACCGACAAGTATAATTTCTATGTTACATTCCTTGAAATTTAATAATTTCATTCCATATTTTTTACAACTTGAAAGTTACAGGAATAACAAATGTTAAGATATATTACACCCTTTCAATATTTAAGGTCGACTCCAATAACTGGATAGACTTCAGCAATTATTGTGATATTTGTTATTTTATCGTAGCTCTACGTATACAAATAATGTATTTATCACATTTACATCAAACCATTTTTCTTCAATGTTCAGGGATAAAACTTTAAATTTATCCCCTATATACTTTTGTCATGATAGGACAAAAATCAACTTTCCTATATTTACATATGACCAATGTTGCGTGTTTAAATTTCATAATGGCATAAATTCATAATTAAGACATTGTTGAAACTGATCAAAATATGGCATTTATCAATATGATTGAAACCATGTTCACTGACCAGTCTGACATCATATTACGTAATAGTTCGCACACTAATTATGCACTTGTTACGTAATAGGCCTACTATTGAGATTGAGTTATTTTCTTCTTGTCGCAGATTATTTGCAAATGTATTTATTTCGTGTATTTGTAAACAAGGATCTGCACCTGAATCTACAAGGGTCATATCAACAGTCTTTTATTATACGATGTATTGGGTGACTTGTCTAGTACTTGAAAACTGGCAATCTTCAATAATAGCAAATGTCTTTTGTTAGTGTTATTATTATTATTAATAATCCAAAGAAAAATTATATATTTTCTGAGATAAAAATCAAGCTTTTTTAGTTGAATAGACACATTCGTATTATGTCCCACTGTTCTTCTTTTGCCTGAGCACAAATGGCAATGAAGGGAATTTGAAAAGATAATAAAATATCAACTATAAATAGATAAAAAGATAGAAGATGAATAAAGAGAACGTAAACATGAGAAAGGGAGGAAGACTATGTTCCCCTCATTTAGCTTTATATGGACCAGCAACATTACTCTAAAAGGTAATTAACTAAACGTCATTTTCATTTTCAAAATATTCGTGTTTAAAATATTTGACAAAAAATATACATGACCGGTCATTATATTGTTATTGTTGTTGTTTGTGTGTTTTTTCTTTACTGTGACTGTTCTATTTACGTTCCCCTTTAAAAAATCACGAATCTTGCTGCTCCTTATACCACTCTCCCCCTCCATCTAACGTCACTTAATGTAATAGAAGGACATGAAGATCGATATTATACCGAAAGACATAAGTATTTCTAATATGACACTCACCTTACTGTCCGATCGTGTTAACATGAAATTTCGACAACAAACCTGTTGATTTGGGGTGATCGAAGTCTGATGATGAAGAATGATTCACATTGTGCGCTATCTATATTATGGTCAGTGATATACATCAACATGAAGCCAACTAACGCCCATATCTTAAATATACCAATATTACATTGTAGTTGGAAGAGCTTATAGAGATAAATTTAAAAAAACAGAAATAATAGAAGCGTAGGACATACATCAGGGGCTTAAGCCCGCGTCACACTGTCCCGAAGTTGAGCAAGGATGGACACAAGAAAATGTGAAATGTTACGGTTCGCGCGAAGTTTGCCCGAACTTGGTCAACAGCCAAAACTAGAACGATGTCTACAGATGTTACACGATGGCACTCGGACAACGCACGAAGGGTACACGAATGGCACGATGCTTTCGTGATCAGAGCAAAATTTGAAATTTGCCATGATCGTATGTCCATCCTTGCTCAACTTCGGGACAGTGTGACGCGGGCTTTAATGTGTGTTTTAAATATTTATTGTATCACCCAACTCGGGTACGGCCTGGGACGGACCGTCCTAGGCGGTTCAAGGTACACTTTGCCTACTCTTTTCAGCTTTGTTTACCAGGAACAAAATAACATTTACAAAAATGATGATTAACAATAACCTGATAGAAGGTCTAGTGTTGGTTTTGGGATTATGGTCAGGCGACATGCATTTACATCGGCCTTGATATTGTATTACAAGATTGCGTATATCGCTATATTTATGCGGGTATTTATGTCTTTTAGACCCCAAGTTAGCGTTTAGGTTATAGGCCTACTGTAAACATGGTAAATTAATTATACATATCTAAATAAACCCCTCCCAAAAAGTTTCGAAAATCGAATTTGGGCCATGATAACTTTTCAGGTATGCTTTAGTTATTCATGATAATCAGACTAATGGAAAGATAATTTATTCCCCTTTTAATTGATATCATATTTGTAATAATTGTGTCATACTTCAATGCACAGATTATTATAATATGGATAAAAGTAAAAAGTCAAATGTTGTAAAATGCACTTTTATTGATCACACTGAAGTTCCACAACTCCAATTTAAACCGTGATAACTTTGGGAGTATTTCATAATTTTTGTTAAATTCTATACCATTTTCACGTTCATTTATTCATATTTTTATTGATACCTAATTTGTCATGGTGATATCATGCCTGGGTCCAGAGAACCCCTGAATACCACCTGAATGCAAGGCAAACTCAAAGATAATAATCAGTTTTTTTGTTATGTAACACAATTTTGAACCTTGATGCATTTTAATGTGGGTTTTAATTATCAATTTTTGTAGCATTGAAAAATTCATTTATTCTTCTTTTTATTGATACCCTATTTTCAATGGTAACATCATGTTTGAATGCCCTAATTCATGAATATAATGCGAGGTAAAAGGTGAAAATGAGCGAAATGCATTGTTATTGCTCAAATTGATATCTCGCAGTAGACAATAATAGGCATAATAGGCATTCAATTTACAACATTTGACTTTTGACTTTTCCTAACATTCGGGTGTTCTGTACATACAAGAATAATACTATTGTTAGAATTACGGTATCATTGAAAAGAGGAGTAAATGAACTTGACAATGGTATAAAGTTTAATAAAAATGATAAAATACCCCTAAAGTTATCAGGGCCAAAAGCTGAGTTTTGGAATTCAATTTGATCAATAAAACAGCATTTTGCAACATTTGACTTTTTACTGTTCTGCATATTTTGACATTCTGTGCATTGAAGCATGACACTACAAATTTACAAATTTGATATCAATAAGAAGGGGAATAAATTATCTTTCCAATAGTCTGATTATCGGAATAACTAAAGCATACCTGAGAAGTTATCATGGCCCAGTCGATTTATAATAAAAACATAAAAATAAAACATTCTGGGTCATATATTGCTAATTAAAAAAAAAACATTTGCAATCTCATTGGTCAATGGATAAACACTGTTCGTCACAAAAGTAGCATATCTCATAATATCAATACCATCCTCTATACCCTGAATAGTTCAAGAGGTGACAAGATTTATTGAAACAAATTAGATCTGAATCATCACAATTACATTTAAAGAAATTAAAAGCTCAAACTTATTTCACTCTTGAGAAGGCACAGTAAACAATAAATATGTTTACACCTATATATTACCTGCCCCCCCCCACACACACACACACACACACCATCATCGTCATATTTAATTTTCCATTATACGTAGGAAATCAGAATCAACAGTAAATTTATTATTGAGCGGGTCGGGCAAATAAAATTAACTTACCTTTAATTACTAATGCTACAGTCACACAGACACTTACGTTTAGTTACGTCTTGTTGCGTCCCAATTTTTTTTTTTTTTTTTTTTTTTTTGCGGATCCTTACGGATGCCTACCTGTCATAGTCAGCAGTAGAAATATTAATAATTTCGTTCATCCAGTAATACAAAGAAATACATAAGAAATGATAGAATAGAAGATGAAATAAGATTAAAACAACACAAACGTATCTATACGTAAGTGTCTGTGTGACTGTAGCATAAAGGGTGTATTATCTAGCTAAAATAACTTCTATTTATAAAAGAATCAGCTGTCAACTCGTAGTTATCTAGAAATCATTTTTTTTTTTAATTTATAGAGCCACCCATTAACACAATGTTAAAGATGAATCATACAATGTTAAACATGTCATGTGCTTCTTGTACTCCAACAGTTGTTTAGTTCGCTCAAAGTGATGTGTAAATTCCATTTAAACCCCTCACAAAAAGTTTCGCAAGTAGACTTTGGGCCATGATAATTTTTCAGGTATGCTTTAGTTATTTCTGGTATTCATACCACTGGAAAGATAATTTATTCCCCTTTTTATTGATATCCTATTTGTAATGATTGTATCATGCTTCAATGCACAGAATATCAGAATATGGAGAAAAGTAAAAAGTCAAATGTTGTAAAATGCAATTCTATTGATCGATCACATTGAAGCTCCGCAACTTGACTTTAGGTCCTGATAACTTTGGGGATATTTACTTATTTTTATTGGATTTTATACCATTTTCAAGTTTATTGATCCCTCTTTTGATTGATACCTAATTTGTCATGGTGATGTCATGCCTGTGTCTACAGAACCCTTGAATACCACCTGAATACATGACAAAGCGAAAGATGATTTTCAGTTTGAATTTCTGTAACACAACTCTGAACCTTGATACATTTTAATGTGGGGATTTAATCATTGTCAATTTTTATAGCATTAAAAAGTTCATTTATTCTTCTTTTTATTGATACCCTATTTGCAATAGTAAAATCATGTTTGAATGCACATAACTAGCGAATATAATGCAAAGTAAAAAGTGAAAAGTTGTGAAATGCATTGTTATCGCTCGCAACAGACAATATTACTCACAATAGGCATTCAATTTGCAACATTTAACTACTGACTTGTCCTAACATTCAGGTGATCTGTCAATGCAGGAACAACACTATCGTTACAAATAGGGTGTCATTAAAAAGAGGAATGAATTTACTTGACAATGGTCTAAAATTCAATAAAAATTAGAAAATACCCCGAAAGTTATCAAAGCCTAAATTCGAGTTGCGGAACTTCACTTGATAAATGCATTTTGCAACATTTGACTTTTTACTTTTCTCCATATTCTGATATTCTGTGCATTGAAGCATGACATAATCATTACAAGTAGGATATCAATAAAAAGGGAAAAAATTATCTTTCCAATGGTATGAATATCAGGAATAACTAAAGCGTACCTGAAAAGTTATCATGGCCCAAAGTCTACTTGCGAAACTTTTTGTGAGGGGTTTATATGGAATATAAATTTGCTTTAAATTTCGTTACGTCCATCCGATTGTAGAATGGTAATGCTACAGTCACACAGACACTTACGTATAGATACGTCCGGTTGCGTCCAAATATTATTTCATCTTCTATTCTATCATTTCTTATGTATTTCTTTGTTTTACTTGATGAACGAAATTATCAATATTTCCACTGCTGACTATGACGGGTAGGCATCAGTGGGGATCCGCAGAAAAGAAAATAATTTTTGGACGCATCTGGACGTAACTATACGTAAGTGTCTGTGTGACTGTAGCATAATGCTGCAGTCACACAGACACTTACGTATAGATACGTTTGTGTTGTTTAAATCTTATTTCATCTTCTATTTTATCATTTCTTATGTATTTTTTTATTTTACTTGATGAACAAAATTATCAATATTTCCACTGCTGACTATGACGGGAAGGCATCCGTGGGGATCCGCAGAAAAGAAAATAATTATTGGACGCAACCGGACGTAACTTAACGTAATGCTGCAGTCACACAGACACTTACGTTTAGTTACGTCCGGTTGCGTCCACAAATTATGTAGCATAAGTGTCTGTGTGGCTGTAGCATTATGCTGCAGTCACACAGACACTTTATACGTAGAAGTTACGTTTTTGTTGTTTGACCATTATTTCATCTCCTATTCTATTTTTTTTTAAAAGAAGTTGTGTATCTTCGTAGGGTAGTATCTCACTTCGCAGAAACAACTTTGAGACGGATTTTAGAGACGTCTTTGAGACGTCTCAGAGACGTCTTTGAGACGTTTCATGAGTCGTGGAAACTACTTTGAGATGGTTCTTTAAAACTGCTTTCAGACAGTTTTTGAAAATTATCGCGGAGACGTCTTGAAGACGTCTCCTAAGTTTCGGAGACGTCTCTAATACTTTTTATCCGTCGCGGAGACGTCTCCGCGAAGTGAGATACCACCCGTACCAAGCAGAGATGGGGACGATAACAATTGATCGTAATTAAGTGGAGGTGGAATCAAACAGATCGTTTTTGTTATTCTCCAAATCAATAGTCTTTTCTCTGTCTAGTTTTTCCCTGTCAATTTTAAACTCTTTGCAATCGAATTGATATTCGCTAATGTTCATCCAATTAAAACGATACCTCATGGAGCGAAGCTATCGGCCAATTGAATTAACGTTTAAATTTTGAATCGCGATCACATTTCGGGCGAAAATGCTTGTAAGAAAATGTCAAATTATTCGGGGATAGTTTAAACTTTACCAGGAAAACCTATATTAATGCCCCTTCGGTAATGAGCGTTATCATGATCAGGGCGCCGTAACACAAAGGTTTGCAATCAATCGCAAAATGGCAATAGCCAATCAAGATTGTTTTTTACACACGCTTTTGGTTCAAAAGACTGACCAGCAACCAATCATAGTAGTTCTTTCAAAATTGCAATTGATCGCAAACCTTTGTGTTACGGGCCCCTGGTCTCCCATCCTTATTTTATCATAAATTTTTATCTTGAGCTTCTTTGTTGTTGATGTTGGTTGATAATTAACAACGTGATGACAATGCATTTTATTTTATTGTTTAAAAAATACTAATCATATATCAACACCAAATGAGATTAAAAAATGTATAACAATGTCTGTTCTTCTTGTTTTCATTATTTACCCGCTGCTTCTCCGAGAACATATCTACGTGGTGGTGCCATAGTCCATGAGGCCGTAGGCGGAATTGAAATATTTGCAAAACTAGGATGCACCAAACACTCCCAATGACCTTGATACTAAAAAAAAATCCTTATATCTTTTTATTGATAGGCCTACAAACATGACAGATTGTATTCTCTTCTCTATACCAATCTCTCTCTCTCTCTCTCTCTCTCTTTCTCTTTCTCTCTCTCTTTTTTATCAATTTTCCATTTGCTCAAACATGCAAAGATACATACACGAAACACAAGCTATCTCCCTATATTTCTCCTTTTTTCTGCATGTGAATGTTTACCCCGCCCCCTCCATATCATGTTGGTAAAAATGGATGCAAAAATTGAGGTATGTTAATTTTTATTTCTATAATAATTATTAAAACGATTTTACATTAAAATCATTCAATTAAATTTGAAAAAAAAAAAGGATTTCCCCCTTCCATGTACGGTATTTCGAACGAATATAGCCCAAACCATAAGTATTGTCTACCATGATGTGGCTTCATTAATTAAAAGGGTAATATTTATATAAAGTCAGGTCATCACCCTACAATCGCGTTGTTATTTCAATCTTTCTGCATGTCCTGTAGATGCAGCTGTACACGTGCAAATTTTGGCAGTAAAATCAATCTTTGACAGGCTCATGTTTTGTAATGATTTTTGCCATTTCAAACATTCAATTCCCATTTTAAGACTGATTGGAATTGTGAATTAAAGTCAAATTAAAGTCATGATAATGAACAGGCGAAACTGTCTCTAGGCTGAAAAGGAAAGTAAAACGGCTAAACACGACATGACAATAGAGAACATGGACTGCGCCAATAATTTAGAAGCTCTGCCGCTCGTGTCGCCCAACGGGTCGTTATTTCCAGCGTTGCTTCCTTCGCTAGACGTCATCTGCGTCTGAGTGTCCGTTGGGTTGGTCATTGGTCCTGGTAGTCCACCTTGGTTAGGCCTATTTGGTCCCATGCCTTGAGGAAAGTTTCTCTCATCAACTTCTCCCTTGTAACAGCCCAAGATGTACGGGAAATCGTCTGTGATGTGGTACCGGTACTCTCCGTTTACGTACCTGCCGTGGCATTCATCTAGATCCACAGAGAATAGGCGATTTCCGTTCTCATCGGTTGGTCCGTAGATCGGAAACCCATCCAGCGCCAAACCTACAATAGACGGAGAAACTCCCTCGGTGTCTTCAAAAACGCAGATGGGGCTTCCGTGATAGTGATATGTACCCATTGGTGAGGGATGCCCATCGCATTCGTCGAATGTCCGCTCTTCGGTGATGACTGCATCTGTGCCTTGAGCACTGTAAGGACTGAAGATGGCAACACCGTTGATGGCAAGCCCGATGGGTCCCATGTTGAGGTCGGTTGGGCTGTCAGCGACAACAGGGTCCTTCGGGATATAAAACTCAAAGTTCTGCTCGAGCACATCGTCGCTGTCTTGTGGTAGATCGAATGGTCCAGTAACGTGGTCTGGGATACCGTTAGCAGTTATCTGGAACTCGGTTGTACTGTGGTTGGATATCCTCACAAAGCCTTGCAACCCGATGGTATCTTCAACGTACGTCCTAGCTACGAATCTCTCTACTTCGTCTGGTGAAAGGGCCATCACGTTATTATATACAGCTATTAATAGGCAAATAAGCACTGAGAAGGATGAAGGGAACATCTGAAATAAAAGCAAACAGTAATAAATTTCCGTAACTTGTCGATACCAAAAGTAGAAAATAAACATCTTTGCGCTCTGGTTGGTGAAGGATATCATGCATGTCATAAAAGTAGAATATTTTATAAGATCATAGCTTTTGTATGCCCTCTACCTTGAATTTTCCCATAGGTGACAGGCTTTATTAAACACAAATTATATCTCTTTCATCACAGTATTATTACATTTGATGAAATTAAAAGCTCAATGTTATTTTACTCTTGAGTAAGCAAAATAAACAATACACATATCAACACCTATAATCACCCCCACAAACAGACTCACACACACACACACACACACACACACACACACACACCACACACACACACACACACACACACACACACCCTGAGACACATAACTTACTTTCCATTATCACTGATGTCAGAAATCAGAATTAACAGTGAATTCATTATTGAGCAAGTCGGGCAAATAAAATCAACTTACCTTTAATTAAATAATGGAATATTATCTAGCTAAGATAAGTCCTATTTTGCACTCAGCTCTCGATGCGTAGTAATGATATAAATACGTTATTCACAGGGTTATCAAATAAAACATTATTAAAGAGGAATCGTGTGAATCTTCTTCTCGCGATCAAAGTATTTGCTTTGATCAAAGTGAGGGGGAAATGTAATTTATATTGTTATATCTATCCGATTTCGGAAGGTTGAACGGTATTACGGTGGGACGGTATACAAAGGAAACGGTGAACGCGCAAATTGTGAGAATTTCCTTCAGTGGACATTGTTATTTCATTGTAAAATCGTAGATCCATTGTATAACATTCAATAGCAGCTCTCTGTGTGTAATCTTTGTATTCATTCTGGAGTGAATTTGAATGGTTTTTCTCAAGGAGTTGTGTATCTTCGTACCAAGCAGAGATGGGGAAGATGTGGGGGGGGGTGACAATTGATCGTAATTAAGCGACGGAGGAATCAACAGATCAGCAGGGGCCGCGGAGCCACTGGGGCTAGAGGCTGCAGCCCCTCCACTTTATGCAGCAAACGTGTACAAAATGAGAAAAATGACTATTGATTTGTGATTTTCAGCCTGTTCAGCCCCTCCACTTTCAAAAACGCTCCGCGGCCCATGTTGACACCAAATGGTAGAGTACACCATTGGCGGCGATCCCGGGGGGGATAGGGGACGTGTCCCCCCCCCCCCCTCGATTTTTGAAACTTAACATATTTTTTATATAGTGATTAGCTTGTGAAGCTAATAAAGAGGAAAAATGTATGTCAAACACAATGCTATATGTTATTTTAAGGCAAAATTTCGGCTAACGCTTCGCGCTCGCAAAAATTTTCATTAGTTTCTGCATAATTTGCGAATTATGCGAATTATTAGTGTAATTTTTTCACTTTCGGGTGTTTCCGTCCCCCCCCCCCCCGGTCGTGACATGAAATCGCCGCGCTAGGAGTACACGTCGACCAATCTGTTTAGAAAAGTCTATTCGGTAAAGAACATTATGATCTGGGCCCTGTTGCTAAAAACTATTATCTAATTATTTAAATGATGACGTAAATCACTTGCTAGATACTATATATCGGAAATCATGCCACGAAATAATGATACGACTCAAAAATTTATGTAACGATACATAAAGGTTTCTGGTAACAACGCCCAGGTCTCCTATACCCTCAATGGTATCATATTTAGCACTTATATTATGTCGGTTGATACTTGACATTGTGACTGACAGTGC
>CALNVZ010003433.1:9647659-9691722 GCA_940671915.1 Paracentrotus lividus
TTATTTTTATGATGGTGAAATCAAATTTATTGAAAACCTATTACCACAGTGTGTGAGGGTGTACTAGATTAACTGCAAAGTTTTATCTATAGATATAAATAGATCATTTAGTTGCGGTATAACGAGGATGAAAGGCTGAGAAAAAATATATTTAAGGTTTTTCAATCATCAGATAGACCTATCTTTAATATTGCAGTTGCTCCATTTGAAATTGTTGTTTTTGTTTATACTTCCTAACAATTGCAAGTCAAAGTGTTCTTAATTGCAAACAGCTCAAAGAAGGTGGTTTTTGTTTTTCATTCTGCAGTTCCATCCAAAATTCCCAAAGGACCAATGGAAGATAAAAGTAGAAGTTGCCCCTATCTAGACACAATAAACAGGTGAGAAAAAAAAATCTAATTCTTAATTTGCTGATGTGACAATCGAAAAGATGTGTGCTTGTTCAAAACATCTTTAAAAGAATTTTTTGAGGGGTGGGAAGGGGGTTAATAATAGAGGTGGGCTTGTATAAATGGGTCATGTTTCAGAACCAAGTTTGGCCTATCTAATTTTAAGCAGCTTGTTGCACTGATCGATAAGCCACCAATTTTAAGGGGGCGTGGCCAAAAAATGCTGAGTCATCGTTTTTCAAAATTTGAGAAAGCTGTAATTCTTTTATTATAAGGGCTATAAAGATGATTCTGGTGTCTCTTTATATGTTTATCAGCCTGATAAATCCAATGGCAGTGTCAATATTGCAAATAGTGGTGAAGAAAGTACTGAAAAGGGGGAATTATAGTTTTAACCCTTTAATTACCGGTAGGGTCTGTGAAGGCGCCCCTAGACAAATTGTGTTGCTCAATGAAAACCGGCGCGTTTTCAAAAATTTTGTTTCATGTATCTTTTTCTTACAGTCTTACCAATCTTTTGACACCAAGTTCATTGAAATCGGACATTCCACAAAAGAATTACTGCACTTTTTATGGCCAAAGGTCAAACCAAGATTTGAGATTTTTGTCATTTTGTGTACAAAACCAATGGCAAGGTCAGGTTTCCTATTTTACTCTATAAATCACAGGTAAATCATTCTTTAGACTGCTTTTATTGTTCATTGAGAATAAACTAAATCTAAATAAAGGCCTGAAGTATTAAAATTCCTAAAACAATGGAAAACACAGATAGTACACGTATATGTAAGAATAAAAACAATAGAATACATGAGAAATTAATAAAATAATGAAATACATAAGAGTTATTACAGATGTAGACCTTCTGATACTTCAAATCATTATGTGGATCAATTCTAATTCCAAATGCATACTAGAACCAGTCTAAAGAATTATTTACCTGTGATTTATATAATAAAATAGGAAACCTCACCTTGCCATTGGTTTTGTACACAAAATGTCAAAAATCTCAAATTTCGGTTTGACCTTTGGCCACAAAAGGTCAAGTAATTCTCTTGTGGAATGTCCGATTTCAATGAACTTGGTGTCAAAAGATCGGTAAGACTGTAAGGAATAGATACATGAAACGACATTACTGAAAACGCTGCGGTTTTGATTGAGCAACACAATTTGTCTAGGGGCGCCCTCACAGACCCTACCGGTAATTAAAGGGTTAAAACTATACTTCCCCCTTTCAGTACTTCTTCACCACTATTTGCAGTTTTCACACTGCCATTGGATTTATCAGGCTGATAAACATATAAATAGACACCAGAATCATCTTTATGGCCCTTTTAATAAAAGAATTACAGCTTTTTCAAATTTTGTAAAACGATGACTCAGCATTTTTTTGGCCACACCCCTTAAAATCGTTTTTTGGCCTGCACTGTCTCAATTTTCACCGATTTTCTGAAAATTGGTGGCATATCGATCAGTGCAACGAGCTGCTTAAAATAAGATAGGCCAAACTTGGTTCTGAAACATGACCCTTTTTACCCCTCTATAGCCCACTCTTATTAATATGTCAGTTACTGTTATTATCTAAGGTATCAAATCTAGTGAATGAGAATTGTTTATTGTTTATTTTGACTCCCAGGATCATTGCATTAATTTGAAGTACATTTACATCTAGATCTAATGTGTCTGTATCAATATGTTATTGTTTTTTTTTTTTTTTTTTTTTCCTACACAGGGGTCTATTAGATTTTGATTTTGAGAAGCTGTGCTCTGTCTCCTTGTCTCATTGAATGTGTATGCATGTCTGTCTGTGGCAAATATTTCCAAGGTGAGAAAAACCCTGCTCTCATTTTATTTCTATTTATAATCTTAAAACGTGTGGCCATTCATGCGGGATAGAGAGAATTAACAACTCGCCTCTTTTTGCCATTAATTTCACTCAGTATCATTGCACAAACAAGCAAAGACCTTAATGATTTGAAGGATTTTGCATTGATTATGATGGATATTTGTGTTTTAGTTTAATCATCAATAAAATAATATTTGGAACCTATTCAACAATGTTCAGCTTCATAAAATAAACCTTAGTTCTCCAAAAGGTCAAAGGATGACTTCCATATGATTGTCAATAAACATATAATATGAAGAAGAACACATATTAATTATTCAAAGTTTACTTGTTGCATCATATTTGATAGATTATACATGTATCTACAGACTGTGATAATGAAGTCATGTGTAGTGTTAAATACTTTTCCTTTAAGCAGATGTTTGCTATATTTGTATAATTGAAAGAGCGACTGAAGTGAAATATCTATTTTGTGTTTTTTGTTACAGAATATTGTATTTCTGAAAATGAAAATTAAATATTACAAATAAAGTTGCCAAATTGATAATATCATTGTTATGTTATTGACTGAATTGCCAAATCAATTTTTTATACATGCATATGAAAAACAATTTACAAAAAATTAGTATCTAATACCGAATCTAATATGTACACAATGTATAATCATTACATAAATGTAATGCCTCAGCATACTTTTCTATTCTTTCTATGATATCAGGACGTGGTCAGAAGTCACATGCATACACTCACAGTGTGTACATCAACCACCATGTGTTTCTCAATCTACATACCCTCCAAGTTCTTACTGCCTTCCTGATAACTACGAGATTGTTGATTCCTCCCTCGAAGATATCACTGTACGTCTGTAGAATCTCTTTTTTTTTTGTCCACAAATTTCATATGAATTTATTATGATATACAGGTATAATATTAACCTTTTTATGTGCAGTCCAATCCTGCTAAATTATATTTGTATGAGCAAAGATACCAGATTTTGTTTTCACAAGGTCATTGTTCAAATCCTTACTTCAAACATGTGTAAACTTAAGTACATTTTAACAAGGTTGGTCCTGAGTATCTCACTTAACTGGAATGGACTGTATACTGCCTTTCTAGCTATATTATAAAGACAATATTTTCGCTAATTTGGGACTTATTGGTGTGGATAATTTTATGATTTTTTTTGTGTTTTTTTTTTGTGGTTTTTTTTCATTAAAAAAAGTCTTCCAAGGAAAATGACCTCTTATACATCTGTATCAATTTCCTTCTGTTATTTTACAGTATGTTCTGAAGCCTAACCTTCACCAAGAAACAGATTATGCTACTAGACAAAGATCCCAAGCAATGCAGAGCTTATGACACCACCATGTACACTGCTGGTATAGTAGGTCTTAACAACATCAAGGAAATGACTACTGCAATGTTCTCTTACATGTAAGTCGCGATGATAATGATGATTATACAAGTAAGTTTTTTTTTTTTGCATTTAATATTTCACTGAAATTGTCTAGTTACTTTGCGTTCCTTTTTCATAGTTATGTTATATTCTGTTGGTCAGCCTTGTATAAGGATACTTTTTCCTTCCTAGCTTGTTACCTTTTAATACACATGCAATGTTGTTAATGCTAAATTGTAATGCCTGCAATCTCTCCTGCATATTCTTCTGCTGTATTTTCCAGGCCTTATCTAATGTTGTACCAATGAGGAACTATTTCCTACGAGAGGAGAATTACGGCAGTATCAAGCTACCCCCTGGCAACATAATGAGCATCTTATCACAAAGGTCTGTTTCTTTTACTTCTAACATCTCGATTATTGAAAGTAGAGGCTTGCATGGTTGATTTGAATACTTTGACAGGGTAACGGTTTCACCATGTGGTTAGTCCTGAAAAAGACTGTTGAGAGAGTAGAAATTGCTCATACTCATGATAATTCAAGAACAAAATGTATCAATCCTTTTCATATTTAGTACACATGTGCTTACTGGGCTGATAACAATTTGATTAGATTTTTGGGACATGGGTCAAATGTCACATAGGTCAATAAATAGGCAAAAATAGATTTAAACTGGTCTATTGTTACACTTGCTCATCAGTGTTGTTCCTGATTGATCCCTTGCTTAATAGACCAGTTTACTAACATATTCAAATTTTTTGCATACTTTTTCCTGGCGACATAGTAACAAGGTATTCAAACAACCTGTAATAAAACAATGAACTACAATACATGGAATCCAGTTTGCATACATTAGTTGTTGCTATGTTGGGCAAGCCTCTGGCAAGCTTTCAGGTTGTCAAGAACAACCTTTGTTAAAAAAAAGTATGCATAAAATTTGAATATGTTAGTAAACTGGTCTATTGATTCTTAAAGCAGTTGCAGGTCATTCTTTCTTGTTTGACTAATTTATACAGGGTTTCTGAATGTGTATGTGATTATGTAAATTAAACTTTAAATATGAAAGAACCTGCTAGGAGTGCTGATAGGGCTTATGCTTTGTACTAACTGTTACAAAAAATTTTTAGAGTTAGATAGTGTATATAAGCAGGGAGTGTTCGGTGATAGAGTGTGGCGGGAATGCGACAGGCAAGGCCAGTGCACAGTCGGGGGGTAAAGGGGAGGGAAAAAATAATAAGATAATCTAAAAGGAAAATAAATAAGGATAATGTTACTACAGTGACAATGACATTACATTATATAATTATGATAACTAAATAATTATGATAATTTTATGTGTTAGATGGCTGTGCACTGGCCTTGTTTATTATTAGTCTTTCATGTCAGCCCTTTTCCGCTGGCATGAAACTACCAAATAATAAAATCTGTACCATAACCGGCATTTTCGACTTGAAAACAGTAAAAGTTTAGACCAAAATCAGTTGGTTTTTTTTTTTTAGTTTTTTTTTTTTTCCTTATGATTACAAAAAATTTATAATCACATTCTTGATTTGATAATCACATTTTTCTCTATGAATGCAAGTACATGTAACTTGACATATTAAATGCACCATTCTAAATTTCAATCTTTCTGATGCCTAATATAATTTGAAAGAGTGAGGAGGCCATACCACGAAACCATCATAAGTCTAAGTTCTTGGATAACCCTTTGAAACACATGTTAATTCTACAACACGTGTCCCTATGGGTTGTCCAAGAACTTACGATGGTTTCATGGTACCCAGTGCTCTCTCAAATTGTATTAGGCATCAGAAAGGTTGAAATTTAAATGGTGCATTTAATATGTCAATTTATATGTACAAGAAGCATAAATGCAACAATTTTGCCGAACAATCAATCAACTATCATCTTTGATGTTCTCCAAATCTTTGAAGCATTTGTTTCGGACATCTTGTTCAGTTGATCTAATCTGTAAGATGAACTTTAATACGATTCACTTATTGCCTGCTTTCAAGAAAAATGACTAACGATAAGGGTCCTCCTTTTTATGAATGTATGTAGATTTTTTTTGTTTTTTAAATAAAATCTAGAGACTTTTTTTTTCCCAAAAATTTATGGAAGACAGGAATAATTGAAATGATTGAAATCGGTTACTGCCCGATAGTCCCCAAGACTGGGTCACTATTCCTAGGATCACATTTTGCTCTATACCACAACCCTAACCCTAGGACAACGGGACACGATGACCTTACCACTCCCTCTGGTTATTTATATATTCCATTTAAACTGCTCAAAGCACTTCACAGAATATTATTACCCCGTTCCAAGGATTCCAAGGATTCATTTCCATAATTGCTGGCTGCCAATCGTTGATAGGCACCTATATGGAATTATCCTCCCAGGTACCCATTTGCACCTGGGTAGGGTGGACATATAAGTGCCAGTGCCGGGTATCGAACCCACGACCTTTGCATTCCCAGTCAAATGAAACGACCACTAGACTACAACACTTATGTCATGATCATTGGTTTCTACCATTTCATTTTTACCCACTTTACAATCCCTTTATGTGACATTATAAATATCTTTTTTGCTGGTGTTCTAGATTTGGTGAGTTGATGCGTAAGATGTGGAATCAGCGAAACTTCAAGGCCCATGTGAGCCCCCATGAGATGTTACAAGCCATTGTACTCTGCAGCAAGAAGAGATTCCAAATCACTGAACAAGGTGAGAAAGTGAAGACTTTCCTCTTTCTACCAGCTTTTACTTTGTGAGAAGTGTGTTTATTTTATGCTTCAAAGTCCATGAACTGCATTTTCATTTTAAGTATACAAATTTTTATACTAGGCCTGTGTAGAAACGTAACATTTTCTAATAACATTATGAATGCACATGAAAAATTTATTAATTCCATTTTTGAAAAATGAAATTTCCTTCATTTTTAGGTCATACATGTATATTTACACGGAAACCAACGTCAGAGGTTGCTATAGTGGTACCTCACTCCATTCACCTACAAACTAACTTTGGCTAGATCCATGCTGGAATATCATTCCAGTCTTTCAAATGGGGCTGTTGAGCATCCATCCCAGATGGAAATCATCCTGTCAGGGCCCTGTTGCATAAAGATGTTATAATAACTTTGCCGTCAATGGTAACTATCATGAAATACTGAATTGTGATTGGCTGTAGAGCAATGTTGTTATGATAGTTACCAAAGTTACTATAATAGTAAATCTTTTATGCAACGGGCCCCCGATGGACAAGCCAGTGTAAAAGCCTACCCCCCCCAAAAAAAAAAAAAAAAGAGAGAGACAAAACGTTTTAGTGAGAATTTCCTCTGTAAAATTATGTGGCTCTGAAGAACTTAAAGACACATTAAATATCTTGAATGGTGTTGCAGGTGATCCTGTGGAAGTTCTATCATGGTTCATCAATGCTCTCCATGCCTCACTAGCAGGCACCAAGAAAGCCAACAGCAGTATCGTCTACAAGACATTCCAGGGTAGGATGCGTATCTTCACAAGGAAAGTACTCCCAGCTGAGCTCTCTGAGGAAGAGAGGACCAAACTACTCAAGACAGAGGAATATAAAGGTCAGTTATCATTAATTTATCTGTATTCTGATACTGTAAATATTGCCCATTTCCATACTCTAAACCTTTAATATTACATGTACATGTATAAGTCTGTATTACAGTTTTTAAGTGCCATGATACAACTTTGCGTAGCGCACTTGAAGTTTGCAAATTTTATTGTAATAATTACTAAAATTGCTTCATTTTGTTTTGTTATTTTGTTATTTTTTAAGGGAATGGGGGTCCCTACATAAATATTTAGAAAGATGAGTTTGACATTTGTCAACTTTGTGACTACTAATCAATAGATTGTGCAGGCCCCCCTGAATTTAACAATCTTAGAAGCCCTGTAAAGTATAAATTGTAATATCAACTACAAGTGTTTTGCATTATTGCCCTTTCTTCTCTCTAATAGAAACTGTGGAAGACCAGCCGTTTCTCTTCCTATCGCCAGATATCACTCCTGTTCCCCTCTGATGAGCAAGAACAGAATATCATTCCTAGCATTAAAATGTTATTGTTGTATTATTTTCTCTCCATAACAGAAACTGTGCAAGACCAGCCGTTTCTGTTCCTATCACTGGATATCCCTCCTGCCCCTCTCTTCAAGGATGAACTAGAACAGAATATCATTCCTCAAGTCCCACTCTCATCACTCCTTGCCAAGTTTGATGGGCAGACAGAGAAGGTATGATATATGGGCCCTGTTGCCAGAAACTTTTGTCATGATTAAGTCGTAAATCATGACATAACTCCCCTATCATCATACAAATTTATGTCATGATACCTTGCAACAGGGCCATGGCCTTACATTTGCTTCTCATTCATGTAGGATTGTAAGACACATGTTGAGGCAGTATATCCTGCACAGTCAATTCTCCAAACAATATGAATCCTAAAGTTTGACCCTGGATCTAGTGACCAAACATAAACCTTGTCTTAAACTAAATTTCAAAGTCCGACCCCTATTTCTTCAAGGAAATATAGTCTGAAGCAAATGTTGAATTACTCCCTAATAGATTGCTATAGCTATTGTGTCACCGAGATAGTCTTTCATGTTAGTCCACATTTTTTTACTTTTTCAGTACCTACACAAGTTTTTATTTTATCAAGTTAAAAAGAATTGGCATTTCTGTGTGTCAAATATATAAAAGACTAATTGACATGGCTTCCGTAACACAAAGCTTTGCGATCAATCGCCAAATGGCAATTGCATGCGCCTTTTGCCAATAACAATTGAGAGTTGTTCTTTTAAAGTTGCCATTGATCGTTAACCTGTGTTACCAGGCAATACTTTTTTTCTGTACACGTTTTGCATTTTAACTTTTCAATGCACACCTCCGAGGCTAATCTAAATTTCTTGTTTACTACAGGAGTATAAAACCTACAAGGAATCCTTCATCAAGCGATACCAGCTGACCAAGCTTCCTCCTTATCTCATTCTGTGCATGAAACGCTTTACCAAGAACACCTTCTTTGTAGAGAAGAATCCAACCATCGTCAACTTTCCAGTCAAGTGAGTGTAGCTCATACAGACCAGTATGACAAAAAAGAGATGTAGATTTAAACCATACTTATAACCCTCCACTTCGTACCTTGTTAGCATATACAAGGTGGTATAAAAACAAAAAGCATTTGACAAGGTTAGAGTGTAGAATTAAAAATCTTCCAAAAAATGAAGATGTCTAAAACTATACAAGGCATTTTTAGACAGGCTAACATTAAGGCTGTCAGATATGTAGGCTATCAGGTGCATGATTTTCACCTGCAATACCCAAATGATTGCTGATGACCAATAATTTCTTCAACCATAAATATTCTCAAATTTAGAACAAAATTTCACACTCTCGTTGTTAAAACATTACATTTTCACACTATTTGCCTTAGTGCGAAGGTTGGATTTCTATGCCATTGTGTATAAGTTTTGAGAACATCTACCTAGACACCCCCCCCCCCCACATAACCACCCTGTAGTACAAGTAACCCCTGGACAACTACCCCATAGGGCAATTCCTCTAACTCTGTTGGGAATTGTCCTAGGGGTATTGTCGTAGGAGGTAGTTGTCCTGGGGCTACATGTTCGTGGAATATATATCGTAGGGTGTATACTTATAAATTTTAATGGTTATGTTCCGTCTCTTGTTTGTAAACCATTAGGAACCTCGACCTTGCAGAACTCCTACCAGATGACCCAGAAGTACTTGCAGCCCACAAGTACACGACCTATGACCTGGTTGCCAACATTGTTCATCAGGGTGAACCAGGAAGGGGCAAGGGGGCATTCAAAGTTCATGTACTTCACAGGGTAAGTCATCATTGCATCAAAACATTTATTTACCATGACAACTTGTGGGTGTAATGCTGCCCATTGAACAAGATATAATTGCATTGTAACCAAAATATAAAAATAATTCACTTTTATTTTTTATGTGAGCTTTGAAACATTTAATATACCTTGTTATGAATATTGTTATGCTGTATTTACTTTTTGTCCATCAGAGAAATCAAAGATTGATCAAGAAATGTTGATGAAGCAGTAGATTGTATGTTTGAACAAGCAAAAATATAATCTACATGTAGATGTAAAACTTACTGGAAGTTGTGTGTACTATAAACCCTAAAACTCATTTCAACATAGAGGCCATGTTGTACAATCTTTCTCAATTTCACTGTGTTTTATCATTTCATTGACTTGGAATTTGAATATGCAGAACTCAATAATGTAATGCACTTTTCATTCTTCTTGTAGCCATCATCAAAGTGGTTTGAGATTCAAGATCTACATGTGGCAGACATTCTCCCGCAGTTGATCACACTCTCCGAGGCTTACATTCAAGTAAGTACTAATGATTCTGACTGTACAGTCCACTCCTGATATGATGAGGTGCTGGGAGCTAAGGCCCGTATTCGCAAAGGTGGTCTAAATCTAAGCCTAGCTTAAATATGTGGTTTAACTATGGCTAGCAAAGTGGGATACAAATGTGTCTACATTACAATGTTCTTTACACATATACTGGATTCTGGAATTCATGCTTTAGTGGTTAAAAAAACCTTGTGACTTATTATTCCTGTACAGTTTTTATTAGTTTAATTACCAACAATTCTGATAGATTGAACATTATACTTTTTTAAGATTGTATCCCATTTTGCAAGTCATAGTTAAACCATAGCTAGGTTTAACTTTAGGCCATCTTTGTGAATACGGGCCTAAGTCTAACAAGACCTATAATAACGTTGCTTATACTGTCAACATGCAATGTGACAGGAGTGGACTGTAAATTTACAGCAGGTTTGTTTATATTGATTACTAGTACTCAGTATTTAAAAAGAAATTGTATTTTATTAAATTTATCAAACTATAGGAGATTGAAGCAAAAGAAATGCCCCCTTCCCCCCTCCCAGTGGAGGTACAAGTAGATTGTGCTTAATCCCAAATCTGCTGTAGCTCTTTTGTCCTTACATTTAGTAAATACCTTATAATGGCTTCTACCTGTAGGCAAGATTGTCAAGGGGCTCTATTGTTAGCTTGAAATGAATGAAAGGACTCACATGATCCCAAACCTGTACTTAGCCTCTTTTATTGTGCTGAATGAATGCTTCTTTTCTTCACTTATAACAATAGCCGTGTCTACCTGGAGGAACCAACCCATATCCTGTTGGATTGTATAATGTATAGTACACTCTATAGAAGTTTATTCATTTTCATGTATACTGTTGTGTTCAAAGATAGCACTTACGACCAAACTTGAATATTAAAGAGAAAAAAATCTGTAGTCGCTGGTATTGTTGATCTCCTCCTAAATGTAGTGTTTTCCTTGTTGATAAGACGACAGATCGTGAGGCAAGAAGAGAGTGAATTTTATGATAAAAGAATAGTGTACAAAGTTTCTTCATCTTTGGGAGATGGTTTATATTTCTTTTTTTCCCTCTATGTATTACAGATATGGGAACTAAGGAGGGACAAACCAAGGGCAACTATCATCAAAGCAACACCAACAGTCAATAAATCATGACACTGGTCAGATCATCGTTGTCTTCTTAGGATTTCTATTTTTTGTTATGTTTGATGTAAATTGTGTAAATATATGTGTACCTCACACTCATCTTCATGTGCCTTTTTGTACATGTACATTGTAGTGTAACTTAATATTTGATCTCCTATTTTTCTAAGGAGAGGTTGGTTCCAATACCATTGAATACAACAAATAGTACTCTGCTCAAGTGATTGTAAGAATAAGCATATCGTTGGTGGGGTGATAAAACCTTGTCATCCCAAAATGTCAAATGTTGAGGAGAGCAAAAAAAACATGGCGGCCAATACACTATTACCTATGGGATCGCCTTTCCTTTGACACACCATGGTGGCTTTGTTTTGGGGATAAGAGAGCTGAGATTTGGGCAGGATATCACTTGATTAATTACCTGGAGATAAACACAAATGAGTAGTTTTCACCAAACTTTAAGATACAAGGTTTTATCAGCCCACCAGCTATATGTGATGCCAGAAGGCGTTATCAAGAAAGTGAAAATTTTCATAAAATTTCTCGAATTGAAGTAATTTGAGATTCATTCATCGCTGTGAATAAATACAGAGGTAGATACCACTGAAGCCATTTGACAAGATCTGGGAATTTCATTTAACTAAAGGACAAAATTTCCATTAGTAATAATGTTCATGTTGTTCCTACATGTAGGTGTGCATGTAAATGCAGTTTGTTACTGAGTGACATTCCCTTCCATTGTTATCTCTGAACCATCCTTAAGGCGGGCTCACTCTATGCGACTTGCTGTGATGCGATTTTTCAGGAAAACTTTAATATTATTTGATACATGTACAAACATTCAAACAAGAAAATTCATAGTGTCCAAAGTATTCCTATGAATACCATAACTGAAATTCAAGGCGATTGCGAACCCCCTTCTCTGTATAAAATCAAATTGTTTCCATATCGCAGTGACGTCACAGCGATCTTGCAATTTTAAGGTAATTTGACCTTTTTCCTAATTAAAGGCTTGCATTGGAACAAAATTTTGATTACATTACTCCTATACAATTTTTACCTCTCATAAGATAACTTTGCATGTTTCAAATGTCCCATAAATAATGCAAATTATCATTTGTTTCAGAAATCGCATCACAGCAAGTCGCATCATGTGAGCCCGCCTTTATACTTCTGCAGGTCTCAATAATGACTAAAAGATGTGTTTGGCAATCATATGTGTACCAAGGAGCTCCTTGATTTTAACCAGGCAACCCAAAGTGTTTGTTTGACAGCAACACTGTCTTTTGTAATGCAAGGTAATTAATTTACCCGATAGAGGTAGACTTACACAATGTAAAATTTGTTTTAATCAATGATGAGAGAAACAAAGGAGCAAGTTGAGGAAATATATGAATTCAGAAATCATGTTTGTTTTATGTTATCAATGTTCATTCTTAAACATTCAAGAATAAAAATTTTAAACGGTATACCATTTTTTTTGTTATTTTAATTGCTCTCCTCTCTGCAAGAAATTTCTTATGCCTTGGTCACAACTGTACATGTATCTCTCTGCATCTAGATCTCAACAAAAAATCCATTTATTGGAGGCAGGGAGGTGTGGATTATTTTTCAGGCACTCCAGAGCAAGGTGGTCTTACTCTGCTACCATGTTGAAAGACAAGAACAAGAATTAATTTCCCGTTGTTGGCAGCCGCCAACGCAGACTGCAGCAGGACCATGTACAATGAGTTGTGACCATGGTCATACTTATATTGTTGCCTAGATCTCTCTACACCATCTTATTCCTTCTTGAAATTCTCTCGATGTTCTTTTCTTCTTCCTCTTTTGATTTGTTCGACTGTTGTACTGATGAGTATTTCCTTACAAATTTATCACATTGGAGAGACCAAATGGTGACACTATATTTCCTCCTACAACAATTGCGCCAGGCATTATTTCGTCTAAGGTTTAGGGTTAGGTTTAATCCAGGGTTAAAATCATTTGATTAATGTATGGAATTTACAGTGTAGCAACTGTCATGGAAGCAGACCAAACATATACACAAACAGATAATCTGAACCAATATTTTAATTTACTCTCGTAACCTAAGAAAGGCACCACTTTTATTTCAGTTATTTACACATGTATTACCACATATAAAGTATACAGGAGATACAAATAATAGGCAAGGTACAAGGCACATTTATATTCTAATACAATTTCAGTTTTACAAAATATTTCTCAAAGTACTAAACTACAGAAATTGTTAACCCCCTACATGTTTAGAATGTTTTCAATTATTATTTTCATGTGATATGCATTTTTTATCCCATACATTCCTTCATTTTGTCTCACAATAAATGCAAATTTGACAGTTTAAATTTATGAATTTACCAAAAACAATCCCCAAGAGATGTAAGCATTATTAACCACGATTTAAGAATCTTTATCAATTCTGTCTTCTGATTGGGTGAAAGTGCAGTTAAATGTATGTTCTTGAGAATCCCATAGTCATGTTTTCCTTTTATAAAGAAAAATCTCCTGGCTATGGCTTCATGCAATCCCCATAGTTTTACAAGTATTATCTTGCGATCCTTTTCTTAGTAGTGTTTTGTCTCCAGCTCGTTAGACCCATGATTGTTGATGATTATTAATTGTTAGCGCCATCTCATTGGTATCAAAATGCATTTGTTTTGTTGGGTTTTTTTTTTTCCTGTTACATTTATATAAGATATATTGACTGCTTTTAATATTTGAGTTATAGTCGTTTCTATTGGCTCCCAGGGACCTTACAAACTGCCATGAGCCCGTGGCTTTGGCTTATAAGATCCCCTCGAGCATAGAAATCACCATGAATCTTAAAGCAGTTAATATATCTATGATATTTCATGAAACAGTTTTCTTCATTCTTGAATCATTTTCAATTTGGTTTTAAACTGATTGGTCTCATAGAGTCCCAAAGTCAATGGAGCTAAACTAACTGACTGCCACATTTCATGATCACAAACCATTTTGCAGATAGTAATGTACAATGCTGACTCATACAGTGCTGAATGAAATCAACGTCACAGCCAGCTAGTTCCAATTGACTGTGACGTTGATCCCAGTCAAGACTGTATACAAACAAATGAAACTAAACACTTAAGATGCCGGTACATACATGTATAATTCTAGTCTAAAGAATAGTCTTTACAAAATAAGGTTACTCATAAAAGTATGAAGAAGCTTATATATAACGTTTTGTGCTGTCCATTTAATATTCCCTTTGCAGCAAAGAGATTTCCATTTCATGATGGAAAGTTGTGGTGTCCCTTCCACTGTGCTATAATACAATTTCTCTCTGGTTCTGACATCCTTCAAATGTCTGAACAATTTACAAGAAAAACCTAAGCAGCTTCCATGTTCTGAAGACTAGTGAGAAGCATAAAGCAACGAACATCGATGTCAGTACTGCAATGAAATCCCCACTTGTGGAGAAAGACTGAGATCTGTAAATAAGGATAAAAGTAAAAACAACAAATTGTAGCAATTTATTTTAGAACACTGATAATATAACTGCAAGAAATTCTGACTTGCTAAGAAAGATTGTTGAAATCTCCATACACTGTAAGTGGTTATTTTCACAAAGGTCTTATATTTTGCAAATTTCGCACATCCATCTTTGCGAAAATTTCCACTTCAAAGTAAAACTACTTAGAGTAATCAGGGAAAAAATAATGAATTTGTCCATTAGAAAATTTCCACAACTAGTCCAAAATTGTAAATCCTAAAAAATTTACAGGAAAATATTTGGTTCATATAGTATTCAAATACCAGTAAAGAAAGACAAAGGGTCAAGTGATTTGGATGACATTGAAACTGTTTCAACAATATGAGTTATTTGAATTCTGATTCTAATCTAATGTTATATTCATTCGGTAGGGTTGGCATCTTTGTAGTGTTGAATACCTTATGACTGTAGACAGCAGGTACCATGGTTAGATGGTGTCATGAAGTGACAGTTGTAACCAAGAGGGCACGGGATGACCGAGTTACACGACCTAGAGGTCAATGCAGGTCTGCCTCCACAAACTTCAGCTGAGGAGGGAAAATGACACAGATACATGTATGGATGGTTTATTATTTTTAGGCTGATTTATAATGACAGTGCTGTAACATCAGAAAACAAAAATTGAACAAAGAGGGAAACTGACCAGAAATATATGAAAAAAAATAAGCAAAGAAAACGGGATTCCATTGGGATTCAAACCCGAGACTTCCTGATTACTAGACAGGCGCTCTACCTACGGAGCTATGGCAAACTTTTTATGTCAATGTCCGTCCCAGAGAAACCCTTAGCTTTCAATTCTCGAGTGATCAGAAGCTATAGAACCTGACATAAACTGAAAGGATAGAAATCAACTTGGGAATAAATGCAAGGTACAAAGCTCATAAGGGTTTGCCATAGCTTAGTTGGTAGAGTGCCTAACTAGCAATCATCAATTCTCAGGTTCGAATCTCGATGGAATCCCATTTTCTTTGTTCATTTTTTCATGAGAAAATTTGCTAACATTTAATCATATACATGTTGGCCGTTTTGGCAGAGTGTTTATTTAAAATTTAAAATGCCCAACCAATTGTTCACTTTTGAAGGCAAACAAAGATTTTTAAAGAGACATGGCTTACAAAACCATTCACAGATACAATGTACTCACAGCAACTGACAGATTCTGTACTAGGTTTCTTGGTATTGGGTATCATGGTACCATCTGGTTCACTGCACCAGCACTCGGTACCATCTGCGGTGCACTGCTGAAGTACATACATGCCCAAGGCATCACATACAGGGTTAGAGGTCACCGACTGACCTTGAGCAGCTTTTACACGGTTAGACTCCAGCTCTTGCCTACAGGGGGCTGCATATATTAAAATAAATAGATGGTTATTACAACATCATCTAAGAAAACTGCAAACAAAAATTAGAAGCTTTTTATCTTGCAATCTATATATCACAGTCCTAAGGCGGGCTCACACTTTGCGACTTGCTGCAGTGCAATTTTTCAGGAAAACTTTAATATTATCGGATACAAACATTCAAACAAGGAAATTCATAATGTACAAAGTTTTCTATGAATTCCTATGAATATCAAAATTGAATTTCAAGGCGATTGCGAACCCCCTTCTCTGTATAAAATCTAATTGTTTTCAAATCGCAGTGACGTCACTGCGATCTTGCGATTTTAAGGTAATTTGACCTTTACTCCTAATTAAAGACCCGCATTGGAACAAAATGTTGATAAAATTGTTCCTTTACAATTTTTACATCTCATAAGAGAACTTTGCATGTTTCAAATGTCACACTAATAATGCAAACTACCGTTTGTTGAAAAAATTGCACGGCAGCAAGTCGCATAGTGTGAGCCTGCCTTTAGGGGTGTTTTGCGAAGATGTCAGTTCTTTGTAAACTCGCATTTCAAATCTCTTGAAAATTTCTTTACAAATGCTGCCTTCTGATTGGCTGAAAGTGGGATCGTGTTCTTAACCATGCTTGCTAAGCAGTTCATCGATATTTTCCCCACTGGTCCTGCCTATATCTATTTTTTATAATCTTGTTCGCACTGATATTTTATTTCGCCATGATCCCCATAGGTTTATGTATGATCTTCTGATCCTTAATTTTGAGCAAGTTAAAGTTGCAAATTACATATAAATATGCAGATTAGTAATATTGATTTTTGTTTCACCAGCTAATATGTTCTTAAAACTGAGGAAACCAATTCATACTCACTTTGAACACATAACTGGGTAGCGTCGGCTGCCACCTCTTGACTAGCTAGCCTCGTTCCATTTGACCCGACACACCAGCAGGATCCTGTAGAATCACACTGCTTGGCCGAGTATGTGTCATGCCCAGTGCATCGTGGGTAATAAGCCGTATCGTTGGCAGTTATCTGCGCTAGCAATGCATGGCAGCTGATATTGTGTGTCCCGTAAGGCCGAACTGTTTATAAGGGGGAAATTGTTCTAAGATATTACCACCTGGAGGTATTTTGAACAGTTTTGAACACTTTTTAACTCGTATCAATTCCCCCAACAAATTTTGTTGCATAATCAAAACTGTTAGCAATGCTACTTCATGACTTTTTTCTTCAGTCACTGTTATAAAGCTTTTTTTTCTGACATTCCATTGCATGAAATGACATAACAGTGCGTGACAAAAGGTCAAGCTAAATATCAATATTTTCTTTGCGATATTGGGTAAAAACCAAATGGCTTAGTGAGGATATTATGGCAACTTGCCAAAAGATAAAGCCGCGGCCTGCTGCGTGAACAATGTAATGCAAATGTTAATGTAAATGCTAAATACTAGTGCAAATGTAATGTATTCCTCGGACTTATGTATAGATGAGCAGCTTATCTTTGGAAAAACATTTAGATACCAGCGGCCACAAAGTGAGTCTCGCAGTGTAGGTGGTTATCTTACTAGGTTAAAACTTATTTTAACCTGAAATGATATTGATAACGAATTATACGAATAGTATTATTCTACCCTACTTGAATTATTGTAATTGTTGCTTGGGAACGACAGCTTATTCAAGTACAACTTCATTGATAAGTTGACGAGTATTGGCCAGAAGAGGGCAGTATACGGACTATAACTGATTCTACTATTAACTCCAAGTTCTCCGTTAATTCCACGTCTGAAAATGTTGCCAACTAAGGTGAAAATCATGTGTATGTTGCAATGTGTACTGTTTATGATTCAGAAACTGGCAATCAATTCCTCATGAAGTGTACGTTGACAGAAGTTATTTCTTGAAGAATTCTTCAAATGCATAACTATAATACCGCCGTTGCAAAGGGGTCTTAGTTCATCACGCCTTTCGTGCAAGAACAATGTCCACTCATGATCTTCCTTTCCATATATCCTGCATTAAGCATGAACAGTTTGCCTGTTGAAAATAAAAAATAGTACAACTCTTTCTATTGCTTCAAAAAAGTATCCCAAACCTTACTTTTCTTAAAGATTATGATTGAATTTGGTCTTTCAATGTTGTAATCTTAATATTTGTTACATTTAATACTAAGGACGCTACTCATCAATGTAAAGTGTGTGTGTGTGTGTGTGTGTGTGTGTGTGTGTGTGTGATGTGTGTTGCATGTTTCTCGTGTTTTGCATAGAGTCTCTTGTAAATGAATATCTGTTTCAGCTCAACAATTTTTTACCGTAAAGGGTATTCATGTTTATGTTCGCTGTTTACTGCGTTTTGTGTAGATTAGTTTCTTATGATATATTCATGTAGATTAATGTAGTTTACTTCAGGGCCCGCGCTGAACCAAGCCTAGGCTTCCAAAGGGGTCCTAAAGATCATCTTCATGCTCATGACGTACTGCTAGAATTGATAAGTGCTAATAGTAACTCATTATATATTGTTATATATCACATATGTAATCAATATGATTGACTTGTGATGAGATTTGGTTTTAAATAAACTTGCCTGCTTGACTGAAGCGCAAAGCGGCGTTTTATACCAAATGTACCAATCCCCTCTATAAGTCAATGGAAGAATAACAGGAGATCAATATATCCGGCATATAATCCTGCTGTGCGGTATTCACGCAGCGGCACCGCAGCTTTTTCTTTTTGTAAGTCGCCTAATGAAACCGGTAAATCATTCATGTTTTAATTTTAAGGCTTAAATTTATTATATTAATCATTTGTAATGAAATTTTTCCAATTACAGTTCAGAAGCCCTGAAACAAATTAAACATTACAATCACAAAACATCAATAAAATCCAAGAAAAAATAAGAATTCAAAACATACAAGCATTATCAAATTTGATTAAAAGCCAATACAGCATTAAGGAAACTCTTCATGAAGAAACAAATTCATTAAAAGCTTTATAACCTTAATTTTAATAAAAATTTCATATTTACAAGTATATTTGTTATGAAAGGCAATTTTAGCCCCCTTCCCCCCCCAAAAAAACTGACATCATACAGCAGATTTTAGAAAGGCTATTCTACATTAAGGCCCTCTAATCCTAAAGTCAAAAGCCCGAATTCACACAGGAGGATTCTGCAAAACCCACAGATCCGTGGATCCGTGGGTTTTTTAATCGACGGCTCCACGGATCCACCAGTTTATGATTCAACAATAGTTGACCCAAAATATGACGTATTATGATGCTGTGGATCTGTGGATTCAGTCGAGTCCACCTTTGTGAATAACAAATTGAAAATCCTAGTCCCAACCCTAGGTTAAACCCAGGGTTGAAACCATGGATTTTGCAGAATCCACATTTGTGAATTCGGGCCATAGATTTTCATCATATTCACCTGTCTGTGGTGAGTCAGCGAGTCTTGTGCAGTCAATAGGTGCTGTGTTCTGCTCATCGTAAAAGATTGCCCTGCAACCGCCACAGAAGTTAGAATGACAGATGGCATTAGGATGGGTTAGGCAGGTAGATTCAAGACAAGGATCAGTCACACAGACGGCTACAGTACTACCAGCTGGACAATCAGATGTGTCTGCAAAGACAAACGTTTCATTGCATTTTTAAAATGTGAATTAGTTGACCAGTTCAAGACTGTGGTGATGGTATACATGAGTGCTGAGTTACATGTATACATGTAGTTATTTTAGAGGACCTGTACTGTAAAAAAAAATTTAAAAAAATACAGAGACCCATATTGTGTAGTGGAGTACAAAAATTGTACAACAACTACATGCTTTTTACTTCAGTTAGCACATATTCTCTATGGAGAGCCAGTGAAACATGAGATCAACTACAGAATACTGGCCCTAGAATAAAAACAAGATGGATCCTCGACCGCGCGCGGTCAAAATATATGCCTCCGCCGTTGCCAGATCAGAAATAAATGAAAAATTCAACTATTTATTTTCCTTTATACAAAGACATCTTTGACCTTACATTGACCTTGCGACCCCAAACCTATGTGACCCTTGACCTTTGACCTAGGTACTCCATAGTCTACTACCCTTACGATTGAAGCTTGCATCTCAATTGCCTCTTGAGATATCTCAATAATGAACTCAATACATGGAATTTCCACTCTGACCTCCATGACCTTGACCTTGACCTACATAAGCCATAATCTAATCAGACCATCTTGATATTGTGAATACATACTACCCTAAGTTTGAAGCTGATGCGTCAATTGGTTCTCGAGATATCGCGATAACGAAACTCCACACATGGAATTTCCCAATTTAACCATATGACTTGACCTTTGACCTACATACTCCAAAATCTATCAGATCATCTTCCTATGGTGATACATACTACCTTTAAGTTTGAAGTTGATACCTCAAATGGTTTTTAGAGATCGCGATAACGAACCAAATACATGGATTTCACCATTTGACCTCTGTGACCCTTGACTTTGACCTACATACTCCAAAATCTAATCAGATCGTCTTCCTATGGTGATACATACTATCCTCAAGTTTGAAGTTCATATCTCAAGTGGTTCTTGAGATATCACGATAACGAGCAAACGGGACGTACGGATGGACGTACAGACGTACGGGCGAGCACGGCACGGACAACCGAAAACATGATGCCTTACCGGCCACCACCTTCGGTGGCGGAGGCATAAAAATGAACCCAAAATAATGTTGCCAGACACTATATGGGTTACTGGAAAAGCGGTTTGACGAACAAAGTCATAATCATGCATCAACCACCTGGACCTGTATCTAACCCACACAAATGCGCTGGGTTGCTAAGATAGAGTTACATATGCAAGAACTGGACATGAATAAACAGACGCAGCACCCAAGTTGGGTTGGGTGCAGCATTGAGGGTACACATAAGCAGTTTTTTCTTCAAACTCCTAAGCCAGTAATTAGGTTATTTCAAGGTAATTAAATGTGTTTTAGTTGTACACAATTATTGTTTTAGAAAGCCTATAAAGAATAAAAGTGTCTTACCATCAAAGCAGACAACAATGGAAGGACAGCAATCCTCATGAAATCTCTTCTTGTGAATGCAGCCAGAAGGAATCAACGAGGGTTCAGGGCAGACGGTCTCCTGGCATGTTATCACACCATTCTCTGAACATTCGCAGTGGCTGCGGCAGTCCTGCGTGTGCCAATCTTCCCCGATACGCTTGATAGAGGTACTCTCATGAAAGCAGACTGAAACATGATGAGAAGAGAATATAAATAGCTGGTTAAAATGTTCTGTCTGTAAGAATCAATAAAGGTTCCTGAATCAATAGTTTATGCTCTAAATTTGCTCCAAATTTCATTGTCCAAAACAAAGGTACATGGAAATTCTTTTTGCCCCTATTTTTGTGGGCCCAGCAGCCGTTGAGCAGTGCCAGATAGACGTTGCTCTATCCCCTTTTTGTTGAACGCCAACAGGGTAGCAACAACTACCATTTTTAACATCTTCTGGTATGACGCGGCCGGGGATCGAACCCAGAACCTCCAGATTATGAGGCAGACGCTCTATCCACTGAGCCAACATATCGGTGTTTTAATATACTTTATACATGGAATACCATTCTGTGCATTATGTACTTACATCCATTGCAGATGTACGGCGGACATCCACAATCCAGGGTCCCATGAAGTACCTCACAGCCTCTAGGTGGGTCCCTGCATATTGGTCCTATGCATGCTGGTAGACCTCGCACACAACGACAGGTTGTGCAATGGTCACGCTCCCAGGTCTCATTGTCCTCATGGTAGTTGCCCTGGAGATCTACACAACCGTAATCCCCTTCAAAACAAAAGAATGAAATTCACATTTCTGACAGTCAGCAATATATAACATGATACTGAGACCCGATTTGTGCCCAGACAACACAAAACAATTGAGTAATTATCTGTATGCTAGCAGTAGACAGACTTACTAAACTCAAAGAATAAGGGTGCCTGCTTCCTTTCTCTAACTGGGTTTTAGTATCCACTTCTCCCTCCATCTCTCTCTCTCTCTCTTGATCTATTTCATCCTTGTCAGCCTGGTACACTTCTACATTATTTTCTGTCTCTGTCTATCTCTTTGCACTCTCTTCTCTCTTGAGCAATGTACATGTACCACTGAGTAGTTCTTTCCAAGTACACTTTCTCTATCTTCACACCTTTTTTCTCTTCTTCAGCATTTCTCTCTTTCTTCATCATCGTCTCCGTTGCCCAACCAAATATATAGCAATACTTACGACAATCTGGTACTCCATCTTTGGTCCTTGTCCCGGCCAATTCGATACCAAGGTGATCAACACACCAGCAGATGCCCTGAGCAGGGTAGCATTGAGTAGCATTGAAGAACCCACTATCAGGGACACAGGAGGGGATGTAGGGACCAGGCAATCGAGTTGGACTGTCATCAAGTAACTGCTCTGGATGCAACATTGAGCGAACTGCCTCACAGGGTCTCTTGAAGTCTAGTTAGGAAATGAAATCGATGTGTACAAAGCAATATCCGTTTCAATGTCGCACATTTACATAATTATACAGTTACCAAATTGAAGAATTCCAAGATTATAAGCTGTAGCAATGATCCTCACTTTCTCTAAGGCAATTACGAGAGAAAGGGAGATTGAAAGAGTGAGATTTTAGCAGGATGTGCTGTAGGCCTAAGCAAAAACTAAGAGGTTGAAGGACCAACTGCTGTTAGACCAAGTGAATATAAACCAATCAGGTTCACTGACCTCCTGGACATATGATCTTTGGACAGCACTGATTATCCAGGAATATCTGTCTGCATTCAGGACGAGGTATCTCACAGGTCTGCCTACGACATGATTTCTGACCGTCCTGACAAACGCAGGAGGTACAAAGGTCATCATTCCACATCTGCCCTTCAGCTGTTAGATGACCTCCTGCATCTCTGCAGCCTAATAAAGAACAGAAGACAGAATTGGAGGGGAATCATTCCAAGATCAAAATCTTGAAACTAGTAGGTTGATGGAAGATTTTTTTTAGCACTCTCTGCTTAAGAATTTTAGAAAGCTTTTGGTAATGCAGTCTGGACAAAGTTTTTATGCATAACATTTTTCAAAACTTTTTTGATAAGGCAAGTCAGGGAAGGCAATAAAGGAAAGTCTGGTCATTTCTACCCATATTTAGATATTCCCATCCTGGATGAGGAAAAAGGAGGAATAATATATTTAAATTTCTTTCCACAACCCCCTCTTTTCCCTAAATACTGCACTTATTTCAAACCATTTTTCTTAAGGAGTTGCAGATGGTATTGATGCGATAGATATTTAAGACATTATTTACCTGGACAAACAATATCAGGGCAGCAGGAACCATCCACCTCTGATGTATGACATCCATGGGGAATGTCTGGGCAGGGTAGACGGGTACATACAGGAGTAAAACCATCATCAGCCCGGCAGGAGCACTGAGTGCACTCATCAATGGACCATGAATCATCTCTGTCTTGACAGGTAGCATTCACTGCAAATTATCAAATGCAGGAAAAAAAACTATTATTACATGAAATATATTCTTTTTTCATATTTTTTTTCCGCACTCTCAAAAAGGACAGGATATTTCATACAACTGAATGAATCTCCTCAGGACTTCAAGTGTAAAGTATACTACTTTTTGTATACGTAATACCTCAAAACATGAAACTTGTAATATTCAATTAAATAAAAAATATTTCTCTCCCAAATTTTTTAGTGTATTCTAAGTCCATTCCAACAAGTAATTGATACAAGCTTTCAAAATAATGAGGCAATGCACCCAGTTTCAATTTGTAATGCATATCATGAAATTGTGTTGAAGTATAACGTACATTTGCAGAGTCATTAAAAGTAATACATACTAAACACACTGTTCAGTATACCAATGTTTTCTTATAACTAGGTAATGATTGGTCCCAGACACGTTGATATAGTTCTAAGAGTGAACTGTAAAACAGATTGTCCAATCAAACAAACATTGTCTTCTATATGGTATCCAAACCATTTCAAACCATTTTTATTCTACTATTTTAAGTTTTGTGTACATTTTTCAATTGACTGTATGTTTACTTTGTAACTTTTAAATGCTTATTATGTTAGTTAAACACATTTTAATTAAAATGAATTGAACTTAAACTCACAACATATGTAGCTGTAATAGCAATGTCCAATGATTGTCTCATATACACAGCCATCTGGGATTGAAGGAGTGTGGAAGTGGGTGTGTCCTATGATACCATGGAAACAGCTACACTGGGTGTCACAATCTTTGTTCCACACATCCCCATGGCCATGAATTTTGCCAAAGTCATCTGTACAACCTAAAATAAGAAGGAATGTAATATGTAAAACAATGACAAATTTGTAGATTTCCATTTCATTGATACCTCAGGCCAAAATTTGTGCCATTTTACCCTTCATACATAAAAGCGCATCAACTTAATTTAACTATTTATAAGTTCCAATACGTCTAACTTATTTATCCAATATGAATCACTATAATTTGGCCTCCGAATTCAGAAGTATGAACATGTTGTGACAGAAAATGACTAACTTATTTTACAGATTTATTTTATAGGGTAACTACAGTAATTCATGCAGAATTTAAATCATAAACATTGGCCTTTCAAAAAATAGTAGACTAACTGCGACCACTTTCAAGAATTTATCGTAAAACAGCCGTGGTGTAGTTGGTGAGCCATAAATTTGAAATTCATATTCAGATCAAGGACAAATCCTAGCCTACTCATATCATCAAGGCTATGTGAATCTGTATTGTTGCAAACAAAATATTTTTGACCAAGTAAACTATGACAGAAGGTTTTTCTTACTGTCTGCCACTGCATCCATACACATGAAACGAGATCCTGTATAGCAACAGAGCTGAGGATGCCTACAATCATCATTGGACTCGCATCTGGTTTCCATTGCAACCTTGGGTTCCAGGAGAGATGGGCATCTCCATCCTAATGCAGTGCAACAAATTAAAAGAAGAGAGCATGAACACATGAAAGAGAGAAAGCGAGAGAGAGAGCATGTGAATAGGTAAGATTTAATGACATGAGGTGTGCAAACCTCATGCTCACCTTAGTACATGAAATTAGGGGCATGCTATGTCACATAATTAGTCATTGGTGGAGAGAAGTTACCCTATGATTAAAAAAAATGGGTAGTTTGATGTAAGGATTGGATGGTATCTTGTAAACAATCCAACATAAACGCACTGCTTTGTTTTACTTGCAGGAACCATGGCACAAACTTCTTTTATACAAGTAAGACAAAGACAACAACCAATGGCTGGGGATTACCTCAAAGTAATTTCTTATTTCTGTATAACGGTTCTCCTCACGATTTATCTTCTCCCTGATCAACCAAGGTGAAATTGTTTAGAATGAACACAGAATAACTGCTGTATAAAATCCTAGAACCAATGGTGAATATATATCTACAAAGGGAGAGATCAGTTCTCATAGCTTGTTACATTGGTTCAAAAAGTGCTGAAAGCTATTCTTACTAGTTTTGCACTGGCATGTCTGACATCCACTGATAGGGTTTATTACATAGCCAGAAGGGCATGCTGCAAGGCAATTCAGCTCTGGACATATTGGATCATCAGACTCTTCAGGTTCCATTGAAGCAGTTTCATTTCTTATTGGAATAGCAGTCAGATCGGACAGAACACTCATAGTGTATGAATCTGTATTCAAAAGGAAGATAAATGTTAGTTTTTTTGTCTTGCTCATCTGAAAATGTTTTTCATAAAGTATTTAATTGTTAATTTGTCTCGCAATATCACCTAAGAATCGTCCCTAAATAAATCATATACATGTACATCAAGTACATCAACTTTGACAATAAATAAAAAGAAGGCAAGAATTGAAACAGATTATATGGTTAGAATTAGGACAACTTTCCAATAGCATCTGAACTATTTAGCTAAATTTTTCTTTTATTCACTTTTCCTAACTTAATGATGTTTGTTCCCCCTGATCACCTACTTATGAGCATATTGTATTCTTAGAAGTTTGATAAGCATGTCATTGGAATTAGTTACAAGTCTATAATATTATTCAGTATGAAGACTGCTATACTTACTAGGAAGTTTACATTTGCAGATTTCACATCGGCAAGGGCAGGTGGCTAATCCAAAAGGACAGGTCAATGTGCATGACTCTAGAACTGGACAGTCTTATATTGTCAAAGAAAAATTAAACATACAAATTTAATATACACAATATGCCTACAGGTTCATGCATAGTTGATTGAACTGAGTTGTTATTCTATCATGTACATTCTCCACTTTAAAAGTAGCTCTACTTCAAATACTAACCAATACAGGTCAACAGCAGTCAAGATATTCAGTTACATACATACAGGCAAAATTAGATGCATGTACTTGTTAAAACTATCTAAATATAGAACCTAGAAAATGAGAATTTGAAATTGACATTCATGTAAATGACGAAATCACTAGAGTTGCAACCTGCTTTGCAGCTTTCATACTTTGTGCATACCATTATTAGAAACAATTTATGTGCATCAAGCTTTGAAGTTCAAAATTATTCTTATGTAGCTTGCCTCTTTTATGTGTTCAATTATAACAGAAAATCTGAAGAATCTCCTTCTTTTTTCAGCATTATGAAGACTCCTTATCAAGCCAAATCCAAACACTTCATGAAATTATGCTTAATGCAGTTTAATCTAATGAATAAGAAAGTTTGTTCAGTAGGCCTACAGTTTAATATCAAATTAAATAGTAACATCATCTTTGGACATCTCAGTTTTAATATTACTTACCTTCAGTTTTCTTGCACAGACACAGTTCACACCCAAATTTATCTGTTGAGAAGCCCAGTTCACATTCCAGATCACAGTAAGATGGCAATGGGTCACAGACACCTGTTGTAAGATAGAGAGAGATGATTGGGAATGTATCATCTGGATGGTGTGTGTTTACATCCCACTGCTGCCACCATTTAATGATCATATTGGCTTCTTATACATGTATAGTGCTCATCTACAGTCCTTACTCATTACATTCAAGCTTTAATTCTATTCAAATAGTGTACATTGTACAACATAGCTCACTTGATTGAAGTCACCTTTGAGGTTGATGGAAGTTAGCAGCATGACTATTTTCTCATTGATTGCCAAGTTATACTAGAAAGGTCATGTATCTGAATTTTCAGGACAGATTATTTTTTAAACAAACGATGAATTGGAAAAGATAACAAAAAAGGAATATGGATAACAATGCATATAATCACATTATAATTCGATAAGAAATGTGAAAATATAACCATTTGAAACACTTGTTGGTGCTTTTTTTCATAATTGTACTACTAAGTCACCAAAAGGAAATTAATTCACAGAAGTAGCAATACTCCTCCACTAGTCCAAGATTGTATTACCTGGATGTTTGCATTCACATTTGGGGCAGCCATGTATATCCGATGCAAGACCGTATGGACACTTATATATCAATTCACAGCTGGCCATTGAAGAACAATTTTCTTTAAAAACAAAGAGAATATTCACAGTAAAACATATTATAGTGATCCATTAACCCGTTGAATACTGAGAACTTTTTTATAAAGCCGAATGAATCATGATTGTGAAGCATGGTTGCGAGAAATTCTTTTCATTTAAAGGTGGAACAAAGACAGCTTTAAATAGATTAATGTCAGATAATTTAAAATATATAACATCTTTATATGTTTATGCAATCATGAGAGAAATAAATGGTCGACAAGAGGGATGTTCTATGTTTCTTCAGCCCGCATATATACGGGCTTAGTATACAATGGGTTAACCAAGAACACCCAAACATAATAGAGCCGCTTTTGTCTCAAGACAATTGGGCCTGCACAATATATAGAAATTGGAAATCTTGGATCCTTGCCTGATATTCTATTCTATCTCTTTTCTTTGAAATGCTGGGGCGGTTTCAGTTTGGGGAAAAGAAGGCTGGGATCTGGACTACATCACTTGACTGATTACCTAGAGTTACACACAAAAAAAGTAATTTTCACAAAAATTTGAGATATTTTTTTTTTATCACCCCAACGACAATATGTCAGAATCTATTTACACCGTTATGTAGATTAATGAACAAGTAATTACCTGGTTGATTCATGCATTGACATATCTCACATCCGTATTGATCAGATCTGTACCCATGGTCACATGACAAGTCACATGTTGAAGTAGAAAGAGCGATACAGTCTCTGGGTTTGGTTCCTGGTGCAAGTACTAGTCCAGTGGCAACTAATTTACGATTGAAATGACAAACACACCAAAATAATAGATTTCCTTGAATTAACTACAAATTATATGCATAACATGAGACAAAGAAATGATGAAGGCTTATTGATTTCAATGTTTTCATTTCATCCAACTACTTCAGGAAAAAAAACTACATACAAGTATGAAACCACATTGAACTATTAAATGCCTACAAAGGTTAAATTTATTCAACAGGCTTTTGAGAAGAAAAGAAATGTAAAAACAAATTGAATACTCCATTTTATATAGATGATCCCAGAATCTAAGAATGGACATGGATGGAATATAATCTGTTTATAATCTGTTTTTAATAATTTTGGTTATAATCCAATCAATTTACTGTGAAGGCACTTAATACATATTCTTAAAAGGTATTATTATCATTATGATGAATATGATTCTTATTCATGTTACCATTAGTACCACAATCATCATGAAGAATTAAACTGAAGTGCCTTAATATCTTCCTATTATATGAGCTATAGAATTTTATGTCAATAGGTCTCCACAAGCAATTCAATCGCAACTTTGCTTTAAGGCATTTTTAATATTCAGGCTGCATGTAGGTTGACGGGTTACCTATTCATCTGATATCATTGTCAAAGTTACTTTGTAAAAAGGGCCAACCTCAAACAGGATCGTGGTAATAAGTTAACTAAATCTATGTCAGTATTATAAAAAGTATATTGACATTTGTAAAGCCTTTAAAGTTCGGTTTTTGGAATATACCACCCAATCAGTACAATGGCAAGTCCAAAATATTTTGCACAAGTTGTATAGGTCTGCGTTTTGGGTTTTTTTTTTATCTTACCATTTTGTGGTTTTTATGGTAAAATGGGAGGATTTGAATTTCACATAGAGAAGCTCCGTGATGTTTCTATAGTATACATGTACATAATTATGCTTATTTCATTCGTCACACACAAAAATATAGATGTAGCTTTTTTTCTTAATCCAACAATTTTTTTCTAATGTTATTGTTGTATTTGTCAAATCAACATCAAAGAAACCATGAACAAAATTTGGAAGAGGTTATTATCACCATGGGCATCTTGAATGTCATACTCTACGAAAGGCTATGAAAATTTATAACATTTTAAGTTTTTCAATTACCTGGCATTTTGCAGGAGCATATCTCGCAACCGAGGTGATCGCTAGCAAGTCCAAAAGAACAATGCATCATGGGTGAGATGCAGGGTTCGTCACACTCTGTTCCTGATAAGATGATATATACATGAATTAACAACCATGTATAATGTCATTTGGGCAATTCCACGGTAACTGACGTTACACACAACCAGAATTTTCTACATTCTTTGTGTTGTAGTTACATAAATAAGAATACCTGGGTCTTCAAATTAATATACCTAAATAAGTTAGTGTAAAGCAAGACGTTATATAAAAAAATTCCACCCAAACATCATTTCAATTGAAACGCCAAGCAAAAACGTGTCGGTAACTGACGTTACAGAAAACGGACATGCAAAATCAGGGTGTTTGATCAAATCTCAATATCTCATGTCCACGATGTGTTATAATGATAAGTCTTATATGACATCATTCCTAGGTCTTTATGAACAGATTTGCAAAATAAGAAGAGATTTTCATAATTTTTGTTTATGCTGGGGAAACTTTTGTGAAGACATGTCGGTAACTGACGTTACGTAACTGACGTTACCCTTACATCTTTCATAGACTTTACACATGTAAAATCCCAATTTTGAATCAGATCCAAATATTTTGTTTTCCTGGCTTTTGAGAATTATGTGTTTGATATGATATCATACCTATGTTATAGGCAACAGATTGGCCAAATAAAAAGTAATGTAATCATTGTCCTATTATTTAGCTAAAACTTTACAGTGAACATGACAGTTGTACACATACATTTCCTATAGGGTTTGTACAGAATATTTTGAAATTTTTATTTCTTACTACAGTTGTACTATTCCATCACTTATATATTGGAATATGTTAGTATTAAGATATCAGAAACTCTAAAATAGTTTTTTGAATGATTAATACACGTAGGGTGTCCCACACATGTATTTTTGTGTAGTGCACATGAATCTTGGCAGAATTGGGTTCACTTATCATTTGTTGATTCTAAATCCTTACACACACAACAATTCTTATGTGAATTGTTATCAACTTTTGAAAATCACTTCTAAACAGTTTCTTCCTCAATTCAAACTGAACAATAATTTCCATTTAACTCATTTTGTACAAAGTTATGATCAGTAGTAATAAAATGCTGAATTTCAAAGCTGGGTATTGAAATTTGTTGAAAATTGCTGTTAGTCATTGGCATCAAAATGAAAACCTGTCAAAGTAAAGTGTTTGTTCTGTGCTTTGTTCTATCAAAAATCACGTACATCTCAGCAGATGCACAGATATACATGCAGGAGCTTTGATCATACTTTTTTTTCTTCTTTTTTCTTCTTCATTTATGTATTATAAAAATACAGAGAGGAGTTTTTGAATACAACCAAAAATTGTATTTACATTTATCATAACATTTAAACTTGTTGGCTCATATTCCAAATACAGAATATATAGCAATGGATCCTGATCACATCAATAGATAATTACTGAAAATCTCAAGTAGATTTGGAGGGGCTTAGGCCTACATGAACATGTACACGACACGGCTTTTCCCGAACTCTTAAATCATTAAAAGAAGAAGTTACCATTGACACATACAGTCTTTTTATCGCTAGATGATTAGTTTAATCAATGGTTATTACGTCAGATACATACAGGTGTTCAAATTGTAATTTTTTTTAAAGAAACGATAATTGCATCATGGTAACTGACGTTACACTAGGTCATGGTAACTGACGTTACACAAATCAGCTGTCAATTTTTACTTGATTGTATGTTGAATATCCATAGCTTTGCTATTGATAATAATGAGATGCAGTCATTCATTAGAAATCTTAATTGGCATAGTTGATACTTTCTTTGTTGTGGAAAAAAATAAACAAGTTCATGTTTTCGGTAACTGACGTTACATCCCAAATGAGGGTGATTTAAATCTCAAGTTTTTTACCAAAGTCACAATTGAACCAAATTTTTTGAAATATAGTTTGATAAAGTGTCTTTCAAACAACTTTATCCATGTGAAAGATTATCTGGAACAGAAAAGCTTTAGTTGTAAAAATGAAAATGATTTTTTTGTAAATATACTTTTCTATAACAAAAATCTATTGTATTACTTCGGCATTTGTTTAGAAGGTGAAAATGGCCGCCATCGGTAAAAATTTTATTGATTATTAAAACTTCAACTCATGTATTTTTTGAAAATCAAAATTATTTTAACCAAATATCATTTTGAATTTCTGGCACCCTTGTCCGGATTTCTGTGGAATTGCCCATTTGTTATTTGTAACAACATTTTGAAAAAATAGAGATTTGTTGTAATCATATCATGCACTATTATGACCATCAATTCATTGCTCTCTCTGACATAAAAATGAACAGCCCAAGGCACGATACCTCTGGTAAAACCTAATAATAAAAGAATCTGTACTTTCTAATAATAGAAAAAAAATTGTAGAATTTATTTTTTTTTTTTTTGGTCTAATATGTATATATTTTTGGATTAAAAGGGATTTAATATGTTCACTTAACAATTACTTAATTGTTAAATAAATTTTCACAATAAAGTTTCACAATCAAAAAGAAAAGTGTTGGTTTCCCAAATGGTCAAACAATCTTATACTGATTATGAAATCCTGTTCAAATATGCATCAATAAAATATGTAAATGAAAACCGAAATTAATTGCAATCCTATAGTATCATTGAAGAGATTCACAAAATCCTTACTTTTTAATTTGCATCTGCAAACATCACAGCCATGGACATTACTAGCATATCCATGATTGCATATTAATGGGCAGTTGAATGGCGTAACTTCCTGACAGTACACTGCAATTATAAACAACAACGGAGATAAAATTACACAAAATATTAAATCATAAACAAATTAATTTGTATGATTTATCCTTTCAAAGGGAATATGTTTTTTATTAATCTATACTTGTAGTTTTGTATATCATATGATTCATTCAAAAAGGACATTATTTCAGCATGATGATATCTCATAAAAATCATGTTCTTCCTCAATTCATGTTGAAGTAGAACTCATGATAATTCTTGATATCAAGGCATTGTCTCACCTCTTTTCCGACAGCCGGTCTCATCAGGACTTAATCCATAATGGCAATTTTTTTTACTTGACAGGGCAGGGTTTGAAATTTTATCTGAAATAAATACAGAAAAAAAAAAGTGTAAAATAATGTAACACAATGATGTAAATTAATACTGTAGATATCAATATAATTCCAGTTAAGAAGAGCCTTATATTTAATCAATGAAAGCAATACCCACAGGCTAATTTTAATAGTTAGGACTATTTCATTCTACAGACCTATAGAAAGAGCCGATATGTTGAATAGGCACGCTAAACTACGATAAATTGACGAGCTCTCCAAACAACTCCATAGTTCAAACGTTCAAGTTTACCGCTTCATAGTATTGACCTACATACTTGTATTCACAACTGATCCTCCTTATTTATTTGTTTACGTCCATGCTTATACCAATATAATACCGAAAAAATGGGTGTTTGTTTTTGTTTTTTTATCTGATCTGAATGCACAATATTTCAACTATCTCCAATATTTGAGAAAATCAGAATGACGTATGATATCGATCGAGCCGCTTTTGTTCTGTGTTTGCGGTACATGAACATTCTGTACTGGTGAAGCAAACAACCTGAAATTCCATTGTAACAATACCGGTATTCTATTGAACTTGATAACATCTTTTGTGTCAATCTTATCTAAAACAACAATGGAGAAGTATATCTGCTATGTACTACTTTTGATGGCCACACGCTTTCTGACAGTTGGCAGTAAACAACTGCCAAAGTGCATGAGCCCACCTGTTAAAAACTGTGTTATACGTGATGATGAGAAAGTGTCTGGAAAGCATGGACAAACTGTTAATAAAGTGACAGAAATATTTGTCTTGGAAAAAATAATGCATGTTGAAATATGGAATGACGACCTGATATTCTCTAATGGAACTAAGATCGTGAACAAGCAGTACACGAACCAATTCAGAGGCAGGTGGAATATAACTGGAAACATCAATTCCAAAATTAACTATCCTGAGAGAGCCACATTTACCCTTACATTAACTGTAACAGACTTTCAACCAGGGGACGAGATCCCTTTGAAAGTTGCTCTCTACCTTGAAAATGGGGAAACACTATTCACTGATTTGAAAAATTGGTTTGTTTTTGTCCCTGAAAACACAACTCCACATGTATCGCTCTCTCCACACGTTCCATCCACAAGACATGTTGAAGATGTAAGTGCATTATGCTGAAATTTGAGAATCTCAGTACTCCCAGTTATTTAAGGAAAATAAATATAGTTTCATGACTTAATTTATTTCATTTGTGCTAAATAAGAAAGTTTCACACTTATACATGTATGCACAGCAAAATAAGTGCATGTACAAGAAAAGTGAATTAGTGGTGAGATAGGTTTCATTTAAACAAATGGTGGGTGCATTTTGCAGAATAATATGTAGGTTCTACAGTTTACATTTCATATATATCAGTTGTTGCAAATGATATTATATTTGGTAACACATTATTTTTTATTGTTTTTAAATTAAAACTATCATAATATAAAATTCTCCACATATTGCCAACTGAGAGTAAGCAACAAGGAACAATGTGTAAAGAGTAATCAGCATTTAAAATAATAACAGATGCATGTATAATCTAATTCATTTTGAAGAAAAAAAATATATACATGTGTATGAGAGAAAAATAAATCTTGAGAACTATGTTCCTACTTTGTTTAATTCATCTCAAGACATATTCTTTATCCCCCCCCCCCTCCAAATTTCTTTTTTATTTAAATATTCTATGTCTTTATATGAATTTTATACAAGATCACAAAGGAATTCTTACTGGTATCCTTCTTGATTTGTGTTTAATTCCTTTTTTTTTAAACCTTTTTATATCTAGGGAGACACTGACAAGGAAGCTGAAGGTAGCAATGAGGAAGGCAGCATACTGCTGGGACTATCAGGGACCATTATAGCAATTCTTATATTATTGGGAATGGCAGGATTCATGGGTTATCGGAAATTAGAGAGAAAGATCTTGAATAGAGAATATATCCCCTTGAGCCAAATCGATACCCATGCACAACCAGAAGGAACAGATCTTGAACTGTCAGCTGGTATCAATGCAGGAGACCAAGAGCCAGTACACCCTCCCGAATCCAACCAAATGCCACCACTTTACTAATTAATTTGGTAAGGCTATATTTTAAATAGACCATGACATTACGAGTACTTGATTTAATGGAAAGCTAACTGAAATATCAGGAAAGTGAACAGGTCAACAAACACAACATGATAGACAAGACATTGAATCTGGGACCTACAAAATTCTGAAATTCAAGTGTATACAATCAAGAGGCAACAAGGCCAATGATACATGTACAATAGCTTCAATTAAGATTTTTTTTTCAATCAAGAGGTTCTTCAATATTCTAAAAAAAAATATATATTTATTATATCAAAAAAATTTCTATATGATCGTTTTGAAAATTTACAGGTGAACATAATCATATCCACAGTTCCTTGTAAAAGGGTAAGGCGAATGTGTTACCAACATCAGTCCACCCGCAGCGCTTTAAAAATTGCTCGTTTTTATGCAAGTCCTATTCATGAGTTTGTGTGTTTGAATACTAGTTACCAGCTTGTACCCTTGTCCTTGTGCGGTTATAATTCTGCATAGAAATGACTATTTGACATGAAATTTTCGGCATTAATATATCATACTATCAAAATATATATTCCTTAATAAGAAAGAAAATATGTCTTTCAAAATAGTAGAAATTGTCGGATATATTTTGCGTTAAAATCCGTTTGGGAATTTTTTTGAATAACTAGCCTCAAATACGCTTTATTTTCAATGATTCGACGAGAAAATAGGTTCATAATCTTCAGCAACTCTTCAGCTTTCCAAAAATACACCAAACATGGTATTTCAAGATTTATACCAGTCAGGAGCTAGCTAAATGTGCAGCAAATACAAAATTGCTTCAATAACTGCGATCTGATTGGCTGTTCTGATTTTGAGTGTGATTTGATAGGCTGATGCGAATCTCATCACGCACAAAAGGTCACTGCGCAGTCAGGTAACGGCTCCCACGTGTTTCAAAATCCCCGCTCGCATCAATCCTTGATTCAAGCAGCCAATTAGAAAGCCGCATTTTCTGTATTTTGGACTTGCTTTATATTTTGCTAGCTCCTGACTGGTATAAAAAGTAAAGGATATCAAAAGTTACTACGTTTTGAAGCTAAGATTTCATTCTTTCGAAATATGTAATTTTCTTTTGGAATCATGCAAAAATAACTATTTTTGTTGTCACTTATACCGAACTGAATATATGTTTTTGTTCCATATCTTTCACCAATACTTTTACAATATTGAGATATGATAAAATACCATACAATGTGCATGATAGGTAGGTTTAGAATTTCTTCTTTCTAAATATGTAAGAATCAGGAAATTTCTTTCACAAAATCAAAATCTACAAGAGTTGCAAAATCTCAGTTTTAGCCCGCACAGGTCCGCACAGCTCCGCAGAGTGCAGATAGAGGACTGGGAGAGTTGTATAAAAATCGCACTCTTGGCTTATTATAGCTCACGCTGCCCTCGGACTGACATGTGCTTTTCAATTAAGAAAGACCTTTCTCCAGATTCATATGCTACATGTACAAAGTATTATATCATGTGCTATCTGATAATATCTACCCCATTGTTAGTCAATAGACATGTTTATTGTAAGTCCTATATGTATCAAAAGCTTAAACATCAAAAGTTAGGAGATCAGTTATGACGAAACATGGCATAATATTTGTTGTACTCTTCTGTCAGGGGAAAATATTTTACTTTCAATTTTGCATCTCATTTGGCTTGGTGATATAATATTTAAACAGTACCAATTTGGAGCTTGACATAAATGAGAAATGAAATATTATTGAACCATTAAGTTTATACTGTCTCTTATTTATTTTTTTAACTTTCAGAACAGTGGCATCAGAATCGTCCCTTTCGATACGGCGCAGGAGGGGTGTGTAGCAGTATTGACCGAGCTGAATTCATATGACAAGAAGATAAATGCTCCAAATGCTCCAAATTTGATTGCCCCTTTTCTTGTGGTTACACAACCTCCCGATTATGAGGCGGACGGTCTATCCACTGAACCTACACATCGGTCATTGTTCATCCTGGATGACATGCACGATGACAATGCCCTACCCAAATTAACCTGTAATTATTGTACTTTCATGTTCTAGGCCTAAAAGGGTTAAAATGTAAAATCACATCTTTTGAAATGCACTAAAGGCGGGCTCACACGATGCGACCTGCTGCGACATTTGAAATATGCAAAGTTATCTTATGAGAGGTAAAAATTCTAGAGGAACAATGTAATCAAAATTTTGTTCCAATGCGAGCCTTTCATAAGGAGTAAAGGTCAAATTACCTTAAAATCACAAGATCGCAGAGACGTCACTGCGATTTAGAAACAATTTGATTTTATACAGAGAAGGGGATTCGCAATCGCCTTGAAATTCAAATTTGGTACTCATAGGAATACTCACAACTTTGGAAATTAGGAATTTCCTTGATTGAATGTTTGTGTGAGCCCGCCTTAAGTCTATAATTAATTTTCATAAAATGATTTACTGAATAGATCATCCCTCGCACAAGTTTCCTAAAAATCTATATGTTACCCCACCCAACACCTTACCCCCCCCCCCCATCTATAATTCAAAAATTCAAGAACAAACTTACAACAGTGCATAAGAAAAGTATGCAATTCACTGTGTGTGCCTGAAGATATTTTTGTATATAATATGTGTGTGTGTGTCATCTAAAGAAAATAAATACAGTTGAAAGTGTTTTCTTCAATAAAAATTTTTTAATTTCATAAATCCAATCCACAATGCTTTACTATTTGTCTTCCAGACATATATTTGTATTAAAACAGAACACCAACAATCCTCCAATACGCAATGTTTTTTTTTTCTTTTCTTTTTTTGTTAATGTATGATCTGCCACAAACATGTTTGGGATGGGGTTGTGGCATTGGTAAGTTAAACACTTTGTACACAAAAAATTGACATTATGCACATGTACAGCTAGTAGTTATGTATTTCCAATTTAGTAAAAGATAATTTGTACGAAGTCAGTAAGTGTGAACACAATTGCTTGAGAAATAAAGAAATGAAACCTTTAAGAAACCAATTTTTCTCCATCACCTCTTTCCATTTCTCTCTCGCCTTCAGATATATTTTTTTCAATATCATTAATTTCTCTTTTTGCACCTCTGGATTACTAAAAGAGAGAAAGATAGATAAAAATAAAGAAACATAGAGAAAAGGGAGAGAGTGAAGGAAAGAGAGATGGAGACAGAGAAAGAGAGATGGAGACTGTAGGCGGATTCACACCTGCCCAATCTGGAAAAGTAATCTCTGATCGGTATTTTTACCCCGATCACAAACTACGCGTTACAACTGTTTTCACACAAAGCAACTTTTTAGTACTAGATGTTCCTATGTGCAGTCATATAGAACTAGAAGTACCTATGTGACATGACCAGCCAATCAATACACGCATAGCAAGTCACATGATCTGTTCAATGCACACAGACATGCATATGCAGCGTGTAGTGCCTAGAGACAGCAAAATTAGACGCTTTTTGAACAACATGGAGGGTGCAGAAGATATTTTGGAGCCAAATAATTATTTTGAAAATTTGCCAAAAGTGACCAGCACAATGATGAAATATGAGTCATCTTTTTTTTAACTTAATGTAGACCTTTTAAATCTGAAAAATCATCACCAAAATCATGGCTTATGACTATAAGGCACACGATGACCAAAAATGCATCATGATCAAGATGGTGATGATGAACTGCCAATCCACTGATGATATTCTTTCTGTTAATATCCATTTGAAGTTAATAAAACTACCATTTTACCATAAATATCTAAATATAATGTTGTTTTCATTATGATGTTGACTTTTCAGTACTAGAAGTTCCTATGTACACTGTTATAGAGCTAAAAGTTCCTATGTGCAGTTAATTGATTATTGATTATAGAAAATCAATAAGTATTATATTCCTGGATTATGCCTCAAAACTTTCCTATACATGACACAATGTCAATCTGAAAGTTTGACATCTATATGTTATGAAACATGACTTGTGGACATATTCAAAATTTTTAACCTTCTGTTTCTCAAAACTGATTTGATGTAACATAGGAACGTCTAGTACTAGCATCTTCAATTACTATATGTTCTCCCTGAAATTAAAATACACGCTTGGGACATTAACTTTCAAATCACCCAAAATATCTGAAAATTTTAACCTGACCATAACTGATTTTGATGAAACTTGGTGTATTTGTTACAAGTGCACCATATCTCAAATTTTGCACCAAATTCACCAATTTGCACCAATATTTTCGACAAAAAGGGTTGTGGTCACCTAACTTTTAACCTTATACCACTGGTTCAATCTTCACAAAACTTGACCTTGACTTTTTCTCAAAATAAATTGTATGACATAGTCATTAAAAAATGTAAAAAAAAGTTTTTGAGATGTAGTATTTGTTGTAAACATGCATAACAAATATGTAATTTGAAGATAAAATCATCTTCACTTATAATCAAATCGTTATGATAAAATAATTGAAATATGACTTTAAAAAATGCAGCCCCCTTACCCGCCAAATATAGCCCCCTATAAAATTGGAGAACCAGAAAAACAGCCCACTAAAATAAAAAAATCTATTTTTCCACTGTCCCACTTTCAAGCACATTTACATGAAACATTACATTATATACAAAAAAACCATTTGGTACATGGGGCTGTCTAAATCTGGGGGGTTTTCACAGGGCTTTCTACCGTTACACAAATTGCGATTTTGGAAAGTCAAACAGTCGTTTTTAGCTATTTGCTGCATGAAAAGCTTTTGTTGCATTAGTAACAAGTACAAGTTTTGTATCCCCCACCTAGTGCTATAATTTAAAGCAAACGAAAATGATATTAACCAACAAATAAAGGAGAAGCATTTTTTTGTGATTTATGAAATAAAGTTTGCATAAATAAGCATAAATAATTTCCTTGTAAAAATTGCTTAGAAGTTTGGTGAACCTCATGTAGCTCTACCAGATGGAACAAGAAAAATAAAAATCGGTCAACAAATTAAGAAGAAGAAGCATTTTTGTGCATTTTGAAAAATGCACATAAATTAGCATATTTTATGAGTTTCAAAATTCTGAGTAAAATTTTAGTACCGCCTACCTAGTCGTATCATATAAAGCAAACGGAATTGAAATTGAGCAAGAAATGAAGGAGAAGAAGCATTTTTTGTGATTTATGAATAAATTTTGCATAAATTAGCATAAATAATTTTCTGGTAAAAAAATTTAAAATTCTGTGTGCAAGTTTGGTGAACCTCATGTAGCTCTACCAGATGGAACAAAAAAAAATCAAAATCGGTTAACAAGTAAAGAAGAAGAAGCATTTTATGTGAATTTTGGAAAAATATGCATAAATTAGCATATTTAATGAGTTTCAAAATCCTTGTTGAAGTTTTGAATCCCCCACCTAGTGCTATCATTTAAAGCAAACAGAATTGAAATTCGACATGAAATGATGAAGAAGAAACATTTTGAAATTGTGGATGGACGACAGATGATGGACGTCACACCATGGCAAGCTCATTTGGCCCTTCGGGCCGGATGCTAAAAAACTCCAGGTCATCCATAATGCATTACTAGTGGGCGGATCGAAGCAACCTTCAGCGCAGGGCAGGAAGCGTACAGAACGTCTTTTAGTCAATATACACGTACAGTACATGTAGCTATAGTCGCAACAATACATTTTCAAGTTCAAAAGAGGATAGATTCTGGACTTTGAATTCATATCACCAACATAATGGGTTTTATTCTATATTTATATACTCTGGTGCAGCTATTTAACTTGGCAGGTTCTCCTCCACTTCCATCAAAACCTAACGATGATCTACAACGGTGTAGTACAGAGTCGGCAGAACAGATACAGTCTCCATGCATTGTAAGTGAAGAGATACCGACTGTAATGCCCTATGAAAAGGGGATTTACAAAATGGAAGTTGCTTTACCTACATCATGGGCTCAGAATATGTATTTGACACATGTTTCTCTTAAGAGCAAGGAACTCACCATTTTCAATGGTTTGACCACGGCACTGGTATACCTAACACTGGAGGACAGCAAAAGATGGAATGTGAAGTACCATTTTTCACCTCAGAGTCTTAACACGACCTCCTTGACTATTACAGTCTCAGTGGAAAAGGTGGTCTTTAAGGATGAATTTTGGTGTCATTGGGAGTTTCTTTTCAACAATACTTTGTATGAAACTTCTGTAAATCGCTTGCTCACATTTGGCAAACCTACATCAACACCAACAGTGAACGAATCAACCAGTGACATGCCAAACAACAACACAGAATCTAAGGAAGGGCCAATGTACGACACAACACCTACAGCTGGAGATCAAACGACAACCCTGCCCCCTCAAGACCAAATAGCAGAAATCCGCCAACTAAAACAGATAGTCATCATTGGATTCGCGTGTGTTATCATTCTACAGTCTATTACATATATAGTATGGGAAGTACTCAAGAAGATTTACTCTCAATTCCAGCTGAAGAAGACAGAATCGAATACTCCTTGCCCAGACACAGAAGAAGAAACATCTAGCACAAGATCGACTCAGCGAAGGGCTCGTCCACGGCATACATCAGAATGTGAATCACCTGATGAGAAGAGTACAAATGGTAAGTACTAGCCATTCAGTTGGACATATCCATATAGTACTTGTGCATAAACAGATAAATCACATTTATGTTTTTGGGTAGTTCAGAAAATTATAAACCTAAAATCAAAAAGTTTCAATAAAGGTGTCTTCATAGGGCACCATAATTATGAGGAAAACAATTTACCAATCGTACATGAATATAATGTGTGTCACATTTGTTCACATGTAGAACAAATGTATGTATAATGTACATGTTTGATAAAAATATATTTTAAAAGAATTAATAATTTGAATATCCTTATTTTCTTATTTAAACAGATGAAACAGAACCGAATCAACAAATGGGTCGCATACGACATACATCAGAATGTGAATCCCCTGATGAAGGTACCAACAATCAAACTGGTAAGTATTTACTGCCCATTGAACTGAATTACTCACAACTCAGGTGTACCAAATGTTGGAATGATATATTGACAATTAATTTCCACATTTTCACGTGAACTACATTTATAGAATAAAGGCATTAAATGTTGTGAGGAGAAAATAATACCTTCTGAAAAGAGGTATCCAGCAACCCTGTGCTGGATATTCTGAAAGCAAATTTGCAAAGATCACAGTTGGCATATTTTACAAACTTGTAAAAATTATATTTATTTTGTACATATATAATAAAACCGGTCCCATACAACTTTTGCGCATTGATTCAAAAATTGGTGCATAAACTAGATAGGCATTACACATCTCAACATTATTTTTTTTTAACTCCATTTAGATATATTTTTACACTGCCACGATTTTCAATCTTAAGTGGGGCACATATGTAGATGAGGGGGCAAATGCTGTTGCTCATAATGACAGTCACATATCAAACATAATTATAAGTTTCTTTTACACCTCAAAAAATATACTAAAAAATGTATTGACCAGTCATGATTAAATATTCATATTAATATCCCAGTATCTAATGTTCTTTTTTTTCAGAAACTCAGTCTACAGATGCAAGAAACAACACAAGCTTTCCAATTGAGCTTACTGAACTCAAAACAGACGGAAATAATCATGACCTTCAGGAAAAATCTCGTCTTTTGAATAAATAGATTTCTACACTTCTCCAGGTCAATTAATAAGCGTTGATAGATTCTTTTTACAGAGCAACGATTAAGTATACCAATATTTTAGAATCTTTCTACTTGTGTTCAAAGACAAACAAACAAAGTTTACATAAGGCATACTTTTTTTTTTTAAAGATGCAATGTACAAATCTTGAACAATGAAAATACCTACGCTACTTTTAGCTATTTTGAAATTATCTAAAATTCAAAATCTCAAAAGAGGACGTGAATTCCTTTTCAAATAATTCAAAACTTTAGAACAGAGTTTAAATTATATCCATATGAAAAATGTACCTCTTGAAAGTTTTAACTATTCATGGAGAACTAAGATAACTGAGCAGCAGGACCGATTTTATTCTATGATCCATTTTCTTACCTTTAGTTCATAATTCTGCCATTTATTTCATAACAAAAGCTGTATACACAAGAAAATAATAACTATGCATCTATGCTAACTTTGAACATTATGACAACAATACATACATTGTGTAAGGTAAAACACAATATTTCTGATGGGGAAGGTCCACGAGGCCGAGGGTCCATGAGTCCGAGTATTTTCCCACGAGGCCAATTTTTCTCGTATTATATTTTGCAATATACTGCTCGGCCTCATGAGCCCTCGACCTCGTGGGAAAATAATCGGACTCGTGCACCCTCGGCCTCGTGGGAAGACCCCGATGTCCCATTTTCTGATTGTCACAGATGTGAACGATCAGGAGGAAAAAAGAGAATACAGGCTTGGGTGGTAGAAATTCACACTCAATCGGAAGAGCGGGAGATTTTTCTAAAAAGGCAGAATTGGAGTCTCTGAGCATATGATCAATTCACTTAAAGACAATTGAAATATGATTGTAGATTTTAAAAATAAAAACAGAATATATGGATAAAGATGTCTGCTTGAGAATTACATGTACTCAACAACATTTAATCTTTAACCAATTTAGCAGACAAATATTGCAAATTTATCAGGTGTGTTTGCAGAACAGTATTTCAGGTAAGAGACTTAAAGCTGCAGGCGCAGATCGAAGAAAATCTAATTGAATGCATTTCGGGGGCCCAATTGTCTGGGAACAAAAGCGGTTCTTTGTCCCCAGACAATTGGGCCCCCGAAATGCATTCAATTCGACTTTCTTGGATCCGCGCCTGAGCTGAGGTATAGTATTGATAAATCTTCCCAAAAAAAATTCAAATTTGAAGAATCCTTTAAAATAGAATGAAAGAAAATAGGATAAAATAGGATATATCCTTGAAAAATAAACCGAAAATGATAGCTCACTTGGTTAGAGCACCCTTAAAAAGATAGCCATTCTTGTTTTTATGAACGGGAGGTCATGAGTTTGATTCCAAGCCGAGTCATACCAAAGACTTAGGGTGGTATCTCATTTCACGGAAACAAAATTGAGAAAGTTTTGCCAGCATGGCATTGTACTAGCTTTTTCTGCGACGAAATCTTTTGTGCGAAGTTCAAAAGGTTACGTAGCACAAAAGACGGATTAGCCAGCATGCCATTGTACTAGATCTGTCTCCTGTAGCACACAAGAATCTGTCGCGGAGATAGATATAGTGCAATGCCATGCTGACAAATCTGTCTCAATTTTGTTTCCGCGAAGTGAGATAGCACCCTTA
>CALNVZ010003433.1:9692722-9711426 GCA_940671915.1 Paracentrotus lividus
CTCGGTTTGTGCTCGCAATTCTCTCTGAAAGGTCAGACTGACTGATCTAAATGTCCAAAAGCTTGAGCAGACATGACGTTACTTATTTTTTTTTAAATGGGTCTAAGAGTACATATCCTTCGGGTCTTCATATAGCCTTTTTTTTTTTTTTTTTTTTTTTTTTTTTCCGGCTTCGCGGCATTACGCGCTTCGAAAGGACTCTCAAAAAGGTCATTGACTTCCCTGGCGTCTCAAATATAGTTTCAAGTTCTAATATTCTTTTATTCACAAATCTACATAGGTAAAGCAATTTATCAACTTACAATACATGCAACTTTATTTCTAGTTTCTGCCGAATAAGGTTCATGCTCGCAATTATTTTGCGTATAATGGAGGTGATTGTTCTTAGAATTAAACTAAAAGCACAAGACTAAGAATGTGGTAAATATACGGCCATTCCATCATTTATAAGCCAAAGGTGTGGATTCAATTTTCAATATGTTACTTCAATACATTATACTTTAGGTCATTGATGCACCAAACTATTCGGCTCGCGCTTTGCGCCGCATTATAAAAAAAAAAAATCATTACTGATCCCTGACTTTCTAATATATGTATTGTAACGGTAATTTCTGATCCCGCTTTCGCGCTACCATCTATTCTTTGTCTTAAATGAATGGATGTGGTCATTCAACCTAGTAAATGAATAGAATAAAAGACATTGAGCTAAAATATTACTGACCCAGGGTCATTTGGCAGATTTTTTGGCTTTTCGCTCGGCGTGAATGTGTGTCATTCAGAAAGGTTCATTTCACATTTAGATCTGGTAAAATTCTAATTATTCGGATAATTATGTTCAAATTATTCTTTAGAATGTGGCCTCCCTCACTGTTAAAAAACCCTCCGCCGGCCCTGAGTCTTTTAAGTTGTGGAGGCCAAAATTATGATAAACTTCTGGTCTTCGTAATAACGTAGACAGCTGATGTAAAGCAAATTTTCCTTGCGCTTCGCGCTCTGCATAATTTTTTTTGAAGGGGTTCTCCTATTATATCCCGAGGCATATGCCACAATATTCGGAAACATCAAAATTCCCTCGTTACTAGTCTGCCTGGCCGGGGGGGGGGGGGGGAGCGCCAAATCACGTCGGGCCCCACCGGCGCAGTCTGAAATCGTGGCATACGCGCCTGTTATCGAGCTAGGAAATCGGGGCAGAATCGAAGTAGTTGATGACTGAGTGGTTAGCATACGAGCTAGGCTTGTTAGTTCGTACTGGCTTAAAAAAAATTATGCCGTAATTTATAGAGTAAAATGTACAACAAATGTATATAGTTATTTCATTTCCAAGGCTGACTTATGCACCAAAAGAAAAATAAACGACACTGGTACGTGATATATTATTTCTTTCATTCCACGCTAAGCGGACGTTGGTACAAACCGAGGCCAGGAGAATTCAATGTGGAGATCACCCAATTGCAGGGTGGCTGTCGATCGGGGAGTAGAGAGGATGCGGAGTCAATGGGAGAGATTTACCGCATTGCCTCGAGCGGCACTGAATGCAGGGGTGGGCATAGAAATCAAAAGAGAGGAGAAGGATTATAGAGCGCGTTACGCGGCAACGCGTAGAACGCCAGCCGCATTTGGTTGCACCAAAGGTTGTAAAAGCTAAATACTAGTGTTAATGAATGGTTTAAACTTGTTATGTCTAAAATTCGGCAAAGTTGTCTCTAAAACTCTTTTAAAAAAAGTTTTGCAATAGCATAGAGGATAACCATTATCATTTCCGTCTTTGTTTCTGTAATACGGTAAAATGAAGTATTTCACATGTGTTTGATCCCGGGTTTTACCCATATTTATTCCGGTCCAACGTTGAAGCCCGTGTTTATGAATCATATTAGCCTACAATGAATATATCTTCTCTCCGATCATCGTCTTCTTCTTCTCTCTTTATCTTCTTCTTCTATCCTGTTTCTTTCAATACGAAACAAACATAATACGGGGAACTTGAAGAAGTCATATTCTCACTAGCTTCTTCTGCTTTTCCGCATTCCTCCTCGAATATTTCTTTCCTATCTCTCCCCCCCTCCTCTCTCTCCTATCTCTCTCTCTCTCGTCTCTCTCTCTCTCTTCTTTGGCTTCCACTATAACACATTGTTTTTTCCTTCTCACTTCACTCGCAAGCTCTTTATTCAACCTGCTTTTCCGATTATTTCTCCTCTCCTAGCTCTTACATGTTCACTCTGTATTCGACTCTCCTCTTCTCTCTTATTCTCTCTTGGTTAGCTTTATTTTTTCAGCTGTTATCTCTCTCTAAAATCTGTTCAAATTCCATATTACATCGTCCACAGTTTTGATTATAACCTATAATTCTCAATTGCCATCTTCATATTAAACTTTTTCCCCCTAAATATTGGTAAAGATAAAACTGAGTCTTAACTAAAAAATTAAAAGTTGGCCTGTTTTTGTTTTTTAATCAGATTAATTCAGAACGGTTACATGGTTTTCATATACAATATCACCGTACAATTGGGTAATTCAGTCGCAATATGCTACAAAAAAAATATCCAATAAATTCTTGCATGACACCTGTATTTGGTCATGGTCCAATATGGGGTATAGTAAAAGGGTGGAGGCATTTACATTTGGAGGAAAACTTTTCATGTTTTTTCGCATAAGCCATGAAAACAGAAGTAAGTCATGAGCCTGTACATAGTCTTTTATTGTAGGTAATTTATCAAGCAAATGCTGTGAAGTTCATCTTGTCCTGTCCACAGTTTTAATACAAAGATAATTTTGAGTGGTGTACGTATTGGGAGAGGATCCTACGGTGGAGGCTTGAAAGCATAGGAATTTCCCATTTTTTTGTATCTTCTTTTTTCTTGCTGGCTTATATATTTATACCCAACAGGTCCTTAATAGTGACGATACATCATCTCCTTCGGAATTTATCTGGTTTAAATAAATGTGAATGTAGATTTTTCAAAAAGTCACTAAATCAAATGAATTATATCAATTTAAAACAAACCCTCATCACGCACGCTCATAGAAATGCATTAACAGGCATTTTTACAGCAAGATTTGTGATTCTCAACCCATTTCTTTGCATGAGTATGTGTAGATACAGAATTAAAATGGAAAACATATTTTTCGTAAATAACGTTGTTGAAGTGGTATTTTATATTGATAAAAACAAAGTTTCTGCAGTTTTGAAGAAAAAAAAAATCTTCTTTTATAACCTGTACGCGATTGGAAAGAAAAAATGTGTGTATATTAAGTAATATTTGAAAAAACATAGGTCTTATTGACCAGTCTAAAGTTGTATTATTTAATTTAATGCAATAATAGAAATTAGTTGCCATTGAAATGTGAATCTTTTAAACTATATTTCTTGTAACAACCTTGTATAGCTTTCTGTACATCACAAGATAATGTTAATCATCTTCCTTACAATCAGCTTTCAAATATATGTAACTTTTAAACATGTTTGACTTTAACCATTAAGAAACTAGAGGTAGTTTGTTGTAAACAAATGTACATTTCTACAAATGTTGGACCGGTAACGCATTTTGCACCCATTTCTTGACACACGGCCTTTTATATATTTTTGTTGGAAGGCGGGGGGGGGGGGACTTAGATCATATTAAGAAATGTTATGTACCACTGTGTAAATAGTGCATCTGTTTGTGATCTCAGGAAATTATACATATCATTAATTTGATATGTGATAGTGAAAAACCATACGTATTAGTTTCCTTGACCATTCTGAAGATAATGCATGACTAAAAGATAAAATCAGTCAGATGTTTAATTAGACTCCAATTTAATCCTCTTAATTTACCAATATTAAGAGGGGGGGGAGTTTTTATATGAAAATGGTAAATTTGAGAGATTACACTGTTAAATATGATTATAATCAGGGAAAATTGGGAGGGATGTAATATGGAATTTTGAAAAGGACAAGAATATAAATGAGAAAGAGATTTAGAAGCATAAGAATTTAAACGAATATAAATTAAGGTACAAGAGCATAGAGAGAGGAGAAAGTAGAGAGAGCGAGGAGGGGGGGAGTGGTGAACTCGATAGAGAGATAAACATTAGCTAGAGAGAGAGAAGAGAGAAATAACTTGAGAATAGGATTGAATAAGAGGTGAGAGATGAGAGAGAGAGTAGCAAGAAAAACAGATGATTACAGAGGAATTCAAAAGAGGAGAGAGGAGAGATAGATGAGAGAAAGATCAAGAGCATGATAGAAAAATTTGTGAGAATCGCATTGTGCGGGTTTGCTTTTTTGTTCTTTATTCGTCTCCCACTATTATTTGTGTCGTATTGAGAAGAACAAGAGATGAAGAAGAGAAGCAGAAATCTTTACTTTTCAATATCAGATATAAATCCATATGAATATAGACAGAAATATATTCAATACATCCGGCTTCAAACGTGTTGGGACGTGAATAAATTATTGATAAACCCGGGTAAAAACCCAAGTACATTCTTCATTTTACCATATTTCAGAAATCAAGGCCGAAAATAAGTAATGTTACCCTCCTATGCTATGCAAAGGTATTTTAAGGTTTAGCCACAACATTGGTCCAATTTCAAGTGAAAAGTTTAAACATTCATTTTACACCGGAGTTGAATGGCTTCTACATACTTGTTGTGCTAACAAAACTTGCGGTGGGGGCGCGCACTCGTGGCGGTGCCATCTCGGTTGTGTGAATGGGATATCCTTCTACTCTCTGTTGATTTCAGGGGGGGGGCTAAATGGGGAGGAATTATAATACCCCAATGCCGATGGTCTTTGGTTGTTATTAATTACTAATTTTAGCAATGAACGTTCGCCTCTTCGTAATTGCGATCCTAATCCGTAATTTTTTACGGAGATTACAGCGCGCGACGGGCGCTCTTCTTTTAAAGTGTCCCTGTATTGATACAGGACACGAGAAATGCAACCCTTTCAATCCCTTGTCCATTGTATATCTATTTACGAACAAAACAAAACCAAGAGTATTTTAAAATGTTTGTGTGTAAATGACCAAGTTTCAGGTCAATATCGCTCACCAAAAAAATTTTAAAAAAAATCCGTAGAATGACTAAAACGAAAACATTCTTCTTCAGTCGCCATATGCTGGCACGGATCGAGGGGGCGGGGGCGTCGGAGTTGACAGCGACCCCCTAGGTATCCACCAAAACAGGTTCTCATGCACTCTAACCGGACTTTTTTAAAAGTCTTATAGCCACCCCCCCCCCGTGAAATTGAAGAACCCTATTTTTCTTGTTTGTTGTTCAGCTCTCGGTGCGCAAATGAAACGGACAGCAACCTATACCCTTCAGGGGTCTAAAACTCAGTGAATTTCAGATTTTGGTACACCCATTGTCCCGTTACATCAGCGAGCCAAAGATACCCGATAAGCGGATGGGGGGGGGGGGCGGGGGTAGGTTGATGACATCATAATAAGGTTTGTTTAGGGGCTGGATCCGCGCGTATGTACTTTGGAATGCTTACCTATCCCATTCGATGTATAATTTAAATTCCCTTCATCATAGGTGGCGATCGGCGAAGGGGGGGTGTCCCCCTCAGTTTTTTTTTTCCTTGGAATCATGTCCTGAGCATTCTTCCATTTTCACAGCTTAACAGTTCTACTATTCTAAGCTTTTTGGTAATAGATTTTTTTATTTGCCCAACCTGGTCCAAAAGATTGCGAATAGAATATATAATGTATATAATTCTTTGCTTCAGGTCCCTACGAGCCAAGTTTCTCCCAAATCGTGCGGCTCGCACAGTATAAATAGATGTTAGACCGGGATTACAAACACATAATTTTATAACAATTAATTAAATTGGATTTTCAACTCGGATTCGCAATTGTATTTTCATTTAAGGGCAGTGATTATCAGCTAGTGAATACAATGATTTATTTCATTAAAATTCAAAATTTCGACTCGCGCGCACATTAATAAGCAATACAATGATTTAACGTGTACTCATTTTCAGGTAGCCATTATTATTCCTGGGAATGTGTTTATATGTGTATAATTTTATTCTTAAAATTGTCATTTGTTTCTCGCTTAATGTGCGTTTGATCATTCTACAATTTCGTGTATACAGTTACTTCATCCGCTTTTCCGTACCCCATCGTAACATGAAATCACCACCCTGCTGCATACAGTTGTTTGACAAGAATCGCAAATATTTTCAAACTCAAGTTTATGATTATATCTTAATATGATTTGAATCATGTAGTAATGAACAGTGGCGTAATCTAGGGCGGCACGTGCGGACCTTAAGGCGCGGGCGCAAAAAAAAAAGGAAAAGAAAAAAACAAAAAAGAAAGAAAAAGAAGGAGAAAAAAGAGAAGAAAAAGGCGATCGGTGATCCACAAGCAATTTGCGCGGTCTGCCTCCTCCCATTATGAATTTTGGCGCCCCCCCCCTTGATATAGGCGCCATTCAAAGTTAACTTTTTGGCGCCTCAAAGTTTCCAGTCAGTTTCTATATGGTTTAAATACCTTTTTGGTTCGGGTCAATTTTTGCGCCCCTGTATAGCCTATACTGAAAGATGAAAAAAATCGGCGCCCTAATTTCAATTTTTGTAGCATCCCTCTTCAATGTCTATAAATGATTAAGATCAATTGTGTGCCCTCCTAATCCTAATTTTAAGACCAATTTGGCAGCCTAGAATCTAGAATTTTTCACTCGCGCTCGCATTGTATTAATTATGTTTTTCAAAGTCATTTGAGGAGGAACACCACTAAAAGGTTAACATTATTATTTTCCCCCCCATACTAAAAGAAATCGAGCATTACACCTTCTAAATATTTTGTGCAATGCCTTTTGACCCCCATTTTTTATTTTTATTGTAGCTTCGTTTGATAACGAAATTTGTATTCATGATTCTTAAAATATAAGATTCGAGTAAATGAAATAACTCAAAATTTCCGCTCAGCCTTCGCGCTCGGCTTAATTAAAAATTTTCAGAGGTAAATAAAAATTGATAACACGTGTATGCATGGACAGCAATCACCACAGGTTCTGGGACATGTTAATATGCCACCATATAAACTAAGCAATCGTTGAAGAACTGGAGTAGACCGGGGGGGGGCGCAAAGTCAACATTTGCCCCGGGCGCACTTGACCCTAGATACGCCACTGGAACTAGATATTCGGGGGAAAGATAATAATATGCACTACGAATATATTCTATTCTTGTCCCTCACCCTCAATTCCGAAAAAAGTCAAGAAATTATAAAGAGCGCGCACACTAAAATGTGCATCAGCTTATGCCTAGATTACAGTTCGAGAGGTCCCCGTACGTTTTGCCCAATCCTACGGCTTTTCGTGGATTTAGAGACCTCACGGGTCCCTGATGATTTTTCATTCTACCGCTATTGCGGTCACATATCCTACGGCGCCCGGTCGGTTAAAAGTATAAATATGTGGATTGAAATCGAAATGCACCCCTGAAGAGACCGTAAGAGTGCCATTCGGGTGCCGACAGATGTTCTTTCGGTGTCCCCTCTGATGAACACGGTGGTTATTATAAGGCTGACCAGTGTTCCTATTTGCAGAATTTGCAGAAAAATCGCTAGGGTCCCTTGAGGAACCCTTGGGGTGCCCTTTGTGGTCCCGCAGGAAAGCCAAAAGTAAACCCAAAGCATCGCAAGACACTCACCTTTTTTACGATCACATACCCATTCTGGGGCCCGTACGGCGAGTAGAACCGTACATAATTGCCATTTTCGGAAGGTGCCTGTCCGGCTCCCTTATGATTCTGCGGGCGCGAGGACTTGTTTCACTACCCGTAGAAAAGCCGGAAAGATCTACTGCATGTTCTCGATTCTCCCGGCGTTTTCATGAAATCGGTAGGCAGTAGACAACCCTGTAAAAGCCCGTGGAGTCACTGAGGGGCCTGCACAGGCACCTGCAGGTGACAGGAAGGGTTCCGCACAGTTTTCCTTCAATCCTCATTGTAAAAAAAAAAATGACTGCGGTCTTGCGATGTTTAAAGTTTCCCCTGCGGCTATCCTGCTGTAAAGTTTTGTCTTAAGCTCTTTTGAGTATAATTGCATTTAAATTATTTACGTTTCAAACCACAAATACGACATAGATACTGTAAAAAATAAATTAAATAAGGCTGGTTTTGATCAAAAGGACAAATCATTCTATTATGAGTTCTGAAAACCAATCGACAGTATCACTCAAGCATAATATATCAAAGACATTTATGGGACTTTTATAATATTTTGAAATCTGAGCCAAATTATAGAGCACCGTCTCAAATAACTATAGCACTTTCGGAAAAAGCTCCCAATAAATATATGTATTAATGTATTCAGAAATGCCTCATGATCTTCAGCTATCATTATAGCAGTAGCCCGGATAATATATTCATGCTGACAAGTCTCGAAAGAGAAAATTTGAAAACTACTAAAATATGTATACAATATTGTTTGGAAAAAACTTGGCGAAAGACCACATGGAACCCAGTGCGGATCGGTCAGGCGCCGTCGGACCACGACCGGTAACCTCTGACGTTCCTTGCGGTACATGTTGCACCGCCCGACACTCCTCCCGGCTTGTTACAAGAATTGACAGAAATAAACGCCTACTCGGCCACGCAGATAAAAGGAGGCCGTAGGTCCCCTTTAGTGACTCCACGGGCTTTCCAAGGGCTGTAGACCGTTCTACGATTTTGATAAAACACGCCGGTGAGAATCGGGAGAACATGAAGGCAAAATCTAGGGGCCCGCGGATCTGTTAAAATACCACCGGTACCCCGTAGGATCGTAAGGGTTCCCGGCCAGGAACCTTTACGAAAGTGAACCGAAATTGGTCAAAAATATCAATTTTACACGCCTTTACGGGCCCGAAACGTACTGTGATCGCGCTCCGAGCGCCATCATACTCCAACCCCAAGGTCTACGCTACGTCAGACTAATAGAATCAAAAGAGATGCTCGACAATCTTTATACGATCCATGGTCAGACGATCTCATTTAATGTAAGCGCTGGCCGGGGGAGGGCTGCCCCTGCCTACCACCGCCGCCAATACGACGGTCAAATTAAAAACCAGCGGTTTTACTGAAGTCATGCTCGGCGGGCAGCGCACGGCTGGCGCTTGCTTATTTGCCTCCGCTAGTCCTAACTACTGGCCCGCGCCTGCCGGGGTTAATCCAAAAATGCGGCCCGGACGCGAAAGTAAGAGAGGCCGCGGCGGGCATGGTATCGACATTTTTGATCCCTCGCCTTAGACAACATCGCCGTTGTTTCAACTTCTCATGCTTGGCTCGATCATGCGTGACCGACGGGTAAACTATTGTTCTCGGGATACCTGAATGCAGCCTCCTAATTGGTCAGTCGTTTCACTTTTGTAACAAGTGGTTGCTAGGGCATTTCGGTGAGTACAGCGGTGACAAAATGTTCTTATTTTTCTGGCGCGGAGTCAAACGGAAGTCAAACTTTGCAGACGTTTTTCTCTTGATTTTGATTTCCAAGAGCACAATTCTACTCGCGTTCAGAGGCTAATATCTCCACTTCTATTTACTCTTTACAGTCGGGTTATATATCAAATTCAAGGCAATGAATCAGGGATCAATAATATCAAATAAAATGGATTTCAAAAATCGCGACTAGTCTCTCATTTCGACGTGACGTATCACATATATTCTGTGTGGAAAAATGGTTGAATATACATATAAAAAGGTATACTGAAATTACTAAAATATATATGGAAAGGGTCAACATAAATTTGAATCGGATAAGAATTACTTGATGAAAAAATATAATTTCTCAAAATATGTTTGAAAATGATAATAATAATCCAGCATATACGGGTGTCTTTGATCATGTTGATTGGTATTGTCATTAACAATAAACGCAAATAAAACGCTCAGATTTCACTACGGGCGTGCGACTGGCCAGGCGTTGGGGGTAATTGTTTCTTCAATTATCATTACTATTATCATTTCCACAGTTATCATTTTGTTTTTCATTTCTGCACCCATGACTGCATAACTGACAGTCAATATCTCATGTAGGACTAGTGGCTATAATAATGTGCACTCACACACACACGCACCCACGTACCTACACGAACCAAAACGAAGCAAGAATTGACTTGTTTCATTGATTCATGTTCACAATTCAGTGAAATTACCCCCTTTGAAGGGGCCATGGAGCCGGGGACTGGGAGGGGGCTTCAGCCCCCACTTCAGTTCACAGCACATGTGTACAAAATTGCAAAAATGACCATGCATTTGTGATTTTTAGCCTGTTCAGCCCCCCCCCCCCCACACTTTCGGCTCAGCTCCTCTACTTTCAAAAACGCTCTGCGGCCCCTACTTTGTGCTTGCATAAAAACGAAGTACAAAAGAAAACATGCCATTATCATACAATATAACCCATTTGTACTTGCCTAACAAGGCAGTAGGCCTACAAAAGAAAACATGCCATTATCATACAGCATAACCTCTTAGGGTGCTATCTCACTTCACGGAAATAAAATTGAGACAGGTTTGCCCGCATGGCATTGCACTATAGCTGTCTCCGAGACAGATTTGTGTGTGCTACAGGAGACAGATCTAGTACAATGGCATGCTGGCTAATCCGTCCTTTGTACCACGTAACCTTTTGTTAGTGGGACAAAAGATTTCGTCACGGAAAAAGACAAGACAATTGCCGTGTTGGCAAAACTGTCTCAATTTTGTTTCCGCGAAGTGAGATAGCACCCTAAGTGCTTGCCTAACAAGGCAGTACAATTAAAAGAAAACATGCCATGATCATACAGTATAACCCCCTTGTGCTTTCCTAACAAGGCAGTACAAAAGAAAACATGCCATGATGATGCAGTTAGATAACCCTATTGAGCTGGCCTAACAAAGCATCACAAAATAAAACATGCCATTCTAATACGACATGATAACTCCTTTGTGTTTGCCCAACAAAGCAGCACAAAAGAAAATATGCAATTCTGATACAACAAGATAACCCCTTTGAGCTTAGCTTACAAAGCATCACAAAAGAAAACATGGCATTCTGATACAACGAGATAACCCCTTTGTGCTTGCCTAACAAAGCAGCACAAAAGAAAGTATTCAATTCTGGGACGCACTCTCAAGAACGTTGGTAGATCCTCTCTATATAACACTCTGTAAATTTGCCTGGGTTTGCAACCAGTGAGATACCCCTTTATGGGGGGCGTCCACTGGAGCAAAGACAAGACCAAGAAGGGTCGAAGACGAAATTTATGTAATATCAGCACCGCATCCGCGTCAGCCAAGGCGAAAGGTCAATTATTTTGGCAATCTGATTGACCTCTGCAGCTGTACCTATTCATGTCTGCAGACATACATGTACCTGAGAATATCCTCGCAATCAACCGAGAATGTTTCAGGATATCGCTCATCATGAAACAACACTACGGATATGTCTATTATCAATATTGGAGTGGTAACATCAGGGTATAAGACAAACGGTAGATCCCATTTAGCTATGCAGACATTACGGTATGAAGTAATAATAAACTATAAACAGGGAGGTGAAAGAAAAGTCTCCCGATTTTCGTTTTTTCACAAAATGTACGCCAATCGCCATTATAAAAAAGTTATTTCAAATATCACAAACATGGCAAATAAAGCAGTGTTTTGAAGGAATAGAAAATTAAATTTTAAAGATTTTTGGAAAAATTCATATTTAAACAGAATTGGAAACCAAACGTCCAAAAGTAGGTATTTTGAAACAAGAAATGAAACACAATAACAATTTGGGGGTGTTATAAATGTTGAAAATCACATAACTATTTGCATTTTTATAGAATGTTCCTGTATATAGAGTTAAAAACAATAAATCATATTATTCAATACGCTTGCCACTTATAATTGAATAATTTTGCAGAATTTAACTTACAAGGATTTTATAATTATTCAATATTACACTGAATTTATCAATAAAGTTTATACATGTGTATAATTATATTAAACTTATTATGCTACCTCTTCTTTTTCTTTAGAAACAAAACAAAACAAAAAATTTACTTTTATCCTGCACACAATGCCTCAAAGTCTTTATCGGTTAACACTAAAAACAAAGGGGGGAGGTCTGTTAAGACGGGGCTTAAAAGTTCCCATTGATCTACATGTATATTCAACATGGTGCAGATTTTTCGAATGATGATCATGAATGACAGGCAGTGTAAAATTTATGTTTCAGCTCTCCGTCGTCAACATCGTCGGCACAATTCATCACCATCACCATCATCATCATCATCATCAGCATCAACCTGTCATGGAGGGGTGGCAAAACCAGAAAACAAGTGGGCAACGTGCCTCCATCTTTTCCAAGCATTCTAAAACTGCCCCTATTCGTAGCTAAAAAAAAAGAGAAATAACTTTCATACTAAAAATAAACCATTTAGACGAATTAAAAGCCCCGTGTGAAATTTCCTTTTGCAAAAGGGGGAGCATAAATAATGAAAAATGTTTGTTTTTTTTTGTGTTTTTTTTTCTTTCATAACTAATAACATCTCATTACTAACAGAAAGAGTAACAAAATATGCTAGGATTAAAATAACCCTCTAATCCTGGGTTTATATATTGTGAAATAGTATTGTGGGAAGCATTTGCCTATTAGGAAATATTGGGGAGAAGATTTGCACCGGGTTGGCTCAGGGGTACAACCTCTAAATTTAATTCTGTTTAAATATGATTTCTTTTATTTTTACATGTAGGCCAACGTTTAAGTGCTTGAAAAATAAAAGAAATGATTTCACGCTTTTCTTTAATTTCCAATTTGCACTTTATTGCCACTGACAGAAAGTGTCCCCACTCTTATATTAGTTTCCCCGCCTCTAATTAACCTACATGTATAAGGTAGGATTATCTTTTTAATTTATGTTTTTCAATAAATTTTCCATTCTGCTGAATAAATATTTTAGTCTGTTTCATGATATCTTTGGCAAACAATACATGTACTACTGTTCAATCAGTGGCGGATCCAGGATATCATTACACGGGGGAGGAGCCCAAAAATCGTAATTTCAGATTTTGGTACACCCAAATTTTTTTCCCGTTACACAGGGCGAGGGAAAAGGTACACTCAATTTTTTTCACGTTACACTGGCGGAGCGATAAGGGGGGGGGGGTGGGTAGGTGTTAATTTTTTTTTTAGCCTTCGGCCATCAAAGAGGTCATCATGTATCAGCCATAGGGGTAGGGTTTGGAGGTCAATCGGCCCACTCGTCTATTTTTTATTCGCTTTTTTTTTCCCCTTCTTCTTTTTTTTTTCCTTTTTTTTTTTTTTTTTTTTTTTTTTTTTTTTCTAGGGGCCCCCCCCCCTGTATCCGCGCCTGGTTCAATAATAAAAATATAATAATCATTTTATCATTTATCATTCGATCTTTAAAAATAATAATACTTTTTGAAACAAATCATATTCGTTGTGAAATAATAATATTCATTTTCAGTGAAATATACATTATATTCTTATAAACTTTTATTCTGATTTTATTAAAATCAAATGAGAGTCAAATTACTTACTAAAATATTTCAGTAAACTGTAAACTGAACTTCTTTTGTAACATTTTGATTTGATTTGATTTGATTCATTTCTCAAATATAAACAACATCCACAATTAGCTTGACAGGATGATCCATGCTCTATAGTTTTTAGAGCTTGATTTGGAAATTATACATCAGTTCATTTTTAGAAAAGCAAAAGACTTCCCCCCCCCCTCCTTTTTGGCGTTCTTGGATACAAGTTAACTCTTCAACATCTTGTCGACGAATGATGTCGTAAGCTACTCGGCAAACTCACTTAATGTATATAGACCCAAACCAACTTTGCGCTTGATCGAATCCTTCTTCTTTTTTTCTTCAGTGTATTGTCTTATTGTTCGACTTCTCTCCGCATTCCTTCTCCGGAGATGAAGGAAGCTGTTGTTGGAGCAGAGGCTTTAAAGGTTTACTAAATTAAAAAAACAAATTGGGCTTATTCAGCGGATAATTACCTTCTAAAAACGAAAGTGATAATTGTTTTTCATAAGAAAGTCTCAATTTGACGAAAAATGTGAAAAACTATAGGCTTTGGTGACATTCCTGAAACCCTGTGAGCTGATTGGTTCCTTAGCGGAATGACGTATTAAAAGTAAGACCCTAAAACACACGGAGACTGGCATAATGCATATATGTACACAAAACGCAATATTGGACTCCTTTTTGCCAGAGAAAGCTAACGAAAATTGAAGAAGAATGAATGTAGATTTAGTATACGAAACTCTTAAGAAATATCTGTTACACATCATCAGTGAACAATTTTGCGCCAAAATATTCAAATCTTGCGTAATTTTATCATTCTTCTACCAAACATCCTCGTCTGTCTGTCTGTGCTTTGCATTATCGTAAACGCATTAACAGTCGTTTTGGGTGTCCCTGTAAGTTTAGTGCACTATTGTTGTACCTCAAATGAGCATAACGACTGCTATATGGACTATGAGTTTATGTGCGTGGAGACCGCAAAGCTATGAGCTGATACGGGCAGCTATGAGGTCGTATGTGTATTTAGTATATACGCACACGATGTGCGCTTGGGACAATATCTGCCCCCATCAGCATATTTCTGCAGCATGCGAATACACATCACACTCACAGACTATAGTGAATTCCCACTATAGTACATGTACAGAGTCTGATCTCGTCTCGTGTATATATTGCACGGGATATTCACCTGTGGGATATTGCATAACTGTCCTGCCTTCGCTCTATGCAATTATACCACAGTGACTGTTTTATCATCAAAATTGACTTCTGTAAGTAGAAGAGATGTTATTAATTGTCAGAAGGTCTTTTTCACCAACGTAAACAGTATTCTCATTTCCTTCATATCGAATTAGGAATATTTTAAAGTCAACTCCGGCAAACTCACTGCAAGTATTTGTAAGCCAGTCTGCTCAAGTAAGCTTGACTTACTTTTCCAAACTCCAAAAGCTTTCAATCTCTTTTGGAAAACGATGTGTATAAAAGCTAGGCCCTGGCATCCATAGTGGTCTTACTACAACCCTTATCTACACTCAAATTAGACATTTATTGATGAAATCGAGTCCAAAATCAAGATTCTAGTGACCAATGTAATGTGTGAAAGAACAGTGTAGTCGTCGTGCAACGGGAGCATGGGGTATAGCAGCCCCGCCAGCTCGGGCGCTCAATGCCTCTACATGCATGCACTGTACTGTCCGTGCGACTGGCTTACTCACAATACGTCACAGTCACGTGACTACGATATCGCTTCGATGAAGCTTTTTAGGGGCGGGGCTTATAGCAGCGGGAATGGGCAATTATGGGCTTTTCAAATGATTATCCTTGATTACCAAAAATGTTTTGGAAAAAATGGGTGGTAAATTGTGACTTCTAATGATTCCTCCTAACGAAAAATGGACAATTATTTTTCTAATTTAGTAAACCTTTAAGGAGCGTTTCCGGTCAGCTGGTATTGCTGGAGTATATCTGCAGCCAAGGCGATGAAGGTGTCATGCAGCTCATTTCCGCGTCCAGATTTTAGTCTCGACTAAAATTTGGAAGCGGACAAATTAATCTTTTGAGAGACGAGGTAGGTTTAAAGACAAGACAAAGCCAGTAAAAAGTGGAGTTCAATATGCCTTCAATATAAGCGGATGGACCGCTGAATGGCTTAAAAATCCAGAAATTCACCTTTGGCGTCTTGTCTTTGCCCAGTGGACAGGGGGTATTATCAACAGGTTCATCATCATTATGATCAAAATCAACATCACCAACATCTGTATCAATATCATCATCTTCATCATCATAGATGCACTTCGGTCATCATTCAGTCAGATGCTTACAGAGTCAATAATGAAAGCAAACCTTTTAGAAGGTCTACATCAAAGTTTTCTGTTTGTGTAAAAGGGCAGTTCCAAGCAAAACAGGACATGACCCCAAAAATTTAAATTTCATGGTTCCGTGACAAATTTGGTATCATATGAAAGCTAAAAGTCCAAATTTTCAATATCTGTGGATGGTTTGGCCTTTTTAGGGCATTTTGTGTTTAAAAATGGCATTAATATTCAATTTTACCAAAATTGTCAAAATTGTATCTTTTTTACTTAAATTTCATGTAAGAGAAATGTACCTAGAAAAAAAAAAATACTTTGATTATATTTTATTATGAAAGTAGGATATATAAAAAGTAAAGTTTTCACATAATATTTTGCTTCACAATCTTTGTTCCATATCAGTGAGCACAAACATGAGGTTACCTCAAAATGTCACTCCGTAACCACAAAAACACATATTTTTTTAAATATTTTTAGAATAATGGGGTTTAATGCAATAAAAATTTATTTGCAAATCTGGAACACCCATATCTATCACTTACATAAACTTTTTATATTTGAATGGATTTTGTTTGAGAAATACGGCTTCATAAAATGTGTCACTCCGTAACCATTATGGTTAAGGAGTGACATCCCATTGAATTGCATGTACAATGTACATGTAAAATTTGATCAAAGCTCACAATAGAAATTTTTACGTTTAGAATTCTTTGAGGGAAGTGCCCAAGAGAGAAATCGGGGTGTCATGTTTTGAGTGTATGAGATCATAATTATGGAAATGAGCCCTTTGTCAGCAATTAATTGCGCAACTCAGGCATTTTTGTGAGGTCGGATATGAGCTCCTTTGAGGACTTTAGCAGATTATTTTGGAAGGAAGTGGATGAGGCTCTGAACTTAATCATTTGGTTACATGTATGTTGTACAATTTATGTAGTTTAAATAGTAGTTTAAAAAAGACACTGACCTGTACATATGAATAAAAATAAAACAATGGGTTTGACAACTACCCTACCTAGTGCTATCATATACATGTAAAGCATAGCAGAATTGAAATTGATCAACAAATGAAGGAGAAGAAGCATTTTTTTTTTTTTTTGAATAAATTTAGTATAAATTAGCATAGATTATTTTCTAGTCAAAATTTTTGTGAACTTCATGGAGCTTTACCAGATTACAACAACAAAAATCTGTGAATTTTTTTTTTAATTGTTTGTGAATTTTGAAAATTTGCATAAATTAGCACACTTAATGAGTTTGAAAAATTCTATGTAAAATTTTTGTATCCCCTGCTTACCTAGTGCTATCATATAAAGCAAATAATTGAAAATGATCGACAAATAAAGGAGAAGCATTTATTGTTATTTGGGCAATTCCACGGTAACGGAATTACAAATCAGAGAATTTTAGCTGTTTCATTTGCTTACAGCATCCAGATATTACAATATTTCTTATTTCTCTACCTAATACTATGTACAGCCACTCATGCTATGTTCTGAAAAAGAAACTAGCTAAAAACTCTCCCAGTTCAGGTGTTAATGACGATATGTGCATCGGTACGGATTACCAGAGAATTGAGTCACTTTGAACACAAAGTTTAGGGAAATTTCTCTGAAATCTACAACACATTAGCTCCAGCGCTGATGCCTAATCAGTTCATTATAATGTCAACTTTATTTTGGAAATAAGTTTTCACTCATATCATCAATACTTTTCATGATCAGTCTTTCTCAATAGAAGTACATGTAACGGAATTACAGATTAGGTAACGAATTACACCTCGACATTTACAGTGGTAAATGTAAGTCTAGGCATTCCATGACTTCAAAGATGCCTAAATAATTGCTGTTAATACATCTTCTCTAATACTAACACAAGTTCAGTACTTCACAGCTATGAATTCAAAAAATTGAAGTATAAAATGTAAAGGTGTCCTGCTGCGAATAAACCTAAATTTTCAAGCTACAAATGGTTTAATGGCAACTGAAGTTTAGTTCATCTTCATTTACAGATCATTAGAGACAATTGTCACTATTTCTCACTGTAATGATGAAAAGAAAACACACACAGACTAAGATCCAGCTTATTCCAGTGGTAACGAAATACACTACCTAGCCCAAATTGATTTTAACCAAATTGGAGAACACCATTGATCAGTTTGATGTTTAGTCAAATTTGTGCAATGCTAATCACCACATACCTTTACAATGAAATATTCACTTAAAACATTGACAAACAAGGTTTAATTATTTTGATGTTCAAATTCAGCCATTTCACCCTAATTCTAATGCCATTCAACCATGTTTCTACTTCAACTACATGCAAAATGCATGTACTCTCATGTTTCATAATGGAGAGTTCATGAATGAAAGGAAACATCTTTTAGAAATTAATGCAACAATTAAATGTTAAATCAACTGTTATTGCCCTAGAGCCATTTACTGTTATTCAATTTGATGGTGGTGACTGAGTGGGGGGGAGGGATGGGCAGCCAGTTAGGTTTGATTCTTTGATGTATTAAGCAGATACTATACTTTTTCACAATCTCCAGTAAGTAGAACCTGCTGTCCCCCCCGGTAAAAAAAAAAAACAATCAAAGAAAACAATTACTCAATATATCCAAATTTGTTGACAATAATTTGCATATTAAATATGAGATTTTAAACAAAATGTTTAAGTAGCAATTACATTCTCTATTTAAATTTTTTTTTAAATCAATTAAACTGATTATTTTTTTCTTACAAAAGGTGAGAGTACTTCCGTTTCCATCTTTGGCGATGAGTATTACATGTATGTAGGCCTATATGTATTTTTTATTTTTTCCAACATTAGCTTCCACATGCCAGATGTATTTTTCAAGGACAATTTGAGAAGATGTCTAGCTACATGTATCT
>CALNVZ010003433.1:9711995-9723077 GCA_940671915.1 Paracentrotus lividus
ACAAATAAGTCATTAGTCAATGTGCCAAAAGCGGACAATACAACAAACGATATCCAAACTGATCACTGACATATGGCTATTCTCGTCACCTGGTCTATACTATGCATTCTTTCTTAGAATTTGAATACTTTGCTGGGAAAGTTTACCCAACGTCTTTATTTGAAAGTGTAGTGCTCATCCTAATGAAAAATGGGAAAGGCATTTGAGAAAATCTGATCATGAGCCAACCGTGAACTGGCTTATTTATTCTTATGCATTCTTATTGGATGGTATAATGATTGGAAAATTCTAGACCTATAACATCACTCGCAGAAATCTTTTTCTTCAATTTGTTGTGACAATAGTTTGAACAGATTAGGTTGTGTGTATTTTTATTTAAGGGAGTAAAAAGTGAGGATTCATTTTTTTAAATAGAACTTTTCAAGTAAATGAGCCAGAGAATTTGTGGTGTCAAAAGTGTCCTTTATTTATAGTTTACTTACCTTTTTTGTTAAATTATTTTGCAATATATTGGAATGTTTGTAGGCACAATCATGACAATACATCATAAAAATTGATAACATATATTCCCTCCAGATTGATCATGATTCTGCGACACAGCTGCTCAACGGACTCTGATTGTACCGAGGACGAAGCATGCTGTGAGTCTGGATCAAAAGGCTTTGCTCACTCGTAAAAACACAGGTGGGTTTCATGAATTGAGGTTTTTGGGCAGTTCAAGGTAACGGAGTGACATTCAGAACCAACATTCAGCATTCAAACTAATATACAATCAACTTTAACTTATTTACAAAGGAAATGGTTCATGGCAATAAGCTAATGGTACCCTCTTTCAAATGCTAACATTTTCATAGTGACCCACTTAATTAAGATGAGTTATGAATATTCATAAACATGGTTACGGAAGTGACGCAAAAATGGACATGCATATTTGAGCAAAAAACAGTTTGCTTAAACTCTGTGAACTTTAAATGGCTATCAAAATTTGAGTAATTATTGGATTCTATGTTATACTAGTATAATATGCCGCCTTGCCATAAGAAATTGTTTGAATATTTGTAATTATGACGTAAAACTTAAACCCATGTCCGTTACGGAGTGACCTCTGAAACATCCACACAATGGCAATGTAAAAGACTATGTTGCCTTGCTAAATAAAAACAAACCTCTTGATTGTTCATTTAATTTCTGTTTGCTCTATATGATAGCTCTAGGTGGGGATTCAAAACTTCGACACAGACACTTTGGAAACTAATTATGTATGCTAATTATGCAAATTTTCTAAATTCAAAAAAAGTGGTTCTTCTTTATTTGTCGACCGATTTGATTCTTTTGGGTTCCATCTGTAGAGCTACATGAGTTGACCAATTTCTACACAGAATTTTGAAATTTTGATTTAATAATTGTCTAAATGTATGCTAAATTAGCAAAATTCTTCACAAATGGCATTCCACATGGAGAGGGTAAAAACAAGCAAATTTCAAAATTAAGAATATGCATATAAATGTCAATGATCCATTAAAAAGGAATTATTATATTTAGGAACAAAAACCATTTTGAAATATCTTTTACGGTTTTTGACAATTCACTTTTGAAATCAAGACCCCTATTTCAATATCAGAACTCACATTTGACTTGATTTGTGATAATTTTCAGATTTTAAATGCTCCACATTAGGGTCAAATATTCCTATTGAGATTGTCAAGGTGTAACAATGCGAGTAGGAAAGATTTTTCATGGTATGATCATATTTTTTGGAGACGTTTTCAAAATCTACTGCAAAACGGATGTAATTCCGTTACATAAAACTGGAAAAGTTTTCCCATGGGCTAACTTCTCACTTAAATTGCATGTTCTTCTGAATTCTCTGCTTACAGGTGACTCACTAAGACTCAATAACATTTTTTTCAAAATACCTTCTCTAATTAAGCTGGAAATGCGGTAACGGAATTACATGGAACGGAATTAGTACCATATCTTTGATGGGCGTGAGTAGCCTGTTTTGTTGCTGCATATGTGTATAGTGTGATGAATTATCTAAAAAAAGCCCTTGGGTAAATATGTATCTATGGTGAAATTATTCTAGTCAAATTAATATCAGACCCCTGATAAGAAGAGGGTGATGCCGCCGCAATGACAAAACAAGCATATAATGCAGTCTAATCACCAACTTAGGACTTAAACATTGCGTCATCCCTGACATGCACCAGTGTGCTGGCAATCCAGCCATCCATATGCTTCCAATCAGTTCATTAAAGTACAAACAAAAATCTGGAAAGATGGTGACATCATCCTGGCAGACAAGCATTGTGGCAAATTTTGAAGCACCCCGGCTGTTTGTGCTACTGTCAAATACCAATGTCATGACTAATATAATGAAAAGAATATTTTAAAAGGAATACATGAATAATCATCAAATCACAATGCCATATACCATCCAATAAGAATGCATAAGATAAATAAGCCAGTTCACGGTTGGCTCATGATCAGATTTTCTCAAATGACCTTTCCCATTTTTCATTAGGATGAGCACTAACACTTTCAAATAAAGACGTTGGGTAAACTTTCCCAGCAAAGTATTCAAATTCTAAGAAAGAAATGCATAGTATAGACCAGGTGACGAGAATAGCCATATGTCAGTGATCAAGTTTGGATATCGTTTGTTGTATTGTCCGCTTTTGGCACATTGACTAATGACTATTGTTTGTGCTACTGTCAAATACCAATGTCATGACTAATATAATGAAAAGAATATTTTAAAAGGAATACATGAATAATCATCAAATCACAAATGCTTATTTCAGTGAATTTAAAAACCACCTTGATGCTTTATCTCCAATGACCTTTTACTGCTTATCCGCAGTTTACAACCGTGAACTGGCTTATTCTGTGGTGCAAACTATGAACGGGTATCCATGCGTCTTGGTTTTGAGTGTCAGACAAGCAAATCTAGAGCAGAGACCACTTGACCCTTTACCCCAGTGGGGCCCCGGTCACCAGCGGATGGGTTTGTTTGAACACTTTCTCCACTCCATTTCAATCATCAAAAATGAACTCGAAGGAAAAGTTGAAAGGCGACCTGCACAAAATCTATAATTTAAAAAAAAGAGCAGAAGAAGAAGATACGCTGCACTCACAATATTTATAACTACCTATTTTCTTTACCTTTTCAGATTCTTTCTCACCTCCCCGTCTCGATCCCGATCATGAAGGAGGTACCATTGCGAAAAATGTGTACATAATATGTGTATGCACGGCTCGCGCTTGACAGGTGGTATTGCGATATCTGTCGTCTGCTTTAAAATTCGCGCTGTTTCGGTTAACTTGGGAAAGTCTATAGGCCTACTTCGTCAACTTCGAGCAAAAATACAGGCCTTGTTTTTGACATTAACAAATGAGACTTTGCCTTCTCTCCCTCATCAATACCAGAATTCCCTTAAGACTATTCTATTTGATGATTAATGTTTGCTTTTGATGTTGTACGTGTATATATTTACATGATCATTATGAGTAATTATGTTGAAATATGTTTTAATCGATAATTCGTAATCAATTCATGTTATTAGTTCATCATTATTTTGTTATCATTGTTCTTATTTTATATATAAACAGTGAGTCCCAGATAAAAGTATACCCAACTTTGAGAGCCTCATATTAAAATTGTATAACTTGTGTGTAATTGATTTTAATAGGGATGTCCACTAAAATTTTAAGTTATTTTAAAGTTGTTTTTGCTAGGCTTATTTGATAGAGCATTTTGAAAGAAACATTTTGGTACTTGAATTATCACAATTGGATGTTCCGTTTCAAAGATATGACCCAAAGAGTGTCTCAGATTACCAATGAGCTGCTAGAACACTTTTACAAGTTTCAGACAAAGCCAGAAAATGCAATAAAAGCTCAAGTTTATGGTTCTTTTGTCTTTGATTTATTAAACCAAATCATACCAAACATTTTCTATGTGTGTATCAACATGAAATGAGATTATAGTAACACAATTGAGTAGATTATACAAAGATACAATTTATGGCAATACAAAACTGACGGTTTATTATGTATGTTACCGCATGTGATCCAATATGACCACCGTGGAAAAATACTCCATAGGGCATGTTTCAATAGGAACACCCTAGACAATGGGCCATTTCATGGTGGTGTGGGTCAGAGCCGAGTGTTAGACAGGGTAGAGTAAATTTAAAACTTAAATGGCCAGTGGCACGGCTGGCCAGTAGTAAACATTGTTTTCTTTGTTTTTCACCCCAATACATTTTTTGTTCAAAAATAGTGAAATTTTATAGATATCCACTTCTCCTTACCTGACTTTCCAATCATGAGATTCCAGTCATAACACACATCACACTAGAACATCACTTTGAACACGCTGTAGTTTATTATTATATACATTTTTCCCAGGAGAGTTGATCTTCTCGGTGAGGTAATTTCTAAGGAAGAACTGACCAATTAGGAATAAAAATATTGATATTTCACCACTGTCCCAAAAGAGGAATTTCCTGAAGCATGTTTTTTATTGAAAATTTTGCGTTTTCTCTGCCTGTGATTATTGAGTAGGCAGTGCATTGGGTTATTGTTGGCATGTAAATGCATGGGTGGACTACATCATACAGTTGAAGTGGAAACCCGTCTCTTAGGGCGATTCTTTGAAAAGTAACCCTTTTTGGAAAAAAAATAAAGTTTGTCCCTTTTCTCTTTTTAAGCTGCACATATCATGTAGATTGTCTGAAGTTTATGAAATGCATTTTTTATCTTAATTTTTACAAATTTTTCTGCTCCATTGCAAATTTAACATGCAAAAAATTTCTAATAGAAAATGGTACGTAAAAATTATTTGTTTGACCCTTATGATTGTATATGTTGAGTCTCCTTACTTTTGATTATATGTCATTATACCCTTTTTACTTCATTCCTAAACTTTAAATTGAAAATAATGTTGTTTGAATGATTGTTTTAAGATAATAACTAAGAAATTAACGCCATCAAATGTCACACACGTGACCCAAACACGAAAAGTTAACGCCCCCCGGAAAACCATGGATCTATTCTATTATTACAATTTTTCTCCAAAGCTAGATATAATGTGCCTTGCATCTCCCCACAAATATGAAGCCATGATAGCTTTCATTAGTTATTAATTAACTTTGAAATTGTCACAACGTGACCCACGCGGTCACGGCACTTGTGACCAACTATGGTCATGCCTTTAAAAAGGGACCAGGCTATTCGGCCATTTCTTTGAAAAGTGAAACCTTTTGGGGACAAATAAATTTGTCTTTTGATTTTAAGCTGCATATTCAAATAGCGCAATGTCTGAAGTTTCGATGAACTGATGTTTTTTCGTGATTTTGCAATTGTTCATGCTCATTTGCATAATTAACATAAAGATAATTAAAATGGACAAAAACGGTAAATAAAATATCATTTTTTTAACCCTGACTGGAATGGGATTATGCACTTCCTTACTTGGATTACTGTCATTATATTATTATTTACCTCTAATTCCTTATTATCTAACCCCAAAAATAATGTTGTTAAATTGAATATATTAAGATTATCAACCCTGGAAATTAATTGCCCTCAAAATGCCACACACAAAGTAACCAGAAAACACAAAAAAGTTTATGCCCCGTCTTAACCATGGCTCTGGTATTATTATAATACTTCTTTCAAAGCTTAGAATCTTAATGTACCTTGACATCTCACCTTAAATATAATCCATGACAAGTTGTTAATTTGATTATTAATTAGCAAACAAATGTCACACAAGTGACCCGCTGGGGTGGGGCGTCAAATTCTGATTTATTTTCACTTTCATTGCTGAAATTAATTTATTTTAGCGATTATTTATGCTCCAGACATTATGGTCTTGCATAATTTTTGCAAAAAAAGCAACAAAAAAACAAAACAAAACAAAAGAAACAAACAAACAAACAATGTACGAAAAAACAAGGAAAATACATAGAAATTCATAAAACAATGAAATACACAAGGAATTAGTTCGATGATCAATTTTTTTCTTCAAGTACAATGGTTAGGAATCCTAATAAAGATTATCAAACACAATAATTAGCATTCCAGTAAGCTGTTAGTTTTCAATTAGAACAAAAATTATGATTTCATGCAATGCGTAAATTAGCATAATTAATTCCATATAACATAGAATTATTATATTATGGGAAAATAACAAGTGCTTTCTTGTAGTTTACATCACACACTACCATCGTGCAAATTTTCGGCGCGCTCGCGCGATCAACAGCCAAGATCTTCAATAGGGGCATCATGGCCCCCTCCCTACCCGCCCTCCCCCAGTCTTGACAGCTATCAAACACCCATTGACTGGACTAGGGTTGAGTTCATAATTTTTTTACACAGCGGATATAGTAATTGCTCAAAATGTACATTTATTGCATAATACATAATATATTCATTTTTCTGTACAATTTGCCATAGGTCACACACGTGACCCACTAAAATGTCACACACGTGACCCGACATCACGATATAAAATAATAGATTAAAAAGAAATTTCAGAGATAACTCCTATCCAGTTGTAATTTTGGTTAACAGGACCATAATGCATATCTGACAGCAATAGAACATTTCATCATTTTAAACTAAAGGAATTTCAAATGAAATTGAACTTTCAAAATCATACCGTTCTGTGAAGTCACCCACGTGACCACTTCTTTGACCTCTGACCTTGAACATGCATATTGTAAATATCAAAATATTTACAAATGATACCAACAAAATTATTAGCATGATATAAACATTAAATCGGATATTTTTAAAATTGTTAGAGTTATAGCCAATTAAAGTCAAGATTTTGCATAATTTCGGTCACACACGTGACCAAGAATGGTCCTCTAGTGGCTTTTTGCTTTTGTTTGGCCATCCCTAATTTTAATTCCATGACGAAGAGTACCTCATATTCTATATAATAAATGATACCAAAATCATACCGATACTGTCATGGATGACTTAACACTCGAGTGTTTAAAAACATTGGTCAAAAGTGATCTGTACCAAGTTGTCTCAGAAGCAGCCCTGGATTTCTGATCATTCATTGTTAGTTTGAGGTCAGCCTTCCTGAGTCCATTTATTAGGCACAAAGGATTACTTGATCTCTTGAAATGCAAGGGCTGCTTTTGCTCAAACTTGGGACAGGGCACTTTTTACGCTTGTTTTTTTAAAGCCCAACTGCTTAGTCATCCGTCACAACACAGGTATAATTTTGGTATCATTGAAAAGAATATGAGTTGTTCTTTATCATTAAATATATTTTGAGGTCACATAAGCTATAATATTTTAATATGAGGTTCTCAAAATTGGGTATACCTTTTTCTGGGACGTACTTATACATGTTTATGATGTAAAGCGCTGTGATACTCCAGTAATGAGCGCTATATAAATGCAAATATCGTATTGTATTGTATTGTTTTGTGTAACGCTTTAGTTCGGCAATAAACGAAAAAATAACTTTTCATTTCCCCCTAATTCTTTATCTAACCGTGATGACAATGTTGTAAATGGTGACTATAGATAATATTTTATATTGATTTATGTTATGCTGAGATTTTACAATACAATTTGGTTCCTAGACAAAAGAGTCTAGCATGTAACCATAACACTAGATTAAACGAACAATGACAATTCTACATCTCGGACGTGTTTCCTTGGGAGACTTAGGGGGCCTTGGTGGGTCGCGTAAACAAAACGGGCCCCAAAACTAAGAAAAAATGACAAAAATGGCCATCTTCGGGGGTGACAAACTTTTTTGGAAGAAAATCCCCGGGAAGGGTTGAGGGAACGTCCAAGACATAGCCAGGATCCCGAAGATTGAAAGCGGTGACGAACACATCATAAAGCCGAAATTAAAGCCAGATCAACATAGTGTCGCTGGAGCAAGAAAAAAAAAAATATTCCACATTTATGACGAACAGTGTAGAGAGTATTTCTTTAAAAAGATGATCGAACCTCAATGAGGCCATCCCTCCCAAATACTCGAAAAATTACCCCTGTTTTGATGGCGCGGCTGATGACGTCAAAGGATGTTAACGGAATGCTACAGCCACCTGGTAGCCAGGCATGATTTAATTTGCCCTTTCATTTCATAACAATAGAATTCTAGCTCACAAGGGGTCTATTGTTCTGACATAGTAATACAAACGTGTTTTCTATAGGCGAAACCCAATCATGCCTGGCCGTAGCATTTCCTAAACATCATTGACGTCATCACCCGCGCCAGTAAAAAAGGGGTAACTATTCTAGTATTTGGGAGAGATGGCCTGGTTGAGGTTCGATCATCTTTTTGTGTATATACAGTGGTGGCCAAAATTATTAGAACACCAAGCATATTTAAATGATTTTGATAATTTTCATTCAGTTGACCATTTAAATACCTATAAAATGGTTGGAATGTCTCCGAATATCATCATTATGCTTTAAAAGCTAAATAACAAAGCCATGCGTTGGGAACTCGACCCCAAGTCACCCTTTTTTTATAGTGACACCCTAATTGAAAAATTTAAAAATCTTGCCCCTTTCAGGATCAAAGTGTCATAACATCAAACATTTTAAGCCTCTCCCTACAAAAGTAAATATATTCTGAAAGGAAATTTCCTGAGGATGTCAAAAATGGTATTCATAACAACACAGGGTGAAGTAGTTACATCTTATGTGGGGATTTTTAAATTATTTTTGAAGGGCCCCAAATTTTTAATTCAGTGCCCCTATTTAAATCCATTGTTCCAACGACCCTTAATATTTCAACATATTTGAATTGCTCATTAAATTTCCTTTTAAAAATTATACATTCACGAGGATTTTCCTCATTAAATTAGAAAAATAGTCTTAACCTTTAATGGGCATGGTTATTTTGGTCATCTCACCACCAAGGGTAGGGGCGAATCCACCCTCCCCATTCGACCAAATTTGCTGAAACTTAGAATGGATATGAGGTATAAAAATATAAACAAGCCTGCTAAGTTTCATACTTCTACCTCAAATAATTTTTGAGCAATCGGCATATGTAATTGGCATTTTACTTTTGTTTACATTTGGACTACATGTTTAATACAAAAGTCTATAGGGAAACCAAAAGCGCACAGCGCAACTATTTTTAATGCTGCGCATTACAAGATGGTCGAAACTATATAAATTTGGTATCATCATATACGTCAGACCCTATGCTAAAAAGTCATGAAAGCTCATGGCACACAAAAGATATCTTTAATCTGATTTCGGCAAATAAACCTTACATCGATTAAAAGCTAAGTAGGCGTATAACATACAGTGGTGGCCAAAATTATTAGAACACCTGAACCTATACAAAGTCTATGGGATTATCAATGCCCTAGTTGTATTTACTCCGTCCACGATCTTTTATGTCTTTTCCCCTCAGTCTTACCTTGCCTGCATTTTTATTACACTGCCCTCTATGCATGTAGTTCTATTCATTTCCTATTCTGTTCCATGTGAGTAAGTGTTTTTTTTATATGTATATATATATATATATATATATATATATATATATTGTGAAGAGTTAACGGGTATTAGGGACGAACCCATCCGGGGCTTACTGTAGCTCAGATGGTAGAGCGCCTGACTAGTATAACCAGGAGGTCTCTGGTTCGAATCCCGATGGTACCCCATTTTCTTTGCTCATTTTTCAATATTATATACATGTATTTCTGGTAAGTTTTCTTCATTATTCAATATAAACCCCTCACAAAAAGTTTCGCAAGTCGACTTTGGGCCATGATAGCTTTTCAGGTACGCTTTAGTTATTCCTGATATTCATACCATTGGAAAGATAATTTTTTCCCCTTTTTATTGATATCCTACTTGTAATGATTATGTCATGCTTCAATGCACAGAATATCAGAATATGGAGAAAAGTAAAAAGTCAAATGTTGCAAAATGCATTTATCAAAGCGAAGTTCCGCAACTCGACTTTAGGCTTTGATAACTTATGGGGTATTTTCTAATTGTTATTGAAATTTAGACCATTGTCAAGATAATTTATTCATTTTTTCAATGACACGCTAATTGTAACGATAGTGTTGTTCATGCATGCATAGTAGACCTGAATGTTAGGACAAGTCAGAAGTTAAATGTTGAAAATTGAATGCCTATTGTGAGTATTATTGTCTGTTGCGGGTAATAACAATGCATTTCGCAACTTTTCACTTTTTACTTTGCATTATATTCGTGAGTTATGTGCATTCAAACATGATGTTACTATTGCAAATAGGGTATCAATAAAAAGAAGAATAAATGAACTTTTTAATGCTATAAAAATTGACAATGACTAAATCCCCACATTAAAATGTATCAATGTTCAGAGTTGTGTTACAGAAATTTAAACTGAAAATTATCTTTCGCTTTGTCATGTATTCAAGTGGTATTCAGGGGTTCTGTGGACCCAGGCGTGACATCACCATGACAAATAAGGTATCAATCAAGAGAGGAATAAATTTACTTGACATTGGCATAAAATTCAATAAAAATTAGAAAATATCCCTTAAGTTATCAGGACCTAAAGTCAAGTTGCAGAACTTCAATGTGATCACTAAAAATGCATTTTAAAACATTTGACTTTTTACTTTTCACCATATTCTGATATTCTGTGCATTGAAGCATGATACAATCATTACAAATAGGATATCAATAAAAAGGGGAATAATTTTTTTTTTCCAATGGTATGAATATGAGGAATAACTAAAGCGTACCTGAAAAGTTATCATGGCCCAAAGTCGACTTGCGAAACTTTTTGTGAGGGGTTTATATACATATAGTTATGGTGTTTGTTTCTTTTTATATATATATATAGATATATATATAATTATGTTTTAAGATATTAATACTGAATTATTCGCTGATAGCTAATCTTGATTTTTAATTTTGCTAAGGCCAAGTCGCGGGCAGTGGTGATCCAGGCGGGGGCGCAGGGACGCTCCCCCCCCCCCCCCCACTATAATTTGAAAACCACTCATTGACCTTCTGTTAAAATCGGAAAACTTCGGGCGCCCCCCCCCCCCTTTCTGAAATCCTGGATCTGCCATA
>CALNVZ010003433.1:9734067-9757005 GCA_940671915.1 Paracentrotus lividus
CAAATGATAATCAGACAATATAAGTGGATGGGGGTACCATAAAAGTACAAATAATTTTACCATGGCAACAAAACTAAAAGCTTAATTTTTGGGGCCTGAAAACATGTGAAAACAAGGTCATTTTTAAAGCGAATTGTGAATACTTTTATATAAAAAAATCAGGACAAATAATGTATTTTTGGAACGAGCTTGGCTAACTGAATCTAGAGGTACAATCGTAAACAACGATATTTTATTCGACAGTGGCTCAAGAGTGAATGAATATGCATGAGATTAGAAGAGAGAAAGAACGTATACGTATGTGGTCGCTAGCTACGTAAGTTGCCCTGATATAAAATGGCGGCGGTCCGTTCAATCGGGAACGTTGGATTTTCTGAGTGAGCCCTCTAGTGTTTGGGGTATGTAACTCTATGGGTGGGGCAGAGTGGGTAGATAGTGGGGTAGAAACATCGATGGGCTGTTCCATTTTACGGAGGGTTGAAGCATTCTGAACATGGGATTTAATTTAAATAATAATTCTTAAAAGTAAAAATAAAGCACACCAATACGACAAAAATTTTATTACATCAATTTTTTTTCACAGACATGAAATAAAAACAAAGGAGGAAGACATATAAATATGTACTTCTATAATCTTGCCTTTTTTGTTACACATGGCATTGGCAAGAGAAACAATGAAGTTCAAAGTCAAGTGAATTTAGAATTGTGAAGATATTTCCAGGAAATCAATGGTAGGTATTACAAAAGTATTTCATTAAAACTTCATGATTCACAGTCCTGGTACAAAATAAAGTTCCTAATTGGAAAAATTGGAAACGTTTTGCATTTTCTTACAGTTTCATCTGTGATCAAAACTATTGTTGAAATAGTAACTGCTAATGATTAATTAGCAATTACTAATTGCTAATTAATCGCTGATTGCGCGCTTTCGTAGAAATGACTAGTTTAATGACTTTTTCCCATTGCCTTGGTGCCTTTTTCCAGTTGCCTTGGTGCCTTTTTCAGTTGCCTTGGTGCCCTTAGAAATTTTTTTTATATAAGACCATTTGCCCTTTTTTCACAGGTGCCCCTTTTCACAATTGCCTTGACCCTAGAAATTCCTAATTCGAGCCCTGAACTAATGAGTTAAACGAATAATAAAAATGGGTTGAAATATGTGTAACAGATTTAAATCATAGAAATGGTAATTTCTTACAATCAATATTTATTAGAATTATTCAAAATATATTTGTAATTAAGACCTTACGAAATATATTGTTTAAGTATAGAATAATATAATGTTTAACAAATTACACCTGAAGAAAAGATTGTTTTCCTTCAAAATATAAAATTTTTATTAATACATAATTGCATTAACTTTAATGACAGCAACCCCATGGCAACCACAACTTGATAGAATATTTAAAACATTCTCTGATAAGCCTTTTTTGTGTGAATCACACTTGACATGGACTTTCAGCTCATTATAAACTCTTAAACAAAATACTTATTGTAAGATGAATTTGCTTTAAAGAAAAAGTAATAGATTTTTCTTGTTATCATATAAAAATGTTTTCTGCTTACTAGGTTGTCTGCATTTACAGATAGGACAGCCAATGTTGTTGGTTGCTAGGCCATACGGACAAAGATCCATTAATGGACACTGTGTTGAGTTGAAGGATGGTGTACATGATGACTCTAAATATATAAGAATAAATGAAGCATAATTACTATTCATAATTGAATGAAATTATTAATATATATATATATAAATAAAGATACAGTGTGTCCAACAAAAATGCTATAATTTTAAAATTACATTATCATATTCTTTATATATTTACACCCGTAAACTAAAAATCGTTCTCTACAACTGGATGAAATTTTATGTGATATGGTCCAAGAATCACAAAGATATAAGCATGTTGTCATTACACATCAGGCCACCTCTCCATCCAAGATTGTTTTGAGTAGTACCGGATGTATCGAATAAAACAAACCCAAGTTTGATCATATATACTTTGACAAACATTTCAGTAGTAATTATGAAATTTATATCACTGTAAGGTGCAACTCATTACCATTTTCATGATACGTCTCTCAGCTCACCAATATCTTGTATTACTGAACCCCATTGTTTTAAATATGTCTTGCAAAATTGTGAGTGGCTCACTTTCACGCTCATTGATGATCAAAGCAGGGTTTCCTTTTAGGCACATTTGAATAACGTATCTCAAGGAGCATGAAAGTGAACACTCACAATTTTGCAGGACTTTTTCAGAACGATGGGGTACAGCGATGCGTGATATTGGTCAGCTGAGGGACATATCATTAGAATGGTAATGAGTTGCACTTTACAGTGATATAAATTTCATAATCACTACTGAAATATTTTTCAAAGTATTAATGATCAAACTTGGGTTTCTTTTTTATTTGATATACCCGGTACTGCTTAATACAATACTTGGATGGAGAGGTTTCCTCATGTGTGATGAAAAAATGCTCATATCTTTTTTATTATTGGACCATATCACATAAAATTTCATCCAGTTGCAGAAAATGAAGTGTAGTTTACGGGTGTAAAGATATCAAGAATATAATAATGTAATTTTAATATTATACCCATCTAAAGTGCTATTAGCATTTTTTGTGGACACACTGTATATATATATTGCGATGTACTTTTGCGAGATTCAACTTTGATTGAATATAAACAAGATAGTTTTTTTATCTTCTAGAAGGACACATTTCTCAAGATCTCATTTCCTTCAATAAACACTTTTCAGGAAGCTTTAAATTTGTACTGATATGTCATTGCATTTCTTTCTTTTGTACATTGAAATAATCAATTCTTTTCACCATTTTTTTTTCAATGTAGATACATACAAATTAATTGAACATATTTTAAGTCTTTTTCCAAAAACCAAAATATGATGAATTCAATAATATTCATATTTAAGGTAATAGAAAATGTGAATTTATGTTACCAACAGACGCCGTCCTTCACTTGTAATACATTTTTCATAAAAGGCATAGGGACACACTGGTGCTTGTTTTTATTTTTTTCTGTATCAATGTACATACTTTTTTGGTACAAAGTTGCTTTTAACCTGTTGGAGACGAGCTGATTTGGCTACAACACACATTTCCCATAGACCTCAGCCCGAATATATTCGGGCTCAGCCCCCAACGGGGAAATGTACGTTACGAGTTGCCTTTATCTATAATTGGAAAAAATCCCATGAATTTAAATCGAATTAAATTGAAATCAAATGTAAAATACAAATCTAAAACAAACCAGATGGGGAGACTTCACTTGACTTTTAATTAAAATTACCATGTGCTTTACATCGACATACAGTACACCCATCTTTGTTGGTGGCATATCCCTGGTTACATGACAAACTACAGGCAGCTATGGTGGGGCATGTCACACTCGGAATCCAATTAACAGGTCTGTTTGGTAATGGTATCTCAATTCCCATTGTCAATGGGACATTAGCTGCAATGATGGTGGCTGCAAAAGACAAGTACATATATCCATATACATTTTTATTTGATATGAGGAGTTTCATTTGGTAATTGATCTGATTATTCATTTTATTTGAGATACGTTGAAAATACTTTTCTGAGCAAAATAAACACACAACTTTGAACTTTTGTTTATTTTTCTATTATTTTTTTTTAACATGATTTTCAAGACAAGGAAAAAAAGGGGCATTTCAAAACAATATATATGAACGTTGCTAAACAAGTAAACATTTGATTTCCGAATAATTCAAATATTGCCACAAGCCCTTTAATGTCATATTGGCATATATTTTATTGATGAAAGCTCAAAGTCCAAATATGATTGGCAATTTGAAAAAAAATTGCAAAACCGCTAGTGTAAGCAATCGGCATGCAAGCATACACAAAATGAATACACCAAGCACCAACTCTTTTGCTACAAAGAACCTTTTATATTATCACAAAAAATCAGATCATTATTGTTTGTCTTTTTTATAAAGTTCGCAGCTAAGGCAGCATAGACCCTTTTCTGTGTGGCAGAACAAGATTATCAAGACACTGGTGTACTGTCAGCAGGGTAGGTTTTCCAAATATCTGGCAAAAGCTAATGCTTTGCATATGCCAACATACTTTGACAGGAATAAAATGCTAAAGCAAAATTGTTTTTAAGTAGACATTTTCCTTTATCAATAAAAACTTTAAATATATAATACGACCAAGCAAAGTTTACTAGTGACAATAATAATTGGACACCATGAATGGGAAGAGGGTCTGATTTTTTTTAACATGTTTCAAAAATCAGTCCGTCTAAGTTAGGTTTTCAAAAATTCAACGGAGTGACAATGTATTTTAAATGAGAAGGACTTAGTATAAACAACATACTTATAGGGTAAGACCCCCGGTATTCAGTCACTTAAGGGGAAATCGGCGCTAATATGAAAACTTACCTCATTTATCTGACGATCCACCCACCAGAAGAACAAAAAAAATCCTGCTCTAAAACACTATCAAAATCGTTCAAAATATTTAATTATGAAGAAATAAAATTGGGAGGAAAACCATGTGATAGTCCTGAAAAGGACTGTAAAAATTATAGTTAAAAATTATGGTTAAAATAATATCGCCGATCGGAGAAGGAGATGTTTTCCGCCCGGTAAACGGTTTTGCAGGAAATATTCGGACACGTGTTGTTTCCCTATGCGTTTCGATCGCTCAGACTGAGAAAAAAATGCGATACGAGGCGTCACAGCACAAAAACCCCATAATGTGTAGGCGCCGCACTCAATCTCTCGGTATCACCGGAAAGTGGCCAGCGCTCCTCTCAACAAGAGTGGTGTGTTTTTTTAGTATTGCAAAACATGTGTGGCGAGATGGAAAAATTCACTACGACCGATGAATAAGAGGAAGTTCCCCGTCATTCCCATACCAAATTCTTGGTGGCAGCGAACGGCATTACTTCACAAAGTAACACGGAATAGCTCCCAACCCATTAGCGTTTTCGCTAAGGAACACAAAAGTGGAAATATCTCCGTGATGACGTCCAATTCAGAGTAAGTTTGCAATCTCGTTTTATATTCTTAAATTGTGAGTTTTGGTGGTGTATTTACTGACTGTTTTGTGAAGATTGGAGGCACATGTGTTTGTTATGTTTGTGGCAGCAAACGAATACTGGGTGCGCATCCCTATTCAACATGGTGCCGCACTTTTATTATGCTACACATGGACACTCTTAGCAACGGTTTGGACATGCTACGAACGGTATAATCTGAACGAGCGGTTACTCTGTCCCAACTAGATAAAACATATTGTGGACGAGATAAAGACGAGATGGACTTAATGATGGACTAGCATCGTATTTAAGATTATACGATTTGGCAAAAGTTATGAGTTCCAACCCTACCAAGCTGTTTTACATTTTTTAAAGAGCTTGCAAGGATGTTATAGAACTACTTCAGTGTGACTAAGGCCTTAGAAATACTTACCTGGCAATTTACAGGTGCATATTTCACAGCCAATACTGTCTGTAGCCAGGCCAAATGGGCAAGTGAGTGGACAAGATGTACTGGTGACATCTTCAGGACATTGCTCAACAGCTGCAAAAGAAATAGGTTATGTTGAATAATGAATCAATTTCATTCAATTTAGTACTTTTCATTATTATCTTTACTTTTGAGAGTATGATATTCAGTGAGCTTTTGATATGTTTGTTTTTTTGCTTCACATTGATTTCTTTCATTTTGACTAAAAACAATTTTACAATTTTTAACCCTATTCAGACTGGGGGGGGGTCAATTTGACCCCCCCCCCCTGTACGAAATCCGCGACTGCCGCGCAACTGCTGCGAATCGCAACCTGGCGCTTTATGACTTTTTTCTTTCAAGTGTCTCGCAAATTTTGACATAAAGTTAAAAATTATCGGATACTCCGTTGTCGCGTTACGCAACATTACGTAATCGCATGTCAGGCCTAAATTGAACGAAAATCGTCATTTTGCATGCGTTTGTGTACAAAGTACTGTTTTTTTCTAAATTTCTGTATAACACTGATAATTGTGCCCTCTGAGCCTTTTGATTGATTAAATTTGTGTTTATATTGACCAAAATACATTTCTCAAGCATAAAAAATTACAAAAACAAAGAAATACATAAGAAATAAAAACAATAGAATACATAAGAAATTCATAAAACAATAGAATACAAAAGAATTCATTTGAAATTTCTGAATTTGTCAATTTAATACTGTTGTCTTTGCTACTCAGCAACTTTTAGAAAAAATTTGGGCTTCATAACTATATTTATTAATGAAATATTAATGATTTCCATAAAAAAAAGCATCTAATTTGCATACATTAGTATGCATAAATTAGCATAAATTAAATACGTGAAATTTTTTTTCAAAAAAAACATACCAGCGACACCCTTTACATGTGCAGCGACGTTCGCGCAAAATTTCGCAGCGAGCGGACCATCCGCGGCCGAGATCTCAGGGGGGGTCAAATTGACCCCCCCCAGTCAAAATCTCCTCTTGAAAAGCCCAGTCTGAATAGGGTTAAATCTAACCGATTAATTCTGTTTGTGGTTAAGAGTGGAAAACCCATGTAAATATGCTTTACATGTACATGTATCTTGAACAATACCCTTACAAACAATAAGTATTGTGGTTACGAGTGAAAAACCCATCAAACTATGCTTTGTCTTAAAGGTAGTGTCATCCTTTAGCAGGCAAAAATATTACATTTCTAGTTTTTGAAAGGATATAGTAGTATATCAATGACTATATCTCCCCACAACATGATTAAGCTCAAATGTGTATGTTTGTCATTAAATTGCGATTATCAATATTCATTCCTATTTTTTCGAACCTCGAAAAATATACCGTACGGTGCGAACCGTTGACCGTTAGCGCAGAGAATAATGCACGCTCATACGCCATGTGTATATTGTTGTGTGTGGTCCGTGCTGCACGCACTGTAATATCAATGACGTTGATGGAGAGCTGGTCTAGATTGGTAGTCAGATTTTCGTTTCATATTATGCGGCGGTCACAACTCGTCGTAGGCTACGGGGCACGTGCCATCGACGTAGCCTGCGTTGCATGTGCAATGCACGCACAGGTCCTGGGTCAACTTCTGCGATTCCTGCGTTTCTGTAGGAAGGGTATTGTAAAAACTTCCTGCACGTCGCACATGCATTGCACCTGCAAGGTACCTCCGCTGCACGATTTTTCTACAAAATCCATCGTAGGGAGTTGCACGTCGAAGGTACGGCGAGTTGTGACCGCCGCATTACTGATCTAGGCAACCTATGACAGTAAGATTGAATAGACAGTATAGATTGATCATATTCTAAAGTTTTGCCAAGTTGCATTAGTTTTCGCAATTTGTGAAAAAAAGGATGACACTACCTTTAAACGATACCCTTACAAACAATAAGCATTGTGGTTAGCAGTGAAAAACCCATAAAAATATGCTTTATCGTGAACAATACCCTTACACAGAATAGGTATTTCAACATAGCTAAAATACATGCATTTTTCTAATTTGCAAACATTTTGTCGTGTTGTCAACCATTTTAATATTTTCTAAAAGTGTAGACTGGTCATTTTTCATTCCTGAGAGCATTAACCCGTTGTATACTGAGAACTTTTTACAAAGCCAAATGAATCGTCGTTGTCAAGCTGCTTGCAAGAAATTCTTTTCATTTAAAGGTGAAACAAAAACAGCTTTGAATAGATCAATGTCAGATAATCTAAATTATATACGGTCTTTATTTATGCAACATTGAGTGAAATAAATGGTCGACAAGAGGGATGTTCTATATTTCTTCAGCCCTCATATATGCGGGCTTAATATACAACAGGTTAAATACTCAAACCAGGACATTTGCAAAACAATAGGGGAGACAAAAGAACAAAAAAAAATTCAAGGAGATGGGGATTATAAGTTAATAAAATTATGAAACATGTTACAAATTTCTCCTTCAAAGTTTTCAGATTTCGTTTATGCATAATTGCAAATGAATAACTGTCAAAAGATACTGGTACAATGGCAAAGTATAAAAAAATGAACAAAAGATTCTTTTGCACCATTGCTAAGGAAGATGCGCACCAAAATCATATTTCAATATTATACAGTCTGTGTCAAAAGGAATGGTAGAGTCGGGGAAAAAATCATTTAGGTATGAAATCTTTTCATATAATGTGTATTTGTGGTACCAAATTAAAGCCAAAAGATTTTTCTTGCTGATTCGCTTTGTCTTATATAATTTGCTTTCGTAAAACAAAAGTTATGCTAAGTTTTGTGCGACGATGAACAAATCGAAATTATGCACTTCTATTGTTCTTGAGCGCTGAATTCACGGTCATTATGCGAAATCATACACAAAGGCATGGGACGGCGTGAGAAAAATGGATTTTTCTTGATTGTAGAAAATTAGTCATATCTAAAAAATTACTGCACCAAATGTGATGAAAAAAATTGCAGAAGAAAGTCTGATATCCCTGCGTTATGAAAATACCAAACAGTGCCAGGTTGTGATTTATCTTCATACTATAAAAAAATGTTTTCCACTTGTACTATTATATTTGACACAGACTGTATAATGAAAGTGGAAAAATTTGAGTGCTGCAGATATTACAATATATTTACTTTAAGACATGGGGGGGGGGGGTAATATGATAACTCAGTGGGATAAACGTGCATTAAAGACCGTTGACGTAGTAAATACAACCTTACATCGATTGAAAGCTAAGTAGGCGTATAACATAAATACCCCCAAAATAAATTAAATTTTCATAACAGTATTCATAAAAAGATGATCGAACCTCAACCAGGCCATCCCTCCCAAATACTCGAAAAGTTACCCCTATTTTAATTTTCTATAGGCGAAACCCAATCATGCCTGGCAGCAGCATTCCCTTAAACTTCTTTGACATCATCAGCCGCGCCAATATAATAGGTGTACTTTTTCGAGTACATGGGAGGGATGGCCTGGTTGAGGTTTGATCACCTTTTTAATGAAATACTTTCTAAATGGAAGATAAAAATGCTTAAATTGGGAATTGTTGTATTATGAAAAAATATTAGCTTTCGTTTTATATGTAATTTTGGTTTTCATTTCTCGGTCCGGTCTGGGACTTTAAACCATCTTGCAATACAAAACTTGATTTTCCTATGGAGGAGAAATAAGTTTTATCTTGTCTGGTTGTTGATTTCTTACTTTACCACTGTACCGGTTTCTTTTGACAATTTTTCTTTTGCAAAAGGGTACAACTTGAAAACTGTTTTCAGAGAAATTTGAAACATGTTTATCCCAAATTGTTCTTTTGCCTCCCCTTTTGGTTCAGAAATGACATCAAAATAAAGCTAATAAGCTACACAATTCAAAAATACTAAGTTCAAGGAATTGTATTGTTTAACTAGGTAGTATTTCCTTTCGAAACACTAAAAACTGGGAGCTTAAAAAAATAGAATTTTCCTTCTTCCAAATTGGCCTGAATTGCATTGGTGAGTGACATCAAAAGATGTGAATAGAATGCTATATCAGTCTGACTGCCAGGCATGATTAAGTTTGGCCTTTTACTTCATTACAATAGACCCTTAGCAAACAAGTGGGTCTATTGTCATGGATTTTCATTTGTTAAAGGGCAAACCCAATCATGCCTGGCTGCTGGATGGCTATAGCATTCCATGTACATCCTTTGACTTTATTCTTCTTCTACATAGAATTAGAGTCATTTTCAAGTATTTGGAAGGGAGCGGCCTGGTTGAGGTTTAATCATCTTTTTATGAATACTTATATGAAAATTGATATTTATTTTTGTGTATACATATTCTATGCCTACTTCGATGCGAGGTTGTATTTACTCCTTTCCAGATCTTTAATGAAATATCACAACATATTAAAAGACTTGTAAAATAGGAAAACGCAAGTATTCCAGCTATGTTGCAATACTTATTGCAGGAGAGTGTATGTTTGGACTGATACATTTTTCATTCTTTTCAGAAATAAAAACATATATGAAAGATTTCAATTTCTAATACACGGAATGCCACTGCTGATTCATAATCTTTTTTTTCTTTCCATTTTTAATTTTCATTTGTGATAATCAACAAATTCAAATACTTCCTTGCAAAAAATACAAACCAGTCTGATAGAATGGTCCTTCAGATTTATTGTTGAAAAATGTGGTCAAATTAAATGAAAAGCCATGCACAGAAACATTATGCCTTGATAAATGTATTCATACAAAAATACAATTGAATCTATGAATGGATTCACTTGAATTCTCTTTCACATCGATTATACTCACAAAGAATTTTGCACTTGCAAATTTCACAGCCATTTCGATCTGTCGCAAATCCATTGCCACACTCAAGAGTACAGCTATTGTCAACTGGGGGGCAAAATCCTGAACAAAGGGGTAACAAATAAAGGAACACCATGTGGTCTTTCTTATTTGTCGTTGCAATCCAGTCTTTTGTTCGGCATGCAACAGAAAAGATGGGTTTAGTTAGTTTCACACCAATCTGGAGGGCGTTTTATGAAAGGACTTGTCAGAGGTTTTATCTGACAAACTGTTACAAGCTAGTGAAATGCTTGCATCTGATTGGCTGAAAGAAAATTTCTCAGATAAAACGTCCGACAAGTCCTCTGATGAAATGCCCCCCTGGCTCGTTCACAGCAAATATGGATTTGGTGCATCAAACATGTGAACCTTCCTGTTTTATTTTTATTTCTAATCTCTATTGAGTTTCCTTTTCTCTTTTCAGATTATACAGGAGGGAAAAACAGGAAAGAACCTTAGGTGAACTCATCATCGAGGAGGCACAAAAGACATCAAAATGTTAACAAAACAAAGCAAATGAGACTGCAACTTACATTATACCCCCCCCCCCATGTATGTCAGACATAGACTTCTGTGATCAGTTATGTCATTATTATATATTGATATGATGATCTCATGAAGTTATAAATTAATTTTTCAAGCACACTGTTCTTGAGATATGATGGATTACAATGCCCATATAGGGAGTTGATCTCTGTTACCGATGCCTGAAATATGAACTATGCACTGCGAAATCTATGGATAATGGTGATACACACTACTCGCACATTTTAAGTTATTATCTCAAGTAGTTCTTGAGAAATGATAACAAAGCAAATACCTTGAATCTTGGTAGAAGTTGACATTTGATCTATGTACTCCAAACTCTATTCCAATCAGATTTATATGGTAATACATACATGTTTGATGTTCAAATCTCAAAATTGTTTGAATTATCAGGACAATGGGAACGGATGAACACACAACACAATAAAGAGATTTACTGTTCTATAAAACTGTTTTTTAATGATCTTTAAGCATAATTTCAAAGGTATTGTAGTGTTCCCCCAAGCAACCTTAAGACAAATATATATATATATATATATATATCTTCCTATTTTCGTCCTTAAGGCGAATTTCTTTGTTTTGGCCTATTCAGATCGCCCCAACTCTCTCTATAGAATTGGCGTTAAGGGGAATTTTTCGCCTATAGAAAGTTCGCTAAGGGGAATCGTGACTGAATAAAGCTATTCTTCTCAGTTCCCCTTAAGGCCCGTTTTAGTAAGATATATATATATATATATATATATATATATATATATATGGTTTGTAACCTATTGGTCTAGTACTAGTTGGTCTAATTCCATTTGGTCTACAACCATTTGGTCCAATGACCTTTTAGTCTACTAACCATTTGGTCCATTGACCATTAGGTCCACTAGGCATTTAGACCACAAAAATTGGTCTACTAGGCATTTGGTCTACAACCAATTGGTCTACTAGGTATTTGGTTCCCTCCAATTGGTCTACTAGGCATTTGGTCCACAACCATTTGGTCTACTAGGCATTTGGTCCACAACTAATTGGTCTACTAGGCATTTGGTCCACGACCAATTGGTCTACTAGGATTTTTCAAAACTTTCAGCGCTGTTTTTTCTTTCTATGATTAGGTAAGTACGATTTTACAAATCTTTGCCTTGTAACACAAAGACCAACGATCGATAAAATGATTCTGTGACATTTTTAAACATGCAAAATTATTTTAAGAGAGGTAAAAACTGTAAATAAACAAACATGCGCCAGGTAGGTGCCCCAAAAAAAAGTCAAAAGTCAAAGGAAAAAAGAACATTTTTTACACCGTGTGACCCCTTGAGGTGATGTATGATGGCCGAATGTTTTGACATATACATGTGTTATGAATAAAAAGTCTAGGACAAGCTTGGACGTTGCTGGACTTTGAATCTTTAATCAAGCTTTCGGCTTATTTGCCTTCATCAGGATTTCTTATTAGGCCGTGGAGAGTTGTTACGTGTTTGTGTTTATATTTGTATATATAATCTGGACAAAACGTCGTCATGTCCAAAAAGTTGAGTTTCATCGCACTTATATATATATATATATATATATATATCTTACTAAAACGGGCCTTAAGGTGAACTGAGAAGAATAGCTTTATTCAGTCAGCATTCCCCTTAGTGACTTTCTATAGGCGAATAATTCCCCTTAACGCCAATTCTATAGGGTTAGGGCTAGGGTTAGTTGGGGCGATATAAAAGGAGGAAACAAAGAAATTCGCCTTAAGGACGAAAATAGGTACATATATATATATATATATATATGTATATTTTATATGTATATAAAACAAAATATGTCAGATAAAATGTATCCTGTTTAATCAAATACCTTCTGCAAATAAACCTTAGCAAATATTCAAAAATTTAAAAATGAACTTCATAACAATTTCCAAAGTTTTCAATAACCTAGTAAAATATGTAAATATGAATTTATATTACAGAGATTTGACTCCAGGAACAATGCAAAATTCAAATATTTCTTCCCACTCAATATATCTCACCATATCGCTTGCAATTCGTATGTTCCTCTTCATCTGTGCAAAGTCCATATGCGCATGTTTTCAACAGTTCATAATTCTCAGGTTTTCCATCCTCAAATTGAATCCCTGTGAAAGATACCAAGATCAATCAGTAGAGAGGAAGCTTGGAATATATCAATCCCATTGTCAGTATCATAGCTCACTACAAAGGGTTGCCAAAAGGAGATATTTGTATAGAATAGGAGTGGGCGATAATAAATGGGGAAAAAATACATTAAAGCAATACAAAGGTCAGCCGTTATTAGTTTAATATAAGACAGACAGAGCGTCGCGTCGCAAGAGGGGGTGTTTTTTTTGTGTGTGTGTTTTACTTTTGCTTCATAAACCTGTCTCTAGCCCAAATTTGATGAAATCCAATTTTGAAATCTGTTCTTGCGAAATGCTATCATTTTACATGAACATGTATATGATTGGCAAAAAATGTATAAAATGCTTGAAGAACATTCTGTTCGAATCACCAGTTGAGAATAGGAGAATTGAAACTTGAACCAATATACCAAGTGAGTCAAAAAAAACTTTACACCTAGAAAAATGTCAATAAAAAGAAAACCAATTTATAAACCATAATTTATCTTACATATTCTTAAAGAGTAACTCTTCTCGCATCCTCTGGTACCATTTTTCTGTGGTATGTCTTTACGCTTGGATAAACAAGACCCATTGTTTGTGAACAAGCAAATTTCGAATTGTGTCAGGGTTAGGATGAAATTGAAACAACAGAAGCAGACAAAAAAGCAACTCCATCATGAATAAAATAGCATAACTTTTTAACGAAAATGTCTTCCGCTTAATAACTTGGCAGGATTGTTGTTACACATATTGACTACATTTTGTATGAAAATTAGATTGACTCGTCAAGTAATGCACGAATGAGTACACATCAAAGAGTAAATTGCCACTGACAGACCTAAAGAGGCCTCCTAATACTTTTGAAAAGAGATTATTTTGTCTTTGACGTGTGCTCACTCATGCCTGACTCTACAGCTTTATCTCATTTTCATACAAAATGTAGTCAATGTGTCTAACAACACCCCTGCCAAGGTTTTAAGCGGGATAAATTTTCGTTATAAAGTTATGTCCTTTTATTCATGCTGGAGTTGCTTTTTTGTCAGCTTTTGTTGTTTCCCCACCCTGACACAATTCGAAATTTGCATGTTCGCAAACAATGCGTCGTGTTCATCCAAGCGTAAAGACATACCACACAAACATGGTACCAGAAGATGCGAGAGGAGTTACTCTTTCAGAATATGTAAAATAATTTAGGCTTTATAAATTAGTTTTCTTTTTATTGACATTTTTCTAGGTGTAAAGTTTTTTTTTACTCACTCGGTATAAGTATTAGACAGCCTGTTCAAGTCATGTATGAGCTGGATCTCAAGTTTTCATTTTATTACTATAAAACCAAACATTAATTCTTTTAGAATTACAATTTAAATAAAGAGACATACATGTTGTATAGGGAATTAAAGATAATGACATCCTCCAAACAAATTTAATGGTGTGCCTATTTTTTCCTGTTTAAATATAATTATATTAAATTATGCACCGATGCAAAAGTTTTCTTTTTACACACTGTAATTGAATCATCTCTCAACTTCTTTGAATGCAGTGTGCTATTGTGTGACAAAAACACTATTCAATGAAATCACACTTCATGGATGCTCGAATTACAGCTATAGAAAAACATTTTTGGAATGTTTTGTTTTTTGGCTGCTCCCAAAAGCAACACAAATCATAACTTTACAGCACCCGTTGATGCTAGAGTGATGATGATAGAGGCAAACATATTATTGGCACTCTGAATTTGTAAAAAATCAGATGGCAGGCATACTCCTAACAAGAAAAATACAGTGACTATAATTAGAATTAACCTTATACAGGGTGTATCCCAAGTTTGAGGGAAACCCAAGTTTGATCATCCATAATTTTTAATGGCAGCATATTTGAAAAAAAAAAATCATGAACTTTGTTTTTGTACAGGGTGTATCAGCAAGAAGGAGAATATTATCATGGTGATTATAAAGTTTATATCACTGTAAAGTGCAACTCCATACCATTGTAATGATACCTCTCTAAGCTCACCAATATCTTGCATCGCTGAACCCCATTGTTCTAAAAAAGTCTTGCAAAATTGTGAGTGGTTCTCTTTCATGCTCCTTAAGATGGGTTGTTCGAATGTGCCTAAAAAGGAGACCCAACTTTGATCATCAACAATTTCACAAATATTACAGTGGTGATTATAAAGTTTATATCGCTGGAAAGTGCAACTTATTATCATTTTAATGATACCTCATTAAAATGATAATGAGTTGCACTTTCCAATGATATCAACTTCATAATCACCACTGTAATATTTTTGAAATTATAAATGATCAAAGTTTGGTTCCCGTTTTAAGCACATTGAAACAACACATCTCAATGAGCGTGAAAGTGAACCACTCATAATTTTGTGAGACATTTTCAAAACAATGGGGTTCAGTGATGCGTGACATTGGTGAGCTGAGAGAGGTACCATTTAAATGTTAATGAGTTGCACTTTCCAGTGATATAAACTTAATAATCACCATGATAATATTCTCCTTCTTGCTGATACACCCTGTACAAAAACAAATTTCATGACTTTTTTTTTCCAAATATGCTGCCATTAATACTTATTCAGTGAAGCAATCTAATGGTTTTTTATGGTTGACTTCAATTAATTAATTTTTTTGGTTACTGGTTAGTATTCAAAGTGGGAAAGCAAAATATGTCAAATGGGATGTGGGCAGCAGAATACCCGTAACAGGAAAAAGCAAATGTCTTTATAATATAATCATTGAATTATGGAGTTTGCAAATATATGTCTTTATGTAAAATTGTAGACATCAGCTGAACATATTCAGCATAAAGATTCTGTGAATATTTGCAGAATTATATACTAACAGCTTACAATATTATAAGTAACACACATAACAAAAGTAACACAGTACAAAAGAGCATAATGTATTTTAAAAACAGTCAGAAAAAACCCATATTTCAATCTTATATGTCATGAAAATCTTGTCTAACTCTGTTAGAGGCATTCAATGATAATGTAAATAAGCAAGTTGGCTTACCAAATGTAATTTAAGGCATTACCAAATTAATGAAAAGGCTTAAGGGTTGTTCAGGGTACACCGTCAAAAAATGGCCTTCTGTGCACCATAAGAAGAAATAGAGGTACTTTAATATCAAAACTACGATGGCAAGCTATTGGCCAATGTTTGAGCAACCTACAAGAGCAAAAAAAATTATTGAAATACACATTTACTTCTAAAAATTCACCATTATATGGCATTTCAGGGCAAAATTACTGTCTCATTTTATTTTTTCTGATTTTGAGCCTGCGCATCTTGATTATCAGCAATCATTAGGCTTATTTTTCCAATCAGAATTGACTAATAAAATGCAATTGTTTAAAAACTGCGAACCCTAGAAGCTACATTTAACTTGATTTTCTCTGACCATTTACCAAAAATGGGGTGCCAATTCTGTCAAAAAATGTCCTCTCCGAATTCGGTGGTTTTACGCATACTTAGACATCACTTGATGAACAATGTTTTCGTCTGTAAGAATACCTGTATATATGCCACAAACTTTACTTCACCCACATCCACTTATTTTTCAGACAGTTCACGTTACAATGTTGTCAAATCACCTCTCCGAAAAATGAAGCAATTGACTTTACGTGTAATAAAACATTTGAACCCCTATAGAAAAATAAGTTGGTGACCTCATGCCTCCAAATTTAAAAGCAGTATCATTTAACTTGTCTAAAACACATACACAAAAATTGAGGGAAAACAAAACAACTTTATTTTTTGGTCCAGTGAGACAGAATGGTGTACCCTGATCGTAAAACAACCCTTAAATAACTTATGTTGCTTTTTTGATGGAATTATGATATGCAATATATAATATATTTCAATTATATAATATGTATACAATATATGATATATTACAATAATACAATATGTATATACAATTATACTTTCAGATTACTTTAAAAGTTAAAAAGTGAGAAATTTGGGGAAATCAATGAAATATGTGCAGTGTCAACTTTTTGATATTGCTATCAATGGCTATATAAACACAACACAAAAAGTAAGTTCCCCTATTTCAGATATCAATAATTTTTTAACCAGGAGAAATTGAAAAAATCTTATTATATGTCCGTGTAGGTAATTTTATTAACTACCAGGTAACCAATTTTTAAGAAGAATCATCATGTCATGCTTCAGTGAGTAATGGTTGAATGCAAAAATGTCATTTTTTGAAGTTCACAAGGCGATTATTACAACTTTGATTAATGATTTCGGAACAACAGTAAAACAATTTAACATCATGCGTGGCAAAAAAAGATGCCACGTGTGTGCCCTAACATACAAAATGAGTTCATGGTAAAATTTCACGGTTGAGTGAGCAGTGGGTTAAAATTGCAAAAACTACAGTTTCTGTGAATTTTACGTGGTGTATTCGATCAAATATGATTGAATCCCTGTTTTGAAAGTGTATTTCAACTTTTGCTAACAATTCACGGTTGAATGAACACATAAAACAAACAAAAATAGGCCATTTTTAAATAATGATCAGGCATTGCAGTAATTTCAGGCACTAAAAATCATCTCAATAACATTTTGGGGTCAGAATTTATTTTCACCAAAATCCCGATGTTTCACGCCTCACTAGGCACAAGATACAAGAAAATCATGCAAATGAGAAAAAGTTTTGGGCTCTGTCATGGTTCAGTGGCTTACCAGATAAGCAATTTGAATCACGATCATGTTAGTTGGTGACCACCTTAAGCTGTGTGTCAAGTTTCATGGAATAACTCGAAGTCAAATGGACAAAAATTTACAATGAAAATATGCCAAATTTCACTTTTTGCTAAACCTCTGCATACAAAGTCAATGGGGGAGGAAATCATTATCTGGCAATTGTGAAATTCGGCCTAAATTCATTGATGATTATTGTTCATTCTATCATGAGTTATTCCATGAAACTTGACACACAGCTTAAGATGGTCTCAAACTAACATGATCTTGATTCAATTTGCATATCCGGTAAGTCACTGAACCAAGCCCTAAACTTTCTTCTGATTTGCATGATTTTCTTATATCTCGTGCCCAGTGAGGCGTGACAATCAAGGTACTATCAGATAATTCGTTTTTCTGTTTTGAAAACGAAAAAAGCAAAAACGGAATATTGAGCAAAAACTGTTTCTGATTTGCTGAAAAATAACAGAAAAACAGAAAAATGAAAGCAAAAACTGTTTCTGATTTGGTGAAAAATAACAGAAAAACAGAAAAATGAAATATGTAAAATCAGAAAATTGAAAAACGAACCGCTTTTTTGTTTTACAGTCTTTTAATATTTCGTTTTTTCTATTTTGTTGTTGAAAATAAGAAAATCAAACACCCTGAACTCGTTTAATATTTTGTTTTTCGTTTTTCCGTTTTCGTTCTGATAAAGGAAACGAAATATTGAATTCGTTTCCTTTTTCCGTTTATCCTTTTGCGATCACGAACGCAATATTGAAGACTGCCCTCTACGTTAGTTTGTGCACAATGAGGAGCCAGAACAAAGACATTCCAAAGGAAGAGAGGTACTCGTATACCGAGCAATGTAACGCTCTAATTCATTATGTATTCAACATATTATGCAGCTAATGAGCGGTTTTCAAAGTATATATAGGATTTGCGTCCCTTGCGCCCCGCCCTTATCCGCACCTGCAGACCTGTCAAAACTTCTCTTTTTTTGGGGGGGGGGCAGTGGCAAATTAGAAGGGGACCAAAATTATTTCAGACTTTGGCAGACCCGATATTTTTTTCCCTATCGTCATGCCAGACTGTGCGAGCAAAAAGCTACATCAATTTTGTACACGTCACGTTTTACCAAGCGATTTAGGGGAGAGGGGTCGAGCCCCCGTTCAAAAAAAAAAAAAAAAAAAAAAAAAAAGTTCCTTGATTTGGGGCCTTTGGGTCTCTCTTCCTTGGTATTTATTTCTCTTATGCCTTTTAAACAGGCGCGTATCCATTGATTTTCACCCTGAGGGGCCAGACGTGATTTTGGTGCCCCTGGTTACTTTTTAAAAAATGGCGTCCCCCCCCCCCCCTCCAGGCAAACATAGGCCTACGCTTAAATGCATTTTAAAGGATTTCATAGCAGAATTTATTCTGAACCCTTTGAAAGTTAATATACTTTTGGGGATTTATTAAGCTCCATGAAACAAAACTTTAAAGCCCTTTAATTCATGTTGGTCAGCGTAAGGGGGGAGTAGACATGCTTTTGTAGGGCCATCGGCATCCAAAAGCTCATCACCCATAGAGCTAGGGTAAGGCATTACTTGGGTTGGTCATCGATCTTGCATCTTAACACGCGTGTATCTTGGGGGGGCTTTCGGGGCCGGCGCGCAGGGGGGCGTCGAAAAGAGGGGGAAAAAGGGGAAGAAAAAAAGGAAAGAAGAAAAAAGGAGGGCGAAAAAAGAGAAAAGAAATAGGGGAAAATGGGAAGAAAAAAAAGGAAAAAGAGGGGGGGCAATAGGCAAAAGAAAAAAGGGGCGCAAAATTTAACTTAAACTTTGGGGTTTCGATTTAGAGGGGCGCCAAATCATGGATACGCGCTTGTTTAAAAAGCAAATACCCAGGGAGCAAGTAGGGTGGACCTGACATGTCGAGATATAAAAAGTAGTCCTATCTAGAATGGTTGTATGGACCCTAACCAACATCGCTAGGGCGGACTACTCTTCAGATCAGCTGCAGGAGGGTCCCTACAGGTGGGGGTGTCCAAAATAGCCGCCCCTTTTACAAAAATTAGTATTCTGAACAAAAATGGTTAAAACAAAGTTTCAAATACATTGAGTTTGGTATCAAATTAAAGATAATAAAATTTCCTACAATTTGGTACTATTTTCAATAAGAATTATATTCAACAATGATCTGAATTAGACTTGGGTTCATTAGGTCAAAGTCAAAAGGTCACAGAGGTCATTGTATGCATGAAAATAGGCTCGTCTCGCCATAACTGTAAAACCGTTTGACGGTCACTTCAAACTTGGGTAATGTGTGCCTATGGGAGGGGCAATGAACTGATTAGATTTTTTAGGGTCATGAGGTCAAAAGGTCAAAGGTCACAATGTTCATGGTATACATGAAACATGGTTCGTCTCTCGCAATAACTTAAAAACTGTTGTGACGGGTTCAACTTTCAAACTTGAGTAATGTGTTGCATAGGGAGCGGGCAATGAACCTGATTAGATTTTGGGGTCAAGGTCAATGGTCACAGAGGTCATGTATACATTAAAAATAGTTCTGCTTCTCGTGATAACTTAAGAACTGCTGTAACGCGAATTCATCTTCCAAACTTGGGTAATATGTGCAGTATGGGAGGAGCAATGAATCTGAATCTAGATTTGGGGTCATGAGGTATGAGGTCAAAGTTGTCACAGAGGTCATGTGTGTACATGAAAATGGCTTTGTTCTTGCGATAACTTAAGAACCATGAGGAATTAAACTTGAAACTTGGGTCATATGTTGCATATATTGACGTCAATAAACTTAATTAGATTTTGGGCTCATGATCAAACGTCACAGTCATTGGTTACGCTGAAAATGGCCTCGTTCTTGCCGATAACTTAAGACGTTCTGAGAATCAACTTCAAACTGGATCATATTACATATGGGAGGGACAATGAACTTATCAGATTTTGGGGGTCTCATGAGGTCAAAGGTCACATGAGGTTCATTGTTTACATGGAAAATGGCTTTGTTCTCGCAATAAACTTAAAAACCGTTTGACGATCAATTTTCAAAACTTGGGTTCATATGTGCATATGTGACGGACAATTAAACTGATTAGATAGAGTAATCATGAGTCAAAGTTCAAAGCGCACAGAGGACATTGTGTACGTGAAATGGCTTGTTCTTGCGATAACTTAAGAACGTTTGATGGATGAACATCAAACTTTGGTCATGTGTGGCATGTGGTAGGCGACAATGAATTTATATATTTGAGGTCATGATGTCAAGGTCAAGGGTCACAGACGTCATTGTATACATGAAAATGGCACGTTTTTGCGTAACTTCTGAACCGTTTTATGGATTCAACTTCAAACTTGGTCATGTGGGAGGAAAGATGAACTGATTAGATTTTTAGGTCAGGACATCAAAGGTCACTTGTTATTTATGTAAATGACTCGTTTTGCTGCAATTTCTGAAGGACCTTTGACAGATCAACTTAAACATGTTATCCTTTTATTACATCAGTATATATAGCCATCCTTCCTGAGTGGGAAATGATTCTGATGATACAACTTTAATAGATTTGGGTCAATATTCTCAAAGATGTCATGGTATAAATGGACTGTAAAATACTCAACATGCGCATGCCCCTTTTTTTTCCGATTGGCAATACGAGGCCATGCCTTCCGACCGTGCCGCGTCGAATATTCATCTAGTTCTCATTTTTTTTTCAAAAAAATTAATTTGTATCTGTTTATGTTTTTCCTCGTGTAATAATCATGTCAAGACCTGAGCGCGAAACTTTTCAGAAATGTGCCCCAACGTATGAACAGAGTATGTGAAAAAAAAAGTAATACCCTTTTCTCAATAAAAGATATAACGCTATAAAGTTACGACTGCAATATAGGGATAAACAACGTTTTGCCCCATTTATGTGGATAATACATACTCACGTGTAATACCCTATTACAGTGCGCGCATGTGTATTGCACGGCGTGATCTAACAATTCATTACATGATATGCAAGTTTCCATAAAGGTTAATAAAGAATGGACAATCTGTTGTGAAGGGGGATGGGATGGGGGGGGGGGGGTGAGGGTCTGAACACGGCATTTTGCGGGTGCAGTTATGGCTGGCGCGAGGGGTGGTGGGCTGCACTCCCCCACTTTTGTAGTAAATGTGTACAAAAACGTCGAAAATCGCCCAGATTTGCGATTAGTTCAGCCCTCCCCCATTTCGCGCTCACCCTCCATTTTCAAAAACGCTCCCCGCCTGCCCCTCCCAATAACTTGTTCCTGGTTGGATGTGCATTTTTAATATAGAAGTTTTTCTTAACTGTGATCAACAGATATGGCATTAAAATTAAGACTTCAAACCAGAGCAAAAATGTGCTTGAGCTAAATTATAATAATAATAATGAGAGAGAAATCCAACCTATTATCACCAACGTGTATTGCATACATTTTACAATGTACTTTTGGGTGTCCGATGTAGTAATGTTATGTAAGTTTATGTGAATGGCTGTATCCCAAACAAATTCTGGATTGTTTCGATATGGCCAGGGGCTGAAGGAGGGTCCTACACAACCGCGATAACTGTGGAAGCAGGCTTGTACAGTGCAACCCACTTTTTCAGCATCATCAAACATGACAAATGTGCTTTAAATGTAATATATCTTGCCTTTTTCAAAATTAATTGGTTCTTTCTTTTTTTTTCCAAACAAACCTTTGAATATCTTTTAAATAAATCTAGATAATCATAAAAAAAGGGATTTTCTTGATATATTTTTGTTTATAATCCCCCAAATATTATGTATATTTAAGAAAAATCACAATGTATATAATAAAATTAATAATAATAATAAATCGATAATGAATCAATAATAATAGTAATAATAATAATATAATAATATAATATAATAATAATAATAATAATAATAATAATAATAATAATAATTTAATAATAGAACCACAAATAATCTGAAGAGCAAAATCTCCTTAACATCAAACCAGCATGTTGCCATCACCACTTCTTTTAGAACAATTGAATGCAGAGAAGGACCTACTTACCTAGATGGAAAATGAAGAAAAATTATATTCTTCAAAACACTGTATTGCATCAGGCACTGTCAAACCCACCTTAAAAGAGGGACCGAGGGACACACAACACCTCTATCATGATCTTGAGAGATCAGTACGGAGTCACTCCTGGAGAACGCTACACAAAGGAAGGCGGAAGTGGGCCGGACTCACT
>CALNVZ010003433.1:9763003-9774537 GCA_940671915.1 Paracentrotus lividus
CCCTACCATATGCATACATGATCCAAGTTTGAAAGTGATCCGTCCAACGGTTCTTAAGTTATCGCGAGAACGAAAACGGGACGGACGTACAGACGGACGGACGTACGGACGGACGGACGGACGGACAACCCGAAAACATAATGGCTCCGGCACCACCTTCGGTGGCGGAGGCATAAAAATCAAGTTTAATGCTCAAAATTTTACCTTTGCTGAATATAATTCTTATTGAAAATAGTACCAAATTGTAGGAAATTTTATCATCTTTAATTTGATACCAAACTCAATGTATTTGAAACTTTGCTTTAACCATTTTTGTTCAGAATACTAATTTTTGTAAAAGGGGCGGCTATTTTGGACGCCCCCACCTGTAGGGACCCTCCTGCAGCTGATCTCCTGCAGCTGATCGCCCTAGCGATGTTGGTTAGGGTCCATACAACCATCCTAGATAGGACTACTTTTTATATCTCCACATGTCAGGTCCACCCTACTTGCTCCCTGGGTATTTGCTTTTTAAACAAGCGCGTATCCATGATTTGGCGTCCCTCTAAATTTCAGATCGAATCGGCGCCCAAATGGCGCCCCAAAGTTTAAGTTAAATTTTGCACCCCTTTTATCTTTTGCCTATTCCCCCCCCCTTCTTTTTCCTTTTTTTTCCCTCCCATTTTCCCCTCTTTCTTTTCTCTTTTTTTTCCTCTCTTTTTCTTCTTTCTTTTCTTCTTTCTTTTTTTTCTCCCTTTTCCCCTCTTTTCGACGCCCCCTGCGCGCGCGGGCCCCGAAAGCCCCCCCCCCAGAATACGCGCGTGTTTAAGATGCATGATCAGGACCAACTCAAGTAATGCCTTACCCCTACCTCTATGGGTGATGAGCTTTTGGATTGCCGATGGCCCTACAAAAAGCATGTCTACCCACCCCCCCCCTTATCGCTCGACCAACATGAATTTAAAGGGCTTTAAAATGTTTTGTTTTCATGTAGGCTTAATTAAATCCCCCAAAAGTATTTAACTTTCAAAGGGGTTTCAGATAAATACTTCTCTGAAATCCTTCAAAATGCATTTAAGGCGTAGGCCTATGTTTGCCTGGAGAGGGGGGGCCGCCATTTTTATAAAAGTAACCAGGGGCACCAAAATCACGTCTGGCCCCAGGGTGCGAAATCATGGATACGCGCCTGTTTAAAAGGCATAACAGAAATAAATGCCAAGGGAGAGAGGCCCAAAGGCCCCAGATCAAGGAATTTTTTTATTTTTTATTTTTTTTTTTTGGAACGGGGGCTCGACCCCCCCCCCCTAAATCGCTTGGTAAACGTGACGTGTACAAAATTGATGTAGCTTTTTGCTCGCACGGTCTGGCGTGACGTCGGGAAAAAATATCAGGTCTGCCAAAGTCTGAAATAATTTTGGTCCCCTTCTAATTTGCCACTGCCCCCCCCCCTCCTCCAGGTCTGCAGTAGCGGATAAGGGCGAGGGCGCAAGGGACGCACATTCCGCAAAGCCGCTCATTTGCTGCATAATATGTTGAATACAGTCATAATGAATTTAGAGCGTTACATTGCTCGGTATACGAGTATCCTCTCTTCCCTTTGGAATGTCTCTGTTCTGGCTCCTCCCATTGTGCACAAACTAACGTAGAGGGCAGTCTTCAATATTCCGTTTCGTGATCGCAAAAGGATAAAACGGAAAAAGGAAACGAATTCAATATTTTGTTTCCTTTATCAGAACGAAAACGGAAAAACGAAAAACAAAATATTAAACGAGTTCAGGGTGTTTGATTTTCTTATTTTCAACAACAAAATAGAAAAACAAAATATTAAAAGACTGTAAAACCAAAAAACGGTTCGTTTTTCAATTTTCTGATTTTACATATTTCATTTTTCTGTTTTTCTGTTATTTTTCACCAAATCAGAAACAGTTTTTGCTCAATATTCCGTTTTTGCTTTTTCCGTTTTCAAAACAGAAAAACGAATTATCTGATAGTACCTTGATTCGTGACACATCGGGATTTTAGTGAAAATAAATTCTGAGGTACTCCCCCAAAACAATCGTGCTGTTTAATGAAAGCACTGGATGGAGTGTACACACGTATGCTAAGGGTAGCCCTCAATGTCTGTTGGTATGACTTTGTAAACAATGTGAATCTTTATGCCAATTTACCACAAGTATCAGTTAAAATTTGTATGAGGAGACTGAAACTAGCAGGTCATTGTATGCGACATCCCAAACTCTCTGCCAACCCGCTCATTCTTTGGGAACCAAAGCAAGGCAACACAAAAAGAGGACGTTGTCGAGATACTTTTGTGAAGGTACTTAAAAAAGATGCTGAACTTTCTAGCAACCAAGAATTACGAACAGTCATGCAAGATAGATTTGTTTGGAGGAATTATGTTCATGGAGCCCGAGATGGCATAGGCTAAATGCTATTCTGTCCTCGATCTAAAAGTAGTAGTAGTAATGAAAGTGAAAATTCAAATTTTAGTCCATATATGACAAAATAGGTTTTCTAGTCTCACGTGCTCATTGAAGCATGAATTTGTAAATGCCATAGGATCATTGACACGTGCCTACAGAATATAAACACAACACAAAAATGTCATTGAGATTATTTTTAGTGCATAAAATTACTGGAATACCTCTTTGTAATTCTAAAATGGCCTATTTTTTGGTTGTTTGATGGGTTCATTCATCCGTGAAGGAAGTGATATTGGTTGCATACACTTCCAAAACAGGAATTCCATCATATTTGATCAAATATACCATGGTAAAGAAGTAAAAATCTGTAAGTAAAAATTTGACGCAAATTTCCTTTCCGTAGGTTGGGAAGCACGATTTGCATACATTCTGACGTGTAAAATGTTTAAAATCTGAAAATGGGTCCGATATCATTGAATCAAAGTTGTGATTTTAGGCTTGTGAACGTCAAAAATGACATTTTTGCATTCAACCATTAATCACTGAAGCATTAGTTGATGATTTTTCCTAAAATTTGCTCCCCTGGTAGCAAATTAAATTCCCTACATGGACATATAATTCTCTTCTTTTTTTTTCAAATCCTCCTAGTTAAAAAATTGTTGATATCTGAAATTGGGGGAACTTTCTTTTTGTGTTGTGTTCATTTATAAATGAACTTTACAGCCTCAGTGTTCATGCCAGAAATTTGTTTAATAATATTCAAATAGTCAATGCATATACCATATGGTGCTCCACTGCATACATAATATTCATATTATATTACAATATGCATATAAATTGTACATATGTTAACTCTCAATATATTGATACAAACATGTATACAAACAAGTGCAAGTAGTCTTGGCTATGGCTTTTACGGCAATGACTTTTACCTGAACTTTACACAATACCCAATACTCCAATAACGCAGGCTCTTTTCTCATAATTATACAATTCTATAATTGCAGAAATATTCATACAACATTAAAATTTCCCATCCCTCTTTTTATTATACACTCCTGAAGTTTAAAAATACTGCCAATAATCCAGACTATTTCTCAAAGAAAATTATGAGATACATCTATAGTTAAAAATCCTTTTCATACAACATTTTGCAGTTTCAAATTGAAGCCAAGAGATATTTCTACCTGGAACATTTTATTTTGTATAAAGAAGGTGCTTAATTTGTACAATGAGGAAAAAATTACTGTTACACATATCCTTTATTTGTAGCACTACTATGCTCTGAACAAAATGACCTATGATGTTTGAATACACAATGCCATATAAATGTAAAGGTGCAAAGTGGATTTAGCTTGATTGTAAAGTGATTGGTCTGTTAAACAGTGATGTTAGTTTCGGCCACATTAGCCATTGATTGGGTAAATTTGCATCCATTAGGGTACACTGATCATCCACATAATTATTACTGTAAGAGCCGTCCGTGCTGCATCCGCGCTCCCCGTAGACCCGCACGCTGTAGGACCGCCGTTCGTGCGGGCAGGGTCTGCATTTTCCACGGAGCGCGGCCTGCGCCGCCGATCGGGGGGTCGACGGAGGCCGGGTCCCCATGGCGGATCGCGGGCTTCGTTTTCTTCGACGAGCTCGCGTTGGACGCTGGGCGACGATTCCCTGGACGACGAAATCCCTATTGACTCGCGTGCTGTAAGGCGACGCGCGAAAACAAGCAGATGACGGAAAGAGTGTCCGTCGGAACTGTCCCTGTCTCCTTTCAAGACTGGACCTGTATTTCACGGCTCCGTCCAACGCCCTTTCATAGGCAAGCCGTGTGCCAACCCGTTGTCACGCCGAAAACGAAATAAGAAAAACGTCTGAACGGTTAGTCTTTCATCTGATTAGAGTGTCTGGGTCGCTGGAGGTAATCCGATAAGGGAGATAATCGCCTGCCGATTTCATTTTAAAGTAAAAACCTAGATTGATCAGTGATTGAAATCACAATTCGAAATTGGTATAGTTGAAATCTACGTTAAAAGTTCTCCTAACAGAGCAAACATTTTTCGAAATGCGACACTTTTTAAAGCAGTATTTTTGAAGATATAAGTCAAATTTTTATTTAATTTACCGTGATAGGATATGAAGAATAGACACACCTGTCAATCTATTGACTGCCTTTGTTTATTCTTCGGATAACCTTCTGGTGCGATCGATCGAGCAATCTATCCCCGCTCTGTAGTAGGGGATTATCTGCCCGCTCTGTTGAAGGGGATTATCCGATTAAAGTATTAGGTCTATAGAGTGTTGATTGACTCGGTATTTATGATTTCGTTGAAAATTGATAAAGGGTGTATTTTCCGATTTTAGAAAGGCAAAATTCAAACTCCAAATGAAAAATTACATAAAATTGATGTGTTTTTGATCTGAAAGGGAGCTTTATTTCTGAAATTAAGATTGTACTACAAGGAAGGAACAACAATTTAGGAAAAGGAAATAGTTGAATGGAACAATCAGAAGGAACAATCAGAAGACAGACAGAAAGAGATTGCTCAGCAAAGAAAAGCGGAATATGAATAAAGGAAAGTGTACGAACAAAATAAAGTAAACTATATCGTTCATAATTATACTTTGCGTAACTTTGGGGTAGAAAAGGCGGAGAATGGTGCACTGTAAAACAATGAAGGGTCGAATTTAACCCATTCTGGCTCATTTGCGTTCATTGGGTTGGTTCGTCGGTATATAATTGGAAGTGAATTCAAAAGTGAGTAAAATGTTTTGGGCGTAAGTTTCGGGTCGAATACGGGTCAATAAAAATGACTCTTCTCTCGGAGTCAATAAGTTGATAATATTCTTCCTTTTTACCAGAATAAAGAGTAATAAAAAATTGACAATGGAGATAAAAATTCGAAGAAGGAAGTTCATCCAAGTCATCGATCAAGAACTTACTATAAACTATTGTGGGCCGTCGGGGCCATAATTGTCTGTATAATTCCGCCGGGTAGGAGTTGCTGGAAAAGGTGGGTTAGGGGCCCCCTGTGGCTAGCCCCCGTGGATTGCTGCCACGGGCCTTGCTGCTAGTATAATCATTATTGTTTTAAGAGTCGTTCGAAGGGTATTAAACAAATACCTCATGCACTATTTTGAGCCACTGACAAAATAATGACTAGCACAAATAGCAGTATTTTGGAATCCCTAATTTCAACTAGACCCTCTCAGGTCATAATATATTTGATTCCAGTTATTCTCTCAAACTTTGAGGTGCAATTTAAAGGGAGGTTAGGATTAGGTTTAAAAATTTACTCACAATTTTTTAATAAAAAATCAACCTACCAGTTTGTTCACATTTACAGATTGGGCATCCCATTGCATTGGTTGCAAAGCAAGTCCCGTTGCAATCAATGCTACATTTGAATGGTGGGCAGTTGACAATGTCAGCAACAAGCTTGACCGATGGATACGGGACCTGATGCTGAGAGGAACTTGTCTGAAATACATCATCCTTGGGTGGTATGAATGGAAGCACTGAAAATGGTATGAAATTTTACATAAACATTATTTATAATATAAATGTAATCCTTGCCTTCTGTGGGTTTTTTTTTCTAGGTACATACAACTATTCTGAAAAGTTGAATTAGCTATATTCTTGTAACTTTTCTTCTCATGCAACAAGATGTATAAAGGAATGGTAATCATTTGCCGAGGACAACATCTTTTGGGTTAGACATAATTTAATTTTCTTCTTTCCCTGTTTGACAAACAGGTTGGTATAAATTTTTGTTAATCTAAATTTTAACTGCAAATTAAGCCCTCAAAAATAGTTCTGCAACTAGATTTCAGGCCCTTATAACATTTTGGGTATCTTCAAATCATTATTGATTTTGATACCATTGTCAAGTTCATTCATTCTTCTTTTCAATGATTCCCAAATTAGTCCAGGCTAGGCCCCATAGGAAAAGACTGGAACCTTGTTTTTTGATATATACAATGTTTTTTTATGGTTCTTTGTCAATTCGAGGGTGCTGATTTCAAATCCGATGAGTGCCAGACGCGAAACCTTGAGCATTTTTCACAAATTGCGAAAATTCAAAATGGCCGCCAAAATGGCCGCCAAAATATAAAAATGAGTATTCCAATGGTATTTCTGAGGTTGTTTTGGTGGTTTCTTGTCAATTTGAGGGTGCTGATTCCAAATCCGATGAGTGTCAGTCGCGAAACCTCGCGGATTTTACGGAAATCGCTAAAATTCAAAATGGCTGACAAAATGGCGGCCAAAACTGGAAATCAGTATTCCAAGGGTATTTTGGGGTTGTTTTGGTGGTTTCTTATCAATTCGAGGATGCTGATTTCAAATTCGATGAGTGCCAGCCGCGAAACCCAACATATTTTATGCAAATCGCTAAAATTCAAAATGGCGGCCAAAAGTCCCGCCAAAAATGGAAATCAGTATTCCAAGGGTATTTCTGGGGTTGTTTTGGTGGTTTCTTATCAATTCGAGGGTGCTGATTCCAAATTCCATGAGTGCCAGCCGCGAAACCCTACAGATTTTACGCAAATTGCTAAAATTCAAAATGGACGCCAAAATGGACACCCACTTGAAAATGCGTGTTCTATGGGTATATTTCAGGGTGTTTTGGTGGTTTCTTGCCAATTCGAAGGCGCTGATTCCAAATCTGATGATTAACAGCCACAAAATCATACAGGATTTTTGTAAACCACTAAAATCATCTGTCTAAAAATGAAAATGTGTATTGTTTCATAGGTTGTTTTGGTGGTTTCTTGTCAATTTAAGGGTGCTGATTCCAAATCCAATGAGTGCCAATCGTGCAACCCCTCTACAATTCAAAACGGCCGCCAAGTGAAATGAAAACGCGCTTTATGATTATTGTTATCTAAGGTTTTTTTGTTTTTTTGTTTTTGTTTTTTGTTTTTTTGATAATTTCTTTCAATTGAGAATGCTGATTCAAAATCTGATGAGTTAGAGGCACGAAACCCTGAGCATTTTGCCCAAATCGTCAATATTCACTGCCATCAGCCACGTTAAAAATTTTGTATGTGTATATGCGAGGTTATTTTTATATAACTTGTTGTCAATTTCATGGCTCTGATTCCAAATTCGATGGGAACCTTTCAGGGAAACCTTGATTTTTTTTTTTAAATGCAAAGCGGGTGAACGGCCGACAGTCATGAAAAAGGCTTATTAAATTCCAAATGAAAACAAATTCGCGAAAATGCCTATTTCATAGGTATTTCTTACGTTATCTAGTGGCTAGACCTACACGACTAGTGGCTAGGCCTACTCATGCAAAAATATATTCAAATCTCACCGCACTATTACAGACATAATACATTTAAAAAAATATAATTTAAAGACTGGGTTTGTGAGTGATCCCGACATCAAAAAAATATTCTTGGATTCTCCCCCCCCCCCCCCCTCCCCAGACAGAATAGAGGCTGTAAATAAAATACTGGGTTTCCCTTATCAACCCTTTCATGATTTATTGAACAACAGGAAACACATTACATAAAACTAAATGATCGAACACGACTAAATAAAAAATAATTGTTCTGAATAGATGCAGGATTTAGGCGAACTTCTTCTTCATGTCAGGGGCGGATCCAAGGGGGTGGGCCGGGGCGGAGGGTGCGGGCTCCCCGTCAGATCCGACTTTATCCGACCCTTATAGGTAATGGTGACTTTTTTTAAGGCCGAAGGCAAACAAAAATTAACAACTGAGAGAATAATTTTGATAAGGAAAAGAATCATGATTGGAGAGAATTTTTGTGTGGTAGTGGGGGAGCCTCAATATTGTTCAATGCTGAAAGCACGGTTAGCTTGGGACCCTATGACAGTAAACGGCCAAAAGAGTCTCATAACTTATTATTGGCAATTGGCCATAAAATAGATTTTGCATGACTTCAGCCATTTCTTTCCACTTTTCTTTCTTTTCTGTCCTGTGTATTTTTGTGGCAGGTACTCATCGGATTTGGAATCAGCGCCTTCGAATTGGCAAGAAACCATCAAAGAACCTTAATATATACCCATAAAATACGCATTTTCAATTGGGCGGCCATTTTGGCAGCCATTTTGAATTTCAGCGATTTGCATACAATCTGTTGGGTTTCGCGGCTGGCACTCATCGAATTTGGAATCAGCACCCTCGAATTGATAAGAAACCACCAAAACAACCCCAGAAATACCCTTGGAATACTGATTTCTAGTTTTGGCGGGAATTTTGGCAGCCATTTTGAAATTTAGCGATTTGCGTAAGATATGTTGGGTTTCACGGCTGGCACTCATCGAATTTGGAATCAGCACCCTCGAATTGATAAGAAACCACCAAAACAACCCCAAAAATACCCTAGGAATACTGATTTCCAGTTTTGGCGGCCATTTTGGCAGCCATTTTGAATTTTAGCGATTTCCACAAAAATCTGCGAGGTTTCGCGGCTGGCACTCATCGGATTTGGAATCAGCACCCTCAAATTGACAAGAAACCACCAAAACAACCTCAGAAATACCATTGAAATACTCATTTTCATATTTTGGCGGCCATTTTGAATTTTCGCGATTTGTGAAAAATGCTCAAGGTTTCGCGTCTGGCACTCATCGGATTTGGAATCAGCACCCTCGAATTGACAAAGAATCATCAAAAAATATTGTATATATCAAAAAACAAGGTTACATGGTCTCTAGCCTGGACTAAATGCTTTATACTTGCACAGAACATCTGAATATCAGGACAAGTTAATTTATAAAATAGCAAGTGGACTAGGCTGCAAGCCGAAGGTAGTGCAATCCAACACATTTTTGCACATTGCAGGAACGGAAGCAATTCGCATTCATAACACTTTCAGCTTTGGAGAAAATGAAGACAAGGATGACATTAAAGTGACGATAGAAAAATTCAGCAAGCATTTCTTGCCCCAAAAGAACATAACATATGAGCGACATTTGTTTCACACGCGTGTACAGTCACCAGAGGAACGCTTCGATGACTTTGTGACAGATTTAAGACGACTGGCGGCATCATGTGAGTTCGAAAATCTGGAAGACAGTTTGATTCAAGATAGAATCATTATCGGGATACGTGACATGTCGTTAAGATCAAAACTTTTGGAGAATAGAGACTTAGACTTGACGAAGACGATAGATGCCTGTCGAACAGCAGAAATCACTACCAGCCAAGTCAACAGGTTGAATAATACAGCCATGCCGACACAAATAGGCCTACAAGAAGTGAACTTTGTGAAAAGAAAAACACAAAAATCAAAAAGGACTACATCAAAGTCAAGCATACAACATGCACAAGTCTCCAGCAAGAAGAATTCAGAGAAATCATTCAGTTGTAAAAGTGTGGTACTACTCGAGGACCAAGGAATTGCCCTGCATTCAACAAGACATGTTTGAAGTGCAAAAAGTTGAACCATTTCGCTAAAATGTGCAGGAGCATGAACCAGTCACTACATCATCTCGTTGAGGAGGATTCTAGCAACCAGCAGCAAAGTTCTGAGGAAGACTTTCTGATGGATGAATTGACGACACCAAAGAAGAAGGAGTGGAACGTGCATCTGGACATTCACCAGAACAAAGTGAAATTCAAGGTGGACACCGGGGCACAATGTAACGTCATATCAGCGGAGGAATTCGAAAGACTGGCATGTAACAACAAAGATACAAAACTAAAACCAAGTAAGGTAACCTTAACTGCTTTTAGTTACCATACGATCAGACCAGTAGGAAAGTGTACACTGTTATGAAAGTACAAAAACAAGTTCCATTGTATCGACTTTCAGGTAGTCAAAGGAAATAGAGTAACTGAAATCATTGGTCTGAATACTTGTGAAACCCTAAGTTTAATCAACATGCATGAAAATGTGACTTAAAGGTTGAAAAGACATCAAAAATTTGTAGCTACTGTATGTGTTGAAATAGCTAAAGGTTGAAAAGATACCAAAGAATAAAGCTAAGGTTAAAAAGAAACCAAAAGTATAAATGTAATAGCAAAAGGTTGAACAGACACCACAAAAAAGGTTGAAAAGATACCAAAATATTGATATTTTTGAAAGCTATGAAGAAATAGCTTATCTTAAAAATAAAGGAAAAATTTAGCTCTTCGTTATGGCAAGTCAGAAAGAGCTATTTGTAAAATATATAAGGTTAAAAAGATACCAAGATAATAGCAAAATGAAAAGCTATGAAAAAAGTTTATCGTCGAAAAGAAACAATAGAAACAGCTCATTGTTGAAAAGAGACAAAAATAAGAGCTAAATTGTTGAAAAGAAATCAAGAAAATAGAGTGAACAGTGAATGGTAAAATAGCCAATTCTGTGATATCCTAGAGAGTTGTAGTTACAATTCCACAGAGATAATAATAATATGTGAAAAAATGGGTAAATCTGAGAAAATTAAAGGTTTACAAGTTTGAGAGTCATTGAACTCCAGAGTCTTAACCCTAATCAGACTGGGGGGGCCATCATGGCCCCCCTCGACATTTTCCGCGACCACTCCGCCGCACAAAATTTTCTGATCGCGCCGCTTGCTGATTTTTTACTTTCAAGTCTCGCGCATCTTTTGAAACCATTTTCGCAAAAATCGGTCGTACCGTTACGACGCTGCACAATTTTCAAAAATATCCGTCAGACCGAAAATGGCTCAAAAACGTGATTTTGTGTACAAAGTCAATGCAAATTGAGTTTTCTCACCTAATTCATAAAGATATGATTATTTTCACTTTCATTGGCTGAAATCAATTTATTTTAGCATATTTATGCTTAAAAATGGTTCTTAAATGATTTTTGCGTAAAAAAAAAAAGAAAAACAAAAGGTCGAAAAAACAAAGAAATACATAAGAAATTCATAAAACAATAAAATACATAAGAAATTAATTTTGAAACGAGAATTTTTTTCTAGTACAATTGTTAGGAATGCTATAAGGAATAATAATACACAAAATTAGCATTCTAGGAGTTTTATTTTTTCAATTAGAGCAAAAAGTATGATTTCATGCATAAATTAGCATAATTAATTCATATAAAAAAAAAAAATCGTATTTTTTTGGAAAAATTAATAGCGCAGTCTTGTAGATTACATGGCTCACTACCATCGTGCAAATTTTCGGCGCGGTCGCGCGATCGGCG
>CALNVZ010003433.1:9774557-9802440 GCA_940671915.1 Paracentrotus lividus
CCCCCCCCCCCCCAGTCTTGACAGCTACCAAAACACCCCAGTCTGATTAGGGTTAATAAGGTTATTGTTATGAAAAAAAAGAAAGATAACATTTATGTAGTTAATGTTGTGTGATATGATTCCAAGAAAGGAAACAAATTATTGAAGCTTTGAAAAGAAAGGCAGAATTACCCAAAGGGTAAAAGACTACCCAAGTGGAAGAAATAATAATAAAAATAGAATTTGAAAATGCTCTTTCAGAGAAGGACAAGAACTACAAATGTATGTCACCAACGTCTAAACAATTGTTGGTCCCAAAGTGTTAAAAAAATGTCAAACAAACTTTGGAAACATGCAAAAGTAGTCAAGAAAACTATGTTACCTAGAAGTTATGTGGTAGAATGTGACGGAAAACAGTACCGTTGAAACAGAATCGATGTACGAAAAGGTACTGATCACAAACCAAAAGAAAATAGTAATACCGTATCAAATGACAACTCATATTCGACAACAAGATCTGGTCTACGATATACATCAAATTGATATATAATAAACTTGTCATATTACACTGTAATTGAACATTGATCTTACTTGGAACAAAATGACTATGATCTTGGATATGATTTAATGTAATAGTTTTAGAATACTTATATGTACAGGTATTTAGTTATCAGTGAAACTAGAATTTATATGTTTCCTTCATTTTAATTTTAGACACATGAATCTCAAAATGTTAAATTGTTTTGGAACATTTTTAAATACAATGTTAACAAATATCAAACAGCTTTCAGGTGAAAGTTGTTAAGAGCTGAACATTCTAATCTCTATCATGATGATAAATTGTAAGCCATAGAATCTTCATAATTTTAAAGTAACATGAAAATTCAATTGAATCTGAAAACATGAATTGATTGAACAGCAATCACTGTAAATTGGAGATACAAGTACTATAATGGATTCATTAATGAATATTATATTTCAGTTAATTCAGTTAATATGTATGTTTATAAATGTTATGCAAATCACTATTTGTAAATCTAAATTGGCACTGTAAAATTATTCACCAAAATCAATTTGTGGAACTGAAACTTTATTGTTTTCCAAAAAAAGGGAGATGTAATAAATGTGTAATGCAGTCTGCATACCCAGACTAGCAGCCCCCTAGTAACAAGATAACATTCCATCTCTGTGAGATGCCCAATCATATACCAGTAGTGCCAGAGTAGATACCTTGTTATTATGTAACATGCCCCTGTGAGGAACCAGAGTACACCCCTCACAACATGAACAATAGGATGCCTATATTCCATGAGATGTTTAATCATCAACCCACTTGCTACTGAGAGTTGATTCAATAAACATCCTAAACTACAAACCTCTCGTCTCTCGCTTCCTTTGTGATCTGCCTGTTAACAGAACCCACAAATATTACAGGTATAAAGAGCAATGATGATTAAAACCCACATACAATATCTTTTGCTTTGCCTTGTATTCAGGAGTTCTATGGATTCAAGCATGACATCACCAAAACAAACTAGGTATCAATAAAAAGAAGAATAAATAAACTGTTCAATGGTATGAAAATCAAGATACACCAACAAATTATTAAGGTTCCAAAGTCGTTTTGTGGAACTTCATTGTGATAAATAACAATGTATTTTGCAACATTTGACTTAACACTTATCTCAATATACAGATATTCTGTGCATTGAAGCATGACACAATCATTACAAATATGATTTGAATAAAAGAGGGAATGAATTAACTTTCCAATGGTATAAAGAGCAGGAATAACTAAAACTTACTCGAAAAGTTATCATGGCTCAAATTCAAGTGGCGGAAATATTTGTATGGCATTTTTATCAGATACGCTTACATTTACATGACTTGTATAATTATTCTTATGAGAATATTTTTTACACCCAAATTAACAATTTTTGTTTTTACACCGAAAAATAACTATTTTCGTTTTACACCAAAAATAACCAATTTATTGTTATGCAATGGCATGACATCCTTGATTTGACCCATTATATAAGGAAACATGGTGGTCACTATATAAAGTCTATAAAAAAGAGAGAAGTCAGTAGTAAACAGGTTAACAATTGTTAATCTTACCATCAGGTTTACATCTGCATATATCACACCCTAAGGCATCAGTGGCAAGACCACGAGGACAAGCCATAGATAGAGGGCAGTCTTTAATTGTGATAGCTGGGCAGATGGTTGCTGCAATACAACAAGATGATAACAGTTAATGATTCATTTGAATTTTTTAAACTACACATTGAGAAAGGTATTAAATTTTTTTGTTGTTGCAGAATTGTTGAACACTGAGATTTGTTATAGGTTTGATGACTTAAAGATTGGTAAATAATTACATTAAGGTTATTGGTATTGGTAATTTTTTATAAGAATAAAACAAAAGAGAATTACATAATTCAAAAGTAACTGCTAAACTGTTAAAGCTGACCTTTATTGGAGACAACTAAAATCAGTGGTTTATATATCAGAGTAATCTAGAGAGCATGTAGAAGACAATGGTACCAACTAGAACTCATATCGATTATTGGAAATTGATTAAAACCCCATTTTAAAAACACCTGTCAATCACTCTGGCCACGCCCACTTTCGGTTGGGAATGGAGCGATTTCCTGATGACGTCAGGATATGGAGTTCGGCTCACAGTGCAGTGCAGCCAGCTAGCTAGCTAGGGCCACCCGGCCATGCCGTGTTGGCGTGTACGTACCCATACACTCATGCAATGCAGTGTACACGATCTGAGCAGTGATATATCAAATCCAATTGAATTAGCTTTGTTTTGTATTCATATTTGCAAATAATAACAAAAATGAGCAATCTTTATAGCAATTAATATTGAAGTAATTTCTCTTTGAAAATAATTGCCATTGCAAGTAGACTAAGTCTTTTCTACCTACTACTGACTACTATCTAGTACCTCTCTCGATCATATTTCTTTTTCACTCAACAAAATGACGCTCAATTATTCTGAGCAGAGCAGAACCAAGTCCAAGCTCAAACTATTTTGCAGTTGTATGTGATCCTATCTTCATTTTACAGAGAATAATAAGCCCCAGCAATCCATGTATGATTTCATATATTTCTAAAAAATCAAATATGTCTCGATGAATCTACAATCAAAAATCTAGAGCTACTTCTGTTAATTTTCCCCCGATGGTGTGCACACAAAAAGCTGTGCCGCAAAACGCTAGCAGATGCTATTCACCTGGATCTAATCAATATATATTACGATTTTCATGTTGGTAAATTGTGTTTTGGCAATGATACCCTGTGATGGACAAAATAATAACCTTTAAAATTTTTATGAAGAATTTGTTACATTTACAAAGAAGGGAATACTACTAAAAAAAGAATAATAATAATAATAATTAGCTTGGTTGGGTACGTATGGCGAGTGCATGGAAATTACATTGCGTCATTGTTGCTCGTTCTCATCCTTGTGTCTTGTGAGTTGAAAAAGCTTTGTCCTTTATTTATACCAGTTATATTATTTAACTCGTAATTTGACAACTCCAGTTTGTTTGCGGAGAAGATGGATGACCAGTCATCATCGACATCGGGTTCGAACTCCTTGCCAAAGGCAAAGCCAGCGAAAATAAGGAAAACTGGTGGTCGGCGATTCGTTGCTGGGGGTGCATGCAGCTACACGGCGTATGACGGGTATTTCACCCATCGGCTGCTCGGCAAAATGCCAGCAGAAGGAGAGAGGTTTACCGCCTTACAGAAGGCTTGGATTGAGTTTATTAATCGAAGGAGAAAATTGGATACAAAGGACGCAAAGCTCTATAAGAGTATCGTTCTATGTAGTGGACACTTTCGTGAAGAGGATTATGAGCCATTATCAAGCCTTGTGTCATTTAAATTGCCCCTTGGCCATAGCATCCCCGTAATTCGCTTGTTCATTTTGCAAATCCTGCCTTGCCACTGGCTCATGGAGGTATAGGTACGCGATAGCTGCAGCTACCCCCGCACTCGAGGGCGAAGCTAGCAGTTGCTGCTTCTGACCTGGTCGAGGGGCATCGGACTTCGCCTCATCTTCTGAAATGTATTTACCCAATTCGCCGTCATCGATGTACGTTTCTATTCCGTTGCTACTAGCAATTGAGCTGAGACTTTCTTCCTCATTTTCATCTTCAATGTCTTCGATTTCAAACTCTAATTCGAGACTCATCTCTGGATCTGACTCTGTCATTGTTTACGATATAACGTTAGGTTTGCAATATTCCTGGGCCTATACACACACACACGCCCGCACTCGAAAGGCAGATAGCCAGCAAATCCGGAGTCAATTCACAGCCGCAATTCCATATCCTGATGTCAGCATTTGGGTGACTTTTGGGGTAAGTATTTGGGGGCGTTTCAGTGGGGGCGGCCTGATGAACAATAAATGAGCTCCAGAATTTTTTTTAAAATCGGCGATTAGTTAAAAAGTGTTCCTCATGTTATTTCCTGCTCAATGATATATAATGCAACCACATTTATTCTCTATGAACATCAACTTTAATAAATACATAAAACATAAAAAGACAAAATTATACTCAATGGTTCAGTCTTATTTGAAATTCACAAAAGAAATGAGATATGAAATATTCACATAACAAAAGGGTTAACCCAGGGGTGCCAAAATTAGCCCGCAATGAGCTTTTAGCTCTCATAGAGATCTTGGCATTCGCAGTGAAAATTGGCATACTCATGGCCTGTATATTAATCTCCATCAAATTTTCTATTTAATCTTTTTATAATACTTCAATCTTTTAAATTATGTCAATTCATGTATGAAATATATTTTCTTTTGACCAAAATAGCTCAATAAAATCTTAAAGGAGAATTGTCCCTTTGAAGATAGTTGTCTTACTGTGGATGCAGAAAAATCAAATAAGCACATTGATGAAGATTTGGTGAATATCGGATAAATGATAAAAAGTTATGAGTATTTGAATATCGAGATCGCTGATGACATAGGAAATCTCCCATTGGCAACGCGGTCACCATTTGTGATGTTACAAAGGGAGAACTCCCCATATGGTGTGCACAAAAACTATTCAAAATGTCTATTTATTTTCATTCTAATGATAGATAGTTTTTCTTTTCATTATATATTATGACTTTCATATATTTACATGTCATCCTATAAAAAGATTCTTTATTCTTCCTTTAGAATCAAGAAAAAAGACAATTTTAGTACAATGTGTACAATAGATATGGGAAAGATCTCCCTGCATTATATCACACATCATGGTCGTGTTGCCAATTGGAGGATCTCCATATCATAAGTGATCTCAAAATATAAAAATTCATATCTCTCTTATTCATTGCCTAATTTTTCTGAAACTTTTACGTTTTGGGGGTTTGTCTCCATTCATTGAATCCAAATTTCTCTGAGGGGATAATTCCCCTTTAACATGTGTGATATTTTGGTTTAAAAGACTTTTTCATTAATTCATAAAAATATTCTTAACATATTTGGTTGAGATGCATGAGATGTGGAAGACAAAAAGTCTTGAAGTTTTACATTAAGATTATTTTAGTTGAAAATCCTCATTGATAAAAAAGTTGTATAAAAAGTACTTAACCATCTACTATAGATCCATGCACATCATATATGATCAATATAATTGTGCTATATGCAGTTCAATTGAAATTATGCTTACATGTATATCCTTTCTAATAATCACATAATAGATGAAGTGGGGAGAACTAGGATATTGTCATAGAATTTGATGATTCAGTTTTTTTACTTGTGCTTGGGCAAGCACCCAAGAAGAAGATATAAGAGGCATATGGAATAATTAACTTGAGGTAATCTCACCTGTACTCTTACACATGCAGACATCACATCCGTACACATCAGTTGCTAAACCTTGTGAGCAAGACATACTACATGATGGCAGTGGATTACACAAAGCTAACAAGTAGAGAAGAGGTAGAAATCACAGAATTAGAAAGATGAATTTGAATATTTGTCATATTTCTCTAAAAAGGAATTGTCATGAATACCAGAAATGTATACATTTCTGAATGTATAAGAGGCATAGAAACAGTAGGACATGTAGATAATTGTAGTAAAATTATCTTCATGAAGGAAGGCATGCGCTATAAGGACTCCCTGAAAGCTTCCCTAAAATAGCTGCACCATCAGCATGGACACCTGGGAAGAAACAGCACAAAACTGTTCTGCTGGGCACACTATGGTTCGGGCTGGTGTATCAGGCTATGAGTTGAGACACGTGGATGAGCAAAAAAAGAAAAGCCAGCATGGAAAAGGCAGAGCAAGTTGCATATCTCAGCCTGCCCCACCCCCATCTTTTGCTGTCTGAATTGCACCAGAATTTTACGGATGAAGACTGGTCTAATCAGCCATCTTCGTACGAAGAAAAACATATGATGAAAGAAGTTGTTGTCTTCGCCAGCAAAGGATGAACATCAGAGCATTGACAGTACCTTCACCAGATCCAGTATTAAGGAGGTTTACAAATTTTACTTTTTACATCAAAAAATTTTTTACATTACAAATCAGTACTTTCATATTTTGATTTTTTTTTAATAGTCATGTGCACCCCGGAGGGTGACACCATGTTTGATCTGTGCTACAGACTTCATGGTGATTTTTTTACATTTCTTCCTGCCAGGAGCTCATTAACTTCAGAGTGTATGAGATATATTTTGGTACGTTAGATGCTACATGTACATAACAAAGATTTTAACACTCACCACTGTGCTTGCATTTACAGATTGGACATCCATTGTCATCAGTAGCTAGTCCAAACTTGCACTCATCCACCAATATACATACTGTGTTGTTCTGTGTCGTACACATGTCATCTGAATACAGTGGAACAATTTCACAGATACATTTAATTTAATGGTACATTTAATTTAATGGGAAATATAATTTAATGGCACATATGGCATAATATGATACATATATCATCAATTACTGTCAGCAGGATTGAATAGGTAAACATAGTATTATGAAAAGCAAAAAGCCATATGGTCATGGTCTATATAATTCCACTCCCACAAGGTAGAATCAGAATGATAATAGCAGTTATTTGACAAATAGAAACTTGCTAGTTATAACTTAACATTGGACCTAAAATGACAGTTAAACTTTGCATGCAACATTGAAGGTCGAAAAAAAGCAACAAAAAAAAAACAGTCAGAGAGAGAGAGGGGGAGAATCTGGATATGAAGAGCTTTATTCCAAAGGATGCTAAATCCACATTGGGTAAAAGTTGAATTATAGAAAGGAGACCAGAGCTCAGGCAGGTACCTGTATAAATTTATAATTAACATCATGAGAGATAGAGGGAGAGACAGGTAGAGGGAAATAACAGAAATGAGGCAATATTTTGTAGGTAATCAAAAGAGTATCATAAGACGGTGGTTGGGGCAGAAGTAAAGGGGATTGAAAGTCGGAGATCGTGGGGAATGCGCGCTTTTCTTGAGCTCCATTCACTCGTACACAATCGAAAATGAGGCTCATGTATGGGTCGGCCTACTGGAGATTAACATTCCGACAGTAAACATTACGAAGTTGACCGAATTTAGTCGATCAATAGCTTCGATCCCTCAACAATCCTTAGTTTCTAGACTCTCAACGGGTCTCATCGTATAAATTCAAAGAGAGGACTTGTATAATGCTCCATTTCAAAAACAAAACATAGATCATAGCCTGGGAGCCAGCTACAAATTTATTTACCCCATTTTCCCTAAAAGGTTTGACCCCTGAAAGTGATGTAGTTCAGTACAAGGATCGAGGAAATCGATGTCAGCTGCTGCGACAGTGGGGGACTCGGCCCCCAGACCCACTAAAAACACCCGTTTTGTGACATTTATTTACCCCATTTTCCCCCATGGACCAAATTTTGTCATTGGGAAGTAGTATGAATGTACATTGCAAAAATATATTAGCTGACAAAAAATAGTGGGGGGAGTGCAGAACTGACAGCTTCAAAGACCCCCCTCCCCATACTGCGCATGCGTCGGGAGCGATGTGCTCCGTGTATAATAGTGTGCATGATAATCTCTGTGGGGTAATACTCTGTTCTATGTTGTTGTTTGTTTGTTTTTTATATTCATTTCATACTTATTTGTATGCTAGATTATTGATTACTTGCCTATTAATTGGGATTTGATCCCTTTTATATGTATTTATTTGTTTATTTTAAGGGGGAAATCCGATTAACTGAGGTCTTAAATTCATCAGCCGATTGAAAATAATAGGAAGTTAATTTAATTTTGATTAAATACAATAATCTTGCAATGCAATGAATGTCTGGAATTATAAACTCGATCCCAGGAATATGTGGATATAGACTAGGCATATAGGCCCTATTCCTATACAGATCATAGCTTTGCTAGACCCCCCCCCCCCCCCCCCGCCCCTCCGCTCACACATCTTTTGAAGAACGAAAAATCATAATAAAAGATACGCTTTAACTGCAATCAAAATGCACTTCACTTGATATGGTGCAATTTATTTGTTACACAAGTGAAATACAGAACAGCGATGGATCAGGATATTTAAAAAAAAGGGGGGGAGGGCACACTCATAAAATTTGAAAACTAAGGCTGTACATGTGCAGACAATCCGTGGTTAAAATAAATAAATGAATAAATAAAACTGGGTTGCGCCCGGGCCTGGATCCCCTACTGCGAATGAGGCATTATGCAATGCAGTTTAAAAAGAAATGATTTGTTATTTATTGGATAAATAATAGGGACAGATCCAGGATTCGAAGAAAAGCCCATAAAGTAGTTTAGAATAGATCATACTGTTTCATCACTTTTGATATGATCAATATAATTGCCCCACAAGAATTAGATTTACCGACGTTGCATCCTACTTTGGACCTGCCACTGAATATCTCAATTTGTTTGTCATCTGGTTTCACTTTCTAAAGTTATTAAGATGTTGTTGAAAACAGTTATTGAATGGGGTTGATTTTTTAATCTATTCATTCAGAAGAAAAAAGAACGATATCATTACAGCGTTATTCTTGAAAACAGTGATAATTTTGGCAATTATACATGCATACATAATTGCACAAAATGACAATAAAAGTCTATAGTTTATAGTTTGTAGTAAATAAGAAATTCCAGACCTTGATCCATGATGTTCCATATTGGTTCGTTTTAATATGAGACAATCAAAGGTCGATCCAGGATTTTCAGATAAGGGGGCTTCACGACCGACAAGGGGGGGGGGCTTTCAAATTATTTCAGGTTGCATCCCCTGCGCCCCGCCTAGATGCACCACTTTACAATTATGATAAGGTATATCGTACGAGGAAAGGAATGAGAAGAATCATGGACAAAATATGATCAGAGGGAATTGGAGAGGTGTGTAAGACAGAAAGAGATATAAAAATATATAATATTGTATACGTGTAATAATGATGTAATGAAGAAAAAGTTCCAAAATACTAACTTTCATATACTTTTTATATACCATTTTATTATTTCATGAGTCACTTTTCTTGGAAAGCATGCAGGAGTGGAGGAGGGGGAGGCAACCAAATGGGAGATGTTTTGTGACAATTCTGAGTTCATATTATTATTATTATTATTATTATTCAGATCACTAATAATTCTTGACTGTACTTTGTAAAAAAAAATATATATATTCAACTGCCCCCCTATCATTCAATATTTCTGATTGCGCCCCTCCCCTGATCTGTATACTAACAGATCAGTGCCCTCCCCTGATTTCCTAACCCGGATCCGTAGCTTATCTGTATTTCAATTGTGTAAAAATAAATATAAATAAATAACACATGCCGAGCTGTACGCGAGTAAATGTAATGAACATTAACATTATTAAACAAATTTGATTAACACATTACGCAGAGCCTTGTTTGGAGCTTGTATTACAACTTATTATTTCTTGAAAGATGAATGTAAGGCCAAAGGGAGCAGACGATTGGGATGGGGGGGGGGGGGTCTAGCAATGTCGTTGATCTGCAAGATAGCCTATAGGCCTAGATTTATCCATCTTATAGAAATAAAATGTGTATTCGAAACCTTCATTGCCTCAAAAAGATTTTTGTATGTAAAAAAAAAAGAAAAAAAAAAGTGAATGTTGCACAGTCAATTAAATTCATTACCCAATTTTCAAGACCTCTGTTTATCGAAAAACTTCCCTTAAAAATAAACAGAATAAATTAGAGATCAAAGCCTATTGAACAGGCAAGTCACCTATAATCTAACTTACAAATAAGTCTAATATATTGAATCATCAGCAGAGAGCAGAGGATTGCTATGTGTTTTATATACAGAGATATCATGCACACTATTATACACGGAGCACATCGCTCCCGACGCATGCGCAGTATGGGGAGGGGGTCTTTGAAGCTGTCAGTTTTTCACTTCCCCCACTATTTTTTGTCAGCTTATATATTTTTGCAATGTACATTCATACTACTTCCCACCGACAAAATTTGGTCCATGGGGAAGATGGGGTAAATAAATGTCCCAAAACGGGTTTTTTGAGAGGGTCTGGGGGCCGAGTCCCCCACTGTCGCAGCAGCTGACATCGATTTCCTCGATCCTTGTACTGAACTACATCACTTTCAGGGGTCAAACCTTTTAGGGAAAATGGGGTAAATAAATTTGTAGCTGGCTCCCAGACTATCAGATTTACTTCAGAATTCTGGTTAGTTAGTCTAGCCATGAAGGATTACCTCCAAGGTCGCTTTCTTCTCAGACCAGACGCGTTATCGGCTAAGATTACGTAACACCCCTCAAACTATCATGCACTGTTAGTTATTTCATCCAAGATAAGGTGATTTCCCCATGGTTTATCAATTATAAGTCCCTTTAAAACAATAAAATTCATATAACCTCACCTGTGATTGGACGTTGACAGCCACAGATCTCACAGCCAATGGAATCAGTGGCCAATCCAAACTCACAGCTTATGTCACATGACATCGGAGGACATGTTATGACAGTCTTCAGTGTAACAATACTCAACTCCCGAACTAATTATAGGAGGGGAAAATATGAATGCTTTCATTCTAAATAAGAAAGGCCTATACATTTAAGGCTATCAAGTTTATCTATAGGTCATATTCAAACATGAGTGACCCAACATTTAGACTGATAGAAGGGCGCATATCTTTGCACTTGTAGGTTATGAATGGATCATGACTACCATATTTTGTATAATGTACGAGTGGCATGTGTCATTACCAGCTGGATTTGAAATTTACAATTGGTCCTGGAAATTATTAAAAAACAGTGCGTGAGTGACACAACAGAAAAAAGACGTGGGTTTCTGACCATCATTGGTTATGGTTGGATTTGTGCTCAGGTAGATCTCTAAGGGTACCTCAGGTGCTGGTATATGTGTATGAATAGTATACCTTTCCGACATTTATTATGTTTATCAATCATTCCCTCTCTGTGGAAAATGGTCCACCTCTATGTGTCGTGAGTGACACGACATCCAAAATGTGAGTGACACGACCAGTGCCTCAAATTCAACATTTCAAGTAAATAACTAAATCCAAATTACCTGCATTTATGTGCCAGGTTAGAGTAGTCCATGAAAATTACTTTAAGCAAAAAAATTTAACAAAAGTGATTAGTTATAAGATAAGAGGCATTTAAAGCACCATAGTCCCATACGTGCAAACTCCTGTTTGCTCAATTATTCAGCGTAAGAAAACTGGATCACATAATGTTTAAACTTAAATAATTGTTTGTATTGTAAAGAAGCCTTTGTGTTGATTTCAGATCCTAATTTGCATTTTCAAAGGCACAGCGCCACATTGAAATTTCAGCTAAATGTCCCACTTAGTCTGAATATGACCTATAGTACTTTACACTATGTATAAGTTTAGAGTTTATTGTTAGCCCTGGTGCCAATGCCCACTAGAAACTATCCTATTTCCAACTTGAAAATCAGAAAATTTGCTAACATTTTAGGGGGAAAATAAAATAGTGCATTTAGAAATGGATTGAGACAAATCCATTAGGCCATCTGAACTCTTATTTTGCTGTGAAATACATCTCCTACAGACATCAGCCCAAGCATACTCATGACCAATCTTCAACATCCTATAAACAATTTTAGAACAAGTCCTATAGTAGGTCTAACTGTGAAATATACCTGAACATTCTATAAAACTCAACACTAAACCCAACCACAAACCCTTTGACATTCTTAATCATTGGTTCTTTGAATGGTAAATTTTACCCGACTACTTAGGAAGCAATAAAATGCTTTTAAGTAAGCAACCAAGGTGTCTACAACTGAAAGTCCTATCCCATGGTCAAGGTATAAGGGATTACTGCTTTACCAAAGGGCATTGGCTCTCCACACTGATCTACCATGTCTCCTTAACCCTACATATTGGAATAAATAGAGGCCAGTGTGAAGGTTTGTGAACACCAAGATATTGCCTATACATGTAGATCATGAAGGTTGATTTCTTCTGAAACATCAGAATCTTTTGGATACCTTGATTCTTACAAGAGCAGATCTCACAACCATTAGCATCAGTAGCCAAGCCATAGGGGCATTTCTTGTAGCAGGTGGATGGGGCACTTTGGTTACATGTTGCTGCATCTAAATAAAGGGGAAGGATTGCAATGGAAAAGTAATATCATTATGTGCTAACAAACAACTATTATCAAACAATTATAACAAACAACTATTATCAGTATAATAAGTACTTCTTCCTAGAAAATCATTTCTTAATGATTTCCATAACAAAAAAGAATAATTTTTAACCCTAAAAGGGCCGGGGGGCCTAATCAGCCCCCCCTCGATATTTCGCGCGGTCTTGTCGCCGAAAAAAAAATGCGCGCTCCGCGCATTTATGACTTTATTCTCTAACATCTCACGCAACTTTTAAAACTAGTTTGAACAACATTGAGCGTATGGTTCGGAAATTACGCAACATTATGTAATGCAGCGCAGGCTCAAAAACCGGAAATTTTCTGTATTTGTGTACAAAACATATGGGAAATAGTAAAATTAGCACTAATTTTATTATTTACGAGATAATCACATGACCCTCTCTTACCTTGCTTTTGTTCCTGAGAATAATGCTAAGACCGAACCACAATAGACTATCAAACATTTTTCCTACTTCCCTGCCCCTCCCAATACCCTGCCTCACGCCTGCTTGACACAAGGTGGCACTAGACCACTAAGGCATATATCTTCATTCTGAACCAACCAATTCGACACTCGTCATAGAGACAAGGTTGGGGGCCGGAGGGAGGGGCGTAAGAGAGGGTTATGTGATTATCTCGTAAAAAATAAAATTAGTGCTAATTTTACTAATTTACTTCAATAATCACATGACCCTCTATTACCTTGCTTAGTCCAAACAGACCAGCACCGACACCCTAGGGTGGACAAAAGAGAGGCAGGGGGGGGGGCTAAGAGGACTTTGATAGTCTCGCGGTGGCCGCCGACAACGCCGAGACACCAAAACGCTCCTCGCCCATGCAAACGTCACGTAGGTAAAATGAAATGAAGGAATACTAGAGCGCCAGTACGCTGCCTTCAAACATCCTCAGTGGGAACGCCTGTAAAGAGCGCCCAAGAAGCGCTGATACCACTGGTATCGAGAGCTTTGGGGGCTCATCCTGACATCAAGGCTTCAGGACCCGCCGCTTTAATTCCCTCCACGATCCATCTGGAGATGGAGTCGGGGGAAGCGGCAGAAAAGGGATCTCGAGTGATGATGAAGAGTTTATCACTCTTACGACGAGATTCGGATCTGGAGAGGTACCATTTAAGGGCCCTAACCGGACACCACGCCTTATCCTCCGGGACCGAAGAGAAGGAGGAGAGCTTGTTGAGAAAGATCTCCACCGGTCCCGAAGAGGCAGTCTGGTTCTTCGCAATGAAACGAGGTTCAGGGCGAAGACGCACTCCCCGAGGTTCGAACCTGATGTGGCCCTCAGCTACACTCAGGGCATGAAGCGAACTTCGTCTGTAGCCTGAGGCCACCGCCACCAAGAAGACAGTCTTAACTGTCAAGTGGTGAAACGATGCTTCCGACAACGGCTCGAAAGGAGGGTTAGCTAACGCCTCCAAAACCTTAGGCAAACTCCAAGAAGGAGCTAAGGGAGTAGACTGAGGTCTTCGCAGAAAGAAAGACCTAAGCAAGCGGCTTAACTCGGGAGAGTTGGAAACGTTAGAGCCGTCATGAAAACCATCGTGAATTGCCGCAATGGCAGAACGATAGCCTCGTAAGGTCGAAAGAGAACGGCCCTTGTCAAAAAGGTGGATTAAAAAATCCGCTAAGACCGGGCAGGGGGCCCCTCTGGGGGAGCAACCCTTCTCTTCGCACCATTCAGAAAAGGCAGCTAGCCGGGAGTTATACACCGTTAGCGTCGACTCCCTCCGGCTCCCGGCCATGAGAGCCGAGGCCCTCTCCGAGAAGCCAGACGAGATTGCCTGCGACCTGACAACGGCCACGCAGTCAAGCGAAGCCGAGTCGGGTGCTCTGAAAGAGCGCCGGAGATCGGCTGGCTCACAACGTCCCGCCACCGAGGGAGGGGTCACGGACGGCCGACCACAAGCTCGCAAAGGCGAGGAAACCATGGTCTGCCTGGCCAGTGCGGGGCTATAGAATCATCCAAGCCCCGTCCTCCACTAGCTTGGCTAGCACTAGGGGGATCAGCGGAAAAGGAGGGAATGCATAAATTCTCAACCCGCTCCAGCTGAACGAGAACGCGTCTTGAACGTACGCTCTCGGGTCCCAACTCCTCATCAGCCGCTCGAAGAGGGTCTGACGGAGAGACCATACCGAGGGGAGAGATTGGCTGCGGGACAGAAGTCCGCTATAACATTCTCCCGACCCGGTAGGTACGAGGCAGACGGGAGGATACTTTTCTCCCTGCACCATCTCCACAGCTGAGCCGTCAAGCGGTTCAAGCTCCGGGAGTGTGTGCCTCCTTGACGATTGATGTAAGCCGCATGCTCGCATTGTCCGTCAAAAAGAGAACCGAGCAGCCTAACAGTCGATCCTGAAAAAAAAATCCAGGGATGACTGAACCGCCAACATCTCTAACACATTGATGTGGGGAGGGGAGGTCAGTTGAGACCAGTCCCCCGCCGTCCACTGACCCTCGCATAGGCCGCCCCAGCCCTGGAGTGACGCGTCCGTGGAAATCGACACGGAGGGTAGAGTCACACGAAAGGGCATGCCCCCCGGCTGGCTAGCAGCCGGGCCACCTCCGGCGGGAGGGGGACCCAGGTCCTCGGAGACGAAACTCCCAGCGCGCTCCCGATCAAAATCCAACTCGGCTCCCAGGTAAACTGGTGTGCGAGTCGGGAATGGAGCAGCTCCCTTGAGTTGGCTACTAAAAGCCAATCGTCAGGTAGACGACAAGTCTGAGGCACATGGAAGTAAACATCTCTACGAATCGAGAGATATCGCCCAATCCTCCGAGCCGAGGGAAGGAAGAATCCTGCCGAGGTGCTCGTATGCGGGTCGGCTTCCGTGTCGTCAGAGTCTGAACTAGACTTCGACTCGGAGCCAACAAAAACCTCCTCCGACCAATCTGACTCGGGATCCGCTGTAGGCGGCCGAGACGGAGAAGCCTCCCGGGGCAGCCCGGGTTAGGTGAACGAGAACTCCGATGTCTGCTCGGAGTGGGTCACCGATCCCACATCCCAAGAGCTCGCAAGGCTGGGAGGGGGAAAAACCGGGGAGGACTTCTCGCGATTGCCATCCATACCGAAGGTAAAGGCGGGCGAAGGGCGGTCCGAGCCGGGGGCCGATGTGGCGGGCGGTTGTGACCAGGCCGGTGTCGTGTGACAAGGGCCAGGCATACCAAGCCACGAGGGGTAGCTAGTCCCGTCACCTCTGATGCGAAGCCCGAGGATAGGGAGCGAAACCCCGCTTGGTAGGGTGCCGAAGGCACAAACCACCAGGTATCTGAAGTGGCGGGCGGTTGAGACCAGGCCAGTGTCGTGTGACAGGGGCCAGGCATACCATGCCACGAGGGGTACCCTGTCCCGTCACCTCTGGCGCGAAGCCAAGGGATAGGGGGGGAGAACCTGCTTGGTAGGGTGCCGAAGGCACAACCACCAAGGTACGGGATATCCGGGTGCTCTCGGGCCTGGTCAGGCAGGTCGAGCCGCCGCATCCTGAGCGGATGACGGATATCCCGGTTGTTCTGATAGCCGAACAGCCGGGGGTCCGGTGGCCAGGTGTCCGGTGAAACGGACCTCCGGTGGGCGCTTGAGGGTATCCCGAGGGATAGCCGTAGTAGCCCAGAGGACCTCCCGCCAGCCGAGAACGACGTAGCGTTCGGGAAGGGCGGTCCGGCCCGGAGGCCGATGTGGCAGGTGGTTGTGACCAGGCCGGTGTCGTGAGACGGGGGCCCCAGGCGTACCCTGCCACAAGGGGTACCATGTCCCGTCACCTCTGAGGGCGGAGCCCGAGGGATAGGGAGCGTAACCCGCTTGGTTGGGTGCCGAAGGGGTTACCCATGATGGAGGTGGTTCCGCCAGACGCAGTGGAGTCCACCTGCGTGTCGGCTTCCGTGTCGTCAGAGTCTGAAAAAGACTTCGACTCGTAGCCAACAAAATCTTCCTCCGACCCATCCGACTCGGGCTCCATAAGGGGCGGATGAGACGGAGAGGTCTCCCGGGGCAAACTGGGCTGGGTGAGCGAGAACTCCGAAGTATGTTCGGAGTCGGTCACCGATCTCGTATCCCGGGGGCCGCACGGCTGGGACTCCCTAGGCGGGCGGTCCAAGCCAGAGGCCGACGTGGCGGGTGGTTGTGACCAGGCCGGTGTCACGGGACGAGGGCCGGGTGTACTCTGCCACGAGGGGTACCATGTCCCGTCACCTCTGGGGCGAAGCCCAAGGGATAGGGAGCGTAACCCGCTTGGTAGGGTGCCGAAAGCACCCACCAAGGATCGGGATATCCGGCAGCTCTCGGGTCTGACCAGGCAGGCCGAGCGGCTGCATCCTGAACGGAAAACGAATATCCCCGGACGTTCGGGTAGAACATCCTGGGGTCCGAGAGACCAGGTGTTCGTTGGAACGAACTCACGGTGGGCGCTTCGAGCTACAAGACCTTTTCTTAGAGCTGGACTTAGAGGAGGTGGAGCCAGCGCTGGACACAAGTGTCACTGGCGTGCTCCCCCCCCCCTTTCTTAGGCAGGAGAGGCGGACGACCTGGCGGTCGAGACGGCTCTCCCGCCGGGCAAGCTTCCGATCCAGGCTAAACTGACTTCGAAGAGACCAATGCCACCAGCTCTGTGTCGTCAGAGGAGTCACTCCTGCTGTCCATGGCTAGAACGCCTCTGAAAAGAAAGAACAAAAATTTCTTTGGAAGCGTTAAACCTAACTCCTTAGAAAACTAAGCCAAGACAAGCGAGACCGGCTACTTAGGCGGCTCACGGAGAACTCCAAGAAAAGAAAACCCTGTCTAGAACAGGCTAGACGAAGAAAAATAATTTTTTTTTTTTTTTTTTTTTTTTTTTTTTTTTTTTTTTTTTTTTTTTTTTTTTCTCTTTTTTGGACGAACCTCCGGGAACCGACCAAAAGAAGAAGAATATGCACCAGAAGAGCGACTAACAAAGAGGCGCTCGACCACACATACACACACACGCCAAACAAAACAAGATGGCGTCAAACAAAGACCGGAAGTCCAAGGACCAGGATGACACCCCGCAAGGGCCACGTGGCCGCGGAAAAAAGTACAATAATATAACAAAACCGTACTTAAAATGTCAAATATGTTCTAGAAAGGAAGAAGGAAACCCTCCTAAGGGAGAACAACCCACAGGGAAGAGTCGGAGAAGAGCGGGACTGAGTTTCAAAAGAAAAACAGGCGCCCAAACCGACCGACCAACAACAACCATGTTAAAAAGAACGAGTGGGACTGGGTTGGAAACGGAAGAAAAACGCCCGGAAAAGGACGTAATTCTTGGCCAAAAGGAGGGGCGTAGTAAAACTAAAGCACCCAAATTTAACGCTAGGCGTAATAGGAGGCTTTAGGAAGCGCAAATATTTGATAATAATAATTTCAAAATCGCAAATAGGAACGATCTCACCCGAAAATTCAGGAACGGTCCGATCAGCAAGACTCGAAAAATCAGAATGAAGATATATGCCTTAGTGGTCTAGCGCCACCTTGTGTCAGGCAGGCGTGAGGCAGGGTATTGGGAGGGGCAGGGAAGTAGGAAAAATGTTTGATAGTCTATTGTGGTTCGGTCTTAGCATTGTTCTTGGGAACAAAAGCAAGTTAAGAGAGGGTCATGTGATTATTGAAGTAAATTGGCTTTTCATGCTAAAATGACATTTCAGTAATTAAAATATGGTTAATAGCCATTATATTAGTTGATATTGCTGTAATATTCAGAGATAAATAATAACCGAAGTTTTCCAAACAAAAAAACAATAAAATACATGAGTCGAAAAACAAAGAAATACATAAGAAATTCCCAAAACAATAAAATACATAAGAAATTGAATTAGATACCGGAATTTTTTCACGTACAATCGTTAGGAATGCTACTAACAATATTTACACCACGAATTAGCATTCTAGGAGCTTTATTTAATGATTTAGAGCAAAAAGTATGATTTCATGCATAAATTAGCATAATTAATTAATATAAATTAAAAAGACATTATTTTGGAAAAACGAACTACACGGTCTTGTAGATTACATCGCACACTACTGTTGTGCACATTTTCGCGGCGCTCGCGCGATCGGCGGCCTAGATCTGAAGGGGGGTCCTAATCAGCCCCCGGCTGTGAGATGGCAAAAATAACCTGGCCTTTTTAGGGTTAAGTCATAACATTCTAATTAAGTAGCAAAATACTTTCTCTTTACAGGGAAAATGATCAAGAAACACACACAATCACTTTGAGGGACAATTGCATATACTTACCAAATGTTCTACATCTGCATATTTCACATCCATTCTTATTGGTAGCATAACCATATTGACATTCCAGGTCACAGGTCACTGGGCTAACTCCATAACATCCAGCTGAAGAATGAACAATATAATATAATGTTTTAATTGTTTGGTTAGCCAAGTATAAATATTGCAAACATTCCACACAACTTCAGGTATATAGATCAAAGTCAAAATATCAGCTTGATAAAGAGTAATGTAAACTGTTTTATTAATCAAGTATTTTTTTTTAACAGAAGAAGACATTACCTTCTTGTTTGCAGAAGCAAATGGGACAACCTCTCAAGTCCATTCCCAGTCCATATGGACAGAGCATTTGCTGAGGACATACTGACAAGGGAAGTTCTGGACACTCCAGACCTTCAAGATAACAAAAAGGAAAATCCATCATTTGCTCTTATTCCCTTTTCAGCTCAAATACACGAATATTAATGTCCATGCATGATATTTACTTCTTGTTTAATTTCATTTCATCACTAAAGTAGTGTAGGAATTGTTCACATTTAAGCTTTTTATATTAGAAAGTAGACTTGAGTGAACACATTGGCTAAAATAATGAAATGTATATAGGCGTACATTAGTGTTACTTGTTATTTCATTAACAGTATAAGCATTGGTATATGAGTCATAGTGTGTGACATATGGTCTACCACAAATTTGTATATTTGCACAACCGAACTACAGCAAATTTATTAATTTGCACAATTTATTTAATCTGCAAATTAAATATTAACGACAAATTCTGAGAAATGAATAAACATCATATATAATTCTAATTTCAAGTGGGGGCATACACTAAAATATATTAATTTAAATACATATATCAATAAAGTCACAAAACAAATAAATAAACTGAACATCAATTAGCTCGGCACATATTTATGATTTAAGTCTTTAAGGGGGTTGTGGGTTGTCATTATCATTTCAAAATAATCTTCCAGTTTTATCCCAATTACAATCCTTACTTCAACGTTAGAACTAGACAATAGCCTTAATCTAAGGGACAACTATTCACCACAAGACTTGTTTCCTGGGGTACTATAGGAGGTAGAACCACGATGGCTTTAGCCTCTGAGTCAGTGAAAGGGGCCCCAAAAGGGGGAAGGGGAAAAAACAAGTAAAGTGGTGGTGGACAAACACTTTTTGATTAAATTGACACTGAAAAGGACTAGGGGACAAATCTTGAGCTAGTCAGGACCCTCTAGCGGGAAAATCGGATAAGCAGGCAAAGGAGCAAAATGTGGTTGCTTCAGCAAAAAAAAATATCCCATCTTTATAATAAAGATAATATATTGTTGCTTCAACGGGAAAGACATACCTTCTTCCTTACAGTTACACGTTTGACACCCTTGATTGTCATCAAGATAACCAGCTGAACAGTTATTGTTGCACACCACAGGTTCACAGATCCTGAATGATGTAATCACTATAGGCACCCCGGCTTGAAAAAAAAAAGTTCATAGCAGTAAATATATCTATACATGTACATGATCTAACATTTATAAAAATCATTATTATGTTTTATCTTCCTCAAATTAGCTTAATGATTATATAATCACAAAAGACTAAATGCATGATTACATGCAGTTGGACATAGCAGTTTGAACAAAAGATCTATAGCTTTCTTGGTTTTTATCTAAAATGGTTATGAAGAAAATAGACTACAATACTATAAGGGTGGATTTTTATTTATTTTTTGTGTGTCATTTACAATCAAAATAAAGTACATGACTCATCTCTAGTAGATATATTTGTGATTTGGATGGCGTCACGCATTTAAAGCTTTGCAGAAGGCACACAGGAAATTATAATAAACAGTAGATGAAAAACTAAGTAACTGAAAATGTCCACTTTTATAGTATTTTTTTCTGTATCAAATATATTCTTTTATAATACTCCTGCTTGTAGCACATAAATTCTTTATTATGCAATATGGGATATTTACAATTACTGTTATGTATCACAACTGAAAGGGACTTAACTCAGATAAAACTGATAACATTTGCTGAGGCTCACCCAAATTATTCCATTGTTTCAAGAACTTCAATATATGATCATCACGGAAATTTAAAAATAAACTATATATCACATATAGAAAGAACAATTGACTTACTAGGTTGTTTACACCTGCAGATGTGGCAAAAAGTATTAGGATCAGTGGCATATCCATACGTGCATGCCTTTGAACAATTCCTCTGGGTGACAATCGGGCAAGCAGAACCTATAGATAAAAAAGTTTTCAACAATATCCAAAATTAAGGCTCCTTAATTCACTATTTCCAGAATTTGATGTTTCATATTGGGCAAGTCCAAGCTATTTTGCGCGGTAACAAACGGGACATTCAGAGCCAAAAATAGGGCTTGTTTGAAAAATCTGAAATGAAATCTCAATCCTTTGGTATATTCCTGAAGGTACTAAGAATGTTCAACAAAAACATAAAAAATAGTTGTAATAACTCAATTCATAATTAATTTATGATCATTTATTCGTTGGTAACAAACGGGACCGCAAAAAAATTGTGTTTTCAAATTTTGACTTTGTTCATATAAAACTCTGAATTAAAAAAGTAGATCTAAATTTGCAGAGTCATATCCTCTTAAACATGTAATAAACATTGTAAGGACATATTTTAACGTTAATACAACTTCGAGTTTTCTGGCAAAGGTCAAGTTTTAAAAACTATGTCAGGTAACAAACGGGACAGTAACACACGGGACAATGATTCCCTGTAATATTTTTTATTAAACAATAATTGTAGCCAAGGCGTAGCAACATCTTTTGTTAAAAAATCTCTCTGATAAAACAAAAGAAACATAATATAAAACGCAAATGTAAGAAAAACTTATTTTGTTTCATTTCTAAAGGTGGGAGGGTGGGTAATAAAAATGTAGGATTTTACATCAGCTCAGTAACTTTTGTGAGACTATTTTTGAGACCTGAATATTTTAAGTCTAAAAATATGGAAAGCTATGTGCTAGGTTCGTGATATTTTCACCAGAGTTAGCCAGGAAAATATAAAAACAGAAAATACTTACTTTTTGGTTGTACTCTTATGACAAACCTCTTTTTTTAAATGGTTGAAAATAGCATTTTTAATGCATTTTATATTTTTTTCATGAATATTAATGAGCCTTGTGACATCATATGACCTTGAAATTACTTTTTGACCTCATTTGCATTAAGTTCATTTCATACCCTTTATGGTGATATATGACACATTATGTATACCTTTACAAACCCACTGACACACTTGACACAAAAATGGTCAAAAAGTCGAAAAATCACCATCTCGGGAACAAATAGCGTGGACTTGCCCTATTATAATAATAATGCCATTTTCCAATAATGAAGACATCAAATGACATTTCTCTATTCTTTTTTCTTCTTTTTTTTTCTTTTTTTTTTAATGATTTCTTATACAGCAAACTATGGTGACCATTTTTGTGAAATTTATATGTACATATACGTACATTATATTGAGTGCCTATTTATTATACCAAAAATGAAGGATTTAAAAAAAAATGTGGCAGAACAACATGATTGGCCAAAAGTTAAATGCCCATTCCTAAGATCTAACATACTTGTATTTCTGCAAGCACAGACTTCACAGCCATCTATGTCGGTGGCGCGACCATGGGGGCAGTGTAAGGAACATTTATGATTGGAGTCTGGACTACAGGCGATTGGTTGTCGACACTGGCAGGTCTGGCACCCATGATGATCAGTGGACAGACCATATGGACAAGTAGCCAGTAGTGGACACAGCTCAACAGTGAGTGCTGGGCATCCATCTAAAGATAAAAAGAGAACTCTGTCCAATAAACAGTAATGTCAACTAACAAAAATATATGTGAATACATGTATATTTTAGCGAAATATAAAATTCAAGCACTACTTATTTTACTATCAGTTGCAAACAAATATTATAACAATTTTTTAATAGTAAAATGTACACAAATGCAGCAAAAGATTTAAAGAAAGTGAAAAGGTAAAAACATACATATATAACATACTGTTATACTCACTCTATACCTATGTAAGTGCATATGCATGACAATAACCACACAAATGTGAGTTTATTACCAGATGTTAGAAATTGATGATGGAATTAATCAATGGTTAGTAAAAAAAAAAAAAAAATTAATAAAACAAAAAAAGTATTTTCAGTTTTCATCTACACGTGCCCAGAAGGCTGTGACACCTGTCGAAAATCAATATACAGATCACGTTGTTTGCTCAATTTGTGTTTCATTATATGATATCATGTTTGTAATTAGTACTGTTAAAACGTGGCTGAGTTTGGCGCTGTTGAGAAGGCAGTACAAGTCTTATTACCATAATGTGAACTGAGAGCAGGAGTTTTAAATTTCTTTACAACAGGATGAGCATGAATGGATTTAAGAAGAGATAGTATCCTATTTTTCCTGGCTGGATTGGTTCAGCCATGTTTAAATCAGTTTGCAGTCGGCTATTGATACATGTAAATACACCTAGTATTTGTGTTAGCAGAGCCCTACAGGTTAAAATGTATAAAGTAAGTTCCTTTTACATTTAGCAGCAGTATGAAATATGTGATTAAACGCTACTGTGGATTCAACAGTAGTATGTAATATGCAATTTAATATTTCTCTTTAATCCAGTATACAATCAACTTTTTTTTTTCAGTCTAATGGTGCAAATATTTCATGAGTTGTATAGAGGGTCAAAGTATTAACACCATTAACCCAGTGAAAATAAATTAACTATTTGTTTGACATATAACACCTACATGTCACTGCTGCACCAAGATTAATATGTCACGTTGTGATCAATCAAAAACCTTTTGAGTTACGGTACCCGGGTCTCCTTTTTTGTGAAGCTCTGCCTGGAACCAACACAAAACTCTATTACAAACCTAGCTCTAACCTTATATCATAGAAAATTATCAGCGGGTAGCACTGTTGGAGGAGCAGGAGATGATGCCCCTGTTAGGCAGATCTTAGTGGATCAAAGGGGTTAGGATTACCTGAATGTTGACAAGCACATATTTCACAGCCTTGATCTGTAGCATAACCCTGGGGACAAACAAGGGCACAGCTCTCAGATGTGACTGGTGGGCAGGGTGTGACCAAGGCTTTGCTGTGAAACAGATCCTTTTCAGGTTGCACAGCTGCATAAAATAACAATGGTCTTATATATCAAACATAAAGTGTAAATTGTTAATTGTATATTCAACATTTCTCTGATGAAGCACAATTTTGGAGGGTAGGAATTTGGTCTTCATGAATGTTGGTGATCCATGATTGGAACAAAAATAGAAAACTGAGAAAAAGGCAAAAGCTATAAATGTACGGCAGCTTTCAGAAGGGTAATGCCCCATGCAGGAATATATATTTGATGATGTAATTCCCTGCTTTTAAGTCAATGAGAGCAAAGGGAGGTCATAGGTATACGCTATATGTAATTCCACAGTACAGTCCGCTCCCTGTAATCTGAGGGCATTACCTTTTGGTAAGTCTGATTAACTATTCACATGGTAAAAAATCGGGTACCAAATGGTCAATCAAAATAATAAACAATAATTTTTTGTACTATCAGTCAACTTAAATTATTTACAGGCTTAGTATTTTTTTAATACGCAGACTCGAGCCAAGTGACCCTGATAAGGTACCCCAAAATTCAATGAATTACTTTTCATCGGTGAGCATGTGGACCAATAATCTCTCTTCATCCTCTATAATATAATCTAAGGACATGTTTCCTCCCTCACCAGGAATCTTGCAGGCACATATTTGGCAACCCTCTGAGTCTGTTGCCAATCCAAACAGACAAGTCTTGGAACAAGTGTGACTGGATACAAGTGTGGTGCATTCATCATCTATGGGACAAAGAAATCATGAAAAATATAGTTTCCTCTTAAAGTTTTCTCAGTCCCAAGGAGGAGGCGATGAGTCATCTTCATCAATGCCATCTTCTGCCTAACCCTTGTTCCCAAGCTCAGCTTACTACTCTTTTGTCTAATGGGTAGAGGCTAATTCAGATTTTGATTCAGTTTAAGATTTTAATTCCTTTTAGAAACATAAATAAGTGATCTTCTAAATGTAACCAGATACGATGATAGAATCAAACAAAATAATGAGAGAAAATACTTGAGAAGGAGGAGTCATCGCGAGATCCACATTGAGAGGTGGGGCTATGGAACAACTGCTGGTATGCCCCACTTAAACAGAACAATATGCCCATGAGGACCTGGAAGGGTTCAACTCCAAATTGACGTCATTTGCCAGCTTTGCAAAGGTGTTGTGTAACATAGTGGCTTGAAAAGAAGATGCTGGCTGTTGCAGCATGATCCTTCTTTTTCTAATATCCTTAGGATTACCTGCATTTCATCATAGTTTTTATGAATCTTTAAACAAGAAACTTTAACAAATGACTAAATGAAGAAATTTTATTTTAATACGGAATGATATGAGGTAATGTGATTTGTCATTCAGTAAAAGAAAAAAAAGAATCTCCTTCGTTAGGCATCAAGGGTCCACATATATAGCTCTTTAATTTCTAAAGAACAATTTTAGGTATAATAAAGATAATAAAATGTATGGATTTCTACAACTGACTGAGCTTCATCAACATTACTAACCATAGAGAGGAGCATCATTTTGTCCCCCTTATACAGGATCTAATCATTTCTCAAACCAATTATTCAAAATAGAATGAAAAAAAGTAAATAAGTTAAGCACAGTATATTGAAAACCACATCTTGTTGTTGTTTTTTTTTTAATAATAAAATTGACTTTTACCCGACTTTGCACAAAGGCAAATATCGCAGCCATTATCATCTGTAGCAAAACCCCTTTGGCATCTAAGCTGGCATGTCTCTCTGTTCATTGCTGGGCATTCTGTCACTGATAAAGGACATGAATAAAATGGAATATACATTATATACATATACATCTAACTTCTATTCTGAAATTTTATATTGGGTGAAATAATGTTTATTAATATATTTAATTTCCACAGAAAACTACAAGATGCATTGATTGATATTCCTAATATAATAGATTTATATTACAATGAACACGATAAAATAGTAAAATTAGCACTAATTTTATTATGTACGAGATAATCACATGACCCTCTCTTACCTTGCTTTTGTTCCCGAGAACAATGCTATGACCGAACCAACAATAGACTACCAAACATTTTTCCTACTTCCCTACCCCTCATTATACCCTGCCTCACGCCTGCCTGACACGAGGTGGCGCTAGACCACTAAGGCATATATCTTCATTCTGAACCAACCAATTCGACACTCGTCATAGAGACAAGGTTGGGAGGCCGGAGGAGGGGCGTAAGAGAGGGTCATGTGATTATCTCGTAAATAATAAAAATTAGTGCTAATTTATAATTTTACTTCATAATCACATGTTACCCTCTTTACCTTGCTTAGTCCAAACAGACCAGCACCGACACCCTGTGGACAAAACGAGAGGCAGGGGGGGGGGGCTAAGAGGACTTAGATAGTCTCGCGGTGGCGCCGACAACGCCGAGACACAAAACACTCTCGCCTCCAGCAAACGTCACGTAGGAAAATGAATGAAGGAAACTAAGCGCCAGACGCTGCCTTCAAAACATCCTCAGTGGGAACGCCTGCAAGAGCGCCCAAGAAGCGCTGATACCTCTGGTATCGAGAGCTTGGGGGCCCTTTCCTGACATCCAGGCGTCAGACCCGCCGTTTAAGTCCCTCCACGATCCATCTGGAGATGGAGTCGGGGGAAGCGGCAGAAAGGAATTTCGAGTGATGAAGTGTTACACTCTACGACGAGATTCAGATCCGGAGAGGTACCCTTTAAGGGCCCTAACCGGACACCACACCTTATCCTCCGGACCAAAGAGAAGGGAGAGCTTGATGAGAAGCTCTCAGCCCGGTCCCGAAGAGGCAGTCTGGTTCTTCGCCAATGAAAACGAGGTTCAGGCGAAACGTACTCCCGAGTTCGAACCTGATGTGGCCCTCAGCAACACTAAGGCAAGAAGCGAACTCGTCTGTGGCCTAAGGCCACCGCCACAAGAGACAGTCTTAACTGCCAAGAGGTGAAACGATGCTTCCAGACAACGTCGAAAGGAGGTGTTAGCAAACGCCTCCAAAAACCTTAGGCAAACTCCAAGAAGGAGCTAAGGGAGTAGGCTGAGGTCTTCGCAAAAGGAAAGACCTAAGCAAGCGGCTTAACTCGGAGAGTTAGGAACTCTTTAGAGCCGTCATGGAAAAACCATCGTGATTTGCCGCAATGGCAGAACGATAGCCTCGTAAGGTCGAAAGAGAACGGCCCTTGTCAAAAGGTGGATTAAAAAATCCGCTAAGACCCTCTGGGGGAGCAACCCTTCTCTTCGCAACACTCAGAAAAGGCAGCTAGACGGGAGTTATACCCAGTTAGCGTCGACTCCCTCCGGCTCCCGGCCATGAGAAACGAGGCCCTCTCCGAGAAGCCAGACGAGATTGCCTGCGACCTGACAACTGCCACGCAGTCAAGCGAAGCCGAGTCGGGTGCTCTGAAAGAGCGCCGGCTGGCTCACAACGTCCTGCCATCGAGGGAGGGGTCACGGACGGCCGACCACAAGCTCGCGAAGGCGAGGAACCATGGTCTGCCCGGCCAGTGCCGGGCTATAGAATCAACCAAGCCCCATCCTCCACTAGCTTGGCTAGCACAAGGGGGATCAGCGGAAAAGGGGGGAATGCAAAATTCTCAACCCGCTCCAGCTGAACGAGAACGCGTCTTGAACGTACGCTCTCGGGTCCCAACTCGTCATCAGCCCCTCGAAGAGGGTCTGACGGAGAGACCATTCCGAGGGGAGAGATTTGCCGTGGGACAGGAGTCCACTATAACATTCTCCCGACCCGGTAGGTACGAGGCAGATGGGAGGATACTTCTCTCCCTGCATCATCTCCACAGTTGAGCCGTCAAGCGGT
>CALNVZ010003433.1:9805415-9908756 GCA_940671915.1 Paracentrotus lividus
CCCCTTACTTAGGCAGGAGAGGCGAACGACCTGGCGGTCGAGACGACTCTCCCGCCAGGCATGCTTCCGATCCCGGCGAAAACGACTTCGAACAGACCAATGCCGCCAGCTCTGTGTCGTCTGTGTCGTCAGAGGAGTCACTCCTGCTGTCCATGGTTAGAACGCCTCTGAAAAGAAAAGAACAAAATTATTTCTTTGTAAGCGTAAAACCTAAATCCTTAGAAAAGCTAAGGCAAGACAAGCGAGACCGGCTACTTAGGCGGCTCACGGAGAACTCCAAAAAAAAAAAGAAAACCCCGTCTTAGAAACAGGCTAGACGAAGAATTTTTTTTTTTTTTTTTTTTTTTGGACGAAACGGGGAACGAACCTCCGTTAGAAACGACAAAAAGGAAGAGTATGCACCAAAGAGCAACTAACAAAGAGGATACGATCACACATACACACACCACACGCCAACAAAACAAGATGGCGACGAACAAAGACCTGGAACACCCGCAAAAGGCCACTGGCCGCGGGAAAAGTACAATAATATAACAAAAACGTACTTAAAATGTCAAATATGTTCTAGAAAAGGAAGAAGGAAACCCTCCTAAAGGAGAACAACCCACAGAGAAGAGTCGGAGAAGAGCGGGACTGAGTTTCAAAAGAAAAACAGGCGCACAAACCGACCGACCAAAAACAACCACGTTAAAAAGAACGGGCGGGACTGGGTTGGAAACGGAAGAAACGTCCGGAAAAGGACGTAATTCTAGGCCAAAAGGAGGGGCGCAGTAAAACTAAAGCACCCAAATTTAACGCTAGGCGTAAAAGGAGGCTTTAGGAAGCGCAAATATTTGATAATAATAAATTCAAAATCTTAAATAGGAACGATCTCACCCGAAAATTCAGGAACGGTCCGATCAGCACGACTCGAAAAAATCAGAATGAAGATATATGCTTAGTGGTCTAGCGCCACCTCGTGTCAGGCAGGCGTGAGGCAGGGTATTATGGAGGGGTAGGGAAGTAGAAAAATGTTTGGTAGTCTATTGTTGGTTCGGTCATAGCATTGTTCTCGGGAACAAAAGCAAGGTAAGAGAGGGTCATGTGATTATTGAAGTAAATAAAGGGGTTTACATGTACCAAATTACCATCCAATGCTGTAGCACATTCTAAAAGGCTTTTAGAGTTCTATTGAGACATTCTCCATAATATTGGCTGGTGCAAAAGGAAATAGGATTTTTAGACAAATAAAACTAATAAATGAATACTTGATACTTGTAAATAATATTCAATATTTGCATTAATTTGAAAGAAGTACCTTTGTTTAAATGTCAAATTTCTTCAGTACGGTTATGGATAGTAACTCTTAATAAAAAATAACAGAGACATGAAACAAACCATGCATATGATAAATTAAATTTGGGATGCAAATATCTTGTTAAAGTTAATATTGAAATCAGACATTTTCACATCAGGGTAGATGTTTCAAATCATAGGAAAATATATTATACATAAACAAAATACTCAGCTCTAATTTTCCCATTATAAGAATAAACTTTGTGAAAAAAAAAGATAACTGAAAAGAGATATACCATACCAAAAAATGATGATAGGAGACTTATTTACCTGGTGTCTTACACACACATATCTCACATCCGTTAGGTGATGTCGTAGCCAGTCCATGGGCACACATGTCTAGCTCCGCACAGTTGGCTGTCGTCAGTACTGGACAATCACTCACATCTACGTATTGCATGAACAATATTATTTTTGAAAGAATTGCTGGAGATACTACTGTTTGTTGGTAAATCATGAATGTCATATTAAACTTACATCAAGTGTAAAGGTTAATTTATTTTCACATACATGCACCTGATTGAGCAATTAATTGATTTACAAAAAGTTTCTATCTTCAATCAAATGTTTCTAGAATGTCTTGATATCTAACTGAGATCTAGAATACAAAGCTGCGAATTGTTTTGTTATGACATTCTATTTTCAACCATATCTCTCTATACAATCCTGATATCTAAGTGAGATCTTGATAACAGGTTATTGGTTTGCTATAATTTCTATTATATTTTTCAATAAATATTCATATCTCAAGGAAATCTAGACCACATAGCATGTAATTGGCTTCTATAGTTTTCTACTTTTAATCATATCTTTCACTAGATCTGGAACACATAGCAAGTAAATAAGAGTTCTATAATTTTCGGTTTTTAAACATGTCTTTCAACAGTATTTTCATATCTAAGGGAAATCTTGAACACATAACAAGTAATTGACTTCTATAATTTTCTACTTTAAATCATATATTTTAATAACATTTTAATATCTAAAGGAGATCTAGACCACATAGCATGTAATTGGCTTCAATATTTTTCCTACTTTCAATCATATCTTTCACGAGATCTAGAACACATCTAGCAAGTCGCTGACTTCTATAATTTTTTCGGTTCTTAATCATATCTTTCAATTATATATTCATATCTAAAGGAGATCTTGAACACATAGCAAGTAACTGACATCTATAATATTCTCCTTTTTATCACATCATTCACTAGATCTGAAACACACAGCAAGTAACTGACTTTTATCATTTGCTGTTTTTAATCATATCTTTCAATAATATTTTCCTATCTAAAGGAGATCTTGAACACATAGCAATAACTGACTTCTATAATTTCCTAATTTCAATCATATATTTTAATAAAATATTGATATCTATAGGAGCTCTAGAACACATCAACATGCCGGAGATGTTTTTCCAAAATAGTATAGTTCAATATTTTCCAGTTTTTTTTCACATCTAAAGGAGATGTGAAACACATACATGTAAATATAGCTGTTAATCGGTTTCCTATGATTTTCCATTTCCAATCATATCTTTCAATAATATCTTCATATCTTAGATCTTGAACACAGAGCATGTAATAGGTTTGCTGTAATACTGTATTTTCAATATCTTTCAATAATATTTTCATATCTACAGGAGATCTGAAAATATAAAATCACATTTCCCATCTCTCCTTCACGTATTCTGTGTGAACTACAAGTGTTCTTTGATGTAAGAAAAGATAAATTACATGTAGAATCACCATTTTCAGAAAACATGACAATCCAACAAGTGAATTGGGCAACTTATGGGTGGTTTTGATTTGGGAGGTCTCTTCTAGTTATAAAATCAAAACCTAGGTAACATACCTTATTGATGTCAAATACAACTATACTGGATTGAGTAAATACTATTCTGATTATAAAGTTAGCAATCTCTCATCAACATTACAAAATGACACTGAGTCTGTGTTTTACATACCATGCTCAGGCTTGCATGTGCAGATATCACATCCATGGTCATCAGAAAGCCTTCCAAACTCACAAACAAGAGAACAATCTGCCATTGATGGGCAAAGAGCTGCGTGCAGAAAAAATATCAGAAACAATGTTTAATTGATGTCAAATGATATCACAACATTCTAAATCAAAGTAAAAAAGCTCCATTGTGGGGGTAGTGCTTCACACATAATTCATATGAAGTCATTTGAAATAAAGAAAAATACATTATTAATCATTCAAAACTTGATATCTTTTGACTGGTTCCTAATATCTACTCTTAATATCACATTCAGTTGTTAGTTACATGCATATGAAAGGCATCACATGAGAAAAGCTATGAACAATTTAATATGTAGGCCTAGGCATGGAATTATATAGGATACCTCATTACAGGCATTATCATTATCAAATATAAATTTAATAACAAATATTCTGACAACATTCTATTCAAAGTGTATTGTGGGGGCCAGGCTCTTATATCACCAGGAAAGGGTTCAATTCTACAAGGGAATATAGTAATTAATTTACCTGGCAGGCGGCAACTACACACTTTTTTTCCTGTACTGTCTGTAGCAAAACCGTATGGGCACCTCAAGTACATACATTGGGCCGAGAAGTCTGTGCTAATACCTGGTTAAGACACACATGTATGATAACAATTTCTTTTTAAATCTGGTGATGATGGAAAATGTATTCTAAAAGCATTAAATGAAACTTACTTAATTTAAAACTATATAATCAATAACTGCAGAATGATTTTTGGTTAGGATTATTATTGCAACTATAAATATTAGAGGTAACTTGCTGTAGACAAGGAAGACAGAAAAGAACTGGGAAGACAATAAAGATATATGGACAGGTTCATGTATGATAATGCCAGAGTTCAGAAGAGCTGAAGAGGAAAGGGGTGGCTGGAGGAGTATAATATGGCCACATCTTCGCTGGTGCCTTACAACAGCCACCATAATCGAGGGACAGGTAAGAGGTAAGTAGTATGAGTGAACTATATAAGGAAACTGAGAAAGACAGCATGTTGACACACACACACAAGACAAATGTAGTTTTTCTTATTAAATGCAACTTCCACAATACTTTACTTGACTTGCTTTGAAACAATAAAAGTTTACTAATTCTGGAGCAAAGCCAGAACTTAACATCTCCAATTCCAAGAACACTGTCTCTGGAAAGAAGGAATTGGAAACTGTCTTTGGTATGGAAAATATAAGGAAAGAGCTTGGCAAGAGAAGGCCATAGATTCACTCATCTCAAATGAATTGTAAGATTTTGTGGAATTAAATTTTGCAACTCGGCAAATACCGAAGAACAGATATGATTGGCATAAAATGGTTGCCAGTGCACAAGGTAATTGCACTATAAGAAGACAAAAGCTACAAAATTTGGAATTCAGAATTATATCACATAAGAATGGTTGGCAGGTATTTACCAGTTTGGCAGGCACATACTGGACATCCTGACTGGTCAGTGGCTGCACCAAACATGCAATCATCTGGACATTGGAGGGCTTGACACAGGGTCTTCTGAGGTAGAAACACTTGGTCAATGCCATCTGAAACAAAACACAAAGATAAAAAGATTTTTGATGGAAGAGTGACCAGTATGGGTTTTTTTTAATCAAGTTGTTCATAAAATTGCGAATGCCTTTATGATTGACTGGAACATGTTCTTGGGTGCTTTACTATTCACATTCACAAGCATTTACCACATCATTCATAAAGTTGTTTGTAGCTACAGAATGACTTGTTAAAACACCACCAAATACTCAAAACTTAACATCTTTCATTAGAGCAACTTCAAAGCCATTCCAAGAGTTCCTGTATTTCCGTATCGATGGCATATATTTTTTTATCTTTCTGAGGGATTACAAAGATAATGTGATCCAATAGCTTGAAACATAAAAAACAACAAACAGAGCAAATGAAGAGGAAATTTCTCAGAATAGTGCATTGCTCTTACTTGATAATATCGAACTGGTTTATACTCCAAAGAACTACTAATGATTTGAGTTTAGAAGCCTAGAATCTCTTTTATGAAAAAAAATCATATAAACCTAAACAATTCTGGTGACTTTCTAGTAGTTTTTACAGGGCATTAATTTACAATAGAAAGTGAAAAGGCATTATGATGACATGCTCTGCAAATTCCTATATTTGTTCCAGTTTTGTAATTTAAGGATAAAGAGATGACATCAAGAACATCTTTAATTATTTTATCCTTAGGCCTATATACAATTTACTAGACACAAATAAAGTCAGATAGAGTACCAACCTCTTTGTTGGCACCTGCATACATGACAGCCAAGATGGTCTGTGGCATAACCAATAGGACAGTACAGGCCACATGTCTCTATCGGAGTACATTCTTGTTCTATATATTAATATAAACAAAGAAATTGGCTGAAAGATTATATACATAGCATAAACAATAAAAGTGCCATAAAAACATTTTAATAACAGGATTCTCATGATGTATTTAAATTTCAAAGTTTTGTTCTTGAAATAGAAATCAGCCTTGTGTATGATGAAGTTTGAAATAAGGAACTGCTATTTAGATGAGGAGTACAGAATGGATTCAGCATTATAAGTCATCCCATGACATCATGGTTCATGTAATTAACAGTATCTAAGAATAAAACGCAAAGTGTAACCCTGTTATTACAAGGTGCTCTGGATTATCTCTTTATAATGCAATCTTGTTATACTGAACATATAGGCACAAAGATATAGCTGCATGTTTGATATTGGGGATGGCCTAATCACCTTCTTTTAAAGGAATCCTATATCTATGCCAATTAAAATGGAAATAGACTGTAACATAAAAAGAAATTGTTTTATATGTCTAATCCACAACGATAAGATCATTTCATCAAGTCTAATTCACAAAGACAAAGTACATACCTCATAACATCAAGTAATATTCCCTATAGAGCCATCATGGCATTCTTGTCATAAAATTTTGAATAGTGCCTCTTTTCAAAATTTGACATGAATAAGGCAACTGAATATACTTTGTTTTTTATATTTGAGCTTTTAACCAAGGTAATAGATATCATTTCTTTTGTCAATTGGTTGTTATATTGGTCATGTTCTTTGATAAATGGGTAGTAAATCATGATCCTATGTAATTTGCCAATTGTTTCTTTGAAGCACTGATAAAAACAAATGATCTTGATTACCTTCATTTCTGCAGCGGCATACTCTGCATCCCATTGAATCGGTCACATAGCCCAGGCCACACCTTAGTCGGCACGTCATTGGGTTGAGGGGTAAGCAGACGGGTGTGTCTAGAAACTCCCCAATGCCTCTGGATGGTTTGACTGGATTGATGAGCAAACAAAATTATTAAAGATTCAAAGTAGTAGAAAGCAGTTGGGATTCTTCATTAAGTTTGTTAATGACTTTTCAAGGGCTTCAACTTACAACCATTGCAACTGCAGTGGAGATCATCATCATCATCATCACCATGACCATCATTATCATCTTCATCATCATCACCATGACCACCATTATCATCATCATCATCATTATCATCATCACTATCATTATCATCATCATTATCACCATGACCACCATTATCATCTTCATCATCATCACCATGACCACCATTATCATCATCATCATTATCATTATCATCATCACTATCATTATCATCATCATTATCATCATCATCACGACCATCATTATCACTGCGATCATCATCAACATCTCCAGCCTCCTTCATTTAACTTAGGTTTGATTCAAATTTCATCCAATTACCTGCATTACTGCAAATAATAATCACCATATCAAAACGAAGAGTAATAAAGAAAATTTCATCTATACATAGTTACTATTGACAAAAATCAAACTTTCTAGTAATCAGTACATGACTTGTATCAATGTTCAAACTAGTGCTTTTGTGAAAAAGTTTGCCCTGCATTACATCCAACATGAATTGCTAATAGGAGGATCCAACTTTTACGAATCACGTCTCTCTTGTTCGTTGTCTCTATTTTTGAGAAGTTTAAAAATATTTCTCAGAATGGTTAATTTCCCTTTAATTATTCAAGACGAACGACTCACTTGCTCTCTTGCAGTGGCACATCTTGCAGCCAACCCTATCAGTTGCATATCCATATGGGCAGTCAAAGGGGCAGTTGAAGGGTAAGAAGTAACACCATCGGCTGCATCGGCACACCTCACATTGAAGAGCATTGGTAGCAAATCCTCTGGGACACACTTGATCACAAGTCTCATGGATGTAGGGGCATGGTTCATCTGAGGAGGAGGTTGAAAAGTATTTACTTTAATACAAAATAACTTAATGAAGGCACTATCATCATATTCTTCTTCTCATCATCATCATCACCAAAAACATCTTCATCTTCATCATCACCACCACAATTCACTATCAACATTACCATCATCATTATAATCTCCATTACCAACATCATTATCATGATTATCATAATGAACATCATCATCACCAGCACCATCATCATTTTCATCATCACCACCACAATCTCCATCACCATCACCATCAACATTATCATCTGCAGAATCACCCTCATTATCATTATCTTCAGTGTCAGCATAATCATCACCAATACCATCAATACCACAAGGATCATCATGCTCATCTCCGTCATCATCATCATCATCATCATCACCATCATCATCATACCCATCAACACAATCATAACCACCACCACAATCATCCCTCTTTTTTCAAGGCTTAAACTCAAACCTTCATTTTGCTTTGCTGGAAGCATACACTTGTAAGAGCAGCCATCATAACAACACTTGCTGCTCACAGTGCACTCCCCATCCCTCTGGCATTCACTCTGCCGGTTCAGACATGCTTCTCCCTGGTACTTGGGAGCGGGGCACACTCCTGGCGCTTCCATATCTGAGATCACATAAAAGAGAGATGTAGTTCTATAAATTTTATGACAGCAGGAATAACTTTAATGTTTGACAGCATCTACACTTTTGGGAGAGTACTTCTTTTTAAACAGGGTGTGAGTGATCGCAAATGAAAAGAGCTGAAAAAAGCTGAAGAGAGTTTTGGTTTACCATTAACATCTTTATGTCCCCTCCAACGTATCCAGAATAGTGCTTCGTTGGCTTCCCATTGATAAGCGGATACAATTAAAAATTCTTCTTCTTGCTTTTAAATTCAGAAATGGTTTAGCTCCTTCATACCTCCTTGACCTTGTTTGCAATAAAGTTCCAACGTCTCGAAATCTTAGAATCTCTTCTTCTTCTCACTTTTCTCTATCTCCTGCATCATGCACTTTTACTCGCAATGGTCAACGTGCATTTGCAGTATGTGCCCCTACTCTTTGGAACAATCTTCCCCTTAATACTCGTCAGTCCACATCACTTGAATCCTTCAAATCTGTTCTAAAAGCCCATCTATTCGTTTCTTAAGTTATACACATGTAGTATTTATTCTTTAGATGTTTTTGTATAAATAATTTTTTTGAATTTAAGTTTTCATATTATGTATTATGTGTATTAATTATGTGTATGTTTATGTAAAGCGCTTTGAAACATTGGTCATAAGCGCTATATTTATACAATGTATTATTACTATTATTAGAGTTAAAAAACGCTAAAATTGAAAGAGCTCCCATACTTTTTTTCAGAGGAAAGCTAAAATTATTTCTTAAAATCAAAACAAAATAGCTGAAATCAGCTAAAAACCTGAACTCTCACACCCCTGAAGAAGTTAAATTGTAAAACAACCAGATTGGAGTAATCTCTTCTTGTGTCTGTACATATACCTTAATTTAATCAATTTAATGTGAAGTGACATAAATCTTAAACGCTAGAGGGTATTCATTTGTCTCGCAATCTACTATGGTCAATTTTCAATCCGCAATAATGAACTTATTTAGTCTGATATAAATCTTACTTCTTAAACATGAATTTATTTTGGCTGGTTTCTGGGAATGTGTTGCAAACACAATTTCAAATGAAAATAGTATGTTACAGTAGAAGTTTCTTCCATCTTGTGTGTGTGTCTCTCTCTCTTGTCCCCAGTGGTTTTTTATATCTTTATTTGACTATACATCTTCTTTTTTTTTCTAATGTCTGCTCTCTCTCTCTCTCCCTCCCCTCCGTACCTTTTTCTATAGTTTACTATCACTCCCTCTCTCATTTTGGAAACTACCTTCAATATCTGCTTGTAGACACATCTTGAAACCCAAGGTTGGGCAGCACTTCTCCGTCCCGGGACAATCTCTATCATATATACACTCTGCCACAAGAGGGCGGTGATGATTTCTCAGATCAGTAAACCTTGGGCACTGCCCATCCTTTTCTATATGGGATGAAACATTGTCAAACATAAAGCAATGCATTATCATTTTATATTTTACTTGTTTCACTTTCATATGGTCAAGACAATTGAAATATCTATAATATATTGATTTCTAATAATCTAGATTGATTGATAAACAAGTTGAAATTTGTAACCAAAAACATCAAACACAGCCTTAAAACCCAAATATTCATTCCAGTGGCTTATTGGGGTTTTTTTGCTAGAGGGTCAGATTTTGACTCAAAATGGGATGTTTGCTGAATTAGCAATGTACATGTACATACAAAAAAAATTAAACTCCAAAATTAATGTGTGAATACCTAACAGTTTTAGACGGCTTACCAAAAGATAAAGCCGCAGCCCCCTGCGTGAATGCCACACAGCGGGATTATATGCTGGATAAACTTTCCCCTATTATTCTTCCATTGGATTGATTGATTGATTGATTAGGGTTTAACGACACTACCAACACAATGTGTCATATAAGTGTCAACTAGATATTACTTTAATGCGTATACTGAGTTAGTTGGGTGGCTACTTTCCCGGGAAAAAATTCCCTACTCTTTTCGAATAGGAAAGCAGGTTCTTTAACGTGCAAGTGGGTTGCTCTCCATCACACGGGACCGACGGCTTTAAGTCTCCTCCGAAAGACTATAGTTATTTTAATGTCTTAATAAATGTCATAGCTGCTTTGATAAGCTTCAATGTTATTTTTTTAAAATCTGAGAAAAAGATTTATTTCTTTAAGGAAATCCACAATTCTTGAGCGTGAAACGTCACAAAAATAACGTTTTTAAAATCCGGTACGTCATAAAAATTAGTACGTATGTGGCTAAATTCAACACATTCAATAAGGATATGCTTAACTGATAAAACACAATCACACGATACACAACGGGCAGTTCCTCCGCTGCGAGCAAATAAGAGTGCGTCAAATGAGAATGACCGATTCTAACACGGGTCAACACAATATCATCACGTCGTTTAGTTAAGGGATTGTATATGTGTTTGATTACTGATTGGTGTTGGTATAGTTTATTGACAGGGTTTAAATCCCATGACGTTTGCCATTTTCTTCTAATGTAAATATTAATTTTCGGCTTTAGATCTGTATTATGGAATCTGTATTTTAGTTACCTCTAATTTGAGAGCTTCTTTTAGCTAACTTGTCAGCTTTTCATTTCCTTTGATACCTGTATGGCTCGGTATCCATGCGAAAACCACCTTTTTGCATAGTACATCAAGTTTATATAGAGATTCTAGAACTGTACAAAAGAGGTGTTTAAGGTTTCTGCACTGCAAAGCCATTAAACTAGATAAGGAATCTGTAAAAATTACAAGTGTCTTTTATTCGTGTTTCAACAATGTGTAAGGCCATTTTCAAGGCCAACAATTCTGCAGTGTATATAGACGCACTGTCCGGTAATCTAACCTGATCCTGTACATTGTTGCTAATACAGGCTGATCCAACTTTATTCTCATCTTTTGACCCATCGGTATAGATAGCCTGGAAGTTCTTGTATTTATGCCTGATCTCACCGAATTTATCTAAATAGACAAGGTCACTAGTGAAGCCCTTTTTGAAAGTTTTTAATGAAGGTCAATTACTGGCTCAAAAATCATCCAAGGTGGTATTTTAGGTACTAGAAAAGGAGAAATACTATGTTATTTAGTATGTGTATTAGAGCTCCTTGAATACGAAGTCCAAAAGATTTATTGAAGATGGTTTAAGTTATAAAAACCAACATGTCGCGGTCTGAAAGTAATATCATATGTTGGGTTTGATGGTTATTTTTAATTTAATCGCATAGCTAAGAAAAGTTCTCGTATCGTAAATGCAGAGGTGGTTCATTAGCCTCCACATAAAGGCTTCCATGGGAGAAGTACGAAAGCCCCAAGACAGATTCGAAGGCCTGATTCTGTATTGGTTTTAATTTTTCGAGATAGGATTTTCTTGCGGAGCATACTGCACTGCCATAAATCAAGTTTTGATCTGATCAAAGATCTTAGAGGCGCAGTAGAACAATGCGATCTGCACCCCAATCCATTCTGGAGACGACCTTTAAAAGGTTAACGATTTAATGCACCTTTCCCTTAGATAATCAATATGAGCTTTGAAATTAAGTCTGTTATCAAATATCAGTCCAAGATATTTAGCTTGCTGAGGATACGGGTATGATAGAACCATTTATTTTAAGTTCAGGATCAGGGTGTAAAGATCGCTTATTACAGAAATGTACGCATACAGTCTTAGTTTTTGAAAAACGAAAACCGTTTTCATCTGCCCATTTTTCGATTCTATATAGACAATTTTGTAGAGTTGTTTCTATAGTGTCCATATTTTCCGACGAACAAGATAAGCAAAAGTCATCGACAAATAGAGATCTATCAAACCGCGGCGTAACAACATCTACGATGCTGTTATTCTTCAACAAGAATAAGGTAACAGAGAGAATGCTCCCTTGAGGTACACCCATTTCTTGATTATGTAGTTTTGATAAGCTGGATCCGAGGCGAACCCTAAAAACTCGGTTGGACAGGAAATTTCTGATAAAAATGGGCAATTTGCCCCTCAACCCAACATTATAAAATCTCTCATAATGCCATACTTCCAAGTAGTATCTACGCCTTCTCCAAGTCGAAAAAGATAGACACCACATGGTGTCCCCGAATAATGCCATCACGAATATAAGACTCTAGCGAATGAGTTGATCAACAGTACTTCGATTTTGACGAAAAACCACTTTGAAATCTGGTAATAAGTCCCTTCTTTTCTAGAAGCCACACCAATCTAGTATTGATCATTCTCTCCATTGTTTTGCACAAACACCTAGTCAAGGAAATGGGTCGATAATTTGTTGGTTTAGAAGCATCCTTTCCAGGTTTTGGAATGGGGATAATGGTAGCCTCCCTCCAAGAATCTGGGAAAACACCTGCCCTCCAAATACTATTGAAAATATCAAGAACGACAAGAAGAGATTCATCTGGTAAATGTTTTAAAAACTGGTAGTGGATATCATCCGGACCAGTTGCTGTATCATGAGACTTGTTGAGGGAATCTTTTAGTTCTGTAATATTAAATGGAATGTTATAGTCTTCTATGTTGTTTGAAGCAAAATTAAGTTCCCCTTTTTCAGCTTGACCTTTGTAAGCTTGGAACACAGGAGAATAGTGATTAGTTGAGGAGTTATGTTCAAATTCTTGGGCTAATAAATTGACTATGTCTAATCTTTCGGTACATTTGGTTCATATAATTAGAGGGGATTTGTACATCTGGTTTAAATCGCTGTTGTGCAGCGTTCTCGCAGAGGGCTGCGGCTTTATCTTTTGCTAAGTCGCCTTAATGATTTTCCTTTCACAAAAATATTAGGAATATATAACAATTAAATAAAGTTATTACTATTAATATTTTGACAAAAATGTTCAATTATAATAACATAAAGAAGAATCCACATAGAACACTGTTTAATCTATACAATGAATTACATATCAACAAAATGAGTCATATATATATACATTCATGCAAAAATTAGAGTATATAAACATACACCACTACAGTTATTACCCATAAAAGTACAAATATTACACAAAAAGTACTATACATGTATCTACAAAATTACATATAATAATTTACCATCATGCAATTATATATTGACAATGTTCACTGGACAATAATTAATTCTATAATCTACATACGAAGATACAAATAGTAATGGACATGAATTATATACTCAGTGTGCTGATGAAAGATGATAGTATACTTGACATTCCAGTGATCATGCCGAACCAACCCCCCAACCACTTACTGAACTTGCCTGTCGTATGACTCCCTACTAGGTTCTCTAGCACATTACAAATGTGCCCTGAGACATTGGTGAGCGGCCTTCGGTTTGTCAGGACGATGGGGCGCTTGCAGGACATTCCACAGCCTCGGGACATGCAGCATTTCTCATAGGTAGGGCAGTCTCTGTCCGAGTAGCACTCCATGATGCATGCTTGACCGATGGGTAGTTTGCTCACAAAGCTCGGTGGACACTGACCAGGATGATCTTGAAAAATTTAGGTACCAAAGATTAAATAATCCTTTAATTTACATTGAGAAAAATATATATATATTTATATGCATATTGTATTTAGTATGTTGAATAACTCAACTTTTCCAATATTTTCATATGCATATGACAGGGTATTCTATATTTTTTTAATACCAGCTTTTAATGAATAGTTGCATATACATGTGGATGTAAAAACATTATAGGCGCCAAAATAAAAAATATCAATCAGAAATTTGTACGAAAATGTTATATAATGTGCTTCAATATGCATGTACATTATAACTTCTAATTCACTGATTTGAAAAAGTTATTTTCAATAACATACGAAATAAAAAACAAAGTACCAAGACAACATTGAAAATTAGACATCCAATATGGCCTGAATACATGAAGGGGATTAAAATTATGAGAGGTAAAATATACATCAAATGGTGTAATATTTTTAGTTCAGGGTTGAAATTTAACACAGGAGTCTATGTAAACCGTGGACAATGTAAGCCTTTTACATAATTTTGAGCCTAGAGTTCAGCATCATAATCACTTATAACTATGGACTGACCAAAATGAACGTCTGTTTTTATAATAATTACCAATAGTGAGAGGGTTTTGACAGGATAAGCTTGTGCCGTCATGGCAACACTTCTTGCTGCCGGGACAATCAGCGTCATGGACGCAGCTATCTAGACCACCTGATTGGGAGTATGAAGCTTGCAATGGACACTGACCCTGTTTACCTGCAAACATAGTCAATTTTCAATTTGATGCAATTCAAAGTTATTTTTAATAAATATATTACACACTAGGCAAACACAGATAATTGAGATGAATGTATCAATCAATAATTTAAAAAGTATAATTGTCATGAAAGGAAATGCTCAGAAGAAGAAAGTTTTCAAGTTGGACTAAGGATGAGGGGTGAAAGTCCATAACCTGCTGTTATGTGGGGTAAGAAATTGATTAAAAGGATACAGCATGTATATGAAGTAAAAAATGACAAGGGAAAGGTTGCAGACTACCACCTGTCAACTAAAAAGGATAACTCAACATATCAAATGAAATCACTCTATGATGGATATAATTACTACTGAGGTAAGAGCAGATGTTGGAGACTGGTAGGGGGCAACAAAATTAATACATCCGTTTTTACTAGGTGTACACTGACACTTTCTAATGCTACTTATAAGGCAAAAATCTCAAAGTCCCACTTACACTAGGAATTTCCAAACATCCAGAAAAAAAATCATACAAAAAAATTATCAAAGGAGTCCAATTCTGTTTTCATTTATACATTTACATTTAGCACAGTCTTACAAATATATTAGTAACATCAAAGAGGAGTAAAAAATTATATGAATTATTAATTTATCAATAGAGGATTATTTCATTTGAATTCATATTAAAGAATAAATAGTGATATTTTTTAAGGATGTATAATATTCCAATATGAATAAAACATGAAGGCCCTACATGGAATTTAAGGTACTACATGACAGACTATCCAAGAAAGAAAAAAATAGTTTTATAGCTAAGTCCATTATAGAGAAAGTAGAATTCTTCATTTACACAATCATATCAATGGTTCAAATAGAAGTACAGTATGTAGTCTTTATAGAGAGGTTGCACTTCCATGGCACATGAAGCTGGTGGTCTAACTGATTTAATTTTTTTCTTTTAGATCATTTTAAAAATGAACCGCAAGACTTAGTTGAATCATATAGGGTTTACCAAATAAATTCATAATGATTCAAATCAGTTTGCACTATGCCTACCTTGACTACAGTCAATATGAGGGCAGCACTGGCCCTGGATAGCCACCAGGAAACAACCAGGAGGTGGGCTGATGAATGGACATCGTTCCCTGGTCTCAATCACCACCCCATCGTCACATTGAGCCAACGTGCAGGCATCATACCTCCATACCTCATGATGAAGATAGAACTTATTTGATATTGGGCTGTCACGACATGACTTGGCTGAAATGAACAAAAAAAGAAAGGGGTGATTCCTCTGAACTATTTTTAATTATTTCTCCTAGTCGTCTTCCACTTGGGGTGGAGTAAAAATACAATTGTTCCATCACTGGAAAACCAGGAATCTCTTCCATCAAACATGGCATATATCCCACCCCAAATTCTACACTTTAGACAATGTGAAAAGCCAAGTATTTTTCGTACACATAGAACAGAAACATGCTCCTTGTTATGACTTTTAATCATAATACACAGGATATCTGATATCAAAACAATTTAGGAAATTTGAACACTTAAACATGAAATAATGATACCTATTTTCAAATCTGTTGTCTGATAAGTATTTGAACTTTGAGACGCATTCTCTCCGACAATACATAGCACTGGTGTAAATCCAAAAGAAAATTTAAAAAGGCTTTTCATCTGGGGGAATATTGCATAATAATATAAATCATCACTCCACCCCCTCCCCCCCCCCCTGATGAATAGAAAGCACGAGCGGATTTATGCCAGTGACAGTAGCAAAGTTCTCTAACCTCCAGTTGGGAGGCAGACAATGTCCCTACAGCACTGGCCAGGTGGCGAGCCCTTTGGGGTGGCATAGTGACAGTGGGGTTCTGGGGTAGGGCAGATCTTCTTTGTGCAACGATGCTGTCCATTGAGGCAGATGCAGAATGTACAATCATCTTCTTGCCATACCTCACCTTGAAGATGCTCCATACTGCCAGACATGCAGCTATGAACTGATTTTTTAAAGGTAGAATTGAATATATGAATGTATCAATATATCAATATATATGAATATTTGAATATTAAAGCATTGGTTTTGGTTTTTGATTTTCGTATTATACATACTACCTTCTTCTTTTTTTTTATTAACCTAAACAAGATTTAGTATTTATTTAACATTTTGCAATTTAACCATTGAAACCATATTTTATTTTTCTTTAAAACATGCTAAGAAATATATCACTTGCACATAAAAAGTGTAACTGTCTTGTAATATTACTATTTTTATTATACAGAGTAGTGTTAAATGTGATATTGTTTCAAAATTTAATAAAAGTGCCATTAAATGTAAGATTAGTGTTGTATGGCTTCCTTGCAAACTATGCAATCAGGTTTCTTTTTTTTGGGGGGGGGGAACTACCCTCAGATAGAAATATATGTACACTGTATGTTTGCTAAAACTGGAAATAAATAAACTGAAACTGAAACTCAAAATATGTTACTAAATGAATGACTAATCTAAACTAAACAACATATTGCAATATCAAGAGCTTGCCCATAACATTCCTGTTTCAGGTGACCAGATTGATTTATTGAGGCCCGGATACTGTGTCGATAAAAGTTTGAGTAAATGAGACAGTTTCGTGGCCTGCAGTCATCTTGGGAGGGCATGGGCCCCTGTCAAAGCAAAGTCCTGCATTATCTACTAATGATTTGTTGGTGAGTTTGAATTTTATCATCAATACCTCCATGGCAGACATTCTCGGGGCAGCACTGTCCCTCTACTGGTACAGCCCTACACCCCTGCCCAAGAGCCAAAGGGGGGCAGTTTATGGTGACACACACGACCCTCTGTGTCGCATCACAGGTGCAGGAGGTACACGGGTCAGTAAACCAAATGTCCCCTGTAGTTCGGGTTATGCCCTCATGATGACATGTTGCTCTAATTTCTAAAGGATCTAGGAAGAACATAAACACTTTTTAAAGAAGAATCACTACATAATCAAGTTCTTAATCACTATGATTCTTTTTTTTTGGGGGGGGGGGTGGTTCTCATATTAATGAACATTGAAAATCAAAATTAGATAGACGATAAGAATTTGAATAACAAACTAATTTCACAAATGTTTTGGGAAATGTTCTGTAGGTTTATACAGATTATGATAAGTAATATCTACACAGTCATGTAGATAAATATATTGTGTTTTTAAAAAATAGAACTTGTTTCATTGGACCTGATTTGAATAGATTTAGTGTTGGGTAAACTAACACACAGGTGCATAGAAAGTGATGTGGATATATCAACAAATCCATTTTTAATAAGCGTGTACAACAACAGTGTACTGATGCACTATTGGATTGATGAATTAGAAAAACAAAATTGCTTGATAGACAGAATGATCAAAAGATGAACAAATAGAAAGAAGGAAAATTTACCTTCAGACTGACAAGAAGTATCGGAGCAGCATGCATGAATACCACTCTCTATATCCACACAACCTTCATTCTGATTGGTCGAACTTGGACACCCGACTCTGAGACAGCTGACCACTCCAGCATTGCAGCTGCACTCTTCGCATAGAGACTGGTACCATTTCTCTCCATTTACATGTGCAATACCCTCATGCATACAGCTGTCAACTACAGGATTAACCATTCAGTTTTGCAGATATTCAGTTATTTGAAAAAAAAATTATTTCTTAATCTTAAAATAGCTTTTATCATTATTACAAATGCTCAAATGATTACTTTGATACTTCCTAATGTGCACTTTGGCTCTGAAATCATTCCTTTAATTATTTGATGAATGATTATTCATTAAATTCATAATTATTTTTATTCATGTAATAACAAGAAAACTAGTGAAATTTTCAGTTGCCATTGCCATAGCAACTGGTCAAACACTAACAGATCAAGACTCATTCTTTACACTGGTATCGGGTGCAAGAAACTGTATGGTGAAGTATTAACCGACAGTTCAAATTTCCTCGAAGAGGAAGATGTTATCAAAAGGGAATGGTAGGATGGGTGATCAAATTCCAGAGGTATTAAACGGGTAAACGTTTGTACCATGATTAAATCTCTAACAATTGATGGCTTGGTACCAAAAGTTTAGATTAATACAAATTTTTCATCAATAAATTCAAAATAATTTTTTTTTAAATGTATGGAACATCTGCACTCCCTACAAAACTATTTAATGAAAAAATAAACAAACATTATAAATTTAAGAGCACCTACTTGGTTGGCAGAACTTTTCAGGGCAGCACGCATTTGGTAGTAGCTGGAAAATGCAACCCTCCTCTGGGGTCATCATGCATTGATAAGAGGTGCAGTTCTCCATCCCATGATCGCATCTACATGTCTGACAGTCATCAGGATACCAGTAGCTACCATCAGAATAAGAGTGACTGCGATGAAAACAGCTCCTTTCTGTGGTCAGATTTTACATAAGAGAGAATCTTAAATCACATGTTTGTACAGTAAAGAAAGAAATTCTCAGGAAATCTTACCACAGAAAAAGTATTTTTTCACTTTTTGATGTTTTGTATTATCAGGCAGTCAACTATATACAATGAAATACATTCCATAAATTAAGAAAAATCAAACATACATTGTAGATATTAATTCTTTCACTTTAATGGACTAAAAGTACCAAATTTGTACTCCATATTTTCTATACATACAAAGAACAAAAGAGATGGGGAAGAGCGAGATTGTAGAACCCGATACCTGTTGGAATTGGCAAGATACAAGAAATGGTTAAAGTGAAATTATAAACCTGGTAAAGAGATTGAAATGTGGAAGACACTGTCTAAAAGTGCTTTAGAAAGATTGAAAGCAATTCACCTAAATATTATTGTGTGCTATCAGGTTTTGGAATAAGCAGAATGTGAAATCAACCCAATTTTGCTTAGAATCCAATTTAAAATTACTGGAACATGATCTTAAGTTTTAGTCATTGACTCACCAGTTGTGTGAGGACAGACGATGCGACTGCAGCAGTGGCCTTTGGAAGGTTGTAATGCTTTGCAGCCAGGAGGAGGTTCCATACATTCTTTGGTCTTGCAGATGACTTCAGAGTCGATACAGGCACATTGGGTGCAGGTATTTCTATACCAGATATCCCCTTCGGACCTTGGTGCATCATAGTTGTCCAAGCAGGACCTGGATGATACTACGAAATTGAAAATAAAAATTAAAATGTGATTGCATCTCCTATATGGCTCCACCCAAATATCAGAATAACTTCAGAAATTAACCTCTGTGACTTTTAGCTCTAATATGACGTCATTACTTCACAAATCTAGTCAGCTTGCATCTGTATGGAGACTTAATTAAGATTCATTCATATCTTGTGGGGTTACTGAGATATAGCAATAAGTTGATCACTGTTACCCTCTAATCTAATCAGATTGTCTCCAACTAGTGATACATATACCCAAGTTTGTATCTAATGTTGTTCTTTAGCTGTTCTTTTTCACAAATTATTGGTGGTTTTGCAATGTCAGATTCACATTATATTCTCTATCAAAACACCATGTACAGCTTCGGTTTCCTCTTCTTTTCTTCCTGTATCCCTCTCCTTTTCTTTTGTGATACATTTCATCTCTTTGTGACATCCCTTTTCTCTTATCTTTGTTGCTATACTGCACTTTTTGCTATGAAGTTCAACAGTTAGCGAAATGAAACCAAACAAGCAATATGTCATAAAGTATTCGTCTCCAACAGAGTTTTTATTTGACAAGAAAATTCATACCCCAAGCAGAACTCCTTTAATTCTTACCAATCTTACCAATGTGTTGGACATCTGGTTGTGTACAACTTGATGTGCAGCCATCGTTACAACACTTTAAAGATCCTTCACAGTCATCATCCTGCTGGCAATGGTTTATGCACTGGGCTTGTTCATTGTCAGTAGAGGTATTCGGTGGACACTGCCCTGGTTTCTCTGCATCATGATAGGACATTTTTTTTAGAAAATTGTAGTTAGAGCTCGTTGTACAGGTTATATACTTCTTAAATCAGGTCAGAATTTGAAATTAAGATATCATGGGACGTAAGAAATTTTTCAACATGTTCAACATGTTACAGAATTGGAAGGATATTCATAATTAAAGGATTTATCAACAATCCTCATTCCAATACTAGAGACCACCAGAGAAAATATGACAATGTAATGCTGTTTGTCATAATTAGACAGTAGACTCTTTATATTAGATCCACTGAATGGCCAGATAAATTAATATATTGGGCTCCACAATCACCCCTTTTCTTGGGGTCTTGCCGACACGTATATTTATGCATGAACAGAGACCCTTTTACATTTTAAAGACTGGTGATCCATCTCTACCTTTATGAAAGAGCAAAAAGCAAGATAGGTCTTGCTGCACCACCAACGATTTACCTTTTTGACAAGAGATAGATGGGCAGATATAACTTGTATCTGATTCCACCACATTGCATCCCTCTCTTGGCTGCAGGCAAACAGCCTTTGAGCAGAATAGAGCACCAGTAGCATTGACACAGTTCCCCACATCCAGGTGGTATGTGTTTTCATAAGTAAGGTGTGGAGGTATAGTTATGGCAGGGAGTAACATATTCCAGACAGGCATTGCTACTACAGAGGAATCTAAGAAAATGATAAGTAAAAATGGAATGGAATGGAATGGAAATGGAATAAAAAAGTAGAAAAAATTAAAAGAGTCACTCTCACAGAAAATTACTCAAATGGTGGAGTGCGAATGGTTGACATACATTACCAAATGTTAAGCTTCCGCCTGAAATGGTTAGGAAAGTTTCTGAACGATAAACAAGAAACTTGGAAAAAAATGTGTTCGTATTGGTTTGACCTCTTAGGAGGTATCAATTTACTGTTGAATTGTAAATACAACATAAGTAATTTAAACATTGTTAACACAAAGAAAATTCCAACTTTTTATAAAGAAATATTACATGCTTGGATACTTATACGAGATTTAATCACATTGTAACATTTCAAATCCATAATAGATTGTGATTCTATGTGTTATAACGAGATCAAATTATTTGCATAATAAGTTTATTTTGTCTAATAATCAGTCTGTTTTCTTTAAAGACTGGTAAGAGATGGTAAAATTTATGTAAAAGATCTCGTTGGAATTAACGGTTTCCAGGTCGATAGAAAATATAATGTCAAAAATAATCAATAGAAGAAGTAAAATATATTGTAATGTTTGATTATGCGAAACTTAAAAAAGCAATACCTTTAGTATGGTCCAAAAGATAAAGCAAGACAGGGTTCCCACAGTCATGGAAAATCCTGGAAAAACCTGGAAATCCTTGAAAAATTGTGGTCATGGAAAGTCAGGGAAAAGTCAGGGAATTTGGAAAATTTGTGAAAAGTCATGGAAAACCATGCAATCTGTTTTTCAAATTTCTGTGGGAACCCTTGGATGGCTTTGAGAAGGTGGATGCCATCATAACGTGTCAGAAAGGATAGTAGCACTTTGGTCATGGAAAAGTCATGGAAAAATCATGCATTGTGTTTCCAAATTTCTGTGGGAACACTGGCAAGATGCTGTTGCAAATACGATACAACAAGAAAGACTCGATGTTCCAATTTGTGTATTAAGAAACAAATTGAAAATAATCAGTGATATAAAAAGCAATGTGGTTTATTAGTTTGTTTCCCTCACGAAACACTTTAACGAATAAATGTTGTTTATATTGGGGAAATAAATTTTAATATTGATATAACATGGTTAAATGTTTTCAATTTTAACCTCATCCATGTCAAAGAATAAAAACTACGAGAGTTTAACCTTAAACTATTGTACAATCTTATTACCAGTAAAAAGTAATCTTTTTAAATGGGGTATAAGAGAAGACGATTTATTGTTCAAATGTTTAGTGAAAGAAGACATTGTCCACGCTTTATTGATAGTGAATTGAAACAAACAATACCTAAAACATATAGAAAACATATTACAGAGAGTCTTCAAGTTTCAAACAAAAATAGTTAGATCTACATCTTTTAAAAATTGAATGCAACTGCCAAATCGTTTTATTTATGACTTTAGCCTTTTATATATATATATTAAGGTTATCTTGGAAAGAAATAAATCGGGAAAGAAAATAGAAAAGTTGTTTTAAAACATGTGTTAAGAAGAGAAATTAGAAATAGAATAGAAATACAAGGTTATGAACAGGAAAGGAATAAATGGAACAGCCAAGCGAGAAGATTTGAATTACCGAAAAGAATATTAGATTTTCTGTGAATATTTGATGTAATATGAATGTTGTACGACTATGAAATAAATCCTCTGTTATAGAGGCAAAAAAAAAAAAAATAAGTAAAAATGGCATGTAGCGAGTGAACTTTATCACTTGAGATATATACAAAACTGTAAATTTAGTAACCTTTTCCAGTAGAGATATGAATGAGTAGTTCACAGTAGTTGTACATTTGTTATTCATTTCCATGACATGCTTAATTTATATCTATAGACACAATAAAATTAACGAGTCTTGCTTGATTTCTCTATCAATAAAACACGCAATACGACCTTTTGACCCCAAGATGCCCTTTGATGTTACCTTTGTAGGTATCATATATGTGACAATACCTAATGAACATTTGCTCGAAGTTAAAAAAAATTTATGCAAAAATAAAGAAATCAGGACCATTTAAGAAAAGTCGGCCTTTTATCTCATCATCCTCATCAACACACATGTGGTAATACCCAAGAATCATTTGTACCAAGTGTGAACACAATTGATGGAGATATTATTTTTTTTTAAAGTGTAAGAAAAGTTGATATTTAAGTTGACCTTTTGACCCCTATATGACCTTTGATCTCATCATCCTCATCAGCACACATGTGGTATTACCCAAGACTCATTTGTACCATGTGTGAACACAATTGATGAGAAATAAAGAAATGAGAGCAAGTTAAATAAAAAACTAAAAACTTTTAACATTTTCGTAAGAGACTAACAGGAAAAGTGATTACTAGGTCTCTGCCGAACTTTGTTCAGGCAAGACAAAAAAAAGACAAGTACATATCGGTACCAGTTTTACGGGGTCTACTTCGACCCCCAGCCTCAACCACGATATCTTCTTGGTCGATAGATACTGTCGGAGGTGTAAAACAACAAAATAAATCAAAGGCATAAATGAATAGGGCCTTCGTACAGTACATAATATGCAGAGTCTGAAGTAGGAAACTAGATTCACTCATGTTTTTTTGTTGTTTTTTTACACAAACAGTGGGCTTTGAAACTAGACTCCATTCCAGACACAGAATAAGTTCTAAAGTTTTTTAGAACTTTTTTAGAAATTCAAATTAGTATAACATAGGGCAAGTCCACGCTATTTGTTCCCGAGATGGTGATTTTTCTACTTTTTGACCATTTTTGTGTCTAGTGTGTCAGTAGGTTTGTAAAGGTATACATAATGTGTCATATATCACCATAAAGGGTATGAAATGAACTTAATGCAAATGAGGTCAAAAAGGTCATTTCAAGGTCATATGACGTCACAAGGCTCATCAATATTCATGAAAAATATATAAAATGCATTAAAAATGCTATTTTCAACCATTTAAAAAAGAGGTTTGTCATAGGAGTACAACCAAAAAGTAAGTATTTTCTCTTTTTATATTTTCTTGGCTAACTCTGGTGAAAATGTCACGAACCTAGCACATAGCTTTCTATATTTTTAGACTTAAAATATTCAGGTCTCAGAAATAGTCTCACAAGAGTTACTGAGCTGATGTAAAATCATACATTTTTATTACCCACCCTCCCACCTTTAGAAATGAAACAAAATAAGTTTTTTTACATTTGTGTTTTGTATTATGTTTCTTTTGTTTTATCAGAGTGATTTTTTAACAAAAGATGTTTCTACGCCTTGGCTACACCAATTGTTTAATGAAAAATATTACAGGGAATAATTGTCCTGTGTGTTACTGTCCCGTTTGTTACCTGACATAGTTTTTAAAACTTGACCTTTGCCAGAAAACTTGAAGTTGTATTAGCTTTAAAATATGTCCTTACAATGTTTATTACATGTTTAAGAGGACATGACTCTGCAAATTTAGATCTACTTTTTTAATTCAGAGTTATATATGAAAAAAGTCAAAATTTGAAAACACCATTTTTTTGCGGTCCCGTTTGTTACCGACGAATAAATGATCATAAATTAATTATGAATTGAGTTATTTCAACTATTTTTTATGTTTTTGTTGAACATTTTTAGTACTTTAAGGAATATGCCAAGGATTGAGATTTCATTTCAGATTTTTCAAACAAGCCCTATTTTTGGCTCTGAATGTCCCGTTTGTTACCGCGCAAAATAGCGTGGACTTGCCCCATAACATTACAAAACAAAACAAAACAAAACAAACCAAATCAAACCGAGCAAAACAAACTAAACAACAAAAAAAACAAAAAAACATAACATAACAAAACAAAACAATACAAAACATAACATAATATACAATCATAAAATTGGCGACAAAAATGGTTGCAATCAACATTCCTGCACCTTCACCATTACTGGAGACTCCTGGAGAGGCCCAAGTGAGGTGGACAAGGTTGAAATAAAGCTTCAAAACTTACCTGGAAGCCTGCAACCTCGACAAGACATCGACAGCAGTGAGCGAGGGATAGCCCTGGGCAACTCTAGTACACTGCCACGGTGTCAAGGGACAGCGAATATTTTCATCATTTGAGTAAATCACTACGAGTGCTCATAAACTCTTGACAATCATTTTGGACCAAAGGTAAGGGCGATCATACGTTACAAATTATGCTGACAAGCTCTACACAATAGCAAGCCAATTTCTCAGTGTTTTGCAGCACTTAAGGGACTGGAAGTCGATTGTAAATTTGGTGCATTAACTGAAAATGTTAACAAGTTAAATGAAAAGGTACAATCGGTTGATCGAAAAGACTCTGATTCTAACAATAAGAATAAGAGAGTGATTTTTGATGGAGGATGACATGCTAGAAAGTGCACTTAAGCTGATCAAATCCAGCCAGCTCATAACTCACAAGTGCTCTAGTAACTTATGCGATAGTGTATTACCAGAGGTATCTAAATGGGGTGAGGGTTGGGGTCTTTATATGAATAAAGAAAGAGGAAAAAAAATGTTGTGTTACTGCACTGTTCTCTGGCAGTAATTGATCATATCTTGCCAGCTCATAACTCACAAGTGCTCTAGTAACTTATGTGATAGTCTACATTTAAAAGGGGCATCTAAATGGGAGGCACAGGTCTTAAAATAAAAAAAGGAAATAAGAAATATGTTGTGTTACTGCACTGTTCTCTGGCAGTTATGTATAAAATCCAGCCAGCTCATAACTCACAAGTGCTCTAGTAACTAAGATGATAGTCTACATTTACAAGGGGCATCTAAATGAGAGGCACAGGTATTAAAATAAAGAAAAGGAAATAAGTAATAGGTTGTGTTACTGCACTGTTTTCTGGCAGTAATGGATAAAATCCAGCCAGCTTCATAACTCACACAAGTGCCCCTCTAGTAACGTAGGTGAATAATCTACATTTACAAGGGGCATCTAAACGGGAGGCCACAGGTCTTAAAATAAAGAAAAGAAATAAGAAATAGGTTTGTGTTACTGCACTGTTTTCTCTGGCAATAATGGATCAAATCCAGCCAGCTCATAACTCACAAGTGCTCTAGCAACTTAGGTGACAGTCTACATTTACAGGGACATCCTGGGAGATGGTTTGGGTCTAGAATAAAAAAAAAATAAAGAAAAAGGAAATTAGAAATATGTTGTGTACTGCACTGTTCTCTGGCAGTAATGGATCAAATCCAGCCAGCTCATTACTCACAAGTGCTCTAGTAACGTAGGTGATAGTCTACATTTACAAGGCCATCTAAATGGGGGAGCTGGTGTGGGTCTTAGAATAAATGAAGAAAAAGGAAAAAAAGAAAATAGTGTGTTACTGCACTGTTCTTGGCAGTAACAGATCAAATCCAGCCAGCTCATAACTCACAAGTGCTCTAGTAACTTAGGTGACAGTCTACATTTACAGGGAAATCTAAATGGGAGATGGTTTGGGTCTAGAATTAAAAAAATAAAGAGAAAAGGAAATAAGAAATATGTTGTGTTACTGCACTGTTCTCTGGCAGTAATGGATCAAATCAGCCAGCTCATTACTTACCAAGTGCTCTAGTAACGTAGGTGATAGTCTACATTTACAAGGGCCATCTAAATGGGGAGCTGGTGGTGGGGTCTTAGAATAAATGAAAAAAAGGAAAAAAAGAAATAGGTTGTGTTACTGCACTGTTCTCTGGCAATAATGGATCAAATCAGCCAGCTCATAACTCACAAGTGTCTAGCAAACTTAGGTGACAGTCTACATTTACAGGGGACATCTAAATGGGGAGATGGTTTGGGTCTTAGAATAAAAAAAATAAAGAAAAAGGAAATAAGAAATATGTTGTGTTACTGCACTGTTCTCTGGCAGTAACAGATCAAATCCAGCCAGCTCATAACTCACAAGTGCTCTAGTAACTTAGGTGATAGTCTACATTTACAAGGGGGCATCTAAATGGGGGAGGGGGCGCAGGTCTTAAAATAAAGAAAAAGGAAAAAAGAAATAGGTTGTGTTACTGCACTGTTCTCTGGCAGTAATGGATCAAATCCAGCACACAAGTGGTATTAACCAAGGATAATTTATACCTGGGGTGAACAAAACTGATGCTATAAAAAAATGAGTGAAATTTAAACAAAAAGTTTAACATTTTTGTAACAGATGGCCTCACATCATTTGACCTTTTGACCCTAGATGACCTTTGACCCCATCATCCTTATCAACACATATTTGGTATTACCCAAGTATCATTTGTACTATTAAAGTGTGAACACAAATGATGCAGAAATATAGAAGAGAGCAACAAACCAACAGGAAAAGTGCACTAGGTCTCTGCAGAACTTCGTTCAGGCGAGACAAAAACTAGAAAGCAGGGACCAGCCATCAAACTTTTTTAAGGGTCTGCTCCACAGATTACCAAAGTGTCATGTCATAACGGTGGTGTTCTCATGGTTCCTGGATCTAAACAATCTTGTGTTGAACAATAGCGACATGATTGCACCAAAACCTGTTTGAGCATGTGCCCGAGTCTAGCCCATCGCTGGACCGCATTTAGGCTAAACCTCATGCACAGGCTTTTTTTGTTTAGAACCAGTAACTCAGACGACGGGCGATTATAACAACACTTCGGTACTCTGTATTTGAATAATATCCCTCCGATTCAATTTTTATAGGACCATTTCATGTTAAGTGAACAATGATCAATATTAATGTCTTTTCTGAGAAAAGAGCACTTGGAATTGGACAATAAAATCTTGGTGCAAACATGCACAATCAGATGATAAGGTACCTACCACCACGACAAACTCTCATGGGACAGCATCCATTCTGAATGTAAAGCAGCCTGCATCCAGACAGAGGCTGAAGGGTGGGGCACTGGACCTTGGAGCAGTGCACCCTACCCCTATGGCAGACACACAGTGTGCAAGGATCTTCGTACCAGTTGTCTCCCTGCGCATGGTTGGTTTTAGAATTTAAGCATGAGTCCGGATTATCTGAAAGAAATTGAAGTGTAATGAGCTTTGAAAAGCTTAATCATTTATTCATGCCACTAAAAATATAAGAAATGTCTGGTAACTACAAACAGTTACTAAGTCTCACGCATTCTGCATGAGACTCACGCATTTAGGGTCCGTATAAAGATTCCACACAGAACACCCCTTTTCTCACGCAAAATAAGAAAAAAGTAGCATTATTATAGATTTTTACCATTTTTGAGCCTCAAACCCTAAACATTGGCAGTCTTGTCGCGCATTAAGCCCTGCAGGTGCGATGTTTACAGGCAGGCGACCATTATGTGCAAGATCCATTTGTTGTGTGAACGCGCGCCTCCTTTTTGTACAAATTACTTCTGCGCGCACACACATATTGAAACGCAGGCCGCGTGTGCACTTCTTCCAAACACGAGATGCCGAGTCATGAAAATCTCACGCAAAATTTTTTTTTAAACTTGGCATCTCTGTACGTTTAATGTTAAAATTCACATTTATGATCTGTGCCCTGTGACATAAAAGAGATACGATCAATCTTACAACAAGATGAATCCTCGACCGCGCACGGTCGAAATTTATGCCTCCGCCATTGCCAGATCAGAAATACACAGCACATTCACCTATTGATTTTCCTTTATACAAAGACATCTTTGACCTTGACCTTTGACCTTGTGACCCCAAACCTTATTAGATCATAGTCTAAATGTTTTAACTACACACTCCAAAATATAAAATCATCTTCATATGGCGAGAACTAACACATACATGAAATTTCACAATTTGACCTCTGTGACCCTTGACCTTTGACCTGCATTCTCCAAAATCTAATCAGATCATCTTCCTATGACGATACATACCATCCCCAAGTTTGAAGTTGATATCTCAAGTGGTTCTTGGGATAACGCGATAACGAGCTTAATACATGGAATTTCACAATTTGACCTCTGTGACCCTTGACCTTTGACCTACACACTCCAAAATCTAATCAGATCATCTGCCTATGATGATACATACCATCCCCAAGTTTGAAGTTGATATCTCAAGTGGTTCTTGAGATAACGCGATAACGAGCTTAATACATGGAATTTCACAATTTGACCTCTGTGACCCTTGACCTTTGACCTACATACTCCAAAATCTAATCAGATCATCTTCCTATGGTGATAAATACCATTCCCAAGTTTGAAGTTGATATCTCAAGTGGTTATTGAGATATCGCGATAACGAGCAAACGGGACGGACGGACGGACGGACGGACGGACGGACGTACGGACGGACGGACGGACGGACGGACAACCCGAAAACATGATGCCTCCGGCACCACCTTCGGTGGCGGAGGCATAATAAAAATATATCTGCATATATATATATATATATATATACACCATATATTGAAGATTGATCATATCTTTTACACAAGTCCTATAAGAGTATCATTTTTCTTCCACAAACAAAATATTTCACAGGTTGTATTGATTAATCATACATTTTAATTGTTTAATTTTATACATACATTTTTAACGATGAATCAAAAGAGAGAAGAGGACATACACACTTACCAACAGACATGTCACATTTAATATCTGGACAGCATTGTCCTTCAATGTACGATGCCTGACAGCCCGGCCCAATGTCTGGACAAATATGTAATGATGAACAGACGGACTGACCGTCTTGACACATGCATGACATACAGACGTCTGGTGACCAGCTCTCCCCAGCGTAGTATATTTTGCCTCCATTATGACAGCTTTTCTGAGGATCTTAAATTGTAATTGTAAAAATTAAAACAGAAACTTCTAAATTGATCTTCCACACAAGTCACTCCATTATGCAAAGGATTGATAATCACATCAGGCCGCCTGCATATCTTGTTCTCCTAAACACAGGAAATCAACCAATATCGTGCAGAGATATTTACACAAAGGAAGTTCAAGCAAGTTTTAAATAAGACTCAATTCCTACAATAAACATGATTAACGGAACCTCAATATTCAATGAGTCATAATTAAAGGTGGGTCACAGCTTTGGGAGACTTAAAAAGCTATTTTTAGGTCAAAAAAGTTAATATTCACATCGGGATTCATAGCCAATTAAACTGAAAGACTGTGTCCTGAAACTATTTTTATAATAATGATACTACATCAAAAAACCTTCATGAGATATCATATCAGGAATATTACACAGTCTCACATCATGCAATGCGGACAATGTGAGATTATATTTGATCGCTTTCATGTTGATTTTTAATCAATTAATTTCTCTTTAATTCATTGCGTCTATGACACAGACCACAAATCGCCAGGGGGGTTAACTACCTAGGATAGCAATATATATTGCAAGTTTTCATTCATTTGCTGATCTTGCACCAGATCTACAAACATGCTTGGAGTTACAGTCTTAGTGAAGCCAAATAAGGACACACCACTGATATATAATCATACAGAAATCTAACTTACCTTTGTTACACACTGTGTCTGGGCAGTCTAATGCATTGTTAGCTTGGTGTATAGCAAAGCAGAGAGACTGGTTGAAAGTACAATCTTGAGGAGGCAGGATACATTTCAGTCTGTTTGCTTCACATTCACAAGATGAACATGTTGATGGGCAGAACAGATCATCAGTCCCACAACTTAAGTTGAACTCTATATGGATTTAAAAAGCAATCCAATTACCGGTAAAGCTCCAACTAGCATCAGTTGTCAAAAAAAGTGCTTCATGCCTTAAAATTTTTTAATGTTTAATACACCAATCAAATTCCTATTTTTATTGAATACTAGCAGAATTACCCTTGGCAGCAATGGGGGGTACAATTTTTGCCGGGAATTTTTGTTTTTGTTTTATTTGTTTATTTATTTATTCATATTTTATATATTATTCATATATTTCTTTCTGCGAAATGAAAGTTACGCATTCTTAGAAACCTTCACAGAATACGTCCAAAATACCACAAATAACCCCCCTCATGTATATCTACAAAGAATTTAACTATGTTTGCAAAAAATTCCAGCTCGATGGAGTGGATAATCTCAGAGAAAAGCGCCGTCAAAAAAAACGGAGCTGGAAGGACATACACTCAAGATTAGCCAAATCATAACAAGGATTATATAGCTACACATAGCATTTACTTAAATGTAACCAACCCAAACCCTTACCCCATGTTTTTGTTTTGATATTAATGAAAACTTGAGAAAAAAAAGTAAATTTAAGAAATTTCAGGTCATTGATGTGCAACATATCACCCTTTATATTTAGACAGCTGTGCACTCGATCACATAAAGGAATTAACGTGTGTAGGTGCACTTTCAATAAAAATGTGTAAACTGAATTACATGCTTACTATAGGTTTTCCCGGTCAATTTCATTGTTTTGTCAATCAATTGCATGTTAGAGGCATTCATTTTCGGGAAAAACGCCTATAAATCGAAATGTTACCAGTCATAATCATATTCAATCATCAAAATTAACGATTACTGTGATTGATTTCGTATTTGCGCATTCTACTTTACATATTAAGCATATACATTCGGTAATAACTATTCAATTTCGTCGACATTTCATTCCGTATACTCAAATTCACACTAATTTAAATGCACAAAGAATGAAATTAAATGACTATATCCGAATTTGAACTTTGCAACCATTACTTTGTGTGCCTAAAAGTGAATTTGAGAGCATGGACACGAAATTGTTTGACTAAAGTCAGTCTGTCGCATCAAACACACAAATTTGAATACACATTAAATGAAAACGAATGATAAATGTATGAATTTGGCCGGGAAAACCTATATTATATACATAATACATAATATTTTTGACAATAATACAATAAAACAAAAGTACCTTCAGTCACAGGGCACTCTATATCAGGACAGCATTGACCTTTAACCTCTATCAGATGACATGATAAGTGAGGAAGAGATGGGCAGCTAGGCTTCCGATCCAGGCATTCCACCCTGTTGCTTTGGCAGTGACATACAGTGCAGGGGTCATCATGCCAGCGGTCGCCAGAACGGTGCATTACTCCATTCATGTCAAAACAGTGCTCTTCTTTTAATCAGACAAAGAGAATAGATTGCAAATTGTTTTATAGTAGAATTGCTATGAATTAATTTCATAGCTTTGATTCATTATACTTTCTTATTTCATAATTCAATTCCAAATGAATTGTTGATATGTACAAATTTAAACAAATCGTATTAAAACACATTTGCAAAAAGAAAATCCACAAAAAAAAAAAGATAACACGCATCCTCAACTTGAGAATCATTTTCAACAAACACATGATTATATCCCCGTGTCATGTTTGCAGTTGAATTTTCAAGCTAAAATGAAGTAAAGAATATTGTTATTATATCACTAAACCATATCCTTAGTATACAATGTGTCCAAAATAACATGGTACAAGTGGGGAAACAATGATTTAAGTATTGCATCTTCTAAAAAGATTTGTGTTGGTGGTGTCATATTGAAGCAAAAAAGATGTTTATTGCCAACACATTTGCTTTAGTCACACAAAGTTAAGCTCAATTTGTGCGATAAGGATTAGAGAATATCACTTGATCTACAACACAAAATGAAATGGGGAAAAATGGTCAAGAACTTACTTTTTTCTTGCTTTGATAAGATGCAAAGAAAAAAATCTAAGTTGTGACTGAACTACATAGTGTCAAAAAAGTCTGCCTTTACCATTTTCTATAAAAACACTGGAGATACCCTTCTTAACCACATGTTTACATTCTGATTTTTATACTGAGATAGACAATGCACTGTATCACTAATCGTTGAGAATTCAAAAAAGCCATAAAATAAACTTACTTATCAATCATTATTCAATGGAACAGTTATATCCCAGGGTATTATCTACATTCTATTTACCTGATAAAGATTCAACATCAGTACAAAGAAGACGAGGGCAGCATGTTCCTGGTTGTGGAACGCTCTGACACCTGCTGGAGTTGATTGGGTCATCCTGAGTACAGGAAAGAGTGAAGCATGCCACTTCTTCATCATTACATCTGCATTGTGTACATTCATCTTTGAACCAAAAATCCTGATGAAAGTGGTTCCTACCAGTCAATGATTGGCAATCATGAGATCCATCTGTAAAAAAAAAATGGGAACTATAATGATAAACAAGGCAAATGCATCTGCATCTACTTTATGCATATATAGCAGCCCTGAAAGAGCCCTTAAAGCATTCCAGGAATATTTTCTCAGTGGCAGATCCAGGATTTTAAAATAGAGGGTGTGCCAGTCCCGATAAGGAGGTGAGCCGCCAAAATGTTCTGATTTTAATTGTACAGTCAATGAGAAGTGTTCAAACTATAGAGGGGACGTGCATTCCCTGCACCCAGCCTGGATCCGCCACTATTTCTTACCAGCACGCATTTACATCACTGGGATAGTGAGTGGTAATACCTTGCCAAAGGACATGAGTGAATTAGCAGGGATTCTATGTAAATTGCAAGGACTTACTGCTCATGCCTGAACAATCAATCTCTAGACAGCATGTCCCCTCAACAGCAACAGCCAGACATCCAGCAGGAATGGTTGGACAGGTCATCCCAAGGCACTCTATGACCCCTGCCCAACAACGGCATACAGAGCATGGGTCATGGGACCAATGGTCACCATGGTGATAGCGCTGTCTGTCTTGGTAGCAGAATGCACTTGGTGTATCAGGTACTGTAGTAGTTGTGAGAAATAAATAACAAACACTAAAAGACCACTCTTGTTTATACGTGTATACATAAATTCAATGGATGTCATTTTTTACCCTGTTCAATAGAATTCAGGCTTAATTTCATACAACTGAAGTCAATTAGAAAAGTCTGGTAATCATAGTTAACATCTGAATGTACAAAAACTACATTTTGACACACTATCTTTCCTGATAAGGAGAGTTGTAATGAGAGAAATTATATATTTCATGATCTTCAAAGATTCTGCCCAGAGGAGAATAGACAGATTATAAATCTAAAATTGAAACTTCTAACATCAAAATCAATATAATATTCAAACATATAATACTGAAGACACTGTTAATCATACTTTGAATGAGTTTTCTTTATCTATATTATTCTTAGGTGAAATACAGCATTGATGACATAAGATTTATAAAATAAAACCCTCACTAGAGGAATCACAGGAAAAACAATGTCAACAATAGCTTCAACACTTACTTGTCATTTCTGGTCTTGGATTCAGACATTTTTGCTGAAGAGTTGATGGATCTCTACAACACTTCTTTGCACCACTGCACTCCATATCCACAGAGCAATTACTGAAATCAGCATCTCCTTCTGATTCGGTTGGACACTCCCCCGGTTTTACTTCATGCAGATAATTAAATAATAACATTGATACAAAGCTTAACACAATGTTTTTTAGCACCTACAGTCTCATTATTTATAGAAGATCTGGTGGTTGTTATATTATGTTTTGTATTGCATTTCCTCCATTGGCAGTAATGTGCCATAACCTACATGTAGACTACTATTACTCTTATATGTTTGTTTATGTGCAATTCTTTTATATGTATATGTTTATACTATGTTCCTTTTTTGAAGATATACGATAAAGTGATAAAAAAATCAAAATTAACTGGCTTTGGAAGAGTTTAGTAGCTGATCTGATCAAGTCTTCAAGTAAATTCTAACTATTATTACCCAGTTACATCACCTGAGTCATGTGTGACAATTTAAACATAATGAATGTTTGCAAGTTTATTAGTGAATACGCACTGTATCAATGTTAAAACACAACTGATGAGATAATGAACAAGACATTGAGTTCACTATCCATCATTGTGACTGAGTGCAGTGCGTATCACTAATACACACTACGGCACAAACGAGCATCACAAGCTACAGGGCACATAATATGCCCCAAAGCTTACAATCTGTTGTGACCATTGTATTAATGGAGTGACTTAGCAGGAGGAACATGGTTAATAGAATTAACAGACATCTAAGTGTAACTGATGTATGTTACAAAATATTTAAATTTAAATTGTATCATCTAGATGTTACATAATGGAGTGACCTGGCTGGAAGAGGTAATTTCTTGCAGTGGGTAGATTGGCGACATCTCAGAAATATGTGCGGTGCAGTTTATATCAAATGGGCCATTCCACAGTAGCTTCACTTTGCAGGATTTTGCATATCTAGACTAATTGCATCATAGTTATGTAAATGTAAATATCAAAGATTTTAATATATATCTATATGCATATTTACTAGAAACCTAAAATATTTCCATAATTTACATAACTACTCATGAATCAAAGAATTTAAATATAAAAAAGCCCAGTAACTGACATTAATGTGGAATTGATGAAAGGAAGAAGTTGTGTAGATGTGGTACAAGCTACGCAACTGAATTTCCTACCACAATCTCACTGACTACATTACAAAGACTTTTAAGAAATGAATATTGAATAGAGACCTGCAGTTGGAATAAACTGTATTAGCACCTTATTCTGTCTACAAATATCATACTCATAAGTCCCACAAGCATACTGCATGAATCTCCTGAGAGACCTCTGTTTGACATCCTATCCTAGAAACCAAATGAATTTCACCTACACTGAAACAAGTGGCGATGTCATTTTTGTTAACAGATGAACCAGACTCAGTATCCACTATTAAATTATTATCCACCAAAGTACTTGTTCTATCCAAACAAACATGATTTGATAACACACCATATTTCCATGGGTCTATGCAGACGTTGTCACAGCCATCATGACAGCATTTCCAGTTACCATGACAATCATCATCAGTCGAGCACACCTCGTGTGGCACTAGATGGCGGCATTCACTTCTTGAATGAGAAGATTGTTGAGGGCATTGCCCATACTTTAATACTGCATAGGAAAAACCAAGAAAAAGACACATTTACAATATAGGCTAATAAAATATAACCATTAAAATTTTATTACAAAAGATTTAAGAAACTGCAATGTGTGGAACAGGTATTGAATCTTATTAGGAGTAATCTTTACAAAATGAAGACACTCACATACACTAGGATCAAAATGGATCAAGGATAAAATAGCAAGATTTTTCCCCAAACAAATGAAGTCTTCTCAACTATTAAGAGGAAAGGAAAAGGGAGAAGCTAAAAAATTCCTTAAGGTATATTTCTGACATTAATTTTGGCTGGAGTTAGTACAGAATCCCTCAAAGATGATTATGAATAAACTAAAAGTCAATGAAAATTACAAATTTGAAACATTATTTTGTCTCTCTTCCCATGCAATCTTTATTACGTTTGTCATGCAATCCAAACACACATATACAAAGCATTAATCTAGTAGTCTTCTAAAGAATTCTTAAAATAAGCGATTCTTTCTCACTGTGGATTAGTGGTTCAACACACTCCATGCCACAACTGTTGCTGCAACATTTCAAGTTGCTGCCACATTCCTGATCAGTGGTGCATTCAAAGACAGTTCTGCATGTCATTCTGCTGATTGATGGACATTGTCCTGTTTTGACCTGTAAGTGGCCAATGGTCGTGTTCTCCTAGTTGCAAAATAATGACAAGGAAATTACATTTTATTCAAACTTCCACAGTACCTAATTAACTCAGTACTAAGATAATTTTAATCTTAACTGGTCACCTCCTTTCCTTTAAAAAATCTTGACTTTCCTTAAAAAGATATGAAATTATTTCATCAAACACCATGAGGTAGGCCGCAATTCATGAGATCTTAATCACATTTAATTCAACAAATAAAAGAACTGCAAATTGTCATGAACCCTTTATGTGCTATGGGTGCCTATCAGCAAATCCCTTGCTGTACCACATGTGCCAATCTGTACAAACAATAGGCACCTATTAGCACACAGGATTTAACTCTAAAATGCAATAGATTTGCATTATAGCACACTTCCTGTTTTAGATCCTTTTGTTTCTAACAGTAAATAGCATTTTTCGACTGGAAATGTTAGATAATCTGTGAATTCTAAGTAAATCCAAGCTTTACAGAAATTAAATTATACATATAGGTATAATTTGAATTCTAAGTACCGTAAATCTAAACTTTACAGAAATCAAATTATACATAAAGATGTAATTTCAATAGCAAATAGAGAATGAGTGTTATTTATAGAAATATATATGTTCTGTGCTCCATTAGGGTTTTAAGTCTTATATGCTCTGGAAGAGTAATTTCAATGTATTCATACAATCATTTATTCAGTGCTAAACCACACTGATCTCCAGAGATGCCAACCCTACAGAATAATTATAACATTAGAAATTAGAAGAATGGGAGAATTAGGAGAATAGTGCAAATATTTGAAACAGCACAATCAAATGACTTCCCATGAGAGAGAGCATGAATAATAACCTTTTGCTCGGTCATTCAACTAAATGGCAAAGCATTCAAATCAATAGTTTTCTATCTCTTGTGACCAAGACATTTGTGTTTCAGCTATTTGCATATGTTCTAATTTCTAATGTTATTTAATAATTATTCCATAGTATTGGCACCTGTATATCTCCTCAAATATCTTTAACATCAAATAAAACTAAAGAAAAAAAAATAATAAGGCTGACCGACTAAACTCAATGCAGTGGCAGATACAGGATTTCAGGATGGGGGGGGGCGCCAGGCCCGATAGGGGGGGGGCCTCGGGAATTTTCCGATTTAACATGTACAGTCAATAAGCGGTTTTCAAATTATAGGGGGGCGCGTCCTCTGTGCCCCCGACTGGATCCGCCACTGCTCAATGTACTGTACATGAGTAAACATCCTTGTCTCTGATGAAATAAAATGTAACTTACACTGTAAGATTCAGATATGAATTGGCATTCTTTCCCACAACCAGTATAGCAGCATTTGTGCATATGGGGACAATGGCTGTCATCTTCACAATGATATATCCTCTCGTAGCTACGGCAGTCAGATATCACGGACCTCGGACACTGGCCTTCATGGACTACAAAAGGGCAAGAGATAGAAAATTATTATCTATGCTAACCATTGACATCTTTAATTAGGGTAATATAATAGAACAAATGCGATTATGTCTTATGTAAATTTGAAGACGGTAATGTGGTGGTACTTATTGAGGGTTCAAAGCAAACTCATAGGAAAGTAAAAAGTCTATGGCAGGTCTGCGGCAGGTCTGCTGCACACTAAAAGTATGTGGCAAAGAGTATGCAGGAGTATGCTGCAGAAATAAAGTTTGTGGCAGAGTTGCTGCATACTAGTACGCCGCAGGAACAGTCTGCAGCAGATTGTTCTCTGGCATACTAGTATTCGGCTAGTCTGCGGCAAGAAAAAGATCATCTTATTTACATAAAGTGTGCGGGAATTATGCCATAGAAAGCTACTCAAATGTTTAAAGATTCCAGGAAATTGTGCCACAGGAATTTTTATTTTAGCCAATGAGCATCGAGTACTTTGAAAATTGCATCAATTGGTAAAATGGCGGTTTAGAGTCAGTCAGCATGAAGTTTTCTGCCCCTTTTCGGCAAATATATCCAGTAAAACACCCATAAGTTATATGATTGATATCTATTGGACTTATTAGGAAGTTAAGACATCACAATTTCTGTATAATGATCTATGTTATTTAAAATTTAGTTAACATTATTAAGATATATGCATACCTGTCTAAATGCAAGTTCCCGCATATTCATTTCTGTGTGGCTACCATAGAAAGCTAATAGTTCTTGATATGCTCATAAATGAATTATGTCTTTCTTAATATATATATGCTCTTACAGTGGCCTAAATACATTGCACATGCTGCTACTGTGAATGTATAATATAAAATAGTGAATAGTGGTAGTATTTTGCGAGCTGTGATTGGTTGACATGATGTCACGTGTCATGCACGTTTTTGTTTTAGTGCACAATTTTTTTTATTTTCCCCATAGATGGGGTCATGTCTGGGGGCTGTACTTTTTTCGTGGGGGCTTTTGAGAGGGCCATTTATTTTTTTTTTAATTCTTTACTTTTCAAGACCCCCCCGCCTAAAAAAAAAAAATATAAAAAAAACATGGGGGCAAAATAAATTCGGCCAATTTTTATTTTATATATTTTTTTATTTCTAATTTTTAAAAAATAATCGGCCCCCCCCCCAAAAAAAAAAAAAAATTAAGGGGGATGCCCAAAAAATTTGGTGCCTTTTTTTTTATGCGAAATTTTCTAATGAAATAAAAAAAAAAATCGGCCCCCCTCCCCCCCCCAAAAAAAAAAATGCCAACTAGAAATTTCATATTAAAAAAAAAATTGCACCCAAATATTTTGAGCTCCTAATTTTTTTCAAGGGGGGGATCTTGAAAAATAAAGAATTTAAAATAAAATTAATTGTCTGCCCCCCACAAAAAAAAAGGCCCTCTCAAAATCCCCAACTAAAAAATACAGCCCTCAGACATGACCTCATCCATGGGAAAAATAAAAGCAGGTCTGACAAGTTACTTAACCACCCCTCACAGGGTTCCCTATCCTGCAACGTAAAAAATTGTGCACTACAACAAAAAACATTCTTTCTCTGATTTATGCAGGAGCTTCTGAATATGTATACTTATGCAAATAAACACTTTAAATACGAAAGGAATCAGTATAGGTGTACCTGTAGGCCTTCTACTTTTCACTAACTGTGACCAAAATGTTTTAGATTTAGGTGGTGTATACAGTCTGTGTCAAATAAAATGGTACAAGTGGAAAACATTTATAGCATGAAGATAAATAACAACCTGGTATTTTTTAGTACTTTCATAAGGCAAGGTAATCTGCAGACTTTCATCTGCAGTATTTTTCATCACATTTGGTGCAGTATTTTTTGATATATGACTAATTTTCTACAATCAAGAAAAATCAATTTTTCGCACATCGTCCCATGCCCTTGTTTATGATTTCGCATAATGACCGTGGATTCAGCGCTCCAGAACAATAGAAGTGCGTAATTTCGATCTGTTCCTTGTCGCACAAAACTTAGCATAACTTTTGTTCTACGAAAGCAGATTATACAGGACAAAGGGCATCAGCAAGAAAAATCTTTTGGCTTTAATTTAGTACCACAAACACACATAATATGAAAAGATTTCACACCTAAATTATTTTTTTCCCCAACTGTACCATTTTTTTTACACAGACTGTATAAGCAGGTAGTGTTTTGTGACAGAGAGTGGCAGAAATGCAACAGGCAGGGCCAGTGCACAGTCGGGGGGTAAAGGGGGGAAAATAATATCCTGCCGCATAATCTGTATCATTCTGAAAGAGTACGGGGCAAGTCTGTGAAAAGGAAGTAGCATATGAATATTCATGATAAAGGGTATGCCGCAGACCTGCCACAGACTTTTTATCATGCTGAAAGAGTATGCGGCAAGTCTGCGACAAGGAAGTAGCATATGAATATTCATGATAAAGGGTATGCCGCAGACTTTTCATTATGCTGAAAGAGTATATGCGGCAATTCGGTGGATTCACAATGCGGTGTGCCACCTATCGATTGCAGCGGACAGGCCGAAATTCGAAATTAATCTCTGTGTGGTTCGCGCCGCGCTGCATATTTGCATAATAAAATAATAGGATAAAATGTGATTATTATCTGCGCTGGCCGGTATGCCTCGATCAGTCTATTTTTTTTTAGTTTGTCGACCCGCATTCGCCAAGAAACAGCTGGGTCCGCCACTTTTTAAAAGCAGAGGTAAACACACACACACAGTCACACTACACATTGTGCCTTCGATGTCGACCCCGAAGTTACAAATTGGCCTGTCCGCTGCAACCGATAGGTGGCGCACCGTATTGTGAATCCATCGAATTCTGCAACAAGGTAGTAAAAAATGAATATTCATGAAAAAGAGTATGCTGCAGACCTGCCGCAGACTTTTCATCCGACTAAAAGAATATGCAGCAGGTCGATCTGCTACAGAATCTAATTTGCATGTGAAAACCTGCGGCAGGTCTGCCGCAAATCTGCGGCAAGTATGCGCCAGGAGTATGCGGGAGGCCCAAGATTTTCCTATGGGATGTGGAATGTCAAAGATGTAATTTTTATGATTTTAAACTTACACATATGTTGCATAAATTTAAAAGAGAGCATTCTCTTTCCAGAACATTCTCTAGTCATATTTCTCCTCAGTGCATATTGAAACCAAACTTTTCTTATTAGGCAAGTTAGCAACAAACTCCTTTTTTTTCAATGAAAATTTACTGCCACCCTACAAACTCAAAAGGGAAAATAAATATATTAAAACTCACTCTTGGGTATAGGACTGGTACACGTCATGCTACCTCCATTCCTACAGCATTTCTTGTCCCCTTGGCAATCAGCATCCTCTGAACAAGGAAAGATGCTGCCTGCCACTGTCATAGATGATGATGAATGGGGGCAAGCACTAGCTTTCTCATTTTCATTACCTGAATTTAGATAAATGTTAAACTATCAACACAACTACAGGTGGGTGCAAGCTGATGTAACCTCAACTTAGTAACCCTTAGATGATAACGTACCTGCCACTTAGCAACCCTTAGAGTGATGACAATATTTTCACCACCAGTAAGACCAACAGACATGGCAAGGCAATGTTTCAATGCTCCAGCCATGCAAGAATCTCCAGGTACAATTTTTTTTTCATTGGTTGCCAGGGGAGACAAAAGTTCCTAAATGACCAACCATATTTATACATAGTTTCATGAAACTTTGTATTGGGAAAACAATCCCAACAAGTGTCAAATCTTCAATATTGCACCTAATACTCAACATGCTCTATTTAACGCATATATACATTGCATTAAAAATAAAAGCTGGTGATTGAGTGCACATATCTTTTGATAGTAAATAGTGGTAGAAAAATACGCGTTGCGATTGGCTAGGTCAGTACCATGTGACCTACCTTCGATTTGTTATATTGTACATATGTACAATATAATTTCGGTTTTTGGATGGTAAAGCCAGTGTTAAATGAATGGGGAGAGTATCGATTCTATCAATTGCCTTGTTGCGCTAGTGCGTAATAACAGTAAAATTGTGCGCACAAACGTTGATAACAATGGGTACGCGGAGCAACAACATACGTCACAATAGCTTAATTAGCACAAAAAATTGGTAAACATAGAATCAGATTAGGCAAGATCTAGTGGTCTATTTACTACAATAAATAGTGAACGCTCCATCTTGCAACATTACTGGACTATATGATGTTCAAATACTAAATTATCTCTCGTGCAGATCTATTTCACCTCGGCCTGCGGCCTTGGAGAAACAAATCTGCACTTGGGATAATTTAGTATTTGTCGTACTTATAATCCAGTATAATGCGCGATAGATTGTACACTATATAATATATACATGATTCATAATTCTGTTAAATTTCAAAAAGAAAAAGAGTACATCAACTTTTGAGATGTTTTTTTTTTTACCAACCTTGTGAGCATGATATAGGATGGTCTCCAATGGTGAAAACAGGAAAACACTTTCCACAACGTTCATCTATTCTGCAGGTGGCTTGTGGGTAGAGGTCACAGGTCATGGATTTGCAGGGGTCATAACCACATCTCCACCTTAAAGCTTAATGAATAAGAAATTAGCCAATACAAAATAATTAAACCATAGTGCATTTCTTAAATGGTACATTTTGAAATTTTAAGATTTCTCTGACGGTGAGCAATCACAAAACCTCAGTCTTTCATTAGCCTTGCTTTCACATATTTTCATGGGTGACATGGTTAGAAGGTAGTGTACAATATGTCTAAAACCTACAATGCAAAATGAATTTTTCTTGACAAATTACTCTTATCTAAAGATCTACACCATCAGAAAGTATGTTTTTCTTGCTTTTAAGAAGTTACTAATGATAAATTTGGTTTGTTACTGAACTGAATAGTTTTGGGAAAAAATAGTATTTCCGCTTTGTACCATTTTATTTAAAAGACACACAGTTCAGTAGAATTAACACAGATTTCTGTTACTCTTCACCAGTAGGGGGTGGTTTCCTTGACTTGAATTTTATATTTTACTGAGCAGATTATATTCAATGCCAAGATGTTATTTTGACCTAATAATATTAGGTTTCATGTAACATGACATCTTTGGTTTTTTTACAAAACAGACCAGTTCTCTACAGGGGCTTGGAAATTGGGGTCAATATTTTTATAGATGACTTTAGTTGGTCTGTTCTGTTAATCCAGCATCTTATTAAGATAAAAATGTAGGTATTCATATGTAAATGGGATAGACTACTTCCATAACTTATGGTTCTATATTGGTTACATCTGGTTCTGTATCAACCCAAAAAAGTTTAAATTAGTCTTTGTTATATTTAAGTGATCATTAGTCAGTTGCTGTGTCTTGGCTGGTTAACTGGTTATTACATGTACAAACTCCTATACCTTTAATTTTCAGTTTCAGGGAATTGCTGACATTTCCAGGAAGGGATCTATTAACATCTTGAAGAAACAAAACTATAATATTCATTGGATTTTAATATATTTTGTTAACACGGTACACAACTGACAGCTTAAGAAGATGAAAATAATTTACCACAATCGTTTGAGCCCACTGCCGAAATATGGAGCTCTGTTCCCTGAAATTTCTCTCCGCATCGTGTAACACACCAGCAGCTGGAGCCAAGGCACTGTGTATGGTTGTAAAAACCATCAGGCATGCAATTTGGTCTGAATGCCCCTGGATTGGTGGAAGTCCCTCCTTGAGATAGTTCTTCAACTTCTTTATTACAAGGTGGAATATTAGGCTCTGATTTTTCTGGGGATGTGAGGTAAACCAATCATAATGTCACATTTAATTATTAGCGTGCATCGTTCTGATTTTAAAAAGTCTATATGATCCCATCCAAACCAAAACCACCATACATAAATGAAAAGCTTAGCAAATTTTGTAAAAAAATATATATATATATAATTTTAAAAAAACTTAATAAGGAAAATTTAAAATACATTCAATTAATTTTTAGTATTCCACAAAATCAGATTATACCCTAAATTTCTACACCTCACAAAAATGATGGTACAACAAATCTAAAATTAATGACATTTAAAATTGGGAAGTTTGCCAAAAATGTCCCAAGTTTAATTAATGCCATGGTATTATGGATTATACCAAATCTACTTAAATGAATTCATGGAACATATAGCATCTTCTTTAGTATAAACAACTCTAATTATTCAAAGCTCTAAAATGACAGTTTTCAGAGAGTCACCTCAAGTGAACTACCTCTAAACTTTTAAAATGGTCTTGTGTTGCATATACTGCAAATTAATCTACACAGAAGATACAAGCAGTATTGCTCTTACTAAACTCTAAATTAGCATTTAAGACAAAAAATAATTGTTACAATAATTGTATAGTTGATAAGCACCAAAAAAATGCAACTATGGGAAGCAAAGAGCTTGTTTTAACCCAGGACGGAGCCCAAATTAATTCATGCTAAGGTCTATGGGAAATATGTGTTATAGCCAAAGCAGCTCGTTTCCAACAGTTTAAAAGATTAAAAAAGGAGCATTAATCTTCAAAAACAGGATGTAAATAATAGTTCTCTCTACATGGGGTTGCTACGGAATTAAACATTTGATCTGGAAAATAGGTTACCAAAAGTTTATCTCTATGAGGAAAGCAAACTGGCTATTATAGGGTTAAATAAATGTCCAGTATTAGGAACAATGTTCATACTCCATTTTGAACAAAATCTTGGTATTCTTCATTTTTTTTTATTAATGGTATAAATTTGTTGGGGAAGGTTATATAACCTCTCTCATCTCTTTCTATCCCTCCCTCCCTCCCTCCCTCCCTCTCTCTCTCTATCTCTTTCTCTCTCTCCCATTTTCTCTCTCTCTCTCTATCTCTCTCTCTCTCTCTCTATCTCTTTCTCTCAAAATCCATTTAATATCATTATTATTATATCAATATCATACTTTTTTATGAGTCAATAATACATATATTTGGGGGGATGTTTATTGATGCCCAACACTTGTAAGCAAAGGCAAACTACAAGGCACTGAAGGAATATTGAACAGAGACCAAGTCAACTTTTCAGCAAATCATGACATACTATATCATTTTTGTTCCTGGTCCACTCAAACCATTTAATTTACCCAAATGATGATAAAAAGGTCTGCTTACCACAGTTGATAATGCCATGAGAGAATGTTCCTGTTATAGGATGACCACATGCATTCGAACACCAGCATTCTCCATTCTCTCTGTCACAGGTCTTTGCTTGGAACCAGCCAGATTCTGTACATTCAACTTCATCACTGTCACAGGCAGTTGGTGGAACTTCAAAATGGCAAAGTTTTGAAGATATTGATGACAATTAAAATTGATTATTTCACATGTTGAATCATATCCTTATGTGTTCATTGCAGGGTTACTGTATGCAGTCAGTATATTATCTTATCTTTCTCATCATCACCACATCCCAAACGTCTTTACCACCTTCCCTGTCTTTATTGTCATTGTCACCATTTTCATTATCATTTTTATTCATTATCAACAGGTTCATCATCATTATGATCGAAATCATCATCACAATCACGCCAGCAGCAGCATCATCAAGCATCATCATGCACCAACATCTGTATCAATATCATCATCTTCATCATCATAGATGCACTTTGATCATCACTTGGTCATTTGGTCAAATGCTTACAAAACCAATAGTGAAACCAAACCCTATATCGTGTAAAAAGATCAATTCATGAAGACTTCATGTACCTTTGTTTTTGCGAGCCGAGCATAGCCATTCCGACCCAGATTCACAGCATGCTTGGTCCTCGGTACAATCAGAGTCAGTTGAGCAGCTTGTCGCAGAATCATGATCGATCTGGAGGGAAAATTACTTTGACTTGTCATTATAATTTTTTTTTAAAGATAGACTACAAAATTCCTTCCTTTGGCAAAGTAGTTCAAACTGGTACAATAACTACAATTAAGGCCATTGCTGAAACTATAGAATTTTTTGGTTCATAGAGAAACAATTTAAAACAAAAACAAAAACAAACAAAGAAGTTGATCCTAGCTCACTTTTCACTCCCAAATAAAAAATACACAAAACCAGATCTGTTAAAACTATCGTTAGAACAAATTGAGCAGAAAAATATTGCTGCTGCTGCTAGAATCGAATTAGTCCACTGCCTGGACCATCCTGTATTTTCATATCAACACTCAAACACCATACATGTACACACAGTACTATTTAGCACATCAGCATGATCAGGGAATTGGTATAGATCTACGTAGATACTCCGATCTCCATGGTTTGGGGAAGTGGATTTGTGATACTAGAAAGAGAAATGGTGAGACGGTCGAGTCAATAGAGAAAGGTGAAAGTTTATAACGACCAGAGCCTGGGCTAGAATTGAATGTACATTTACCATACAACAAGAATTCCCAATTGTGTGGTGCAAACTATGACAGGTTATGCGTCTTAGTTTTGAGTGTAAGAGCACAGAGACCACTTGACCCTTTACCCCAGTCGCGCCCCGGCCGGTCACCAGCGTCAGGGTTCACTTGAAAACTTTCTCCGCTCGTTTCAATCACCAGAAATGAACTAGAAGGAAAAGTTGGAAGGCCGAAGGCGACCTTTACAAAAATCTCTTTTGACAAATGTAATGATCATTTACACTGTAACCTGTATGTACTTACATTGAACAGAAGCTATGCTGTACTCACAATATTTATAATGACCTATTTTCTTTAGTGACTACCTTTACACATTCTTTCTCACCTCTCCGTCTCGATACTGATCATGAAAGAGGTGCAGCAAATGTGTGTAGTATGCGCGGCTTGCGCTTGACAGGTGGTAGAGTTATCGCGATATCTGTCGTCTGCTCTCAAATTCGCGCCGTATTTAGTCAACTCAGGAAATTCTTTACTTTGAGCAAATCTTTGCAAAATTTTCAGGCCTTGTTATTGACATAGTATAAACAAATGAGACAAACAATAATAACACTTTCTTCTAGGAACAGTATATATTATATATGGTCGATTACAGCGAAAAGTGTACACGGTACTGTTTTTGATCATGTTCAGGCCATAAAAAAATTCCAGAAAAATGTAGGAACCTCAATTTTGCGTTTTATGTATCCGCACCGGTGAACTTATTCGTGCCGTATTTGTTCCAATTTCATTTGAAGTGAACTTTTTTTTTTACAATTTAAAAACATGCCATTTTTGGCCATTTTTGGAAGAAAAAAAATAAATAAAATTTCCGCGACCAAACTTTTTAAAGAAAAGTCATCAAATAATTTAGATTCATGTTGTATTTTAGGATGGCACACATCTCAGGAGAAATTGTACCACATTTGAATAATATAGGGCAATCCAAACAATCTCTGGAATTTTTTTGCGAATGGTAAATTTGAATGTTACGTACGAATACAGCTTTTTTAAAAGCTTATAAACCATACTAGATATAACGAAGTACGACTGGCAATTGCCGTACAGAAGCGCCTCATCATTCCCTATCGACATGCATTGTTCCCAATGACATTACTTTCTTTGTTAATCTGGCAGAAGAGGTCAAAGGTCCAAATTTGTTGAGTGGTCAAAAAAAATCAGTTACCTACGAATACACCTATAAACCACTGCCATTTCTATACCTTAAAAGATTAGTGACAAATATTGTAGGGAAACTTGACAAACGATGTCTTGCTGATATGTGTAAAGTTTTATCATCCTTGAACAATAAGTTTTTGAGATATTGCCTTTTAAGTGCTGTATTCGTAGGTAACATTTGACATTCCGAATGTTACCTACGAATACAAGTATGCATAGCGTGTTTCTGGCATATATTTTAGTAATTTGTCTTGAGACTAGAATTATAAACTTTTGTAGTTTCATTTGTCATATAAATAGGATATTGTGTGATAATTTTCTTGTTTAGAATCTTATGTTTTCATTATGTTTTGACATTTTCCTTATTAATGTAAAATAATTTTTATTTCTAATTTCATTATTGAGAAGTAATTTTCCTCTGAAACAATGTTATTATCAAGTTTAGTATATTTCGTAGCACTTATCAGGTGGGGAAACTCTTTCAAATTTGATTACCAAAAGAATTATAGCTTTTTATGAATAAATAAAAACATGGGATAGCATTTCTGCAGTGGTGTCACGTGTATTCGTAGGTAACAATGTGTATTAGTAGGTAACAATGTAACGTAAACTGTTTTTCGGCTGTACAATTAACCTCACATTGCTTTTTATTTATTGGAAAGGAAGGAATAGTCCCAATAGTTAATGGGGACATCGTTTGGACCCAATAATATAAGTTATTTTATTGTATTGGGGATATCAGATTTGTAGTAGAGTTTCCCAAATTATAGCTTATTGTATTATTATAGAGGGAGTGGTGTGGTCGAGTGGATAAGTCGGCGGACTTACAATCACAAGGTACGCGGTTCGAATCCCGTCCATACCACTAGCATCCTACGGCAAGGTGTCAACCTGCAAATTTGCCGTACTTGACCCAAGGGAGGTGAATGTGTACCGGTAGGAAGAAATTCCTTGAATGCTGTGAGCGCCTTTCGGGGTAGCCTAGCTAAGCCGGGTAATAATAATATGATAATGCACCTTGAGCACTCTACAGAGTGGATACGTGTGCAATACAAATCACATTATTATTATTATTATTATTATTATTATTATTATTATTATTCGGATTAACCAATCTTTTTTTACCTATTTCATTAAAGGCACGTTTGCCGATTGACACAATGTGTACATAACAGATGTGAATTAACCTTCTTTAATTTTATTTCAAAATACGAAATGAATAATATTTACTGAGATGGATTTTCATTACTTATAAAAAAATTAAAACAAAACTAAACGTTAATTTTTTTTTACGACTTATCCTTTTTAAGGTTTCATTTATCAGGTGTTTATGTTTCTTGTTAACGAATTGCAATCTGGAGTTCAATACAAAACTTGCCTCATTCTTTAAGTTATCTTTAATTTCCAACTTGGGGGTTTTATGCGTATTTACTCTGACTCATGATTTCATAAGTTATCGAAACCATTTTGATTAAAGTAAAGTTGACTTCATTTTCATTTTTATTTTTCATGAAAATGAAAATGATGTAAAAGTGACAGATGCAGAGGTATATCGCTCTCTTTAATGATACAGTGCAGTAGAAATTCAATTTGGTTGGGATATTCAGCCTGGATGTGTGTCATTGACGTATTATATTCTCTCAAAATACTTTGATTTTGGTTACGTTAGAGTAATGCGGCGGTCACAACTCGCCGTACCTTCGACGTGCAACTCCCTACGGTGGATTTCGTAGAAAATTCGTGCAGCGGAGGTACCTCGCAGGTACAATGCATGTACGACGTGCAGGAAGTTTTTACAATACCCTTACTACAGAAACGCAGGAATCGCAGAAGTGGACCAGGACCTGTGCGTGCGTTGTACATGCAACGCAGGCTACGTTGATGGCACGTGCCCCGTAGCCTACGACGAGTTGTGACCGCCGCATAAGAGGTCTTTAATTCTTTCCAATATTCATATCATATCAATAAACAGTCAATTATATTTTTTACATATGAATATTTTAACTCATAAACAGTTCAAGACACTCTCTGTTACCCACAAAAAGTATCATTGGAATAAGATAACAGAATGGGATAATCATATATGTATGTAAGTGCCTAGATATATACGACGATACAATACAACATTTTTTTTTTTTTTTTTAAAGGAAGGGTATAATGAATGTTTAGATTTTAAAATGAAATATAGCTAATATTTTGTTCGTTTATGGTTTCATGCTTATGTAAATATGATATCAGAATAAACATAATGAAAGAATGCCTATACCAGATTGTGAATCATTAAAAAGGTGCTCTACACCTGTTCGTTGAAAGACATTTGATTAACACTTTTTTTTTCGAATTGTGTTAAAGTATTGATGTTAGACAGAAGATATCGTATTCATTTTTTATTGTTGCCTAGGGGCTGATGCTATTAATAAATATTTGCAATATATTATTCTCATGTGTGAATCTTTTAGTTTAGACGTTTATCATTTTATTCGGTTTTTATGCTTGTTATCAAGCACAATGTTGAGAAAAATACCTTACACTTACTAGTACCAAATAATCTTGATTGAAAGATATGAACATACGATAAACAGGACTCAAATATTGATGATTTTGGTAAAAAGTTAATGTTTCACTAATACTTGGCAGTATGTTCCTATATATTGACTGAGAAAGATATTTTTCCACAAGAAACAATTAGTTTGATACCCCTACACGATTATTATATCAATTGGATTCAAACAAAATAGTTTAAAATATACTTTTAAGCCAGTTATACCTATGTTACCTACGAATACATTAGCTGTTACCTACGAATACATAGGTTTCTACCTCTTCTATAAACAAAAGTAAAGGGCGGATTCCATTTTTTTAGCGTTTTAGTAAGGAGTCACTCTCTCTTCTTTCAGTAAGATATGACAGATCTTAATTAGCGTCGTGAAGATTAAACAATGCAAACTGACACAACCCCATGTTTTTCAAACAGATTGTCTTAAAACTATAACTTTAATGAGATATGGCAAATACAAGCATATGGAGCACAAGCCCTGCTCTTGCCGATTTTAACTATTGTTAGAATCATATCGATGGAATGGAATGACATATTTGGAAGGAAAATGTATATTAGGAGGCAAAATTCTGACTGTATCAAATTAGGGTACGTGTATTCGCAGGTAACATGCAAAAAATATGTTTTACTTTACCCCTCTGCCACAAAACCAATTTGGGAGATTAAGCGTGGCAATTTATTACACGGATATAGGTTGATATGTTGAATTCTAGTGGGTCAAAGGACTAAATCATCAAAGAGGTTCTAAATTTGGACTCAACTTTTTGGCCGTGTACACTTTTCGCTGGAATCGACCATATAGGCATAGGCCTACAAATAAATAAAGTGCAAAGTTGAGATTACCTTTCCCAAGCATAGAGCCACTATAAATGATTTGATAGATAATCTACTTGGCCTAGTTGTTAATTAATTATGTTTTTTAGACATTACTATTCAAATTTTCTCTGAAAACTAATCTTGATTTTTTATTTGATAAAAAAAAATAATAAACATTTTAATAAAAGAAAATGTATTGCTAGGCCTCAGTCGGGGGCGGATCTTCAGTCCGAGTGGTTGCTCTTATACAAATATTTGCTTGGTGATACATAATTATTTTCCATGCAGAAAGAAGTATTATAATTTTACTTACAGGCCAGCTTTTACTCCGATGTCCAGTAAACAGCAAGCAAAGTAGAAATACGATATGCCATCGTCTAAACTCCTCCATCGAGACTTCAAATCCTTATTATTATGCGATGAGACGTTTTCCTGAAACAAAATAATGTATCAATATGGCGACTTCCTGGTTATAAAAAATAAAAGAATCTTTCTCATTACGATATATGAATTGACAGTAGTGTGAGCCTACCAAATAACAATACTCCATCACTGAGTATCGATGACAAAAAGAGAGATAAAGGAATTCATATGGGTCTCGGAGCAGAGGGCTTAGGGCGGGGGCTTCACAGTGCCCCCATCCCCATTTAGACGTGTACAAAAACGCGGAAAATGACCAGCTAATTGTTTGTTGGGTTTTTTTCGATTGTCCACGACCAAAAATTTCTGTTCACCATCCCATTTTTAACACCCCGCGGCCCCTGTATCAGGCGCCGTATCCAGGAATGGAGCACCATGCCCCCTTCCAAACTCCTCCCAGACGTCCCCTGCAAAAACAACACAAAACAATTTTGTTTAAATAAGACCTCTCAAACTACAGATCCGGGTCTACCAATTTATGAACATCGTTGATGTTGCCCCCCCCCCCCCCCCCCCCTCCCCACCCTCCTATAAATATATGGATCCCTGGATTCAATTCACACCTCAATACATTAGAAATCGGGAAAAAAAATTATGCAGATTGTAATTAAATGTTCGTATTTAAATAAAAGTCCATTTAATTCAGAAAAACTAATAAAAAACAACTATGTTTTTCTACTCACCTGGATAAAGTTGCTAATATCTACAATTGCACCGATCTTAAAACATTAAAACAAACAAATAATACTTATTTCAAGGCTTTCAAGAACATCGCCAGAATTAGCATCCTAGATAAAGGAACGAAGAGAATCCTCTACACGTCCGATTCTGCATGCGCATGATGGATAAAGTGATCCAGCTTGAACTTCGGCAAGTTGCCGAAAACTTGATTTGTATGATCTGAAAAAGTAAACATTTCCGTTTTTAATTCTACATCTTGTCTGCTATAGTCTCGACTGTTATGTCTTAAAGATTAGTGACTTGGATTTATAAGGTGCAAGAGGGAGTGATGGGAACATAGGAATGTTGTGTTTGAAGCTTTAGAGTCTCCTTATGGGGCGATATTTCAGTTTGCTGTATATGGCGGAGCAGGTGTCCATGTCTATAGCCCCTGTTAACCCTTCCTCCTCCAAGTATTTCCCTTTATCACTCTCGTCGTCTCTTCCCATCTTTCTCTAGCTCTCGATCACAAAATGTTCCATGATCTCACTCCATCACGCCAAGTCCTTTACAGTGGCGAATCCAGTATCAGCTCTGACAAAATATTTTATCGGCCTAATAATAGCCACCATTATTCCCAAACGATAGAGCCGATAAGATTATTTGTCAGAGCCAATGCTAGATCCGCGGCTGCCCTCCCCCTCTAATACAAAGGGCGATCGCATAACGAACAAAACAAGTTCGCTCGTTCGCTTCGCCCACTCGCTGACTAATCTTATAGGTACAATTTCATTCATAACTTATTCTAAAAAAGGGGGGCCGCTGAAAATCAAGCGGGGGGACATGAAAAACTGCACTAGTAAATTGGTAAAGTAATTTTTAGGGGAAAGGTCTTATGCTACAGTCACACAGACACTTACGTATAGTTACGTCCGGTTGCGTCCAAAAATTTTTTTTTTTTCTGCGGATCCCCAATGAAATGAAATTAAATGAATGAAATTATCAATATTTCTACTGCTGAGTATAACGGGTAGGCATCCGTGGGGATCCGCAGAAAAGAAAATAATTTTTGGACGCAACCGGACGTAACTATACGTAAGTGTCTGTGTGACTGTAGCATTAGATTCTCAGAGCTCAGAGCACCGCCCCATCTCAACCCTCCCCCGCCCACGTGAAGTCCATGATATATCGTTGCCTTCAACTCATCCCTCACTACTCGTTTGCATGGTAACCTTGCCCATTCAAGGTCTCAGGGTCTCGGGAGATGGGATAGAAGTTCAAGGAAGATTTCGGAACCAAAAACATAAATCAAATGGTCACATACTTAGAGACATGTCTCGGAACCCCCCCCCCCCCACATTTTTTTTTGGGGGGGGGGAGTACAAATTGACGTTTTATCGCAATCAAAATGTCACTGGAATCCTAAAAGAAATATGGTCATTGTCATTATTGCTATTCATTATCAAAAATCGTGTTCCTTACATACATGATGATTGTTTTCCCAGAAAAAAACAACTAAATAGACAATGTACCAAGATATAAACCCATTTGGGAAATGGGTGACGAAATCTCTGGAAATAGCATTACTAGGGCGGAGAATAGGTTTTCCAGTAAGTTTTCTACCACTAAAATATACTGTGTTTACTTAGTTTTTTGGTTTGTTTTTGTTGTTTTTATATTGTTAAGTTGTTTTTTGTTCGAGTTCTATTATAAAACACGTGATTCTTTTATTAGGGGCAAAGGCTATTTTTTAAATTTGTATTTTGTTTTGTTTTGTTTTTGTTTTTGTTGTTGTTGCTGTGGGGCTTTTTTTTTTGTAAGCGAATAGAGAAGCTCTTGAAGCTATCAGACATTACGGTGTTGTTACACTCTACACATTCATTGGATTGATTTCAAATATATCAATTAGCTTTCACGACACCACCGTATAATTCAATTGCTTCTCAGAATCTGCAATAATCGCTTAAACTAACTTCTCAACTTTAATGTGTTTTAGTTTTCTCGATAAAATTCATGTAGTACATATGTAAACTAGAAAATAAAACAATGCATTCTTCCCCATTATCTCTGCTTTGCCCATCACTTTTAATTACGCTCAAGGGAAACTTGGGCTATGACAACTTTATTCATTTTCTGCGAATCCCAAATAAAGATTACAAAAGTAACATTGGCGGGTAAATGTAGAGAACATAAATTAGATGGATAGAGAACAGGTGGATATCGCTGGATTTCATGCTAGTATTTACATGACCTTTGACCTCGTCAAGTTCACGGCTTTTGGAGTGATGTTATTGCCCTCAAACTCACATTTTTCTTTACTCTTTGAGGTATAGGCTACTATGTGGAGTTTGGGGCGTACGTAGAGAACGTTATTCAATTTATCTTCGCTTGCCCGACATTTCCACGTCAATTGCCAGTTTCACACTCTGCAATGCAAAGCATTCGTAGCTCTTCCACTTTTTCCCCTTATTCTTCTTTTGGGTGAGTTTACTGGTAATTTAGGATTTAATCATCGGAGATAGAATTATTATTTATTCCCCTTTCAAAAGAATTTAGGATTCAAACAAAAAAATAGAAAAAAATAAGGGTGTGTGAATGATAAAAAGAAAGGAGTATCGATCGAGATTTTGCGTTTGAGAAATTCCTTTACACTATGTGCCACATTTTTACCATTGATGATCGTGATGATTTTGACATAGTATTACGATTCGCACTTAATATGTGTTGTAAATGTTTGTATTTTTTTTATTCAGGACCCATTAATTTCATACACATGGATTTTTATTTTTTTTTTTTTTTTTTTTTTATAAATCACCATTGATTGATCAATAATGGGAGTACATAAAGCCCAGGTTACGTATTTATTAAACAACGTACAAGGCAACATGAAACACAATAACAAATATGACGAACTTTACAACGTAAAAGGACAGCAAGGGATTCAAATAGAGCAAGAGCACATAATTATAAAATGAATGTAGCCTATTATGAAAAGTATCTATCTAAATAATAGTAGGTTTCACTGTTTTCCTAATAGTATATTTTTGGTTTAATAACATACTTTCGTTTTAACAACATGAATGGCATGTCAGTTATATTTGGTTTAACAACATATATGACATATCATTTATATTTGAAAAAGCATCTGAGAGCATTAGAAGAAGAATAGAATTTTCATACGTTACATCTTCAGAACAAATTTAAGCATCGAATTTAATGTAATGTTTCCATGTTAATTTTTAATAAATACCTTTTCATTGAACAAATGAGTAATTCTTAAAACCATAATTTCAAATGAATTACAGAAAATGTAGCCTAAAGTTAAACATAGAATACGTATAGAGAGCTGAGGCATGAGTATAATGTTACTAACGTGGCTGCGCAGCACTTGTATAATTATGATCAACCGTGGACGTGATTATCGAAATTTCGTTATTTTGAAAGTTTGGCGGTTCATTTTTTTCAAAAGTTTGCCTTTTTCTGAAAATGAAATAACTTCGTGTACTAAGAGTTCATTAAGATTAAAAAAAAATGATATAGACTTCGTTTCTGTTGAAATTATCCCGGCCCCAAATAAGTTTAAGACAAATGGCACTCCTAATTTAAGATTAATATGACACCCCTAAATTAAATGGTCCATTTGCACCCCTCCCAATCTTTATTTACCCCTCTGTTCCCCCCCCTTCCTCCTCTCTTTTCTTCTGCCTTTCTATCCCCTCCCCCCCCTCTTCCCCTTTCTCTTTCTTCCTTTCCCTGAGCTTTTCTTTTCCCTTTTTACTTCTCTTTTCTCCCTTTTGTCCCCTTTCTCTTTCTTCCTTTCTCCTGAGTCTTTCTTTTCCCTTTTACTTCTCTCCCCTTTTTGCGACCTCCTCCACGCCTACCGACTGGGGGGGGCATGCCCCGAAAGCGCCCCCCCCCCCAAGGATGCGCGCATGAGTGGTGTGTGACAGTCATGAAACAATAACCAATTAACCAACTACCAATATGATGGCACAGTATTAAATCGTTACCTTTTTTGTATGGCGCAATGTAACGAAGACAATAGTGAAATGATGCACAAACATAAAACGAGTTCTAAAAACTATGATATAATTTTTCAGAACCACACTAAGAACACCTAAACTAATGCAAGTACTTTCTACTTATAGGACCCCTCTTCAATTTGTTTTTAATGACATTTTGATAAATATGCGGGTTTGTATTGGTGTCCATGTTAGAAAGTATTTCAAACTAGTACCAACCTGCGCTCGTTTATCAGTCAAGAATGATCCAAAAAGGATTCTTATTTAAATTCAATTATCATTCCGATATATCAATGTGTTGATTGTCATCTTGACCATACTTACACACTACGAACCTCGAAACCATACTCCAATATAATATATGTTGCTAATCTCATAATAATGAAACAAGTTATGGAATACAGCAATATATAGTTGGAATGATTCGTGTTTAGCACTGACAGTTGGACCGTATATTCATGGATAAGAAGAAATTATACTTTGATGAAAAGGTGAGTTGTTTTCCTTTAGAATTTAACTTTCATTACGTAACTGTTGTTAAGCGTGTATATTTAAAGCGAATTATTCCTAGATCATATCGAAAAACTTTAAATAATGAATAAAACGTTCTTATTTTTAAAAGTCACGAATACTCGTATATACAGCACTATTTTAGCCATCGATATTAAATGCTGGTACAGATATATTATAGAAGAAACAAACCATAGTGTGCAAACGTTTTATTGTACTTTGAATATCATTTCAGACTTTTTTGTCACTTTTAGTTATAGAGTAAAATAGGTCAAGGCGCAAACTACATAATTCATTCTATAATTTTTGAATATTTTGTTCTTGTATAATTATAAAGTTTTTATATTATATAAACTAAATAGACTTGTCAGGGCATCATATCTGTGTTTCAGGGACAGCAGAGTATATTTTGACTTTTAAAGTATCGATACGAATATGAGGCCTATCTTGTTATTCGATTTCTTTCCCGATAATCTAATCTTGCATTTTGTGTATCGTTTGCTATGGTTTAAGGAAAAGTGATTTTCCTGTATTTGCGGTCTTTTATTAACACCATTATATTACATTTCATATGCAGGATTCATGAAAGAATTGACTGAACATTGAATGAAGATGTTACGAAAATGATGTCTAGACGCGAAATTGGAATTCGTTTGTGGAACATAAGGCAAATACTATCTTTCAACAACAACAACAACAAAACCGCGTTTAAGAGGAGATGACGTTTCAAAGTGTAGGAGCCTATATTTTTCAATTTGAAATGCAAACATATTCGTGTTGGAGAATTTCTCTTTGGAAAAACATCTGAACGGGATATTTCCAGATTTCAAAATGTCACTTTTTGGTACCATTCGACTCGACAAAAGGAACTTGAAACGGACGAAGTCGGATCCAGGTCCGAAAGAGCACATGCCCACCACTTTACAACCTCTAAGCCGATTTGATGAGGTCGGAGCTGCACCAAACGTGTTCGAACCTGATGTCCTCGAAGTTAAAGACTTGTACACGAACAGGGACTGTGCGTCATCAAGAGAACTTCCCAAAATGTCCAGACGCAGGAGAAGGATCTCAAAAAAGCTGCTGGGACTTCTATCTTCACCTTTCGGTTTATTCCTACTTCTCTTGGTGTACATGGTGCTAGGGTCGTTCATGTTCATCAGTATTGAATCCGGAGATGCTAAGTCGCTGCACACTGATCTGATAACGTTGAGATTGGAGTACGCCCAAACTCTGAACCAGAGCTGCTATCAAGACGCAGAATGTGTCGCTGAATGGCTTCGAGGGTGGCAGTTCATGCTGTGGAGATTTCCTCTGGGAATTGTCGATGAATCCCTAAAGTTATGGTCTTTCGAAAATTCGTTTCAGTTATGTTTCTCCGTCGTCTCTACAATAGGTATGAGACTTTTCCCGAGTGTTCAATTCGTAAAACTGATGATATCCCATTATTTCAATATGGTCATGATTAATGAATAAGGCAGGCCAAAATCAAAACAAGTGAAATCTTGTCAAGTCAATGAACCATTACATCAAAAAACAAGAGAAGATGTGTAGCACTGTAAAAAAAAAAAAAAAAAAAAAAAAAAAAAAAAAAAAAAAAAAAAAAAAAAAAAAAAAAAAAAAAAAAATTAATACAGAAAAGTGATGTCAGCAGAGTTGCCATACAAAAGTGTAATTTAAAATAACAGTTTTGTTTTAAATTTCTCCTCTACTAATTAAAGAAAGAGAAGAAAAAAGTCATTATAGTTCTATAGCTTACATATTTGGTTAAAACGGAACAAATGTGTTACTTCTGATGTATATTTTGTATTTCTCACGTAATTATTTGCAGGAGAAATTTACAACAAAATTGTTTTTAAAATTACATTTTTTTTTTATGGCGACTCTGCTGACAGCAGATTTGCTGTAAAAATACAAATATTTTTTACAGTGTGGGTTTTTATGTTATTTGGGTTTTTTCTGCGTTAGTTCTGTTATATTTATTGAATTTATATGTTTAGCTTTGTTTTTCCTTTTTTTTTTTTTTTTTTTTTTTTTTTTTTTTTTTTTTTTTTTTTTTTTTTTTTTTGTTTTTGTTTTTGTTTTTGTTTTTTTATTATTTTACTTGTTTAAGCTTTTGTTCGACAACTTTGTTTTCGAAGGTGAATCAAGGCCGACAGAAAAGCCAGAAATATATATATTTTAAATCAAATCATTAAAATTATCGGATTCGGCAGACATATTTCTGCATCCCTAGATCCATATAATTATATCGATCTAGTTTGGTGTTGTCTCAATCTACATTATCTACTGGTGACTATGCGACTCCCAGTCTTTGATTTCGCAAACGTCTCCTGAGTCGCTGGAAAATTTAACATGTTCATTTTTTGGGAGGAGGTGAGATTTTTCTATATAGTCTTGACAACTGATAAATCTTTGGAGATACCGCCTCTGGTGATATACCACAGGGTTGCGACAAAGTTCTATTTTAAGTGTAGGGTTTTAGAGTAAATATATAATAATTAGTCGAGGGCTGAAGTCAGGCCATTCCATTAGTGTACTTAATGAATGTCATTATACCCTTCATAACTCGTGACAAGGCGACAAGAGTTGCTGGCATTTTAGCTTTCAAACTAAATGGATCATTGATATCAATTTCCAAAGTAGGGGAGACCGGGGACAATTGTAACACGGGACAATTGTAACAGAGGCTCCCATCCCAAACAGAATCACGCTACAATCTTAACCTGTGTACAGAGCATGTGCATTTCATCACTCCACATGATGTTTGAGTGTAAACAAATTTAACGGTTCCTCGAACTTTTTACAGCCAAAAAAAAAACAAAAAACAAAACAAAAAAAAACAAAACAAAAAACAAACGTTTTTTTGAGCAGGAAAGTAATATCTCAAACTACCCAATGTTTTTCTTCTGGACAAATATGTGTTTGAGCTATGGCTGTCATTTTTATTTATTTAGAAATTATATTATTAGGCCTGTATTTTGCTAAAGTTTCAACGATGAATACCAGAGGTAAGATAGAAAAAAATCTCTTCAAACATGGTCGCCCACATCAGGGGCAATAGTAACAATACCGTTAACTAAGTACCCTTGCCCCGTACCTAGCCCCGGGACAATTACGCGCGCTGCCATCGCCCGTACAGAGCACGTAAACTGCTATAATAACCCCATGCCATGCATTTGGCAAGTGGAAAATATAATGTAATTTGAGTCAAGCATTGTCATGTTTTATTATAATTAGCTTGTGTGGTTAATTTTGTTTAAACCTTGGATCTGTCAAGTGCATAGCTTTGATAAAGAAAACTAAATGTTGCAATTTCATCTGTTACAAATGCCACCATAGGTCAGTTACAATTGCCTCTGGTTTAGGGGCAATAGTAACACTCGACCTCTTGTTTTGAAGTGATAATGGCTTCAAAATAACTAGTTTTACTTATTCCAAACCTATTCATATGTTGAGCTAAGATACGCATGTTTCATTTGACGTAGTTTTGAGCAAGTATTTAGCAATAATAAAGTTGATAAGTCAAATTTTGAAAAAAAAGGGTTACAATTGTCCCCGGTCTCCCCTAATGTCTACCATTATTTACGTCACTTCCGTTAATGCAAAAACTCCTATGCGTGTAAAATCGTTTAAGAATGGGCCCACCCAAATGTGATGCAAATTAACCTTACAAAACAAATTGCACTTATTTTCATATTATGAAACAGTATAGTCTCCATCCCCCTAAAAATCGAAAACAAAACAACGTGAAACAATGAAGATAAAACTTTAAAATTGGTGTTTTGTGATTTTAATACCCTGTGGCGTGAATAAAAAGTTTTAGAAAATTAAGTATAAGGGTTTGCTCGTCTTAAAATGAAATAAGATTGGATATTCCAAAACAAACACACACATACACCTTAAACATCCCCCTTCAAAAGTTCTTTCAAAATTACTGGTTGTCACCCGTTTAGGTACATTACAGGATTATTATTTGCAGGATTATTCTTTTTAAGAATACATGTAGATCACATGGTCACTGTGCAAAATCTAGGGAAAGATGGAACACGCGTGCGCCACTTCATTTTTGTTAATCACTCACAGAACATCACATGGGCTATTTCACGTTAAGTGTACACTTTTTTTCTTACTGGGGGTCAAAAATGAAAGTTGTTTTTAGAGCAAAAGATGCACAGAATCTGAATGTTTGGGGTATATGTCACAAATGTGTGAAATTATAGAGCGTCAAGTCTATGTTTACATATTGAAATATTTGATTGAAATACAGTTACAAAAATAGGTGTTTGGAGAGGACATTTGGTTTAACAAAGAAAACATTAGCTTCATTGCACCTGTAAATGGCACACATACAGTTTTGTGTACCTTTATATGCATATTTATAATTATCAGATGTTGATGCACATATTTTCCTATTCACTTAGGCCATATTTTGACATAAAATAAGTGTATTCTATAGAAAAAACTGAAAATGGGAGGTTGAATTTATTTGATGACTTGGGAATTTCTTGTTCTTCCTACATTTACTTCAAATCTGGTATACAGTGTTGCATTTACGTCTAAATTATTTGATGCTATGTAAAAAAAATGAATAACTCAATAATTAAAAATGATAAATAAAATAAGTAGATGCAAATTTTAATCAAATATTAGCTTCCAAACTCAAGTCAATGAGGTCTTTTGGAGAGGACATTTCGTTTAACAACAAATCCTCACAATATGAACCCTTACTATATGTCAATTGCTATGCATCATCCATTTCTAAAATTTCTGTAAGAACATGCTGATAGATTATTGCAACATTACAGAGCCAAATGACGTGTATTGGAGAGGATAAACTTCAAATTATTCGCCATCAATAAAGCTCCAACTTTATCTCATAATATACAAGTAGCGCCTGAAAGTTTTGTTCTTCACATTGTTTCATGTTATTTAAACAGTATTTTACAATTAAAATCAATACTGATATTGTCTAACTTGATACACCAGTTTTAATACATGTATATAAGTCTTATTATCTATTTCATTTATAATCCAAACTCTCAAAGAGTGACTCATTTATATATATATATATATATATATATATATGTTACGGAGAGGGCACTATGTTTATGAAATTGACCTTTTTATATTAATTTAATACATTCACCAGTCTTTATATACTTTTGATTTTCATATACATGTAAGTTAGATAATGGTAGGAAATATCCAGAAACCATACATATTTTCAAACATAATGGTATTTATAGAAATAACAAGCAATTTAAACTCTCGCAAAAAAAAAAATGAAAATATAGGTTGTATATTTCATATAACTGATAAAAAAAAAATCTTAACTGATAAATTAATTATTATAAGGGCAATTCCACAGAATTACGAAGGGTGGTATCTCACTTCGCGGAGACGTCTCCGTCGACGGATAAAAGTATAGAGACGTCTCCGAGAGGTCTCGTCGACGTCCCTGCGGACAATTTAAAAAAAAACTGCTGACAAAGCAGTTTCAAAGAACCATCTCAAAGTAGTTTCCGCGACTCATGAAACGTCGCGGAGATTACTGGAGACGTCTCCGATACATTTCATGGGTCGCGGAAACTACTTTGAGACAGTTCTTTAAACTCTTTGTCACAGTTTATAAATTGTTCGGCGGAGACGTCTCTAATACTTTTTTATCAGTCGCGGAGACGTTCTCCGCGAAGTTCAGTACCACCCTTAGTTACCGATGCATTGCCCATAAGCTAAATGTGGTGCATTGCAGTTGGTTCCAGACATTTGTTTTCCGTACTGAAGCTGCCTGGTTAAAAAATGTGTCCCTCCTTAACAACCTAATTGGCATACATAATATTTCTACCGAGGGTTGGTGATGATTGCAGTTGATCAATAGATGGTCCATTACACACTTACAAAATTAATATCCCTTTTAAAATTTATTTAATATTAAAACTATATTTTGTGTGAGATATTTCTGCTTTGTATTCAGAAATAACCCAATTACATTAAATGAATTACTTGAAAATTCAATGCCAAAATAAAATTATTTGCCAATTTGGAAATGAATATATCTTATGATTTTCTAATATTGAGTGGAAACAACATTTAAAATTATTGGTTCTTACAATAAGGAAGTGATTGTATACTTTTGAATATAATTTTGTGTTACATTGTTTAAAAAACATGGTGACCCTGTTATGGAGAGGACATTCAGTTTAACATTGCATTAGTGTGAGCATACTGACTCATCTATACATGTTTAGATGGAAAATTCACATTTCATGATATTAAATGGAGGTATATTATTATTTTATATCAGTGCATAGATAGCGCAAGCCTCATTGCTTCATATATGAGAAAATACCTGTTATGGAGAGGACACACTCTTTAACGGAAAATAAAGGCATCAAATTTATCTAGCAATAAAATATATATCACATATTTTTTGTTCATTGATTTGTTTGAACATGACTCATTTTCAACATACTTAAGATTATTTAAACAGAGTTTGGGCCCAAAATATCATTTTCTATTCACTTGCTGCTGACCTCAGTGTTATGGGAGCGAGGACATTGCTTTTTTTAACTTTAACGGAAAAGATCGTTTTTTACAAAAATATTCACTCACTTCCACATTTCTTTGCCAAATTCGGTCAAATAAGATTCATGCTGTTTCATAAAGGCTTTACTTACTATAAAGCATTAAAATTTCACACAAATTTCAAGATATTCACGTATGATATTAGTGAAAATAATCAAAATTATGAAATGAGAATCCCTTTTCCGTTAAAAATGCACTTAAAATGCTTATATTAAAAGATATAATGTTTGCCGTGTTACAAAAATTGAACTGTAGGTTGCTGTTGATAAGGTCCATCAAATAAAATGGCCAACATGATATACTAATTGTTTAAAACATACCGAAATGAGGAAAAACCCATTTTTTAAAAAGTGTACACTTAACGTGAAATAGCCCACATAATCATCAGCTGCCCTCTATTTTTCAACTTTTGCCAGCTGCCCCTCCCCCTCCCCATTCTAAAATCTTTAAACCATGTCGCTGTGCTTGGAAGGAAACCCTTTCACACCATTGGCATGAATGGTTTCTGCAATTCTGATACAATTGTCTCTTATTGAGACTCAACGAAAATCAAAATTGTTATCTGCATCGATTTTGAATAACCACACCGTATTTTCGGATCTTCGAACACTATTTCGTTTTCGGACGAACGAACCCTATTTCATTTTCGGACGAACGAACTTAATTTAATTTTCGGACCATTAACCTTATTTTATTTTTGGACGATTTAACCATATTCTATTCTTGGACGAATAAACCCGATTTCATTTTCGGACGAACAAAACCAATTTTATTTTTCCAATAACGAACCCATTTTTGTTTTCGAACAAATTAACTTTCGGAAGAACAAGCAGAGCCTCCATTTGTATAACAGATCAAGCTTTTGTTACCATGGTTACTGGCTACATAGGTTTTTTTTTTGGTCTTAAATCGAGCTCATTCAAGAGGCTATCATTCCTTTAAAATTAATCAATTGTTTACGGATTATTTTTTGTCTGTAATTACATTTCATCCCATGATTTTGCGTCCCTATGAATATCCTTTCCTAGACTAAAAATGATTTAAGGTAGGTTACGTTCTATATTTGTGATTTCGTTAAATATAAATCTATCCATTATTATTGTTATTACTGAACTCCTTGACAGGTTATGGGAACATCACCCCATATACCAGGCTTGGCCGTGTGCTTGTCATCATATATGCAACGTTTGGGATACCCATCATGCTACTCTTTGTCTCAGACATCGGTAAGTTTGATAGGATTTGTTTTTATATATCTATTTATATTCGATTCGTGACTACATGTATAGAGAGAGACAGAGAGAGAGAGAGAAAGAGAGACAGAGAGAGAGAGAGAGATCTGAATGCAGAAATAAAATTAAGACTGTTAAGTTGTAATTAATTAATGAAGGAGAGCCGTAAACTACCAAGTTTGATCACAATTAGTTATATATATATATACACAATAATTTATATGATAGTTATCCACTTAACTTTATTGTGTTTCGTCAGCCTGACTATTTACAAACATTAATGATACACATTGTGAGATATTGTGTTACAGTGTTTTCCTACTACTAGCATTTTAAAACACGAACTACAAACTATGTTAGAAAGTCTTTCTTAATATTTTTGTTTAAAAAGACTGAACATATTACTATTAATGTTTCACCCTGTGTTGATGCTTGTTGTGAAACACTCCCTCCTTCCTTGTCTCTATCACTCCCCCCCCCCCCACTCTCAGGCGGTCAACCATACACGTATACTCGTTCCGGATTCTTAGAAATACCCCCTATTTGGAGGGAAGCGGTGTCAAAATTACCCCCCCCCCTCCTATTACAGGCTTTAGGAGGGGAGCCAGCAAAATTCCTCCCTTTTCACAGGTTTTTGGATCATATTCGGGACCCTATTACAGGATTTCTCCTCAAAGAATTGAAAACTACCCCTATTAAAAATAGGTCGGGGAAAAATGCTGAAAGACCCCTATTTTAAAGTTTTTTCCGGATTTTCCCCCTAAAATATACCCCTTTTTCTGAGAATCGGGAACGAGTATGGTCGACCGCCTGAGTGGAGGGGGGGGGATGGGCGGGATCACCCCTCCTCACCCTCTCCTCCCGTAGTACCTTTTCTCTCTCTTTTTAATAATCATATTAATGTTCTTATATAATTTCAGGAACGGTGACGGCGCGTTGGTTGAAAAATATCGTCGTGATGTACCGCTCGAAAAGAAGATCAGCAATTGAGGTAAAACGGAATGTGAGAAAACAACAGACGACATCAGACCATAGAACCATGGCAACCAAAGCAAATGCTCAGGAAAATGGCGGGAACGTTAATGAAGAAATCAGCATGAGAATGATGAAACCTAAATCTGATTCCAAACAATCAACCAATAAAGGCATGGGGTTTAATGACATCTCGCGGAATGACACTGATAAGTACGATAGGGCCAGCGAGTTACCACGTGATATTCATGAAGGTAACAGACATCATAATATCTTGTCTGATGTGGCAAAACAATACGAAGTCCCTGAATATCAGCCAGCGAAACATAGTATTCCTTGTATAATTGTGGATTCAGATTCATGCGATCAATCTGATATTGAAGAAGTTCTTGGTGAGATTATCGAAGATGACACGGAAATTTACGATACGGTGGATTTGAGCGTGCATGCTGCTTGGGATGAGGACGAATCAGAGGACGATATGGATGTTGATGACGGCGGAGATTCGCGACGTAGATATCAAGAAAAGATATTTCAGAAGGGAGATCGTCATCCCGTGACGACTACAGAAGTAATAGTGAAAGACGATTTGAGACCCCACATATTGCGCAGTTTGTCAGTGAAAGAAACGACACCTAAGCAACCCCGTCATGGAAAGCCAAGGGTAACTGATGTTGAACAAGATATTGATGGGTCAATTCAAAATGGGTATGTGATATCTAAAAACACCTCGAGGGCGTCCAAAGACGACCAATCGGAGAGAAATGATCATCACAGATATGCTGTAACCTCATTTAGTAATATGGCCAAGTCACTTGAAACAACAAATGACTCGAAAGACAATTGCCAGCAAAAACATTTAAGTAGCCCTATTAAGGAAACTGCTACAAACGTGAGCGTTTCATCTTCAAATAATAGGAATATTCCTAAAGAACAAGTTAAATTTCAAGGCATGTCATCAACAAAGGGAAACATTGAAAAGGAACTGAAGGACTTTTCTTTCCCATGGTGGATGGCGTTTTTGCTTCTATTCGTATACCTCCTCATCGGAATGGTCATGTTCCATTATGCGCTCGGATGGACTTACCTCAATTCTTTCTACTACTCGTTTGTATCACTTAGTACGATTGGTTTTGGTGATCTCTATTACCAACCAAGTCAGGTACGCGGATCAATATTTTACACATTTATTTACTGTTTCGTGGGTTTCTGCTATACATCTATGTGCATGAGTCTGAGTTCGAGAGAACTATTGCGAATCGCGCGTCGGGTCGCGTATAAGATAGGTTACTACAGGAGTAGACGATGGAAGCGGGATTTTCGCGCCTTCTGGAAGGCGCGAAGGCTGAAGGCTCCGAAGCGCCGTGGAAGATGGACATTGCGGCGTAGGAAAACATTACGAGTATCGCGTGTTGTTTCCGAAACCTCAGGAGTTTATCCCTGATATAGGATTATTTGATTTCAAATCACAGTCTGAAGATATTCATGTCATCCAGAAAAAGTGTAGACCATGGTATGGGTATTTTCATAATAAACTTGATAGTCATCATATTGATGTAAGTTACCATTTTCCAACCTTAATGCTCGTTATTTACATTTTGGGGACAGTCTTGATAAAAAGAAGTAGGTCCATACAATGTAGGCTATAGGATATCGTCTTTGTGTGTAATCAACAGAGTCACATTCAATTATTCATTGTGTAACGTTAAAACATTAAACTCTCACTTGCAATATAGCTGAAATTCGTTCATTTTATTCGATTTTTTTTTTGGGGTGGTCGTTTGTGACCCTTTTTGTATATTTTGAAAAGGGGTAATTGTCCCTTTTATTCCTGAAAGCAGTATATGACCAGATGCAGACTTAAAAGACAAGAAAGTGTACGAGAGCCCCAAAAAATAAGATTGTAGGACGTGGGGATATTCATTGAATCATGACATAAATCTCATATTTCTCCGGAAAATGGTTAAATGTTAGGCCTCCCCTTTGTTCAGAAATGACCGGGTCTGGTCATCTACTGCAGCTTTCATGAAATAAAAAGGAAAAGTCTCCCCTCTCGGAATATTCAAAATGGTCGACAATATATAACAAGATTAACAGACTTGTAAAATGTTATTTTTACAATTATGTTGCAATATCTAATTTTTTTGCAAGAAAGGTATTTAAGTTTGGCCCGAAAGAAGAAAAGAAGATGACACTGAATGAAAATTGTTTGTATACATATAAAACCCTCAAATTTAATGTATATGTCACTTCCTTTCTTTTGTCAGAGTATAGGATGGAATAATTCATACAACTTTCCGGTGAGTAAATTAAATATCAATTAAGTATGGGTAATTTGAACTTTGATGATAAGCCTACAATTTATGACTTCCATGCAGGCGCTGCATTTCAATAAACTATAACGTCTTAATAGACAAGTTATTATCATACCCGTGAAATTGGATTAATGACTGATTATACGATGTATATCAATGTATCATTTTTTCAGTGAAGAGATGGGGATGGCGTCATTTTTATGTTTAGATATATCCGAGCCTGAATGAATGAGACATGTAAAATTAGATAACGGTAGAAAACAAAAATAATGAGGGTATATTCTTCGTGTTGCAATGCAATTGGTACCTGTTCCTTTAGTTATACAGGCATAATTAGTTTTGCCTTATATTACATATTTTAATATGTATATTAAATAACCTAAGAGTGCATCGAACCCCTCAATCCTATCTCTACAAAATTCTAATGCGCGTAGTTTTTTTTTTTTTTTTTTTTTGTCCCCCTTTTTTTTATCGGTTCACGCCATGGTCTATTGGTGGCTTATTTGTCGTAAATGTGGTGATCCTGTTTTTTGTAAGTCAATAAAATCTCAAATTCAGTGAAAAGGAAATGCCAAATTTATACACTAATATGAATCCATTAATGTCAAGAGATTATTAATGACGTTCTATTGTAAATTAGATTAAAATTATGTCTGAAAATTTAAAAACCAAAGAGATTATTTTCCCCAAATAATCATGACGTGATGGTTGAATTGTCTATGGGTAAATGTTACCTTTCCTTTTCTTTTTTCTGTACTATATTTTTGGAAAATAAACAAGGGTGGTGAAATTGGAGGCGAATATACATGTACTTTATTCTTCAACGTTTTGTTGTGTCCATTATATTTTGTTTTTATTTTTATTTTTTATTATTATTTTTTTTTTTTTTACAATTGAGACTATTTGATTCTGCACCACAAACTTCTAAAAACTCAAAACTGATTCTTGTCATTACAGTTTAAATGATTGTGTAGTACTTCAACCGAAACCAGTAAATATTGTATTGATCATATTCAGACCGTAATGAGCAATAATTATAGGAACCGCTCCAAGGATTGGCCTAATATGACGATAATACATTATTATGGTTTATGGTTTATCGTAAATGTCGTAGTTTAGTGGTCGTATCACTTGGGATGCAAAGGTCGTGAGATCGATTCCCGGCACCGGCACTTATATTCCACTCCACTCAGGTGCAAATGGGTACCGGTAGGAGCGATTCCTGTGAGCGCCTTTCGCGGGCCGGAGCATATACGCCGGGTAATAATTAGTTAACACTAAAAAGCGCTTAGGAACATCAAGGTGGATATATGTAACTAGTATTATTATGGTTTAATTATCAATGTTGGTCACTTCACCGTCGTGAACCGATTCTTACTAAAGCTCTTTGCAAGAGACTTTTTTTTTTTTTTTTAATTCTCTTCTCTCCTCTCATCACATCATAATAGTCAAATTCTTTCTCTCTCTCTCTCTCTCTCTCAGACACACACACACACACCCACAAACAAACACGCTTTCTTCTACTACCCTCTCTCCTTATCCGTATCGAATGTTCTTTGCCTATTGACATACATCGCCTATCCCCCCCCTCTCTCTCCCCTCTCTCTCTCTCTCTCTCTCTCTTTCTCTCTCTCTCTTTCTATCCATGCCTCTCTCTTCAGTTTCTATGCATACATAGTTGTACCTTATCTCTCCGTAGTTGCTATAACCTCCTAAATTTCATTTTACAAATATCTCGATCAAAGCCTACTTCTCAAACTACACTAAACAACAAATAAAACAAAAACCAGACCAAAAATACGTGTGTTTTACAATTGTTAATCATCACCATTTCATAATGCAGAGTACGGTGTTGCGATTAAAATTAGGAACTGACAAATTTACCAGCAAAATGCCGACTTTTGAGGATTACTCGTAGTTAGTGTGAATTTGAAATATGGGCACAGTAAGGGGTATACTGTCTTTGAGCAATTTGGTCAAGGACAGTCTTTAACAAAATATAATGACAGAAAAAAGTCATGATCATAATTTAATCAGAGTGCATTAAATGTAGAACCCACAGCTAACACACTGCGTGCCAAGATTTCCCATCTTATTTGACGCAAATACACGTAAATATTACAGTACACTCCCATTACAACGAGCACAAATACACTGATATTTTGTTAAAAACGAGTGAGCTCAGCCAATACCAATTGCCAAATAAAAGGTGCGATCCTTTGGTTTCGGTATATAGAGATTTTTACTTATAACGAGATTTTATACCAAGACACTTCATAACGGGAGTTTACTGGATTTTCTTGTTCTTAAACTTTCAGCTTTTCGTCCATGATTTATAGTTAGAAAGGGTTCTTGAGGAATCTATGTATTGTCACACCCACACGACCGATGCAAGACAGGCAATATGCCGAGAAAAAAAAGACAATTACCAACACCACTGGCCAAAATCATGCATGTTATCAATAATTGATTTGCCCCGACTTTCTTTGGCAGTTTGACTGAGGTGGAATAGAAACACACCAAAATTAGCCCCATGCATATTACAACTTCCTAAGGCAACAACAGTTTTAGATTTACATGTAACAGTTTTAAAATGTTAGAATTAATTTGTTTTAAAAATATTGTTTTTGCAGCCGATACTTTTTGCGACCAAAAGAAAATTCTATTGCCAAATTCATCAAAAAGAGACTATGGCCATGATTGAGAATAATGAATATAACCTATTTTATTCGGGGTTCATACAGGCAAATTTGATCAGTACATTTATGTACTAGAACAACAAAAAAAAAAAATTAAATAAAAAAGCGGCAAGTTGGGCAACACTTGAAATTGGTAAACGATGGTAAAGCTCCATAATGGTGACAAAATTACTACATCTAATGCTGAAAATGTGTGTGCAGCACAGCAATGAAAATGAAATTCACAACAAAAAACAAGTAAATTGTCCTTCATAACAAATTGTGGTAACAAAAAAAATAAAGAAACCAGAGGGGGAATATGCTATAAAAAAACAACCCAAAACAAACAAGCAAAAACTTGCATATCAGAGAAACAAAATGTAAATGGTGAACTATACATGTGTAGGTGAAATTAGTGTGACTCTACATTTCATCACAATTACATTCAACATTTTTCAAATGATACGCCTCCGATCATTTATGTCTGACATTCCTCATCAATCACTTTAATCTGTACGAGTGTATGAGGAAGCACTAACTTCTCCATTCCCATACCTTCACATAACACCCAAGATTATCCCGAAACACTCTCACAAACGACAAGCTATCTAGGGTGTAATTAAATTGATGTGGAATAACTTTGAACAATTGTGATGTGGTACTGTCAGACGAACAGTGAGAATTGTAAACAGGTGCTAATATAGTTACCACTGGAATGAGGGTAAAAGTATATTTAAAATTATGAAAACATAAGTTACAATAATTTTGAAATATGAATCTTAATAATTTAAATACATTTGCATAATTCCCTCGTACAAGTTCACATTTTGCTTGAGCTTGTGATAAATAATACAATTGGCTAAACTATATCTCAGCTTGCATGAATATAATTGATGAAAATAAAAGAAACTAAGCAAAAATTTTCATGTAATCATTAGGATTCCAGGTAAAGATGTGGCCTTTTAATTCCAATGTAAAATAAATTAATTCATGATGCATAGTCTAAAACATCCAGCACCATTTAAGTTTTTAATAAAACTTCTTCTTTTTTTCACACAAAGGGGTGAGATTTAGGAAGGTTCTTTCTGACATTCTACTTTCCCCCATGGATTATGAGAACATAACAAATTGGACCTCTCAATTAAAAATCACTTACAAGTTGCCATGGAATAATCTAAACATGATACAATGTATAAAGCATTTAAACTTGATAGCATTTAAACTTGATTTAAACTCGATTCAAATATACCCCAGTTAACTCTATTTCACGAGAGTAAAAATGATCCTTGAAATCTATTCATAAAAAATCTATTTTTTCCTCCCTTTCATTTGTTTGCTCTTCTAATGTTTTAGCAATTTTTGGGTGGTTAAATTCCTTGGGTCACTATGAAGGGCCTTCAATTTGATATAGACTCAATGCTACTTGGTCTCTTAACAGATGATTTTTCATGAAAAAAAAAAACACTTATGTGCAGCAAATACGTTGAATTAACTATTCATTAATAGTGGCATCTGAAAAAATATTGTGAATACAAAAGCTTTGTGACACAGAAAAGATATGCATATATAATTAATCTTTTTTAAGTATAGAGCATGAATTTTTCATAGATAAATAAAGTAAAATCAAACTGACATTCCCGATGCAGCTTAAACCCAAATAGATTCATATAGAATTATAATGAACAAAATGTTGTCGTCCATTTGCAGCACATTGAAAAGCAAATGATTTGAAAAGCTCTACAAAAAAAGCTCTGAAAAAGAAAATAATGCAGAAATTACAAAGAAGTCATCACTTCCTATAACAGCTCAAATAAAAAAAAAATACTTCGTACTATGCAAGCAGGCTTTATTCACATATAACAAATTAACATTAGATTTATCCCTCATGTACTCCTTAAGTGTACAATATTTTATCCTTTGCGTGCAAATAAATAGCACATATATAAAAAAAAAATATTTTAGTTTATTACAAAGTGAAATGAAGCAAATTTGTGAAGTGCAACTACTATTGGCAAGTGCCGAATGGCAAAATTGTCTCCTATTCATATTTTGAAAAGTACACTTTTTGAAAATGATTATTTTTAAATACATGGCACATAATTATAAACTTGTTAATACTACTGATAAACAGATCACATTGTGATTATATTTGAATTACACAAGTATTTGCAAAATTTCATGAAATCATATGAAAAGCTGAAAAACTTGGTTCAAAAAGGTACTACATGTACATGCACTTTAAATGGAAATTGGGCTTTTGACATCGCACCATTATTCAGGTTGTTAGTCGTTAAAAGTTTGAACCTCAATCTTGAAAGCAACCATTATGTATATATTTTTTCTAATATGACTTTTCCATAGAGTGGTATAAAATATGATAAACTGAACTAACAAAGTTGGATGTAGTAACTTTGGAACTACGCTCTTCATAATATAAAAACATTATCTGTCAAAGTACTGCCAGATATCACTTAATTCTAAAGCACACCATATTGCCACTTTAAAAAAAAAAAATCTTTTTATGATTTCTCTTCAGCCAAATAAGTAAGAGGATTTTTTCTACTCGCTAAATTAAATACTTCTGGTGCAATTAAAATATGATTTTTTTTTTAAAGAAAATGGGAAAATTTTTCTCACATACAATTGCCAAGTAACTTTTCCTAATTCATTTTTGTATGCTCATTCACGTAAAGAAGGATTAACTTTTCAGCAATATGAGAATGATTTGCCTCCATTGTATGACCCTGACTTCAATCAAATTCTGTTTCAGCAATTGTAAAAGCTTGATATAAAATGTTCATTTGTAATTCCATTATCTTTACAAAAATATATGTACATGTACCCTTAGATAGTATCTCTAATTTGCAATATTTATATACAAAATTAGGCAATTACGTAATAAATAATAAAAAGGAATGTTATAAGTGCATAGCACACAAAAATTTGCTCTTTAAATAATACTTAAAAGTGATTAATTACAACACAAGAATAATGGATTGTACATTTTACACAAGATTAACATGTAGATGTAAATGTTGTAATAAGATATCATTGAATTGAGCTGGATGCTGCTTTTGTTCAAGGATGAAAAATACTTTTTTTTTCCAAATCAAAAAATAGATTAACACATTGTTAAAAAAGCTGTGTTCAAACCCATGCATCAGAAAACACATCAAATATACATTTTTAAAAAATATATATATTTTGAACAAAATTTTCAGCCTTTGCACAATCTCATAAATCCACAAAACACAACAAACCAGAACATCACAGATATTGAAGATTTCCCAGACAACACATTTGGATCCACTTAATTTAGTTGCGAGGTTGCCACAAGGTAAGACATGATTCACATTTTAACCCTCTTCAATGTTTGTCCCCTGTACTCTCAATATATTTGGCTATCAAAGAATTGGCATATGTCTGCTCATCCCGTGAGAGCAGTCCATGCTGGTACATGTTCTTAGGAAAGCCATTTTTTATGTCTAAGCTGCTGTTCAAAGACACACCAGAATCTGCCTCTTGGATGATCTTCTCAGCCAAGGCATCCAAGTCACCAGGGGTCAAAGTTGAAGATATCCCACCGCTGCCACCCTCTTTGCCGAGTTCAAAGTTTGAAAGGTCTGATATCGGCTGGCTGGAATAGAAGTTTGTGCTCTTGGTGGGATTTGGTTCAGGAGTAGTACGAGGTGATTGATGTGTTGCAATAGTTGGTTTTGACACGGATGCAACTATTCTTGGAGCTGGAGCACTGATCATGGACACGTTACCTGAAGCACTGATGTTATCAGTGTCTAGGATACTGTCTGACCTTTCTTGGGGTCTGTGAAGATTGGTGGCATCAGGCAAAGCAGGTGGAATGTAGGAATTGCTAATTGTTTTTTCTTCATTCATGTCCCCATTGGCAACTGGGAGATGAGTATTCCTATTAAGACAGGATGTGCTTGTTGGTTCCATCTGTTTGGCTGTGTGTATGTTCCCAGGCTGGGTAGGGGATATACTTCTCCCAGGAACAGCTGCAGCTTTTGGACTCAGAATCGTTGAAATGTTAGGTTTCACTGGTGTACGCTCAGCTAATATGTGAGGTTTTCGCAACTCATTTGGAAGAGGTTTGTATTCATCTGACATGTCATCACTGCTGCTCCTTAAAAGTGAAACTTCACGTTGGATAAAGGATCTTTCTGGAGAAACTTTTGACCTATAAGGTGGTGACGTCTTCACACCATACGTTGGAGAAATCTTGACTGAGGTATCTCCATCCCCACGGCTTACATTCAATCTTGTCAAACTAACAGTCCTAGTTGGAGAGTTGCTCCTAAAGACCGCACCATTAGAACGTGCATTCGACTGAAGGGATGATGAATGTGATGCTACTGGAGATCGAGACTGCCGACTTCGAAACTGGAATTTCCGCCAGCGTGGTACATATGTGGGGGGCATCATCTGCACATCCTCTCTACTGGATAATATCGTCATAGATTTATCAGCGCTATGTCTTCTTCCTAAATCTGGATACTTCTCTCCTGGAATGTTGTTGTCTAGGCGTATCCTTCCAAGTTCTTGCTGTATCCATTTCCTCTCTTCCTCAAGAGTAGGAACACTCTGTTCAGTTTTTGTTTCTTCTTTCCTGGACAGTGAATCAACATTGGGAATCTCTGCGTTGATTTCTTCCCTTGCTTTGCGAGAGATGCTCCGCAGGGACTCCAGGCTGGAAGACAGTGAAGAGAACTGAAGCTTGTTTCTCTGCACCATGGGTGTGTAGTATGGCGTCCTGCCTTCTTCTGGGGGTACTGTTCTGCTGGAATCTGTTTCTGTATCAATCTGCTTCATGGACAAGTTCCTCTCCATAGAATTATCATCTGCGGTGACATAATCGTGGCTTGTCGTCAGGTAGGACTCGTCTATCAAAGTGTCATCTTTGTCTTGAGAATCTTCGGGAAAAACAGAACTCTGCTCATTTTCATCTGCTCCTGGTGACTTCTGTGCTCGAGCTACAATCAGACCCCCAAGGCTTGGTCTTCTCTCTTTGGCAGACAACAACCTCCCTATGGGGGAGGAAACATTGCTCGACATGAACAGATCACTGGTCCTTGAGTCTGTTTCACTCTCAATCTCAGAAGTTGTCTCAAGATCAGGTGGACGAGCAACATACTGTGCAATGCTTTTCATCTCATTCTCCGGGCTCGGGCTCATGGCAAGGTACTTCCAGTCAACAACTGCTTCAGGTGTATCTTCTGGATCATTATGAGCTTTCTTCCTGTCATCCTCACCATCTATACTCATAGCTCTATCGCTTCCTGCATCAAAAGGTCTCAGGGGTAATGTCAACGGATCCCGTGATCTTGACTCTTCTTTAAGAGATCCTTTACCATCATTCTTTACCACAGAAGCTCTCGACACTTGCTGATCTGTTGGAACAGTGGCCTTAATATCAACCTCTACCCTGTCATCATCTGAATCTAGAGTGATTTGATCCTGTACATTATCTTCACCTAATTTATAAGATGTAGCTCTAGGGATCCCTGCACTTGTGACTTTCACTGATTTCTCACTTGATGCAATTTTACTCTGTCCGTAATGCCCTTCAATTGAGCTTACTGGTTCATGCTCATGACTGAGCTGTTGTATTGCCAAATTTTGTTCCTCTGCTTCAGTTTGTCCAACAAGAATATGTGAGCCCTTCTGTACTTCAGTGTTATTGTGTTCCTTGATTTGTTCACAAACTTGAGTCCTTGTATCACCAAGACCTCTGGAATCCCACCTAGATTCCCTGTCCTCTTTGGAGTACTTCACCATAATCGCCTCCAACTCCCTATACTTCTGCTTCTGCTCTTCAATGTCACGTCTCCCCTCCTGAACCTCATTCTTCAATCGCTCCCTCTCCTCCCTCAACCTCTCACCTTCCACTTGAGCCAGACCCAATTCCGCCTTGACCTTTGACATTGCTACCTCGTGATCCTCGGTGCTCTCAGGGGGTTGTTGCAGGGCCTTGAGTCGTCTATTCTCTGCATGAGCTTTGGTGAGTAGCTCCTGGAGTTTGCGCATGCTCTCTGTCTCTGTCTTCATGGCCAGGAGTCTGGTCTCATGGTCTGACTGGGCCTCCAGGAGGGGGGACGGGATAGTGTCCTGGTATTCTGGACGGATGCTTTCCTTCCCTGGTGAGGGCAAGGACTGGAAGCCTGTATCTTCACCTGTAAAAAGGTAAGCAAAAGCTTAGGATTAGATGATGTATCTTATGAGCAATTTGATCTCTTCCAAAGCCTTTAATTTTTTCAAGTTTAAGAAAAATTATTCAAACTAAAATATCAGCCGTCCAATTTTGACTTAATTTATTATGAACTCTAAAGGTGGAATTGGCAACTCATTTGAGCACATGGACGCAGCCCAATGTAGGTATTCTGTGCTAAGGTGTTTTCTTAAAAGATCACAGCTGCATGCACAAAATGCATTGAATACCTGTGAAATATAAGCCCTTTTTGACGACTTTTAGGAACCTAAGGAACCATGCATTTAATTGCAGTCCAAGACAGTGTATGATCCTGTTATCAGAGAACAATATTCCTTCTGATTCTACATAAAAAAAAAAAAACAGCGACAGCATTCTGAAGACCTTTTGGGGAACAACAATGGCAGCTGGTAATATGTGGTCGGCTGAACAGTCCTTCAGTCAATCAGTGTACTGCAATTCCAGTTATAGAGATCAGGGGCCGTACCACGAAACCGTCATAAGTCTAAGTTCTTGGACAACCCATAGAGAAAAGTCTTGTAGAATTAACACAAGTTTCAATGGGTTGTCCAAGGACTTAGACTTATGACAGTTTCGTGGTATGGCCACCAGTGGTAGAATTAAGGAAACATAGCAAATATCACATAAACAACATACACAGAAAGGATTACTGTTTAAGCCAATTGATATTTTTGTAGTTTTGGACTAGTCAGGGAAATTTAAGAGAGGATTAATTTACGACTTTTTAAATTCTTTCATGACTACAAGTCTCCTTACATTGTAATTGAAATTTTAGCGAGAATGGACTTGCAAAAATAAAACCACAAAAATAACCCCTTATACAGTCAGTTTTCCTGATCACCTGACATAGCAGCCATGAGGTCATCTCCAGTCACTTGGTAACCAGTATCAGCAGCGAATTTAAGACGAAAGTTCTCTGCTGTCAGTCTCTCTACATCCATTTCCAGCCTTTCTACAGCAGCCTAAGTAATGAAAGTCGTGACATACATATAATACAATTATTTCCTTTTTCTTTTTTACACGTAAACATCATACTATGTTGTTAAGAAAGTTAGTACCGTATTTGCCGGCGATAAGGCCGCAGCGCCGTATAGGCCGCACCCCCTTTTTGACAACTTTAAAAAAAAATAATAATTTAAATATGGAGAAAAAAAATTCTGAAAAAAAAAAAAATATAAAAATCCTAACAAACAATGTATACAAAGAAAAGTAAGAAATAAGCCCTGAAAAGAGCAGCCAATGATTCATTTTTATAAGTACTCAAAAGATAATGACAAGTCAGAATCTAGACTAGATCTAGAGTCTAATTCACTCAGATTCTTGGGCTTAGCAAAGAAATCGCTCAGCTAGCTGCAGCAGCATCATTCACACAGCTCAGCACAAAATCACAACAAACACACACCAGCACAGCAGGCAGCATGTGTGCTTTCCGATAAGCCAACAAATGTTCCGATTTTGCTGCTAAAATCACATCTTTGGAACTAGTTTCCAACATGTGGTAGTGATGGCATATGAAATATTTACATAGGCTCTTATATCCTACCTTTATTCTTGAATATGATATTAAAATTAAAGCTGAAAATCTAGATCTAAAAGATGAAAAAGATCGTATTTTTTCAGCTGTTTTTTTAGCTGTGCATAACATGAACTACAGAGGGGGGCAGATCACTAAACATCATATTTTGCTACTGGCAGTAGTCAACTGCGTGATCCAATTTTTTTTTTTTTTTTTTTTTTGACATGTATTTTGCTCAGAAATGACTCATTATTTACAGCAATTAAAAAGAAAACAGAGTGCTGAGGTTTGTTCACGAAAAAAATAATTTTTCATCTCGACATTAATGAAGCTCAAACTTGTTGGTAAGATCTTCTCTTCCTGTGGTTCCTATTGCAATGTTTTACCAGTCCCATGTGTGCAAAAACATGTTTTTTCAAGGGGTTGAAATTACCTGATTTTGTTGTTGTCGTGTATAAGCCGCACCCCGACTTTGCGACATTATTTTATCCAAAAATAACGCGGCCTTTATGCCGGCAAATACGGTATGCTTTACCTGATAGTTTCAGACAAGAAAAAAATGTTTTTGTATAACTCCCAATGTTTTAGATCATCGAAAAATGCTACAATTGACAAACAGGGCATATTCTAGGATGAGAAAGACTCAAAAACTTTTAAAGTAGTTAACAGCCATCACTTACAAAAGATCTTCCAATTTTATCTTAGAGCAACTGTTTGCTGGTTATCTTTAACTAGACTGGGATTTTTGTTCTTCCCCATTTCTTCATTTGCCTCACCCTAGAAAATTATTGCAGTGTCTGGGACTTTTCCAGTATCTTTCGTGGTTATTGTTGTCTAGCATATGAGACCAGAATAAAGCCTTGACCCCTTGTGTCAGTCTGTATTTTACCTGTAAATTCTCGCATCTTTTCCGATCTTCAGCCCCAGACTCTCTGGCCGTTGCAAGCTCCTGGAAGAGTCGTTGGTTCTCTCTTCTCAGCATCTCCAGCTCTCCAACAAGACGGTTTATCACCTCCTCTTCCTGGCTAGAGAATCTCTCATTCAGCTATAAAGATAAAACAAGACAAAAATAATCTTGATTGAACTGGTAATGACTGAATATTCATAATCACAAAATACATGTACAGTCTTCTCCTGTTATATTAAGCATGGATACAATAAGATTTCATTATAACTTGTAGGCAGTTCTCCCAGTAAAAATTAAAACATATGAGCATCAATGTCTCTCTCTTCTTCAATATCCTTAATAACAGGAAATAAATATCTGATCAACAAGCAAATAAAAGATTAGGAAATGAAGAAAAATCATCACACATTGTCAACACCAGCCCAAATGCGACTCTCTCACCAGGGTTTCAAGAACCTCGGCCTTTCTGGCTGTTTCTAAATCACCTGCGGACTGGAGTCGGCCGTTGCAGGGCATTAATGGCCAAATGGGAAATCAACACTGAAAGGTGGCCATTGTGCGAATGCGGAGAGGAGGAGACCATGAGTCACCTTCTACAATGCTTTCTTCTGCCTAATCCCTATTCCAAGATGATCTTACTACTCTTTCGCCTAATGGGATCGCCTGCGATCAGTACTTAATGGGTAGAGTCTAATTCAGATTCTAATTCCTCTAAGAATGATCTTTCAAATGTAAACAGATATAATGATACAGTCAAACAGAACAAAGAGAGAAAGGACTTGAGAAGAAAAAGATTACTTGATCTCCATACATGTACATTCACAATGAGAGCTGTGATTAAAACTTCCAACAGCTTTGTGTAAACTTTTATCAACTTTGCTGGATCAAAAATTTAATCGAGTGCATTTTAAACATTTAAATATCAGTTTCTTTTTAATCGTAAATATACAGTGTAATAATATAGTTACAAAATATTTCCAATATTCAAAATGAGATCAGCTTTTCCTCTCTAAATAAGAAACAATTTTAATCTATTTCTATATACAACCCTTTACAAAAAAAACTGTCAACCCAGACTCCTTGTAAATACCCACAGATATTTCCTTCAAGACTTGAAAGGGTAATTGTGCCCAATAAAAGTTGTTTGTGTGTAATATCAAGTACGTTGTATCATTCGCCATGTACATGGACCTTCATGTAAAATTAATGTTTACTACCAAGAAAGACTTTCCACCTCGCAGTACCAGGAAATATTAAATACCATAATTCCAAAACAAGGCAAAAACAGATATGGAGTAATACAATAAAACAAAAAGGATTTATTTTTAGATAGCCAGGTTCCTCAACCTTTTTTGCAATCATAAAACAAACACCATAAAAATGAAAGTGATACGTCCCATAGCATTCATAATTGCTTGATAAGGCCGCCATAAAAAAAAATTGTAAAAGATATTGCATTTAATATGTAAGTTATATTTCAGTCATTATATTCAAATATTTCACATGTACAATACATGTACTGGTAGATATACATGTAGATCATGTAAATTGCACCATGAACATGGTGGAGGCCAAAATAATTTAAAATGACACATCTAACTAAATATACCCACTCGAACGTGCAGTAACATCAAAACAGAGGCCACAGAATTTGTTGAAAATAATATACTACATGTAATATACAATACAAAATTCAAAAGTAGTATCAGAAATTTCAGAAAAAAAACACAATTAAAATGTAAATTTAATAAAGCTTAAAAAGGAGACTCCAGATATTTGTCTTCTACTCATCAAAGCAAACAGTAAGAAATATCAGAAAGTTTAAATCAATTGATAAACTAATTGGAAAATGCATGCAGAGGACAGAACAAGCTCTGATTGGCTTGGGCAAAACAGTTAACAGACTCAAATAAATATTGAAAACATGCACATGTGTACTGGTGGGAATATATTCCTCAAACTAACTCCATCTGAAGCTAGAACTGATAGTACATGTCCAAACACCTTTGAACTGTAAAGAGACGTTAAATACATACTGAGTACATGTCTGAAAACCTTTGAACTGTAACGAGACATTTAAAAATACATACTGAGTACATGACCGAAAACCTAAAAGAGATGCTAAAAAAAATACATGCCCTGAAGACAAGACACCTCTAGAATTGATAACAGAGGCTTTAATGATAGCAATGGCCGTGGTGTACGGAGGGCCATGCAGCCGCCAAGTTGTGAATCAGCTCCACTCAAATTACTCAAGTAGGCACATCAATGTGCTATAAACCAACAAAAAATGTCATGATATAGCATATTATGCTGCCTTCTTCATCATATCATGTGAATGAGTCATTGGAGATGCACTAATCAATCTGCATGATCTCATCACTGCTCTATGAGGACAAATGACAGCTGGGGATTAAATCTTATACATAGAATACATAAACATGTAGTTTGCAGGCACAAATCCCTTTCAGTCATAACAAGACAAACACAGAGCCTGAAACCTTAGACTGGATACTGCATCACATAGGCTACACATTGTAGACTATTCCTGGAATCAGGACTAGGTTCCAATTAAGACAATACATACTTTAAATGTGTCAACTTAGAGTTTGGTTTTCAGACTAACAGTGGGAATAACTCATACCAAATTAGTCAGATCATAAAAGTCTTAAACAGTAGCAGCAAAAAGAATGAAGTTCATGCAATAGAATAGATGGTGAAAAATTGATGATTGCACTATAAGTTTATACTTTGAATATTAGAAAAAGAAAATCCAATGTACTTTAATTTCTTCTTCAAGTTATAGAAATACAATCCAGGTTTAGTAGATTTTTATGCAATGAATATAATTTTTCCATCACAATTTGCAACATACATGTACTTCTAAACATCTTTGGACATGCTTCTTGTGATTAATTCTATATTTATTGGAAAATGTTGCTCCACTTACATTGAATATAATATGAAACATGTCACAAAAATTGTCCCAACCTGATGGAATGAACCAGGGAGAAATAAACAAAAATAGATGAGAAATGATACCTTTTTTGTTAAGAAATCTTCTCTGGCTTTAGCTTCATTGAGTTCCTGTCTAAGCTGCTTTCCCTCAGTCCCGATGGCTTCCAGCATAGAGAGTAGTTCATCACCTCTACTACCAGATAGATCTAGACCTCTGGGGATCATCAGGGATAATTCTTCTCCTACATAGTTGCAAGAAAGGGATGATAAAAATATGAATTTACATTTGCAAATGCTCTCATATTTGCAATCTTTGATCAACATGCATGTACAACAATATAATGATGTAAATTCAATATGGAAACCTTTTGGCAATGAGAACAATTTTTTTTTTATCAATGGAAGGCTGACAGCCTAGGTGTTGATTCCTGTTTAATATTTTGCTTGAACAAGTCAAAAGTTCTTGATCATGACAGGAGTTCCATGTGCAAATTTGTGTTCATTGGTTGTTGGGGAGCCTCATTTTCAATGATCATTGAACATAAGTACTCTGATAACCACATCACTATTTAAACAAATAAAACCCTTAGTTGAAACACTCACCTCTCCTGAAAAGAGCAACCTCCTCCGCTGTGAAAGACTTCTCCAAGGAAGATTCCATCTCTTTGATTTTCCTCTCATCTTCTTCGCTTCTACCTTTGGTGGCTTGTACTTCCGTTGCTCTCTCTCCATCTCCATCCTCTCGAACAAAGGCACAGATCCTACTGCTCACTTTCACATCAACTTTCTCACGTTCATTGAACCCCTCTTCCTTTCTTCTTTCCTTCTTTTGTCTTGATTCATCCAAAATGTCTGATCTGCGCTCTTGGCTATCTCGAGCTGGATTGACACTTCTTGTCTTTACATTATCTAATTTAGTGGAAGCTTGTTTCGAGTTTTCAGGTTTGCTAGTCAGTTCATTTTGGATGTGTTTGTTCTCAGTCCTGTTAACCACCTCATCCTGTTCTTGCATCCCTGTGTGCTGTTTGGATGTTGTTCCATCTCCCATAGCAACATCATCAAACACTTTCACACCTTGCTCCTGGTTTTGCTTGTTCATCTCATCTTCTTGTTCAATGTCTGAAAAATCAAGATTCACTCTGGCACCTCTGGCTTTACTTTGAACATTGGAATCCCCTTGCATCTCTCTTTCTCCAGGGGCTCCACCTCCTGCCTAGCAACCCCTCCAGATTGCATCCGTGTTCTATCATGCTTCCATCCCTGACATCATCCTTTGCATATCCTTCTCCAAGCACTGTTTCGGCTTGGAGATTGGCGTGCTGGTCTGCACTGGTTGGATGGAAGACACTTCTGGGTTTTTCGGACAGGAATCCCTGAAGGCATCTTGAAGCCTTTGTCTGTTGATGATGCTGTCTGCTTCTGCTCATCTGTTGTCTCCTGGTGCCTCTTCCTTGAGGAAGCTTCAGGGATGGATGTGATATCTTCTTTGGTTGATGGTGATGGTTGGTTTACTCTTGCACTTGAAACAGGTATCTTACTAGGTAATGGCATTGTTTTCTACATAGGAAAGAGGAAAAGGATATAGATATTGTAAATAGTAAAAACTTCTGGACCTGTCATACAGGAATCTACCGTAGCTGTTAGCCATGTTATGCATGCAAAGGAAGTCATCCAATTGATAAATTTTCTTTTTACAACCTTCATATGTGATTTTTCTTACTAGGTACTGGTATACTTATCTTCACTTAATAGTAAAAAGAATAGAATGATGAGATTGCTGTACATAGAAAACTTGCTTGTCTTCTTGATAAGAAAACTATAATGGAAGATCAGGTGTGTAGGGCCCTCTTGTAAAACAGTACTCTGATCACTGATGAGGCCACCCGGGATAAATATGACTGAATAAATAAATAAAATGTATTTTAAATGATGCAATTTTCTAAAGTACATGGACAATTGGAGTGTTCACATTTTGCTTTAGCTCATCATCATTTGAAAATACATGGTATAATCATTTAACTATAAAAATGAAACTTACAAAACTGTTAATCATTCATAAATTTTAACAACACAACCATACTTGACAAGAAAATCAAGCAGTTAGAAATAAATCAAACTTTAAAAATGAATTAGCATGCACAAGAGCCCATTAATATGAGGTTATACACAAAAAAATATGGACCCACAGTGAGAAAAATCTTGGTGCAACCATGAAGGCCTATATGCTAGGTCTTAGAATCATACAAAATCCTCTGCTCAAAAGTTAACTCACACTATAAACCTATTTAAATTTTACCCCTTGATTTTTTTTCCAAATCTATTGAAACCAGAAGGGTGCTTCGACCATGTGTAAGATAAAGAGATGTGGTCCAATTTAGTGAAAACGACCATGATATTTAGAGAGATTTTGGTTGTTACAATACCAAATTATTCATTGATGAGACCCAGAACAAAATTCAGGATGCCTTTCAAGAATAGTGAAAAAGCAATTTTGCTTAGTAACCATAACGAATGTCAGTTACGTGTCATTGTTTTCCAAAGCTATTCGGGAAAACACTGTGAAATTCACTATAGGTGTCACAGACACCAGATAAACTGAACAAAAATTTTTTGGAATTAATAATCTTTTGAACAACCAATAATCTCTATATTTTTCGCCCTGGAATTGACTAAAATGAATAATTGCTGTATGTCGGACATGCTGCAAGCAGAAACACTTACCTTTCGAACAACAGGTTGCGCAATATCACCCTTTGACGTAGCTGCATCATGTGAGGATGGGGTGGGGTGGGTGGGGAGGGATGGGTATGCTTTAGCGGTCGGTACAGAGGGAGATCGCATGAATTTAAAACTAAAGGTTTGGGATAAGGAGTTAGCAACCTGGAGAAGATTAGGATATTAGGAAGGAAAGAGAAAATGAGGAGTGCTACTTTAGAAAATGGGGCACAAACACAGAATGCAATATAATATGGCACACTGCAATGCTGATAACATACAGTAGAATATACAATATGGCAGTACAACAACTTGGTTATAATTAGTGGCATACTCATCACAATTCCATCTGGGTAAGTATTCATATTATAGACATGACTTGCAGCCATTTTCTAAATATTCGAATAAATGTGACCTATTTACCCATTCTTCAGCTTTTATGTTTTCTCTTGGAGGTTTATTATCAAAATAAAAACATTTAATACAACAAATGGACAATACTGATCTGATTTCCACTTCTTTCATAAATGTACACTGGGATGTCTATTTTATCCTAATCAGCAAAATGAACTATTTATTGACTTACATGTATGAATGAAAATAATACTTGATGGAGATAAACAGTTCGTAAAGTTCATTGATAAAGTACATACTAAGGGCATTATTATCAAATATATAGTACTTATTTTAGAAATCATTGCATGACAATGTGGTTGTGTGTTTTTGTTTTTTCATGTGGTACACATGAAGCATTGTCTTCATAAAACTGGGTCCCGGTCAATGACGCTTGACCCACAAATATAAAATTCAGAATGGAGACAAGGGACACTGGTAACTCTATCCTACTATCATACCGCTCTTTCTAATGGAAGGTCTTTATATTGATTATGTACATGTATATAAAACTACCCACTACATAACAGGCCCTGCAGATAGACCTATATTCAGTATAAGTCAAAAGGTATGTAACACTACATGAATGTACCTGCATTTGTATAAAAAAGGGGGTCAGCTATAAGCTGATACTGAACCAACAAATAACTTGACCATTGAGGAGCAATGTGATTTTAATTTAAGGTTTGTCTATTGTTGATCTACATGTAATGTCAGTGTGACTGGTTATGTATTAGTTTGACCATTGAATATAATTACCATATAACAATGATGACTTTACATCATATTAATTGCAGGAATAAAATATGTATCAACTCTCCCCAATACGAACAAGTACCGGTTTTTCCACTTAAAAAAAACAAACTAATTGTCATTTGACTTAATGACAATAGACAATGCTGTGGCAGGGCAAAAATTCTGATGCACACACTCACTAACTCTCAAATAGATATATCAAGCATCTCAAAAAGCTTTGCTGTTGAATTTTATCCCCCAAATAGGCTTTAAAGTTTCTTTTTTTCAAGTCAAAGGAATTCCTGCAATATGTATGTATTAGTGTAAATACCCTTTTACAACCCATGCCATACATAACATGACACAATTAATAATCCAGTCACACCAATGCCTGACTGGCAATACACCAAACAAAGAATATTCAGACAAAATTGTGTCTTCACGGGCTTTCAAATAGTTTTATTATAACCCCTGCTTATATAACCCTGACTTAAGAATTCAGATACTTTCTTCATACCAATACCCATTTACAATGTCCATAACCTGGGTTAGGTGTGGCGATTATAAAATAATGTCTTGACAAAGTACAGTCAGGTGAAGTTATCCATTAGACTACAAAACCTGAACTTAAAACAGTTTTTAAATCTGGTAAAGATTTTCTTCAATAATTGGTTTGTTTTTGGTGGATTTATGATGATGTGACTGGGCTGTTAAAATATCTCTGCAATGAATAAAGTTAGTATTTTATTGATATAATTTTTCAAACAATAATATGGCACAATGAAGTTAATGATGATTATATGCGTTCACACTTATTATAAACGTTCACGCTTATTATAAGCATACACACTTATTCAAGGTTGAAATGAATGAGAATGGGAATATGAGAATATAAATATTTACCTCATCTGTTAATCCATCTGGCATACCAGCAGACGTGTTTAGATCTGAGCTTCTCTCAGATGGATCGTTGTCTGTAGCTAGTTGTGTCACCTGATATCAAATTGATCAATTAATTCTTCGAATTCTTTTAAGAACATAAGTCTTATTTGTTTAATTATACGTGTACAAGACAGACATTCATATTTTATCTAAATTTTTTCATTTACATGTATATGTCTGTATTTATTTATTTATTTTATTTATTTATTTTTGTAATAGAATGTACAAATCCTTTGTCAGTTTTGAAGTCTTTTCCTGTTGTCAAACAACCTTAAACATTTAATAAAAATACAACATAATGCTGTATAAATATCATACATGTACATTATTATTACAATTATTAACATTATTACAATTATTGTTTTATAAATTATATAATATTAACAGAGATTCTTTAAAAAATCTTCAAAGAACTTTGAAAGATACATGTATATGCATGTACAAATCCTAAAAAGTATGCAGATGAGAATTACATTATCATGTTCCATGTTAGAATATTTTAGCATCAATCAATACACAATTACCTTTCTGCGTAATAGGGCAAGATAAATAGTAAGGGCATGCTCCTCCACTGTGCCTCTTATGACATCTGCTGGGCTATAGACAGAGGAGAGAATTCATCATTGAATTAGCAAGTGGTAACTCCTTGATTATGTTGTCCAACCTGTGTTTTAGGACCACCCAAGAGAAACAGAAACTGTTGTCCTTTATAGACAGGTTCTGCAACACACTTAATTGGAGGCAATATAACTTTATAGAGAGGTGGCCTCTATGTCCAGGTTTGACTAAGGACATTTGTTGTCTACTTTTAGTCTACAATCACATACCCTAATATAAGTGAAGCCGTCCCCAGCTTCCCACATTCTGTGTTTTACTAATAATAACAAGGAAAATTTCATATTTCAGACCGTAAAATATGTTGTATGGGTCAGGGATATGAGATTTGCATACAACAGTAATCTCTTTACAATTTTTGAACACAAGTTACGTAACAATACCAAATGTGCTTCAAGTACTACATGTATTTCTAACAACCCTGTGGTACCGAGTATGTTAAAGAGATGCTCTGGAATATCAAATGTTGCCTTTTGTATTGATTACAGATACCTACTGATGTTATGATCTTAATTTTTGCTACCATATCTACTTATTATCTACTAATATTTTTTTGAAAGTTTTTTTAGAAATATCTACCCCTTTTCAAGTTCACATTGTCAACATTCCAAGCTAAATATTGGAATAGAACGTTTGAGACTTTGTTAATAAAATGGCAAGTCTTTTAAAACACTTTACTACTTCTTCATTCTTAGACTGTATATAATTCTAAAGCCAAATATGTCAATTTTGTTAATGTGAGCCTTTATAACAGCTTCCTAGCTTACCTCAGTAAAGACTTAGTAATCCCAAAATGTTCTTCTGATGCAATCAAGGCACTGGTCAAATTGTTGACATAAGTCTCCTGCAATAATAATAAGGATATTATGTTAGAAGAAATCTCATGGATTCTAGGAAAACTACACTCTGACAACTACCCAAAGAACAATTACTTCAAATACAACAGCCCATGTATTGTCCCTCCTCAGTTTAATAGGCAGGACAAAAATAAGAAGACTACATTGTATGGGCAGATAGACAAGATACCGCAAGTGAATTGATGACATACAAATGTGGGGATAGGAAAAGATGACAGGAAGGAAAAAAATGGAAAGAGACAGATAAATGTAGGATACAAAAGTGAAACCAAAATGAGAAAAATATGGAAGAGAGCTGTGAAATGCATGTAAATGTTCAACCAAAAAAATATACATTTTAAAATCAATAAATTTATACCAAAATAACTACTTACTGTACTGTTATTTGAATAGCTGCAGAAAAGGCCAATTAGTTCTGCAAACTTGTTGTTCTTCTCAAAGCTGTCATAGATAATAGAAAGAGTTAAAGGGTGAATACTAATAATATTGTGACAGATTAATCCTGGGCACCAGACATGGAGTTTACAATTTATATTTTGCCAATTAAAACTAACAATGTCACATTTTACCTCCTATTACTATTACCCTGCCACCTCAGAAATTATCTTTGACAAGAGGCTAATTGTTTTTGCGGTTCTTATTTTTAGTTTGTAGAGCGCTGTCATTCATAATATGGTATTTACACCATCTCACTTCCTTTTTCAAAGTAAAATTTATACCTTGTTCTTTTTTTTTTAATATAAAACTACATCTTTCATATACACCTAAAATAAAAGACACATACCTCGTTCTCTTTGTTGAAAAGATGAGACAAACTAAACAAATAGTATGAGGTGTTTTGACCAGATAGAACAAAGGGGAGGGGGAAGGGTCACAAAATCCAACCCTGCAGTGCGGGGTTACATCTGTTACATTGATTTATATGCCACACTCGAGCCAGGTGAGGTAAGTGAATACCTCACAGGAATAAATTACCTGAAATGCTGGAGAGCAGTATTATGGTAGCCATGTTAAAGCCGGAGTAATGGAGAGTATAAAAATTGAAAGGAAATGACCATTCTTATTATTGCTTTGAACTCACCACTGTGCTAGTCCCTTGCTAGTATCCAAAGATGTTTCACCTAACTGTGAAGCACACCACTGAATCAACTGCTTCTTACCACTACGAACAGTCTTCTGCTGCATGGAAGCATCTGAGTAAAGATTAGAATTATTCAGTGATTATAAAGATATCACAGTTTGTATCGTACAGGATGAAGTACAAAATCAAAACACACTTTTACAATTTATGCTAAATGACCACACAATAGTTACTCCTCATGTACCAGTGTTTTCATTATGAAAGCAAATGCACAGATTTGTTCATAAGGCCATCAACTTTATTAACTCTTTTCTATGTGTCATTCAGAAGATAGCCCTGTGCCACAGTGAATTGCTGAATGTGTCTTTTAGAATAGTAGATTATCTCTCAAGTTTTCAAACTATAATGTATTTACCAGTGACAAAAATTTCTTGTGTATTCAATTTAAAGCAGAAAGTAGGTTATTACCAAAACCATTGCGATGTACAGTGCACTCCTAGTGCTAAATAGTGCTTAAATTTGTGCCAAACAATGAATAAAGTATGCCTTTGAACATGCCGCCCAGCAAACAAAGCAAATAAGGACTTTTACAGATTAGATTACCTGGTGAATGTACAGTGAAGTTAAGTATAATTGCCCATATCACATCCAGAATGCTTTTCAGTTCTCCTTTTAGTACGCCTGTAAAAAAAGAAAGAAAAGAAAATAAAGAATCATTTTTTTTTTCAATTTATGAGGTCCTTGCACATTGAGAAGATCCATGAAACAAATGTACAGAGTTTTGAATGGTCAATGGCGTACAATTGAATGCTATTTTGCTTTTTAAACTCAGTAGGAAACAAAATCACACATGTTTAAGAAGAAAAGTATGGAAAAGGTAATTTTATAACTATATTCATCATTGCATAATGATTTAATACGAATTAGACATATGAGATAAAGGAAAGATCTAGTGTGGGCACCTATGTCGTTTCGTTTGCAAGTCATGTTGATGTTTGGCAACATCTATATATATGTTCTACTTGATCACACGAATCAGAAAATATATGTCGCCAATTTTTTAATTGACCTTTTGTGACCCAAAATGAAGGTCAAACGTCAGGCTTTATTAACATAAACATAATTCTGTTCAAATTGTGTCAAATTTGGTATAAAATTGTAGGTAATGTTATAACTAGCAATTAAGTCAATTATCATTTTTTCACCCGACCAGTCAGTTTAGAGCAATATGCAAATTAGTTTATTTATGCATAATTGAATGCATAATAGAGTCAAGTTGAACGGCGATCAGACACAACATATCCATAGACAATATTAATAAACACTAATCAAGATTAAAACGTGAATCATACTAGTCTAATATTGTTGCCACATTCTGGGGACCCTTATGACCTTGAAAATAGGTCAAAGGTCAATTTATATCATGATTAACAACCTGGAAATGGCATTAATTTGGCAAAAACCGAATTTCCTGTGAACTTTGACCTTATTTCTAGGTCAAATATGTCAACTAAAAATATGTCGAACTCTATTTTTTGGTTGACGGCATCATGGAAAACATATTCAAGTTAGTTGCCAACAAAGTTAAGCTTATACGACCAACAGGTCAAAGGTCAAAGTTCAAGAAAGACGTTTTGGCCACCAAAGTTTTTTGTCTTGACCTTAGTCTTATTGGGCCGTATTACTTGAAATATGTTATTGAACACTGTTAATGTGTTCTACTTGATTCCATGAACCAGGAAATGTTCGTTTTCATTGTCCTTTGACCTTTAAATGAGGTGAAAAATCCAAACAATACACAGTTTCTACTATTTCCAGGTTTTTTAGCGTCATGTTATTTGAACTTTGACCTTAACTTGAGGTCATATGTGTCAATGAAAAATAATAGCAACGTTGATTATCTGGTTCATGGTATCAAGGGATCATGTAGAACTATTGTTATCAAGATTATTAAGTTAATAAGGCTAAACAGGACTATGATGAAGACAGAAACTCTAGCCCTTACGTATTCCTTAAACTTTCTATGTGTGTCTTGACCTTTCTTTTATTGGCCATATTAGAGCTTAATAATTTTGATAATCATAGTTATTCTGGTTTAACTTGTTCCCATAAATCAGAATATCAATGTTGCTATTCTCTTTCATTGACATATATGACCTCAAGTGAAGGTCAAAGTTCAAATAACGTGACCCTAAGAAATCTGGAATTAGTAGAAACTATATATTTTTTGCTCTTTTTACTTTATTCAAAGGTCATGGGTCAATGAAAACAAACATTTCTTGGTTCATGGAATCAAGTAGAACACATTAACATTGTTCAATAACATATTTCAAGTAATACGGCCCAATAAAGACAAGGTTCAAGAACAAAAACTTTGGCCAAATCGTCTTTCATGAACTTTGACCTTTGACCTGTTGCTCGTATAAGCTTAACTTTGTGGCAACTAACATGAATATGATTTCCTTGATGCCATCAACCAAAAAATAGAGGTCGTCATTATCTTACTTGACACTTTAGACCTAGAAATAAGGTCAAAGTTCATAGAAAATTCGGTTTTTGCCAAATTAATGCCATTTCCAGGTTGTTAATCATCATATAAATTGATCTTTGACCTATTTTCAAGGTCATAAGGGTTACTCAAGATTTGGCACACATATTATTAACTAGTAGATTCCGTTTAATCTTGGTTAGTTTTTATTAATATTGTCTATGGATATGTTGTGTCTGATCGCCTTTCAACTTGACTCTATTGCATTCAATTATGCATAAAAAAACTAATTTGCATATTGCTCAAAACTGACTGGTCGGGTGAAAAAATGATAATTGACTTAATTGCTAGTTATAACATTACCTACAATTTGATACCAAATTTGACACAATTTGAACAAAATTATGTTTATGTTAATGAAGCCTGACGTTTGACCTTCATTTTGGGTCACAAAAGGTCAATTAAAAACTTGGCGACATATATTTTCTGATTCGTGTGATCAAGTAGAACATATATATATAGATGTTGCCAAACATTAACATGACTTGCAAATGAAACCTATATTTTCCCCACTGGATGCCACACTTATCATTGAATCACTGATTCAGGAAAACATTTGAATCAATCCAAGCACAAATTTGTTTGCCAAAAAAAACCCCACATCTATATTTGCTTTTGACTTGCTGGTGCAAATACCCATTGGATTGAATGGAATAAGCCTATCCCACCTTTGTGATCTCAAAAGTGACTAGGCAATCATGGCAACACATAAAACGGAAGGTGAATGTAGCAACTTTAGTAATGTCCACATTTTCCAATTTAGCTCCCACTCATGATAAGCGAAGACAGTTGAATAACATACTAAAGTGGGACAGGCTCATTAATCAACAGTTATAATTGAGTATTGTTTTTACAAGTGTAACTGAAATTCTGGCCCTTGTCTGGACTTTACCTGATGCTGAGACTTTTAACCTGATCCCCAGTCCAGTTAAATAGTCCAAGATTGTTTGAACTCTGTCTAGTGATGAGACTTCATCATCATCACAATCCTATTGAAGAAACATATAAATATTGTCACATATAATAAATAAAGATTGGATGTAAAAGCCTAGTACACATACAGGTTCTCCTAAAGTTTAAGATTATTTGTGCTTTAAAGGGTCCAGCAAGTGTTAAATACTTGTTGATGCTATCGACGTCTTCTCCCATTTACAATCCAACACCATACCTTCCCGCACACAGTGCATCTGACTAATGCACAGCATATGTTTCATGTGTTGTGTACAGGTAAATGGGAGAAGACATAGATGGCGTTAATCAGTTTTTGCCAGTTTCCGGTCACTTTAATACAAAGCTTCGTGGGATTCAGAAGATTTTTTTTTAAAGATTTGCAACCTCCAAAGTGCTTTTTATATTCTCAAACCATCTCAAGAGATGGTATGGCTCCAATTCATACCCAGAGTAATGTCATTTGCAGAAGAAGCTTATATATACATAAAGTTCCGTAAGAAATTGGAAATATAACAGCTATTAATTTACATATTTTAATGCAATGAGACATAGCTAGCTTAAATGTTAATACAGATGCACAAAAAATAACTGATGCAAATAAAATTCTGGTTTATTTGAAAGCATTCTTATGGATCACATTTAGCCATTTTAGCTAGAAATACTAAACTTGTAACTGTATTTGGAGACAAGATTAGTTCTTTAATTCCTCTCAGCCAAATATTTCAAAAGAGTTGTATAATGAGCTAGATGTTTCCACCACCCCCTCTTGAACACATTATTTTAGCTGCATGATATAAATCCCAATAAAATATGCATGTTGGGATCTGGCTTTAAAGTGTTTCAGGCCAGTGCAACATTGCTCAATTAGCATCTATTCAATTAAAGCCAAAACCTAAAAACTAACTCGTGTTTGAAAATAAACCCATAATGATTGGGCTAAGATTTCATCCAAATTAGTGCACTATTACTTTAGCAACCTGAATTGAGGAACCCATAGAAAGTACAAGACTTCAAACTCTTATTTTATAGCCTATTTTGAAGTACACTTATAATATTCTTTTGAATTGTTCCTCTCATTATACTCTTTCTGAAGGGATTGATTCTCTCCTTGTGTTTTGAGGTTTATGGTATACTAACCTCAGATGAAGGAAACAACTGGGTTCCAGCAAGGATGTGGATCAAAAGAGAAAAGATGCGGCCATCTTGGAATTCTTTCAGCTCGTTGATCACAATGCCATGTTCACACAATAGACTGTTTGCCCAGTCAAGGTACATCTGTGTTCAGACAAGTTGGTTTAGATTACATTGTATTTCATGAAGCAAACTCTATTTCTAAACTCATTCGTATTACTTTATTTATCTCTATCTCTCTTTTTGTATGCTTGCACATGTATTTCTTTCTTCTCCATGTCACTAACACCAAAATTAATTTTCTTTCTATTTTGCCAAGTTCATGGAAAATGGATTTATATGTCATCCCATTACTCTGTATGTTAAAAATTAGACACGAAATGCAATGAATAGTTTTAAAAATCATTTGCTAAATCATTAACCCATAGATAACAGAGATTTCCCAATGGTCAAAACAAATCAGTTTTTGATCCTTAAATTGGAAAAACTTATATCTTTATATCACTCCTGCAACCTTTTTAAAAATTAAATTCATAGGTAATGACACTTAGCTCATGAAAATTACAAAATGCAACAAAAAAAATGCCAATTTGCACGTCAAGATAGCAAATATTTATTTTTCTCTGCATTGCAAATATAGAGATTTAAATGATTATTTTTATTTAAACAGTACTAATTCAAGAACCATTCAATGTACAGTGGCAGAAATAAATCGCTTTCAGTGATTTTGGCTCTTTCTGTTGATATGTATTTCATAATTACCGGTAATGGAATTCTAGTATCAAAGACAATGCCTAAGCATCACTACATGTAAAAGGAGACATTGGCCGGTATTCTCGAAGGGTGACTAAAGTTAGTAGGCCTACTAAATACGTATTTAATCACCCTTGCTATTGTCTCGAACAATAGCAAGGCCTACTAAATACCTATTTAGTAGGCCTACTAACTTTAATCACCCTTCGAGAATACCGGCCATCGTAGATTAATCAGGTTGGTTTTAAATTAATATCAAAATTCTTTGAAGTAAAGGGCATCTTTTTTTTTTTTAACCAATAGAAGCTATTTTTTAAACCGATAGTTGGTATTTGATTGATTGTTGAGTTTTTGTTGAGTTTTTACAGCACCTAGTTACTACCACCAATTGACAAGTTAATTTCATCATTTTGTTGTAGAGATTTTTAATGTTACATTATATAAATGATTGACAAGTTACTTGTAGATCTTATCTTAAGCTTACCTGGAGAACTGAAGTGAATGCCATAATGGTGCTCCTTCAAATAAATGTCATGAAACTTTCGTCCTCAGCCAATCACTACCTATCATCAAGAAAACAATAAGAGGTCATCAGTCAGTTAACCTTACTGGACTTACACTTGCATGGTCAATTTTAAATGAACCTTGCACAGAGAAGTGCGGTACAGTAATGATTTTCTAAGTGGAAAGTGAATACACAAAGAGTGTAATTGTGCCACCTAAGCTCAAGGAGGCATGTTCCAAAAAATGGATTTAAAAATTCAAATACATAAGATTAAAAAACTAAAGAAATAATGCATTGATATCCTAGATTACCCCCAATATGCTGTGAGGTAGGTTTATACCTTGCTGTGCAAATTAATCTCGAGATGTTTCCTCAGCAACCAAGAGGGCAACAAAAAGCCTGAGGATGGTTTGCAGCCGTATTAGGCCTTTACAGAACTTAAATTCAATTTCATGTAAAGTATCAATCCAAATTGATTTAAAAAAGAACACTTCAAAATCTTAAATTTGTGTTATTCCTGGTCAGCAGCTTAGTGCATGTCAGTCCTCATCACTCTGCGACGTGGACTGGCTGTTGAGATTTTAGTGTGAAGACTTTCAGAAAGTGAACTTAAAGGGAAAGTTCACCCTGTGTTTAAATTTGTTTTTAAAAATGCATAAAAATAACAGAAAAATATGAGTGAAGGTTTGGATGAAATCTACCAAAAAATAACGAAGTTATGAATTTTTAAAGTTTTGATTTTGTGACGTCACATGCGAGCAGTTCTCCTATGTGTTATGTAATGTAAATTCCATAAAGTGTAATTTTTTCAGAAGGAAATTAATTATTTCACCTGTGCGGTCGATACATCATCAAACATATGTTAATAGACATGCTTATATCACATTGACCATTCCTTTATCAAGAACCATGAAAAAAGGCAAATTTATGAAATGTACATTCACAACACATGGGAGAGCTGCTCGCACGTGATGTCACAGAATCGAAACTTTAAATATTCATAACTTCGCTATTTTTTGTTCAATTTTTCAACTTTCAATCATATTTTTCTTTTATGTTTCTGCATTTTTTAAAACCAATACAATTCAGGGGTGAACTCCCCCTTTAATTTTCCATCACTAAAATATAGAGTAAAGTGCCCGAAATTTTACCACTTAAGCTTTTTGCAGCTCTAGTTTGAAAATGAAAAAATTTGTCATCTTTCATTTTCAACAGATATTAGAAGCATATTATAAATTAAATAATTGTCATAATTTTTTTTTAAATCACAAAACTTTTTGATAGTAAAATCGGAAGCTTTATAACACCTACCTTCTTGCCGAGATTAGACATGCCGTTGCATAAATTCGACCAGGCGTTAAAAGTCAGCACGTACCACGCGCCGCTGAAATCTTGGCTCACTCGCCGCACCAGTAGCACATCCTGCTCTGCCGACAGATCGGGGCCGCCGCTGCATGAATGCCCAGTCAAAACTAGGGCAGAGAAAAAAATCTCACCAGTCCCATGATTGCAGTGTTGTAACTCTAGCACTGTAGAGTCACTTCCGAGTTTCCTTTTTCAGTAGGATAGTTGCGATCTGGGCTCAAACGTAGCAAAAAACTGCATCATCAAACCTCAAATATTCGGAGTTTAAACGCATTTTTCCCGATCGTTTTTTCTTAACTTTTCGCTAAGATTTTGAGCAAAATCTGGGATTTTATGAGCAAAATTAAGTAATTTAGTAGGATGGGGGGTTGGTTGTCCGGACACTTAACAGAAATGAAGCCTGCTTGTTTGTCTCAGGATTAAGCCAAAAATATATGTTGAATAATGCTTATCTTCATCAATATTTCATCTGTAGGACATTTTCTAACATTTTGTTCCAAAATACTACAAAAAGATTGCTTGTAAACCTTTTCAAATGGCTGGTCAAAATCGTTCGTCCGGACACACAACCTGTCCGGACATACAATAACTGGGTAGGGTAGCGCGCCCAGTATTCGGTGCCTTAAGGGGAAATTGGCGATAATATGAAAACTTACCTCCTTTATCTGACGATCCACCCACCAGAAGAACGGAAAAAATCTACTCTAAAAGATTATCAAAATCATTTAAAATATTTAATTATGGCTAAAAAAATATCGCTGATAGAATGAGGAGATGTTTTCCGCCCGGCAATCGGTTAAAATTGCAGAATAGTATTCGGTTACGCGTTGCTTCCCTATGCGTTTCGATCGCGCAGACTCAAAACCCCGCGATGCAAAGCATCACAACACAAAACCCCAATAATGTGTAGGCGCCGCACTCAATGTCTCGCTATAACTGAATTGTGGCTAGCGCCCCCTCTTGACAAGGGTGTGTGGTTATTTTTAGGATTGCAAAACATGTGGGGCGAGATGAAAAAATTCGCTGCGACTGAAGATTAAGTGGAAGTTCCCCGTCATTCTCATACCAAATTCATGGTAGCAGCGCACAGCATTACTTCACAGCGCAACCCGGAAGAGCGGCCAACCCGTTAGCGTTTTCGCTAAGAAACGCTAAAGTGGAAATATCTCTGTGATGATGTCCAATTCAGAGTAAGTTTGCAATCTCGTTTTATATTTTGATTGTGTGATTTTTGGTGGTGTGTTTGATAAATGTTTGATGATTGTTTTGTGAAAGTTTAAAGGCTGATGTATTTGTGATCTTTTTGTGAAAGATGTTGAAGTTGTTAAAAACCGATTACCGGGACAGAACCGGGCACTGGGCGCGCTACCCTATATAAATTTTTTTTGGTGATTCTTTTTTTTTGTTGGTTGTCTTCAGTGACGATGTGGGCGTGTGATATGAATTGATCAGAGTGTGTTTGAGTGTGTTTTGGGGTTTTATTTTCAATATTCGTGTGAAACCGGTCGAATCTCGGCAACGGTCGAATTTCGGGCACTTTACTCTAATTTTTTTACATCAATATTATTCAAACAAAGTGTTTGGATGTTTATTTATTATTATTGCTGTTTTATATTTTATATCCCTCTTCTAGGGTACATGTAGGTACCCCCACAAACGCAAGTTGGCGCTCTCGCGCACACATGCAAATAGGTACACAAAAATCGGTATCTGGAGAACAAAAGACACCTCCGATATCGCCTGGGAAAAGCGAATGCAGCGCCTTGGTTTTCGTGAGTTTTTCTTAATTTTGTAATTGCCCCAGAATGATGATTATCTATAAGTCATGTCTACGAGTGTAACGAACGGAAAAAGTCATTATCAACCTCCTAAACCCAGAAATTTTCCCCTGAAAATGTAATGAAGTGCTAGTACTCATTTTGAGGCATTGTTATAGAAACTTACCTTGTTTTTTCCCCTAAATTTTGAGTGGCAAGAAATGTCTTTGGCATTTTATGGCTGTTTAGTTATGTGTCTATCCATACGTCCTTGATATATCGTCCCCCAATAAACAAACAATTAGAATTTAGAGGCATAGAAATGGCTTGTCAAAGTAACAGTCAAACGATCCTCCTTTGATTTGTCCGTGAATTGTTCTCGTTTTCCACGCGTGTCGGCATGTCCCGTGCCTGCTGTGCAGAAGCCCTATCGTAAGGGCTCACCGTGGTGCGTGTACGCATGACGCACACATGATGGTCGTTTGGACTATCGATAGCTCATGCAGAGACGGCTTTCTCATTGAAATTTTCAACACGGTATTGAGCTGTTTTAGCTGGTTTTTTGCACTTTCTGAGATTTTAAAGTGAGTTTTAAGTCATGTACATTCTAAATGAAACATTAAACTTTTTTTTAATGTATGATTTGTGACTGTCAGAGCATTTTTGCTTTTTATCTGGGAGTACCTATCTAGGGTGAAATATAATTTTAATTTATTTCGTGACAAATATCACTCATTGCTATGAGGTCAATACGTAGTCCAAGTCTTTGAAAAAAGTAGATTTTTCTTTTTACCAATTTTTTCTTCATTTTTCTTGGCCCCCTTTCACGAAGCGACCGGGAATTGAATTAGATCTAAGTTAGATCTAGTTTTTGTTCAAGGCTAAGATATTTTTTATATTTATTTTTATTTTTTTATTTATTTTAGTTTTTATATTCAATAGCCTGATCTGAATAACAAGTCTGAAGCCCCCAATTGTAATCGCGATCAATGAATTCTCGTATGATCTGCCTCTTTTTAGATGACTCGTGCTGCACGTAGAAAAATCTACAAGTTCGTTTTTACAGAGCTAGAGAACAATGCATTTTGATTGTTGGGCGCTCTGATTAGCTTTCGCGCGGAGCTCCGCCTCCTGGTTGCAATGACTGAAGTGCGTTGACCGTAACTGAACAACGCGATTCAGCTGTTCCCTATATAAAGACCGCTTTGTCGTGCGCGCTGTCAATCATCCAAAGTGGACCCATTTCGCAAGAAAAACTGCAAGACTCGACTTCACAAAAGGTTAAGCGTAGACCCACTCTTTCAATATTTTTTAGAATAAAGCAGAGATATATAGAAAGGAACTTCAACAAATCCACTGTCGGACTTCGCCCAACATTTGAAAACGTATAAAGAAATGAGGACTTACAGGATCAGGATCAGGATCAGGATGTATACACTGCTGGACCAGTAGGTATAAATGCAGCGGGTGAGAGAGGGCGCGAAGAAAACTAGTAGTTATACGTAGTGGCTCTTAATACGATCTTGGATTTGAACACCTCTAGTGATGAACTGTTCACTACTTCTGGTGGAGATGATTCCAGGCCAAGGGGGTGCTCACAAAAAAATGATTGTTTTAATTGCTCAGTGTTTGAGGATGAATAGTGAAACCTTTGTTGTGGTTTACTACTTGTCTTCTAATATATTTGTACTTGGAAATCTTTGAACTGTTTAGTTTTTACTTGTCTTTTGGGTCTTGCTTTAGTAAGAAATTTTTCCACAGGAAGGGCTGGGACCAAACCCCTCGACCACTTTGAAGAAGGCAGAAAGCTTCAGGATTTGCCGTCTTGAAGATAAGGTTGGTAAATTTAGCCTTTCTTTCATGCTAGTGATACTGCCAGGATTTTCGAGATGTGTAGTCTCCAGAGATGAACCTTACAGCTCTGCGTTGTACCCCGTTCAAGGCTTTGAATGTCTTTCTGCAGGTAAGGATCCCACACACAAGCTCCGTACTCCAGGATTGATCGCACGAGAGAGATGTAAGCTGTGCGTTTACACTGCTCTGGGCAAAATTGGAGGTTCGACGAAGAAGCCCAGGATGGCGTTTGCTTTCTTCGTAGTCATGTTGATGTGAGGGTTCCATTTCAGATCTTCGGACAGCATGACTCCAAGGTACTTCTCTTGGGAGATATGTTTTTAGGATGTGACCATTGATATTGTAGAAGTAGGATGACTTTCTATCTGTGCTCAGAACTTGACACTTTGTGGCATTGAATCTCATTCCCCAATATCTGGCCACAGCTGGAGTTGTCGCAGATCTCCTGGAGCTTGAGGCGTGGTCTCGCTGAGACTTGATCATTCTGTACAGAAGACAGTCGTCAGCAAACAGACGAACCGTAGATTTGACGTTGTCCGGTAGGTCGTTTATATGACAGAGGAAGAGGAGCGGACCGAGCACGGTCCCTTGGGGGACTCCAGACTCTACCCTTGTTGAGGTTGAGTGTTCACCATCCACTACGACCTTCATCTGGCTCTGAGTCAGGAAGGATGACAGCCACAGAAGTAGGGGACCTTCGATGCCATACCTTGCAGCTTGTGTAGCAGAAGTGAATGTGGGACGGTGTCAAACGCCTTCTCAAAGTCTAGCGATAATGATGTCCATTTCGGGTCTTCTTATCGTGAGCTGCTGAGGAAAGTCATTGGGACACAGTGAGCAATTGGGTCTCTCGGTGGAGTGTCCAGCCCTAAACCATGATTGAGTGGAGAATAAGATCTTGTTTCGCTCCAGATGTAGTAGGATATGGCGACAGATGATATGCTCCAGTTGTTTACAATGACTGATGTTAAGGAGACTGGGCGATAGTTACTGCGTTTGAGTGAACGTCGCCCTTCTTTGAAGACAGGTGATACGTGCGCATCTCTCCAGTCAGATGGAAGAGTACCTGTTCTAAGGAAAGTTTGAAAAATTGCTGGCGACCACCAGGTGCAAGTGTCCGATGCGCATTCCTTCAAGATGATGTTGGGAATGAGGTCTGGACCAGCTGCCTTGGAGATGTTGATCTTTACTTAGCAGATTCTCTACCCCAGGAACAGAGATGTGAAGACATCAATCGATCTTACGTCGCTCTGTCGGATCGAAGTTCAACTGGCGTGGTAAAGCGTTCAGGTTGAAGACTGATTTGAACTGGTGTAGTAACATCTGCGCCTCAATCTACTCTCATGGATAAGGTTACCGTCTTTCTTGAGTGCTGGAGTTTCCGGTTCCATCTCTATCGCTTGGATGACACGTATCTCCAGAAGGGTTTTGGGTTATTTGTTCTTCTCCAAGCCCTGCATGACTGAAGATAGGATGAAGTTTTCTTCAGCTTCTTTGAAAGCACGCTTGCATTCCTCTTCTGGAAGTCTCTGTTTTCTTCCAAGCATTTTTCTTTGATGCACTGTTGGTAAGCTTCTTGTTGTTTTCTTGCTAGAGTCTCATTTTCCTCTTCACCATCCGCGCTTGAGGCTGTGTGAGAACCATGGAGGGACTTTCTCCTTCCTCGCATTTGTCTTTGAAGGTACATATTCATCGAGGATCCAGAACAGTGATGCTTTGAAGTAGTCCAGATCTCTTCGACTCTTCTCCACTATCAGCTTTCGGTAACAAGTTCAGTGGATAATTCCGGCAGCTTGTTTATGAATTTCAATCCAGTTGGCTTTCTGAAACATAGTAGCACTTTCCTGTTGTTATGTTCACAATGTGGGGTAGGATCTCAAAGTCTGTTACTACCATGGCATGGTCGCTAACCCCGGAGTGCTGTTAGAATTCTTCACTAATGATGGATTGTTTGTGAAGACGAGGTCCAGCATGTTGTCTTGCCTGGTAGGTTGCTCATGGATTGATGGAGGCCAAAATCCAGGCTGATCTCGATGAGAGCTTGCTGTACCTCTCTGTCAGCAGCGCCTTGGTCGCGGTGGTGAGATGCTCCCAGTCTATGTCTGGGCAGTTGAAATCCCCCGTCAGATTAACATGATGGTCTCTTGAGATGTTCCATAGTACGCTCTAACGAGATGGCGAAGTTGGTTCAGGTGTTTCATGTCCCGGTGAGGCATGTAGAAGGAGCCACAGTAGAGTTCCTTTTCACCTTTCAATTTTGATCTTATTCCAATAACCACTTCACAGTCCGTTGAGAGTCCTGGTTTGTTCTCAGTTGTGGTGTTCTTAGGGACCCCAATGAAAACGCCACCTCCAGTGGATTCTCTGTCATTTCTGGAGAATTGATGAGAGGAAGGGAATACCTCCGATGATCTGATTGCGTTAATCGTAGGATCCTCCCCGGTTTGATGCCAATAGAGCCACGATTCAGTCCCACATATGAACAGGCCTGATATAGTCCACAGCGGCAGCAAATTCACTGCGATTCTTCCTGATGCTACAGCAGTTGACGGTGAGAATTCGCAGGTTGGATTTTCCTGCTAGATGGCTGCACTTGGCGGAACTACTCTTGCTGGAGCGAGAAGAGAACCTGATGAGGTAGGTGAAGAGCTTGAGGAGAAGTGTCTTCTGGAAGCAGGACTGCTATCAGAGTTCGCTCTCGACTTTGTGGCTGCTCTCACACGATGGGGCTAGGCGGATCATCAGCAGCAAAGGAGTCCACGCCACTATGGTGGTGCTCTGGAGACAAAGGATAGAAGTCATTTGAAGTATGAAGTTCAAAGGAGTTAAATATAAATGTCTCGATGTTAACATTGTCACACTTGTAGCAGTGCCAGACGACACTGTCATGTCCCAGTCGAGAAATATCGCTTGTATCCAAGTCTTCACACGATTTATGGTACCAAATAGAGCAGTTGTCGCAACACACAGCAAGATGAGACCAATTTACAGCTTTCTCGCAGTAGCCACAAGGATAGATGGCAGCCTTGGGCCCAGGGTTGGTCTGAATGTCGCCGGAAAGCAGCAAGATCAATGAAGCCAGACAGACTTGCTTGGTACGCCTATCATGACGCCAAACTTCTCTTGTTAGCTTGTTGAGACAAGTGTTGTAGTTTTCAGCATGGAAAGAAACAGCTGCCAGAGTAGAATTTCCATTCAGTTCA